>CM031240.1:986486259-987149695 GCA_018340775.1 Taxus wallichiana var. yunnanensis
GTTTCTAATGAAAATGAAAATGAATTTGAAAATTGTGAAAATAATGAATGTGATGAAGAAACTAGTGTTGAACCTATAGTTGAAAATGAGATTGTTCCTAGTTCCTCTGTAACTAAAAGACCTAGATGGGTTGAGTCTATTATTCAAGACTCTAATCTGAAAGCCTTTAGAAAATGACCAAGAGTCATCATACATATCATGCTTTGATGAATTTGTATGAACCTGAACCCCAATCTTTCAAAGAATCTTCTTCTGACGAAAGATGGTTAGATGCTATGAAATCTGAATATACTGCTTTGATTAAAAATCAAACATGGGAATTAGTCCCTCCTCCTAAAAAATGAAGTATAGTCAGATCTAGATGGATATACAAGATTAAATATAAAGCATATGACAATATAGATAAATTCAAAGCTTGTCTTGTAGCTCGAGGTTTACTCAAAAATTCGGTATCAACTACGTAGAAATTTTTTTCACCGATTGAAAAAATGAGCACAATAAGGATTTTGATTGCCTTAGTTTCTCAGTATGGTTGGGAAATCCATCAAATGGATGTAAAAATACTTTTTAAAATGTAGATTTACAAGAAGAAATTTATATGACCTGACCTAAATGCTTTGAAGAATGAGGTAGAGAAATGTATGTTTGTAAATTGAAAAAATATTTGTATGGTTTGATACAAGCTCCTAGAGGTTGGTATTCTAAAATTAATATTTTTTCAATGAAGTTGGTTTTTCTAACCATGTATCTGACAATGATTTATTTGTTAAAATTGAATAAAATGCTATTATTTTCATCAGTATTGTATGTTGATGATTTACTTATCACTAGTAATTCTAACACTTTAATTGTGAAAATTAAAGGAAAGTTAATGCAATATTTTGAGATGAAAAATTTAGGATTATTGCATCATTTTTTAGGCATGGCTATATTTCAGGATAAAAATTCTATTGTAGTATCTCAATAAAAATATGCAACTATTTTACTTAAATGGTTTAATATGCTTGATTGTAAATGAGTTGTTATTCCTATAAAAGTAGGATGTAAACTTGATCTTAAAACTGTATGTTAAAAAGCTAATCCTACTTTGTGACAGAAACTTGTAGGTAGTTTGATTTATCTAACTATTACTAGACCTAACATTACTTATATAATAGGAATTGCTTCAAGGTTTATGTAGAACCTTATCAAGATAATGAAAGTTATTAAAAATAATTTTGTGTTATGTAAAGGGAAAAATTAATTATGGTTTACATTATATTTCATCTAACAATGCATATTTATATGGATATTGTGATTTTGACCATGTTGGTGATGTGATAGATCATAAATCTACAACTAGATATATATTCAAGTTTGGTGTAGGTGTCATTACTTGGAGCAGTAAAAAATAGCCAACAGTTTCCATTTCTTCTACTGAGGTAGAATATAGAAGTGCAATGGAAGCAGAAAAAGAAGCCATGTGGTTGAAGAGGTCTGTTGGAAGAAATGCACATGGAAGTTAAAGGAAGTACTCCTCTTCTGTGTGATAGCTAGAGTTGTATTGCTCTCACTAAGAATCTAGTTCAGCATCAAAGAACGAAGCATATCAAGATACATATGCACTTTATTCATGAGAAGGTTCGCAATGGTGATATAGATCTTGAGTACTTGCTCGAATGAAGATTAGGCTGTCAGACTTGTTTACGAAGCCATTGTGTGCTACAAAGTTCTTCAAGCTCCGTGCAATGCTTAGCCTTTCAGAGTTTCCATTGAGGGGAGAATGCATGGAAATTACGCTCCTAATGGATTTTTAGTTGATTGAATCCTTCTCCTCTATACTTCTACTTTGGTTTAATAGTATTGTAAAAAGATCTTATATGATCTAAAAGTAAACTAATAAAGTTTACGGGAAAATACATCAAGTGTGCATCTATTTGTAAAGTATTTCCTTGTGTTATAAAAGGCTCCTAGAGATATGGTATAAGAATATTTCCATAAGAAACAAGTGAGATTTAGTCTCACAAATACATGTGCTAGCCTAAACCTTAAGGGTTTATGGATTTGTAAATCCTATTGTACAAATAGGTAATGTTGGCATATAGATCCCACTTAATATTAAGGGGGAGTGTTAGAACTATAATATTAAGTGCATCATAATATATAGTTTATATTTAAATAATATATAATAAAATATATTCATATTATTTAAATATAAACTTTATATTAGGGGTTGGTTAATTTAATTAATCAACTAATTAAATGGGGAGGTGTGCCTCATCACTTAATAAGTTTATAATCCTTTGGGTTATTTAAATATGACCTTAGGTCATATTCAGGATATATTAAATCAAATTCAGATCAATCTATAAAATAATATTCAAGTGTGTGGAATATGAAGGTTAATCCTAGTAAAAACATGGAGTAGAAGTGAGGAGGGAGTTACTTGGACTGGTAATTGTAAAAGTTTCTCGATAGTGGATTTATTCTGTGATTTTTACCCATTTAGGGGTTTTCCACGTTACATGTTGTGTTATGTGTACTATGTATTTTATTTAATGTATTTATGTTGTAATGTTTTACTTTATAAAAGTTTATTAATTAATATAGCTGGTTATTACACCTTTTCATCCCTCATCTGACAGCGATCTCAAGCCAATGTCATGAAAGAAGAGTAGGGAGAAAAGTCTGGTGTCATCCTCCAACCTTTAATTTCTTCCCGCAATGTAGGACACCACTACATATGGTGTGCAAAATCGGTGAAAGTGATATGGACTATATGTCCTGTAAATTCCATTGTGGGGATTTTCGTAGAATCTTTGAACTACCAATCGCTATGTAATTGCCCTCGGTTACTAGCATCCAAGAAGGACATTGTTGTCTTTAAGGACCCAAGTCGATTCTAAGCCCTCTCCAAAATTGAAAATTGTGTTGTATCTGGTATTGTGTTTTGTTATGTATAATTTTGTATGGGGTAACTAATTCACCCAAATGATGCCCCCTCATTTTGGGTGCATGCGATGTCGATGAAGGAGTATGTGGCCCAAAAGAGGACCGACCATTGTGCTGAAATTATGCCCTATAGTGGTAAGTGCTTGGTAGAAACCAATGAACACACAAACAAAGTGGCTAGGAGATAATCATTAGTATAGGAAAAAATGCATGTATTAGATGAAATGTAATATAAGCGAGATAATTTGTAATCTAAGATGTAATTAAAAACACAAGAAGACAATATAGACCATGAAAAGTGGGTTGTAAACATGGGACATCACCCATGATGTCGCAAGATAATCAATGCCATAATGTCAAAAATAGTCGAGTGTGCACATAAGACAAAGGGGAAATTCTATAGACAAGATCATACAAAGAGCAAGTAATGACAAGTAATGTAACACATAACCATGTAAATAGATAGTTCTACATAACAAATGTTGTAAGTGAATTACCCGTTAGCATGTTAGAAAGATAAAAAGTATGTTAAAGCGTGTATAATCCAATAAAGTAGTGTGTTATATAACAATATGAAATAATAGCCTACGTGGGACTAGTACTAGGTACTTGTGCCAAACATCCATGTTGCGTGTAATATATTTGTAGAATATGTGATCACAACTAGAAAGGAAAGTGAACATGCATGTGTGTATGATAAATATAATGACATACAAGATATCTATCCATAATGTGTAATAATGTTAGCATGTAACAAGTAAATGTAAAAATACTAATGCAACCAAGATATGTAGTATGTTGTGGATGATATAGAATGGAATGCAATGTGAATGATAGGGTAGCATGCCCCCCGAGTGGATGTGTATGTATGCAATGAGATTCATTTGTATATTCCCCCTCAATAGTCAAGAATGAATTGTAAATGAGAGTGCGTCATCAAGAAATGGTTTGAATTGTGTGTAGTAGAAAGATGTGATCGTCAAAGCACAAAGTGTAAAGTGTAATCACATGAGTGAATGAGTGAGTTGAATAAACAAGTGAGTGTGATGAGGTCCATTTGATATGTATACCCTTAATATTCGAGTATGGACCATAGAAATAGAGTGTGTCATAGGGTAATGAAAACATCATGTATAAGTAAATGTAAGAGAGATGTAGTGCAAATATGTAGAGTGAATAAGATGTAATGTTTGTAGAAGATGTTGTGAGAGAAGATGTCCTAAGTGTATGATACACGATGTGTGAGATGTGTAATGTGTAGTGTGACTAAGAAATGCTAGATATATGTGTGGTGAATGTGTCTAGTGTAAAATGTGTGATATGGTCAAGTGTGTGAGAATGTGTGGTGTGTACAATGTGCAAAGTGTGTGAGGTTCATGTGTATAGTATGCCCTCAATAGTCAAGTGTGAACCATAGCACAAGAGTGCATCATCGGGAAATGACAAGTACAAGCATGCATATTGTGTGTAAAGAGATAGGTGTGATTTGATGAGAGGATAAGATGTGTGTGTCAATGTTTGGGGGAAGATAATAAGCATGATGGATCCCCAAGCCTCGTGATGGAGAGTAAACTATCTAATAAAAGTGAAAGATAAACACTCGCCACCGATGATCTTTGGTAGAGATGAAGGTGTGTGAACATGCTCGAAGACTAGTGGTGTATGAGACAGATGCTACATGGGTGAATGAAGCCTATATATATATTATTACCGGATGAGTATATGAAAAGAACATGAAGACGATGGATGTCTATATGGAGGATATCATGGAGTTGATAAACACCTACTTTGAGTGAAACGAGGTGGTGAAGTATCCGTAGATATAGTAGTTGTCCCCATGATGGATCTAGACCGATGTATTGGAATAACAGAGTAATGATACCTTGTAGGTCATGTGTGACCAAGTGAGCTAGGAGTGGATTTTTCTTAAATATTGATAGGCCGTGTGGGAACTATATAGAATAGGTGATGTAATGGCAACCTTAAGAGAAGGTGGTGACCATAGAGTGGATGGAATGGAGGTAAACCATTGATAGAGATGACTTGATTATTGTGAATGAACTTTAGACGCAAGTGGTTTATGGAGATGATAGACTGATACTAATGAATCCAATTAAGACCTAAGAGCATGTCACACCCTTCGATTGATTTTTCTATAAGAAAGGGCACAAACATGGTGAGAGGACCAATAATAACTTGAATCTTGACAAACCCATATGAATTATCCATTGGATATGAAATTTGTGAGAGTGGATAGCCAATAGAAACAAGAAGTGGAATAGAACACACACTGATATGCCATGATGGATCAAATTTGGTGTTATTGATAGGGATGGATCTGATAGAAGTGCTGATGTGCAAGTGATCAGAAGAGAATGTAACATGATAATCATGATCAAAGAAATAAATTATTGGTGGAGAAATGTCAATATGAGAAACTAGGAAATCAAGATCCCTCGATGTAGGAGGAGGCACTACGCGATATGTATGATTAGCCGAGGAATCAGTCACTTTCTTGTCATGTTTTGGAAGTGGATTATTGAATATTTTGAGCTTATGATTTTCATTAACTGGTGTAGAGGCCGTAGGCTCTAGAAGCTCAAGTTTTTTATCATCGATAAGATCTTGGATGATAGTGTGAATTTTGAAACACCTATTTGTAGAATGTCGACACATTGATGATAATCGCATCAAAAGTTCTCATTGTAATTTCAACCTTTTGGGTGAGATGCATCTAAATTGAGAAGAGGATTAAACATAATAATATTTCTCATAATTAGTTTTTATAATATAAGATGTGGAGCAATAGTCAACTTTTTATATGTACACTTAGATAGTTGCCATTGGAGTTCCTTAGTGTTAGAGAGAAATGTTGATAGTGAATTTTGCTTTGAAGAGGTTTCATAGTTGGTTTAAAAGGTGTTTTACTTTGAAAACATGTATAGGATGAAGCTTGCTCTTGATATTTAAGCTTTCCTATAAATAAGAGTTTAGTTTTGTGTAGCTTGAGAGTGTGACATAGTTGATCAAATGAAAAATATGTCTTGAAGAGAACACTCTCCTGGAGAGGTGGAAATAAAATCTAAATGAATAAGTCTTGAAGCTTAAAGTCTATAAGCACATTAGACATCTTAGCTAGGTTATTCTTGTATTGTAAGACATAGTCCGCTAAATGTTCATTAGACCCTTGTTTAAGTTGTGCAAGTTACACATATGAGATCTTAGAGCTGATATTGATAGAAAAATGAGTAAGAAAAGCATTGAATAGATGCATGAAATATGTTACTGAGTGGACAGGTAGGTCATAGAACTAACACATCACATAATCATGGAGACTACGAGGGAAGATCTTAGCTAAAAGAATGTGATCAATAGTAAAATCTAGACATGCCAAATGGAATGATGGGAGATCTTCTATCAGTCATCATGGCCATTGAAAATGGGCAGCTTAGGGGTGATGAAATTAGGTGGAAGTGAGTAAGCGGATATGGTGGGTGCGAATGGAGTGTGTAGTAAGAGAGTGGAATCCAAATATGGAGATGCACAAGAAGTAGCCTGTTGTAATTGGAATATTTTTGCTTGGAGGTCTTGATAGAGAGAGGCTAAATCTTGAGTGTCACAGAAGATACTTACCGTGTGTGAGAAACAAGGGGTGGGGTGAAGTGATTGGTGGGAGTAGGAACTAAAACATGAATAGTGGATGTAGGTAGAAGAGTGGCAACAAGTAGTTAAGTGGCAATAGAGGTGGGGATGGAAGTATGAGCGATAAGCTTTATAAGATTAGTGGCCTCTATATGAGAAAAAAACAACACGTGACCTTCTTTACACCCAACCTCTCGAGGTCATTCCCAGAACAAGACCCGGTGTAGAATGAATGTGAATGTGAGTGTGGTGATGGGGATCAATCTAATTAGGAAATATTATATCCTTAACACACAATGTCAGGATCTTTGAGTCTAAGGCAAATAATGCTCTCCTAACTTGAAGTGGTGTGATGGCAGTCCGAGATAACATCCGCTCGTAGACTCCAATCAATGTTGAGCTTTGTCAAGATTTTGTTCAATGGTTTTGAACATGCAGAAAGTGACCTATGGGCGCCTTGTATAGATTTCCAGACAAGGTCATGGTAATAGAGCAAGAGGCATGGTGGAGCCACAAGGATCTATGGGTGATTTTATGATTTGGTCTAGAAATTCTTAGCTTGATTGGATCGGGTTGCTATGTTCAACATGGAAAGTTATGCAATAATGTCTAGTGGAAGTGGTGAAGATCTAAATACTAATGTACGCAAACTAGTGTCAATGTTTAACTGATTAGCAGGCTCATTGGGTTATGGGACCTAAGGATCACAACCAAAGACTCATGGAGGTTATGGCCCTTGAATGGTCATGCACATAATCAAACCTTGTTTCCAGGAGTAGTCTAATAGTCATAGGCTTGATTAGTAGTGATGTTTAGTGTATTGAGTTGTTCTATTTTCTTAGAAAAATTATGGGTGTGCGTAAGACTGTCAAACATAAACTAGTATCAATGTCAGTTATCAATTCTGGCATGTTGGGTTATGGGACCAAGGGATCACTATATGTATGTCTTTTCTTGTTGTGGACCATTGATGGTCATAAAAATGAAATAAAATGATTTTGTTATGAAAAATAATTATGAAGGAAATCTAATTTATGTTTTTGGAGTTTTCACAATATTTCAAATCAAAGAAATGAAAGAAAACTAATCTACCAAAGGAAATATTTTTTTTCTTTTCTAATTTTTAAGCAATGCATTCTAATCTAATAAATAAACTAAAGACAAGTAATCAGCCAGATGTAGCTGGTTACTTGTGTGAATGTGTGAATCTAATCTAAAACAAATAACCTAATCCAATCAAAACCCTTCAAACCCTACCTCAGAGGTGAAGAAAAAATCATGACCCGAAAGGGGATATCATTCCCCATGACTTCCACCAGTAATGTTAAAGAGGAAAAATTACTAATGATTTGATCTACTTGTGATTGACTAATCTATTGAAATGAAATATTTTCTACTCTATTTGATATGTAATTGAAACTAGTGATTTGAGATTGACAATTTAGCTAATAAACCAAACAAACACAAAATTCCAACTTAGACTAAAGCAAGATATTTGACAAATCTTGTTGTATATGTCTTTATCCCCTCGGTATGTTTCTTTCTTTCTTCGAGTGTTCATGTGAGTCTAACGGATTGGGAATGCAAGAACAACAACTAGAGTATGATGCTTGAGCAATGGCTACTCGATGGCTATCCGGATGCAATGCAAGTAGAAGAGAGATAACACAAGATATTAGAGCTTGGCTATTCAATTCCTAGATAGATCGTAGAAGCAATACAATTCAAGATACACAAAATTATTAGGCCTTTTTCTTGAATAAAAGCATGTAATATATAAGAATGGAGGATGGGAGGTGCCTTCAAGCTCAAGAAAGAAGGAATAGTTCTAACTAATTAAATCTATTTAAAAATAGACTTATGAAGAAGAACCAAGAAATCAAAGATAATTTTAGACAATTTGGCTCATGGACACATGATAAAAGTGAAATTAAGTGAACCGTTGCATGTCAAAACACGCATGAGGGAATCTGGAAAATCGGAGTAGGACCGCCACCCTATTTTGGGTAGCAAGGTTTGAGAACCATTGTTCAATCAAAGTATGACACTTAGCGAAGAACATACAAAAAGGTTCCTATGGAAGAGTAGAACACATTAAAAAGTGTGAGAGGATCGAAAAGAATCACGTGTTGAGGAAAGAGATAGATTCAGGACTTAGCCATTTTCACGATGATGAGCTATTTTTGGAGATAGTGTTCGAACACACAAACTAGTTAGAGACTTGCATGACATGCATTGGCTATTTTTTGAGGATCAACTATGAAGCACTTTGCATGGATACATGATGAGAATATATTTTCTACTCGTGAGTTAACTAGAAAAATCTATTGGTAGTGCATTTGCATGTGTGCCTCGTTATTGTGAACGGTGCATGGCTAATAATAGCATGTGACCTATTTTGGGATTAGATAAGCGGTGAAGGGAAAGTCCCATCCTTCTAAATACATAATTAACTTCATAGTAGAGAGGCACATGTGAGAACCGAGTTATTATGAGGTGATCTTTGCTCAAATTTGATGCACGCATAAAAATATGATATTATTTATTATAATAAGCTTCGTGTATTTATCATGTTTAATGAAATGGAGTATATTGGCTGAATCAGAGTATCAAATCCTGAGTATAATTGGTTCATGCATGCTTTATTTCATCATGGTTATCATTTAATTCTATTATTCTCTAGATCTAGATTCCAACATGCACTATAAAATGATATATTAGTTATGGATCTACATTATTTAAGTCTTCATCATGCTAACATCCTGTAACAACAACCCTAAAGAGGGTCTTGGTACCTTTGCATGGTTTGGGTGAGTGCTCGCCTAGGCTAAGTGATATGCCAAAGCATGCCGGGATTTTCTTGGTGAATTACATGTGCTACATCATTGGTTCCATTTTCGAGACCTCTTTTTCGGTTGTTTTCAAGATGGTTCGCGATGAAGACATACCGGTTGACCCTAACAAGCGTTGAGGAGTGGATACACGACTTGGAAGAAGAATACGCATGAAGATTCAACACTGATCTAAGTTTAATACACGCGTATGGGTGGAACCGAATCTATATGACGCTTTATATAAGAGCTTTTTTCGCTATATTTGCGGTAGAATTATACGAGTGGTTGATTGCTTATGCATATAAAAGGAATTGGAGGTATCACACACTTTTCTCGGATGCGGGGAAAATTTTTAGGCCCTTTATGATGCTTTGATCTAATTTGGAATTTCATTGTGAATACGTGGTTCTATGGTGTTTTGAAAGTTATATCTTGGAGTACTCAATTTCCACTTATTCATGCCTAGAGGTAGCTTAATTACATTTTTACGATATCCAAGGGGAACTTACCTATAAGACATTCAAATGTGATGCAAGATCATGCACTGAGATAACAAAATTTGCGGTGAAAGACCGGGAGGATGCAAATGAACACAGAGAGAGGGTTGAGAATCATCCATGAGACATGCATTACTTGCTCCAAAGATTGATCAATACACTACAAAATGCCAAGAGGTAGAGTCGCATTACAGTTTCAAATGGGAGGTTCGAACTCCACAAATTCGCCTGATAAAGAGAAGAAGGGAGGGCAAAACAGGAATGTTCGACCCTTAGAAAGAAGCCCCTCTTTACAATATATAGGAAGAATGAGAGAGGGAAGAGAGAGGAAAGTTAGATCTACCCCAACCACTTCTAGGTCGCATTTAGTTTATCTCATTATGGTGGTGGGTGAGAACCCTGGCAAGAGCGGTGAACTGTATTTTGCATTAAAGCTGGTTGTTGAAACGTCAGTTCTGGCCATTACCACGCGTCAGAGACATTTCTTGATTTTCTCTCTCCAAACTGAACCAAAATGCAAGATTGACCCCGGAATCATGTAGATAATTTCACCATCTTTCCATTGATATAAAGAACGTGAAAATCGAGCTCTGGATCGAAAGTTATGGCGATTTGAAGATTTAGGGAAAAAATAGGCCAAAACGGATCGGCGGGAAAATATTTGAATTTTTTTTTCCCAGCTCTGCCACTTGGATGACACGTGTCGGGCTCTGATTCATCCATGGGTTCATCCTCTAAAAATTCCTTTTGGGCCTTTAAACTTGGACACGTGGCACTATTTTATTGGTTCGGGCCTGAGGGGCGCACTTAGCAACTTTTCAACCTTTTGACACGTGGCACATTTTGATTCGTTGGTGGCTCTTTCGGCTTTTCACGTCCCTCGCGTACCTTTGGCCCGGATGTCCCAAACTGTCTGGGAAAATTCTCTCGAACCACCCGATTTGGGCTTCCTTGTCCTTGTCCCCTATTTGTGGCGAAATGGACGTGGCATTCCATTGCTCTCGGCTCTTTTGGCTTTTCGCGTCCCTCGCGTACCTTTGGCCCGGATGTCCCCACCGGCGAAAGTCCTCTTGTTTTGGTAGGAACCGGCCGGTTCGCGTCCTCCGCGTACTTTTGTCCCAACTATCCCGGACTGTCTGGGACAAATATCTCCGGCCCGCCGAAATGGATTGACTTGCGCCAAACCGGCCGATCCGCGTCCGCGCGTACCTTTGGCCCAGATGTCCCAAACAAAACTTGGTGATTTTTTCTTTCGGCCTTTGGCCTTTCGCGTCCCGTCCCACTTTCCCAATTGTGTGGACTGCTGGTGGATTTTCGGCCGATTTATGCCCGACGTCCCAAGCTGTCCCCAGACCACTGGACTAGGACTTAGCCTTGATTTTTTTGAATCAATTCTCTTTGTTCGGGAGCTTGTTTTGCATGTTATCAAAATTTACCACAGGGGTGAATTTTGGATAACAATTTGGTGACTCGGTGGGGTCATCCTGCATTGGATGAATGATCGGTGGCCTTTGAAGCAATCCATTGGGCATGGAGTCATAAGCAATAATAACCGAAACCAACCGATATCGATCCGAGCACGATACTGCAACTCCTTCTCCGAGAGCACGTTCAAACTGTAGAAATCCAACCTAGGAGCAACAAAACTGTGCCAAAGCACTTAGGAAACGAAACCTAACTACCTACACAAGACAATGTGCATACATATGCACTTAGAGGAATTGAAATCTAGGCTAATATTTACAAGGGTAAACCTTTTATTTTAGTAGTGAATGTTTAAGATAGATTCCGTTAACCGGAATCGGGAGTTCTTCTCCATCCAATGTAGACAATTGGAAGGCATTACTATCCTTACATCCTCGTGACCATGTAGGGGCCACTCCAAATGGCATCAAACTTGGAATGCCTTCCTGGTTTTGCCCGATCTGCATCCCATTTCAGAACTAGGTCCCCTTCCTGGAAGGTCCTTGCTCTTGCTTTCTTATCAAACCATATTTTTACTAAGGCCTGATCTTTCTCAATTGTTTGAATTGCATGTTCTCTAATTTCTTCCAATTCCATCAACTCTGCATACCTGGCCTCCATTGGTTGAACTCGGCCAACTCAATCGCTTCATGAACTCCAATGCGGGTAGTTCTAATGATATAGGCACATCGCCTCTTTTCCATAGACCAACTTGTAAGGGGAATTACCTGTAGACCTCTTTGGTGTTATTCTGTCAGCCCATAATGCTGATTTTAGCTTGGTATGCCATGTTCTTTGGTTTTCATCTAGAGTCCTCTTGATGATTCTTAGCAAATTTTTGTTCGTGGACTCTGCTGTCCATTACCCCATGGGTAATAATTTGAAGAGGTGCTCAAATAGATTCCATTCTTGATGAGCCCATTCTATAATCTTGGAACCTATGAATGCCAATGCATTATTAGATTATAGTAGTAGGTATACCAAATCTGGTTGTTATCCCTCATAAAAGTCTAAGTATGTTAGACTCATTTGCCTCTTTGAGTGCTCTTGCTTGGTCCATTTGGTGAAGTAGTCCGTGGTGTGAAATCCATTTGTGCCCTTGGCTTGAATTGGGATTAATGACTCCAATGAAGTCCAAACCCCATTGCATAAATGGTTGGTCAACCAAAATTGGGTGCAATGGAAGTGCTGCTAGTCTTTCTTTGCCTGTGAAGAGTGCACATTTCTTACACTTTCTTATCCATGTATAGCAGTCATTGAACACCGTGGGCCAATAATACCCTGCCTTCATTATCTTGAGAGCTATTACTCGTGGGGAGAAATGTCCTCCAGAATCTCCATCGTGAAAATCACGTAACACCCTCTCAATTTGACCTGTCCCAATGCACCTCAATAGAACTCCATTGATGTCTTTCTTGAACAGAACACCATCAACAAGCACATATGGAATGGCTTGTAATCTAAAGTATCTCCTCTTTGCTTTGCTCATTTCTTGAGGGCATAGGCCTGTCTGTAGGAAGTGTATCATACTCTGAGTCCAACAAGGAGTAGGCACATCATCATTTTCTTGTTCTTGACCATCCTGCAGTACCAAGGCAGTCTCTTTTTCATCACCTGCTTCAACTTTCTGACTCAAAGCTAGTTGTTCACATAGTCCTTTTCCACGTACTAGCTTAGTGACCTTAATTTCGATGTCATATTCCATGACACGAGTGATCCATCCTGCACGTTTCTCATTCAGATCCTTGTTTAGAAGGAAGTCCTTGACTCCCGCATGAGAGACTAATAATTGGATCTTGTTGTTTGAGACTAGGTGCTTGAATTTCTTTAAGCTCCTGATTACTGCAAGGACATGCTTTTCAATGAAAGAGTACCTAGTTTCGTATTCCTCTAAGCCTTGACTGAAGAAAGCAACTGGTTGTTCTAATCCTTCTTTGTTTTGTTGTACGAGATTGTAGAAATCGTGTCCCACCACCACAAAGGCATATAGCACGAAGTCCTTGGAGAAGTCTGCGGATTGTGAGAGTGGAGCTTGAGATATAGCCTCTTTTATTGCCTCAAAACTTGCCTTGCCTTCAGATGTCCACTTAAATGCCATGCTCTTCTTTAACATCAGCGTTATTGGCTTTACGAGAGCTGCAAAGTTTGGAACAAACCTGCGGACAAAATTGATCCTTCCTAAGAAGCTTTGAAGAGCCTTCTTGTGACTTGGCAATGGCAATGCTTGAATTGCTTCAACTCTTTCTGGGTCAATCGTCAACCCTTCCTTTGAAACAATATGGCCTAGAAGTTTTCCCTCGTGAGCCAAGAATATGCATTTTTTGGGATTCAATGATACCCCAAATCTTCTACATCTCTGAAATACTTGCCTCAAATGTAAGAGGTGATCCGCTGCATTTTTTGAGAATACAGTGATGTCGTCAAGATATATCAGAACTATTTTATTGATCAACCCCTTAAATGCCATATCCATTGCCCTTTGGAAAGTGGCCCCAGCATTTGATAGCCCAAATGGCATCTTCTTGTAGGCATAGGTCCCCCATTTGGTGGTGAAAGCCATCTTGAACTGGTCATCTTCTTTCACCATCACCTGATTATACCCTGAGTAGCCATCTAGGAGAGAGAATCTCTCTGAACCGGATACTACTTGCAATATTTGTTCCATTGAAGGAAGCGGGTAATGGTCTTTGAGAGATGCCCTATTGAGGTCTCGGAAGTCCACACATAACCTGATTTCTCCACTCTTCTTCCTGACCGGAACCAAGTTTGTAACCCAACTTGAGTGCTTGATCGGGAATATAATGCTTGCCTCTATTAGCTTGTTTAACTCTTTCTTCATTAGAGGCTCAATGTGAGGGTTAACAGGTCTCTGCTTCTGCCTGATGGGCTTAGCATCTGGATCCAATTCTATGGTATGTTGTGCCAACTTCGGATTGAATCCTCTCAAGTCTTCATAGCTCCAAGTGAAGACATCTAGAAATTCTTGGCAAAGCTGTATGAAATCTGATTTCTCCTGCTCAGTGGCCACTTTACCAATTTGAAGTGTTTTGCCTTCCCAACCAGAATTGGCTCGAATCTTCTCTCTTGACTTTGTATGTTAGCCTTTTCCTTACGGGGCTGGTCATTAGGGTTGAAGATAGACTCAACGTTACTAAACCCTTGGGAAGCTTGTTTGTGTGCACGGCTGCACTGCACTACTTGATCCCCATCTTGCTTTGCTCTAGTGTCATCTGATTTCTAGTGAGAATTCAGCCTCTTCTTGTAAAAATTGACGATCTGTTGATCGTTCTCAAACACTTGCCCGGACTTGTGTTATTATCTGGAACTGCTGGCCTCACAATCACATGGATATGTGGTTGGGTTTTTTCCCTTCTGATGTTGTCAACCACATCAAAATTTGCTCCAACTGCTGCGAGCCTATCTGCGGCTTCATTTTTCTTCCTGGGTATGGACACAATGTTGAAAGCTTGAAATCCTCAATGAGGTCCCATACCCTATTCTTATAGCTCCTCAGCAGGTCATTCTTTGTAGCATGTTGTCCCCTGACTTGGTTGACGATTAGCTCGCTATCTCCAAACACCTGCAAGTTCTTTATGCCCTTTTTCCTAGCCCAATGAAGTCCATGAATCAATGCCTCGTATTCAGCTGTGTTGTTTGAACAGAAAACTGGAAATGAAAAGCTGAAAAATATTTGATGTCTTGTGGTGAAATCAACATTGCACCACCTCCAGCACCTTGTCTACTTCTCGAACCATCGAAAAATAATTTCCAA
Source organism: Taxus wallichiana var. yunnanensis (assembly GCA_018340775.1). Lineage (NCBI taxonomy): Eukaryota > Viridiplantae > Streptophyta > Pinopsida > Cupressales > Taxaceae > Taxus > Taxus wallichiana. The sequence goes on from CM031240.1 coordinate 986,501,400, forward strand.
ACTTTGTTTTCATCCTTTTGTTCAGGCTGAATGATGTTGGGAATGGGTGAATTTTCTTCGTGTATACAATACACGCCCAATTCAGATTCTTCAATTTCCTTGTATGGGTCAAATTCATGACTCTTGTTTGCCCATTCATCCAAAGTTAAATTAGGAATTCCCTCGACCTTAGTACCTGTTTCTAGATCATTTGAACACTCCTCCTGATCAAAAGCCGAGCAATTTGCATTGATAGGATTTGGTACATGAGGCTCAATATGGAAATTGGCAATTGGTTCTGACCTGATTGTTGCTTTGGCTCCATACCTTGTCCTAAAAATCATGTGTGACCAATCTGTCAGATAAATATCCACCGATTTTTGCAGTGAAGTCTCTTGATAGACACAACGCAAAGAGTGGCGGAAGGTCAATCACAGACACATCTTGCAGAACTGTAACATTAGGACAGGAATGTAGTGTTAGGCTTAACCCCTTGATGACTCCAACAGTTCCTACTGCCGTTCCATCTAGTTGCACTACTCCTTTCAGCACTGGCTCATACTTCAAACCCAGTTGATCCGCTATTTGCTTCGGCATCACTGAACTACTTGCCCCTGAATCTATCATGCAGTTGTGTACCAAGTGGTTTCCAACAACCAATGACACATAGAATGGTGGAGGCTTCAAATTCTTGCTTGTCTGGCCCCCATCATGTTGCACTGCATTAGTGAGAACTTTCTCATGTCCCCGATTTGATACATTTGAGGCAGACCAATTAGCCATTGCAGCTTGCAATAAATCTCGTTGCCCTGGGATCGCAAGTGATTCCCACATGGAAATGTTCACATGTGTCTTCTTCATTTGATCGATGATGTTGAAAGGGGATGAATTGTCCTTTTGTTGTCCCTTGTTTGGCACAACCTTTTCTGGAGCTTGAACAGGTGCATGTGTTGCTACAACAGGTACCTTAGGCTGATTTTGCACATTTGGAGTTGTGTTTGGTCTACTGACCCCTTGTTGTGTGGAAGTGGGCTGATAAACAACTGGATTAGATGGTTGTCCCTCTTCTATGTTTCTCTTCTTTGACCGTGTGTTGGCCGCCACGCCTTGAAAAGGTTGTTGGTTAATTCCACAGAAGTCTTCCGTTTGCCAATTGGCCAACGTGGTTTCTGTTGGAGGTCCTTCTTGTTGCATTTCTTGCTGTTGATTCTCCTCTGGCTTGGTTCTTGAGGGACACCAATGGTTTGCACCATCAAGGCCTGATTTAGTGCACCATTGAAACATGCTGACTGATTGTGAGGTAGATTGCAAGGGTAACACCAGTCGTACTCTTGTGCCATGTTATTTTGTGTTGGAACCAAGGCTCTTGAGGATGTCGTTGCATTTGGATCATACGGTCGAAATGGCCTGGCAGCTTGAGGTTGTCCTTGGCTTTGGTTTTGATTTGCAGCCTGAGGTGGTGGTCTATTTTGTTGGTATGAGGGCCTAGCTTGTACTATGCTTGAGGCTGATATGGTCTAGCACTTTGAGCTTGCTATCTTTTGATAGTCACTAGCTCATTTCCAAGGTTCTGTAGTTGTTTCATAACCTCCTACAATTCCTTTGAAGTATTTGAAGAAGTCGATGCCTCATTATTGCTTTGATTTCTAGGAGTTGGAATGGGATTCAACTCTGGTGCTTGACTGGTTGTAGGATTTCCCATATCCGGATAGAGAGGCATTGGTGGCCTTGGTGCAAGCTTACCAGCTTGGATCAAACAGTTCTCTGCTCTGATAGCTATGTCATAGGCCCCTGGCAGCGTTGTTCCTCCCATTGATTGGATCATCATGGCTATGTCTGAATTTATAGCCTTTAAGAAATAAAGGAATGCTCCTTCGGTGGTTGGCCTAATGGCTATTGGAATCCTGTCCCATGTCCGTTGGAATCTAAAGTTGAAATCTGTCATTTGTTCATTAGGAGCCCTTTTGATTGTTGTCAGTTGTTCCAATAAAGACAAATTATCCGCCCTCTCCCAAATTGGTTGCAAAGAGCTGAACAAAGTTGGTTCCAATTCGTAATAGACCCTGCTGCTAGGCTCCTAAACCATTGTAAGGCCTTACCTTTGAAAGATGAAGCCAATAACTTGACTGCAACATCCATTTCATTTATTTCGTGGATTGCACATGCATTAGCAATATCCTGGATGTGATCAATAGGAGTAGTATGATTTTCTCCTGTGAAATAGGGGATATTCTTTAGCGCTGCAACTGGAATTTGATTCTGAGCATTTAGGGCAAGTGGACTACTGCCCGTGAAATTGAAAAAGGGATTCGGTGGTAGATGTGCCATTATGATTGGCCTAAGAACCCTGGTTGATGAGAAAAGGTCTACCAGGTGGAGGCGTAGACAAAGTCCTGTTAGGTGGAGATGGTGATCTTTGTGGTCTTCTTCCTCTCCTCCCTCTGCCTGGTGATAGTTGCAAGTGGACAAATAGCCCCTCTTCTCGAGTATTAGACCTGGTTCGAATTCTTCTCATGTGCCTGGGCAACTTGTGCTGCTACACTGCTGAACTCTATCCCTTTGGAGTCGCAGATGTGTTAGATAACAAGCTTCTAAAAGGCTAGATTTTGCCAAGTTACACACCAAACTTGACAATATTGAAAATGGAATTAAAAAATTTGAAGGACCTAGAGGAGACAAACTTCAAATCGGAACTTGGGTCTTGTTGTGCAGCTGTGAATCCCCGAAAGGTACAGGCGGATCTCTGGTCATGCAATGCAACTCACAAAACCTGAATTACCATGTGTCGGAACTTGGGACATGTTCGACACCCCTCAAAACCTGAAATGACTGTGTGTCTTCTTTGAATGTTCTCGGACCTCGAAAACCGAAACCTAAAAACCATGAAATTTTGAAAATCAAAATCTCAAAAAACTAAGGATACCCTTTTGAAGATTACCCTCAGATCTACCAACTGTTGAAATTTTGACTTGTTTTGAGTGAGTTAAGCCCTTGAAAATTGATTTCGGAGTTCAGCCTGGAAGGTGCAAAATCTGAAATTGTAAAAACTGCAATCTTTTAGTCCAAATTTCATGAAAACTCCTTCAAATCTTTATGGAATGACCTCTTGGTCCCACCGGGCGTGCCAAAACTATTGATGCAAAATCACAAGCACCCTGGATGTTGATCAGATTTCTAGGTTGATCATACTAGCATCCAGTGTGATTGCATAACATTGAATCCTTTCTCCAAGTGTGGGACTTGTAAAAATGAGAAAGGAATCTCCAGAGAGAAGGTGGTTCCTATTCCTCTGTTCGAGATGCACGAAAAATGCGAGAGGGTTTACTCAAAACCTAATCTAACTTGCAGGGAGACAGGGTAAGAAGATGCATAAAAATAAACCTAAGCTAATAGAGGTGATGCAGGAATGAAGAACACCTATCTTGCCAATAAACACAGACCATTCAAATGTGATGCAAGATCATGCACAGATAACAAAATTTGTAGTGAAAGACCAGGAGGATGCAAATGAACACAGAGAGGGTTGAGAATCATCCACAGACATGCATTACTTGCTCCAAAGATTGATACAATACACTACAAAATGCCAAGAGGTAGAGTCGCATTACAGTTTCAAATGGGAGGTTCGAACTCCACAAATTCACCTGATAAAGAGAAGAAGGGAGGAGAAAAACAGGAATGTTCGACCCTTAGAAAGAAGCCCCTCTTTACAATATATAGGAAGAATGAGAGAGGGAAGAGAGAGGAAAGTCAGATCTACCCCAACCACTTCTAGGTCGCATTTAGTTTATCTCATTATGGCGGTGGGTGAGAACCCTGGCAAGAGCGGTGAACTATATTTTGCATTAAAAAAGTTGGTTGTTGAAACGTCGATTCGGCCATTACCACACGCCAGAGACGTTTCTTGATTTTCTCTCTCCAAACTGAACCAAAATGCAAGATTGACCCTGGAATCGTGTAGAGAATTTCATAAGCTTTCCATTGATATAAAGAACGTGAAAATCCGAGCTCTGGATCGAAAGTTATGGCGATTTGAAGATTTAGGGCAAAAACAGGCCAAACGGATCGGCGGGAAAATATTTGAACTTTTTTCCCATGTTCTCGCCACTTGGATGACACGTGTCGGGTTCTACGATTCATCCGCATTTTCATCCTATGAAAAATTCCTTTCGGGCCCTTAAACTTGGACACGTGGCATTTTCTTTTAACCTCTTGTTGGCACCTTTTACATGTGCCTTGGCATGACTTTTTTCATGTCACGTGGCACCTCTTGTTGTGTGCTCTTCAGCTTTTCACGTGCCTCGCTTTTTCATTTCGTCCCTTGGATGTCCCAAAATGAAGTCTTACCGTTTGTTTGAAGCATCCATTTTCATGTCGACATCCCTTGTTGTGAACTATCCCCTTGGCGCATCCACAAATATCTCGAACCTCTTGTTTTGGCGCCTCTTACCTATGCTTGGCGTGACTTTTCATGTCGCACCTCGTGTTTTTTCTTGGATTACCCGCTATGCGCATCCATTTTCACTTAGGAAATCCTTTTGTGCACCTTTTACTTGTGCTTTTGGCATCCGTTTTCATGTCCCGACATCTCTTGTTGTGCACCTTTAGGACTCGGCCCAATTTTTTGCATTTTCATGTAAGCTTATTTTGCATGTTATCAAATTTACCAGGGGGTGAATTTTTACAGTTGTAGAGAAATGGTGTTGTGGAGAAAGATAGTTCGGGAAGGAGTTGAAGTTCACGTAGAAGACATTAAACTCAAGCATCATGTCGGAACTCCCCCATTTGGGAAAGCATGATGGGAAACCCACCTTGGCCTCACATAGAAATGTGCTAGCCAGATGACTTTTCATGTCGATACCTCGTGTGCGCATCAGAATCCACTTGGAAACCTTGCCCTTTTTTGGTTTTCTAAATCTAGTACAAAAATAGTCAACAAGCTAATTCAAGTAGTGGGAGAGTCGAGAGAAAGTATTATAAGAGGCAAAATGATATAGCTAAACAAAAGTTGTTATATGGGAGTACCTTTTGGGTGTATCATCCACACAAAATTTAGGTGCAAAAATTTTGGACTCTCTTTAGGAGTAGTAACACTTCTTAGATTATCAGGGTGTAGTTCAGTTCTACTTTATTGGGACACAGGGGAAGTACATATTCTAGTCCGAACTCCATTTATGGTTTGGGATCATAGGAGGTGGCTCTCTTTCGATGGATCTAGTGGTTTTGGAGGAAGAGGTTTGATCGTGGGAAATTCTACCAACCCCATAATATTTACATGGAGATGTCTCTTCATCTTCTAGAGTATAGGGGCATATAAATATTTGTTGAACACATACAGGAAGTGTGAAATATTGTGGCAGTGCAAAAGGAATCATGGCTTCTTAAGCATAGGGCAAGTCAATTCACTATTATGTTACAAGGAATGCACACATAGTAGTACAAAAGTTTGACCACTGATCGGACTTGTATAGACTATACACTTTAAATATGCATTTCATAAAGAGTTTCACATCCTAAGTTTGAGCATAAGAGTATAAGCATGCTAAAGGATATTAAGCAAGGCACTACTAAGAGTGTTAGAGAGTATGATGCCTCATTTCAAAACACTATTATCTAAGATTTCTTATGATATTCATGTAAGCCAGCATGCACAATGGTTTGTTGGAGGTATGATTACACCTTTTAGAGGGCACTATCACATAAGACATACATTGATCTGTGTGAAGCACTTGAAGAATCTTTACACGTTGAGGAAGTTGGAAGTATAGACACTAGGGTGAGCCCATTTTTAGAAGCATAGATCGTAGCTATGGCAAAGTAGTTGGAGAAACTATTAGAAAATTCAGCACATGAGATGCGCATAGGGATTTGGTGCACAAATTGTGAAGTGGAAGGTCACACAAAGGATAGTTGTCCTCATAGATCAGTGCAGTCATTGTTGTTGGATTGTGAGATATGCCATTTAAACCATGATGTTAGCCATTTTCCATTACTACAACGTGTGATAAGGAAGAATGTCTCTTGTTACTATAAAATGTAGGTCCATGACTCATGACACAAAAGACTTCTGATTGATTGGTTAGATCCAGGATGCTATAGATATTGGTGTACGATAGACAAGAGTTTTAGATAACTCTAAAGGAAAGAATGAGCATCAGGATCGGGATCACAATCAAGGCGTGTTATGATCGGAATGAAGGGTGTTTTGAAGGTGTCATGGTAGAGGTTGAGGATACCATGGTGGATTTAGAGGACGAGGCCGTGGTGGTGGAAGAAGTGAGTTCCCTCATGGAACATGTTATACATGTGGATCTCCTAACCACTACAGGCATGAATGTCCTCAGAATATTACATGTTCTTTCTGTGGAAAGAATCATAGTTATGAGGAATGCCCGGACTTGTATGAACATCTTAGCAAGTAACATAAATAAGAAAATAAAGGTGCGGATGGTTAGGATACAATGCGTTGTGGAAAATCAATGGATGCCTAAGTTGGAAGTAGAATATGAGGCATTATAAGTAAGATCACTACCCACGCTGAAGTGGCACATGCCAAAGAAGCATTACAATAGAATCCTACCATCACTAAGGAGGAGGTTTTACATGCATGGTACCTAGATCCTACCCATTAGAAGGAGGTTTATTAGGAAACCATGGAGGTACTCAGGAATATTTAAGGTGAAATACAATATTTAAAGGAGAAATCACGAGAAGATGGAGCAAAATAAAGCAGTAGAGAGATGGTCCAAAATGATATGGATGACTTGAGAGAAGTGTGTAAAATGTTGCACCAGGAAAATATCATTCCACTATTAGGGAATTGGTTAAAGGAAACACTCCGCACACAAGTATTGAGACTAGATGGATAGATCCTACATGTAAATCTTCCCCCTCATAGCCTAGATTATGACAAGGAAATCACTTGAATGTTGTTGTGGATGGGTGGCTATTGAGTAATATATTGATTGATATAGGTGCGGAAGTCAATGTTCTTACTTTAGATGCATGGGTACAAATGGGGAGACCCCATTGCAGCCATCCTCTAATGTATTGTTCATGGCTAATCGGACTAAGGCCACTCCCATCGAATTTTTAAAAGATGCATCCATTACCATACAAGAGCCAAGTTCACTAGAGATTTTGAGGTTTTAGCACTTTGCAAAGAGTTAGATAGCTTCCAGCTCTATTGGGGCATCCTTGGTGCTATGTATGAAAATAATGTTGATCTTCGGTTCAACAAGGGTTATATCAATTTTGAAAACAAGGAGGAAAGAGTTATTATCCCTTTAACAGATGGAAAATCTACGCCCTATGTTGAGCCCTTGAGTGAAGAAGACCTGAATAGGATTTATGTATGTGCATCATCCGGGATCCAGAGGTGCTTGAGCCATGTAAAGAAGGAATCATTCAGTGGGAGGATGCATAGTCTATCAACAATGATACTACAAGTGTTTCTTGTGATAATTGGGCTCATAACACTTATGAGTTGGTGGGGTGAAGTAAAGAGTATATTTTCTAAGTGATTACAGACCATGTTATATCAAGAGAATAGGTAACAACTCGGTACCTTATTACATTGGAGAAGGAGACCCTATGGTATTCTTACATGCCATGGAAGAATAGTGGATAGACCCTGAGAGAGAAGGAATATGCTACCCATATACCCTACCCTGTGGGTGGGACAACACGCATGCTTGGTGGGTGGCCCACAAGGATAATCTTGTAGGATGGAATGAAATTAGGATTTCTCTTGCCACTAGGTTCTTTCAGGAGAAATGCACCTACTCAAATATGCACTTATCATGGTAATCAACCTATTTAGCACCATGTTTAGAAGTGTGAGAGACTCTGGAATAGAGGGTAGGAAGCTTTACCACCTTCACTATGGGTGCACAAGTTTTATTCCACTTTACAAGGATGCATGCGTGTGCTTGGTATGTATATGTAGAACTCCATAGAGAGACTAGAAATTGGTAGGATTTAATTACAGGAATGACTTAGATGTTTGAACTTCTTCTCTACCAAGCCTTCAGTGGAAGAAGCATTAAAATTCATAAAGCGCTTAACTATGGGAGATAGTGCAAGGATGAAGAACTCCTTCAAGAGTTATTGGATGAAGGAGACTCAGGAGTGCATTTTGTTGAAGAAACAGAGGCCGATGCCACACTACTTCAATGCACTTTCCTTGAGAAAGAAAAAGGAAAAATGGTCTACTTAGTGGATGATGAAGAAGTAGAAAATATAGATGTAAACCATTCAACAGGTAGGTGTGAGGTGTTGGAAAGTGTAGATAAGACCACACATGCCTATCATGAACCTATGAAGATAAAGAAAGTGAATATTGGATCAGATGTTGAGCCTAAGGAGGCCATAATTGGAGACTATTGGTCAGACTCTGAAGTGGAAAAAATCATAGAGTTACTATGGGATTATCAGGACTTATTCCTCGGGGTACCATGAACTTAAAGGCATGCATGAATCATTAGGGGAGATGAAGATAAAGCTTAAAGAGGGTGCATGCCCTAGTTAGAAAGAGACCCTATAGGATGAACCCCAACTTGTGTGAAAAGGTCAAGGAAGAGATTGAAAAATGTTGAAGTCTAGAATCATCAAGCCCTAGATGAGTCAGAATGGGTTAGTCCAATGGTGATCAGTATCAAGAAGGATGGTTAGATTAGGATCTGTGTGGACTACAGGGAGTTGAATGTTGCATGTGTGACTGATCCCTTTCCTACGCCATTCACTGAGGAAATACTAGAAGGTGTTGTAGGGCACGAAATCTATTCATTTACAGATGGGTTCTCTGGGTATCATCAGGTTAGGATTTCCTAGGAGGATCAGGAAAAGACTACTTTTACTACTGAATGGGGTAGCTTTGCCTATACTGTGATGCCTTTTGTCTAAAAAAATGTGCCTGTTGTATTTTTGTGCATAGTTGTTCAAGTGTTCAAGGACTTTATTCACAACTTCTTGCAGTTTATTTAGATGATTGGATGGTGTATGGACTTGTTAAAGATCATTGTGACAATTTTGCTTAATGTTTGAAAGATGTAGACAGTTGAGTATCTCTTTGAACATCAAGAAGTGCATATTTGCTACACCATTTGGAATACTATTAGGACACATAATTTGCAAGGAAGGTTTGTTGGTTGATCCAACTAAGGTTGCAGTCATTATAGGCCTGAAAGAGCCTATCAAGTCAGAGTGAGGTGTGTGATTCTTGGGTCACATGGGGTATTATAGAAAATTCATAAAGGGATATGCCAAGGTTGCCACACCTTTGGAGGAGTTATTGAAAGGAAAAGGTACGTTCTATTGGGAGAACCACAACAACGCGCATTCGAGACATTAAAGGAGAAACTTACTACCACACCTATTCTGCATTTTCTTTTCATGGGACCAACCATTTCATGTACATGTGGATGCCTCTGGCATGACCATTGGTGTGGTATTGGCTCAGCTTGGAGAAGGTATTATAGATCATCCTATCTATTTTGCTAGTAGAAAGTTGAGTAGAACAGAATTACACAACTACTAGAGCGTGAAGCTTTGTCAATGATCTATGTGCTACATAAATTTAGACAATACCTGCTAGCTACACCATTTGTCTTTTATACAGATCACATGGCATTGAAGTATTTGGTAAACAATCCCATTTTACAAGGGCACATATGTAGATGGGTACTCTTATTTCAAGAATTTGATTTCACAGTTGTGGTAAAACCAGGAAAAGTAATTGGACCAGACCATTTATCCAGAATATAGTTAGGAGAAGAAGCACATGCCATTGAAGATACCATGCCCGATGCACATAGTTATATAGGTTACAATGAGCACCATTGGAATTAGAGGACATTGTTGTCTTTCTATGAACATAGGTATGACAAGAAGGAATGAAATCCTTGGAGAAGAAACAACTTGCTATATACACATGACACCCTATATGTTGATTAGTGGTGACCTGTACAAATTAGGCTAGGATGAAGTATTGTGCCATTGTGTATTGGAACATGAGCACAGATATTATGGAAGAATCTCATGGTGGTATTGCAAGTGGCCACTATGCAGTGATGCCACTTGCTGCAAGATTCTACTTGTTGGATTATGGTGGGAGACCCTGTATAAAGATTGTAAGGATTATTGTAAGGCTTGTGATCATTATCAGCATCTAGGGAAACTAGGTCAATGAGATGAAATGCCTCTAAGACCTATTACTAGTGTAAGAACCATTTGAGAAATGGGCTATAGATTTTGTGGGTCCTATTTCACCAGCTGTGCATAGGACTGGATCACACTATATCATCACTTGCATAGATTATCTAACAAGGTGGGTAGAAGAAGCACCTACAAAGGATTGTATAACAACTACAACAGCTAGGTTTCTATGGGAAAATATTATTACAAGGTATGGATGTCCTTTAAGTTTGACAGTGATAGGGGCACACATTTTCTTAATGAGACAATCATAATTTTATTGGATGAATTCATGATTGCACACCATAAGACTACACCATATCATCCTAGGAAAATGGAACTGCTTGAGGCTTTCAACAAAATTTTGAGCTAGACATTGAAAAAATATGTGATGTTGGAAGAAAGGATTGGGATGATAAAGTATTGTAGTACTTTGGGCATATCAAACAACATATAAAAGGTTGAACAAAGCCACACCATTTTAGTTAGTGTTTGTGCAGAAGCAGTTCTTCCTATAGAATTCATGTTACCTTCTTTGTGTATTGTGTGTTGGAGGTCTAGCTGATGAGAAAGCATTAGAAGAATGGATTGAAAAGTTAATCAAGTTAGATGAGTGATGAGCCATAGCACGTTGGAGTCAAAAACAAGAAAAGGCCAGGCAGAAAGCATGGCATGACAGGCACATTAGGGATAAAAAGTTTGAGATTAGACAGATGGTGCTCCTTTATGATTCTAAGTTTTTGCGCCATCAGGAAAACTCAAGGTACATTGGTTGGGGCCATATGTTGTCACTCACATACTTGAAACATGAACTTGTCAATTAGAGGCGCTTGATGGAAATACGGTTACCGGATACTTCAACGGGAGTAGGTGAAGCCCTACTATAAATAAGTCTTCTTGGTGTTTGTAATAAGGTAGTATTGCCATTTAGATTAGGTTTTCAATTTATGTATTTCCTTAATGTATTTCCTTCTTCATCATCGTTATGCTTTGTCAATTTAGTTGGTGTTTTTGTGTAATAAGCATGTTTACTGCATAAAAGCTAATTACTATTTGAAGAATTTCTATGCATAGAGGACTGCACATACCCTTAGTGTGGGGTAGGTTATTGATATCCAGGTACATGACTATTGAAAATAAGTCCACATGAAAGGAACAAACTACTACGGGTGTTATTCAAGTTGGAGAATTGAAAAAAAGATTGCTTCTAGAAATGAGGACCATAGATGGAGATGAATGAAGAAACAAGTATAATGTGAGGTAAGTAGAGGCCATGGGAACTACCAAGGGAAGGTGTAGTGGCGAGGTACTTGGGCATGGAGGCACGTTGAAGAGAAGTCATGGCTAGGAGGTAGGAAGGCATGCTAGAAGGTTATAGCTTGGGTGCGAAGATGTACCATGTGGAAAGAACAAAAATGGTCAATTAATGAGAGGATTTTGGTAGGTGAGGAGAAATAAATGCACTAAATTTTTGAAAATATATATAAGGATGGGATACGAGTTCATTTTTACCATTGTAATTGAGATAATTTGAAAAGAGCTAAGTGCAAATGAGAGTGTGAGAAATCTTATTGAGTGTGAAAAGAGTGTGAAACCAGACGTGGAGAGAAGATTTGTGTATAGGAGAAGCTTGCTGTTCCCATAGGTGAAGGGTTTGAACAAAGTAGATGCATTACAAAAGAGCTAGGGCATGTGATTTCCACTAGGGCATGGAGATTTGAACTAGGGTTTCAACTTTCTCGATTACAGAGGGAAGAAAAGAGAGATTTTTCAAATGGCACTGAAGAAAGCACCCATAATAGGAGTAAAAGGAAAGAAGAAGGTCGAAGTGGAAGAAGAAATTGACTCCCGAGAGTAATTTCTCAGAAATGTAGTATCAGAGGGCGTGATTATGGGACAAGAATGGGATTCCCACATCCGAAAATGTAAAATCAGTGATTACAACCATTGTACATCAGATAATAAGAAGGATCTAGATGCGTTGTTGAGTACAAAAATGAACAAGCACACAAAAAGACATGCCAGTGTATGATGATGCATTGGTGAGAAGTTATTAAAGAAAATTGGAGTCTATCAGTTGTATGAGCTTCCATACTTTGGAAAGTATGAACCATTGTATTGATGGTTGATGACAAAGTCCATGAGGATTCTTCTACTTTGCTAGATGATGGAGGGTAAGAATCACAAGCTGCCTTGATTTCAATAGTGATGGGACTAAGGGCCTCAGGAGTAGATCTGGAGAGTGACTTAATAGATAAAGCAAGTGATCTTGGAGACAAGGAAGGAGATGGGGTATACCAAGGGTCCGCGTGGCATGGACATCGACAAATTAAATAAGTACCCAATCATACAAACAGTTTACCCATCTTGTAACAAATTTGAATGACCAAGAAAGGTGGTCGTAGGTGAATATAATGTGGTTACATGTTGCAAGGAAGATGTCTCAAGGAGTGATCTACAATATTGTGGATCACATAGCAAAGAAAATCATTTGAAGAAGCATGTACAAGTGACAAAATTAGTTTTGGCGCTATTTTATTGTCTTTGGTGTTTATGGAGATTGGAGTGCCCGATGGGCCAAAGGAGAAGATTTGGGAGTACCCCATGGTACAAAAATCTCTGGTGGAAATATTTAATAAATACTTATGCGAAGGGACCATGGGTGGGCCATTTAAACAAGAGGGTGGAGATGTGGTATGATAGGCTCTGCGTGGCGTTTGAAGAGGAGTGGCGCATACCCAAGGAGTTACCTTTGGTGGTGGGTAAGGTAGATACAGTTTGTAGTTTACCAACATTTTTATGCATCACATGATTTGTGATGAAGGATGGGGCTTGGAGCCCATGGTGCAAACTACCATATGCCTTCACAACAAGATATTTCAGGCATCAGTTCACTAGTTTTTAGATGTGTGCCACCTAACCTTCAATGCAGACAAGGTAGATTGTGACTACCATACACTGAGAAAGACATATGTCTATCTAGGATGGACTACCTACATTGAGAGGCTTATCTCAGATATTATAAACATGAAGCCGTAATCTTAGAAGTTGTTGGAAAATAGAGCAACACTTGTGTACCTTCAACTCAAGCCCAAGCTAGAGAATAATAAGTATGTGGAGAATGAGTTCATGCTCCCAGGGCCACCAAAAGGTAAGCATACAATGGAAAATGTTCCAGCACCTAAGCCCATAGAGACAATACAAGTAGATGATGAAGAAGAGGAGCATGAGGATAGTGGTGGTTTGGAGCATAGAGGTAGGAGGAAACCTCCAAATAAGGAAGAAGTTGAGCACATGACTACTCCACCCCAACCACAAGAAGGAGATGATGAGGATCTAGATGCAGTACAAGGAGAGTGCCACTTCAAAAGAGTATTCAGGAGAATAAGAACCCAAGGTGCTACTCCACAATCAGTGCGTAGATCACCTCGAATCTCTCCATAGAAGGAGATAACTGAGAAGAGAAGAAGGAAGTTGAAGCTGAATGAGGAGGTGGAAGAGTCTGAGGAAAGCATGCCCAGAATCTCCTACACCTCAGAGAATGTGGAAGAACCAAAGGATGAAGAAATGAAGGATGGAGAAGAAGGAGAAAAGGAGGCATATGAGATAGTGCAAGAGACTGCTCAAGGTACAATAGAACAAGATCCAAATCTTGAAGCTCAAATTCCTAAGGGCCAAGATAAAAAAAAAAGTGGAGAATATGTTCCACGATCATGGGCTATCTTTGAGGACACAGGAAAAATTGTCGCGCCCGATTTCAAAGAAAAATGATGCCAAAGGAGTTGTATGGGTGGTAGCTAATGGATGAAGATATGGAAACCATGTGAATAAGGAAGCAAATCATGTCATGGTTGATGCACACACACATGGATGAACTAGAATTTGATGTATGTGAAGAGTCATGTGTATCAAGGAGGTTGAAGAAGACACCTTAGGCCAGAAACATAACATAAAGCCTCTTATTATGTTAGATGAACAAGTGAGCAATGCTTTGGTGAAAGTTTTGGAAAGAGAGGTGACATGGATAAGAAATATGGATAAGGCTAAAGCAACAATTTAGGCGCTAAGATAAGATCTAAAAATAAGGATGTAGAAATAAAGTGCCTAAAGCGAAGAAAATACTTGGCAGAACAAGAACACTATTTTCATCAGCATGGTAGAGGAGATTGGAGACAATATCATGAAAGAAAAACTAAGGAACTTAGTGAAGAACATGCAAAAATTTTGCACATAAGATAAGAAGCATACAAAAGCACGGGAGGATCGGAAAGGAATCATGCTCGAGGATAGAGATAGATTCACAACTTAGTTGTTTTCATGATGATGAGCTATTTTTGGAGATAGCATGCCAAACACACAATTTTGGATAGAGACTTGCGTGACATGCATTGGCTATTTTTGGAGGATCGGCTATGAAGCACTTTACATGGATACAAGCTGAGAATAGATTTACTACTGACAGTTAACTAGAAGAAGTCTATTGTTAGCACACTTGCATGTGTGGATTTTATTGTGAATGACATGTGGTTAATAATAGCATGTGATGTATTTTGGGATAAGATAAGTGGTGAAGGGAAAGTCCCCATCCTTCTAAATATGTAATGAACTACATAGTAGAGAGAGAGGCATGTGACCGAGTTATTGTGAGGTTATGCTTCCAAATTTGATGCGCGCATAAACTATGGTATTATCTATTGTAATAAGATTCTATGTATTTATCATGTTTGATGCTGATGGAGTATATTGGCTGAATCATAGTATCAAATCATCGAGTATAATTTTCTCTTGCATGCTTGATTTCATCATGGTTATCATTTAAGTACAACCCTAAAGACACCTTTTCATGCTTTGGGTGAGTACTTAGACTAGGCTAAGTGATGTGCCGCCGTGTGAGGCTTTTCTTGGTGAATTCTAGGCTTCAAAAAGCATGGGAGGGTGGCTAAACTAAAGGCCAACACATGCGTAGGCGAGGAAAGAAAAAGCATGGGAAGGCTAAGTAAAGACATATGATATGGAAAATTGGAGCTCGAACACCTTCTTGAAAGGACCTGAATCATCATTGGGGAATTTTGTAACTATTTTTCCAACAATGTAGCACATGCAATTTTGGGTGCATACATATTTCCCCCTTGGAGAAGCATCTTAGCCATGAAAAGGTGTAAAACGTAGAGTCTAAGTATGGTGTTCTTGAAAAGGGGAGTTATAAGTTATACCTAACAACACGTATGTGTGTTGAAATGTCACCGCCAAACTCCCGCTACCTACAAGAGAAAAAGAAGACTCAAGTGTAGATAGATAAAACATTGAAAAATAAACACTAAATCAAAATGACAAGAGGACTTACCATTTTGCGGGGATATAGAAATATACATGTGTACGCCAATGCTCCAATTTCTGTGAACACATACACTCAAAATGAGGTTAAAAATAACATGTTATAAATATATATATATATATATATATATATCAAAACAAACTCACTTTTCAATTCATTTATGCATTCTTGATTTGGTGAATTTGGAGCTCTGGATTCATGGTGACCATTTCTGATGAGAGTATAGCCGAAATGACCGTTGCAAAATAGTGATCATGCCTCCATGTGTGGGAGATCAACTAACGTAATTCAAAGGTTGGTTATTTTCACTTTTGTCTTTTTATACCTAAAATGTAAAAACATTGAAAATTTCACCTAAGGGGGATTATTTTCAAATTTTTTTGTCTTAAATGAGTCTCTAGGGGGGCGCCCATAGGGCATTCTTTTATTTTTTGAAAATGGTCTTTTTTTGCACTTTTGAGCATTTTTAGGGTTAAGGGAATGTTTGGAAAAATAGGCTCAAGACCACCGCCCAAAGTAAGGTGGTGGTCATGAGACCGCCGCCCTGTTTGGGTGGTGGTTATGACGCAGAATGACCAAAATGTTCATTAACTTGATTTTTTTTGGATTTTCATGTTTTATCATGTTTTTGGTGAGCTTGTCTTCTTGTATATGTTACTAACTTTCTCTTTTCTCATGTTTTGGTGAATGTAGAAAAGGAGGAATACATCCATTGGAGTAGAGAGAGAGAGAGAGTGTGATTGGATCCCTGGGATTCTGGATCAGTTGACTCAGGATGAGAGGGACATTCTACAGAGGGAAGGTATCTAGAGGATTGCATGGGTACCCCATGTTTCCCCCGCTAGTCACATATTGTGTGACTTGTTCTCCTATTGGGATGTAGAATCTGGAACACCTTCTAGTTTCCAGGTGTTAGGGGTGAGTGGACCATTACTCTGGAGGATGTATACCGCATCCTTGGGCTCCTCGATTCTTGGGAGGAGACTGACTTTAGAGACAATGGGATCTAGGGCCATGATGACATAGTGGGACACATATATGGGAGACATTGTTGTCTCATTTGGTTTGAAGAAGGGATGAAAGTCTGGTCGATTTCTACTACTCCTATTCTAATCATTTGGAGAGCCATTATGGGTATCTTGTCCTCATGATTGATCGAGGACAAGGAGGTGACACTCTTCTCTACTGTTTGGGCTCCCATTATTACACAGATTGAGGGACATGGCCATAGGTACACATGGGGAGTAGACATCCTAGGGACTACCTACCATGACTTATACAGGGTAGTCGATTGTAGGGCAATCACTGAGCCACCCCACTCTTGTCATGAGCTGGGTATATGAGCATATCACCCCTATATGAAGGGGAGTATAGGTATTGGACCCAAGGGCCATCAGAATGAGGTGGACAACTATGTTAGTTCTTAGGACACCTCATCAGCTAGTGGCTTCTCTTACTACAAAAGACATGGTTTTACTCCCTACTAGGACATGGTATGGTTATGGGGATAGGAGGTGACCATGGTGGTAGCTTGTTTCTACTATATGCCAAGCTAGTTGATAGGGCTGAGAGAGTGAGATTCACCCATTTGATTAGGTTCCTTAGCAGTTTGGCCTACCATATATGTTAACATACTTCCCCAATGTATTAGTTTATAGGACCATTTAGGAGGCCGGAGAGGCCCTAGAGGAGATCTGGCTTGACAGATAGTAGTTACTCCAGGTGTGCCTATTGTAGTTAGGTGTGTGGTTCATGCTTGACGTGAAGCTAGTTGGTGCTCCTCGAGTACCTTTACTCCAGATTATGCCACTCCTACCCATAGTGGAGAGGAGGATGAGCCCATTAGTGTAGATTCGATTCTAGGAGGAGCACACAGGGGATGAGACGGAGGAGGAGTTAATCGGAGAGGAGATGAGGAGGATGAGGGGGATATGAGACCAAAGGGCATCTTGTATGGTAAAGGAGGAGAGTGATCTTGAGTGGCATGACACTCAGGAGATGTTGAGAGCCGCACACGAGGAGGCACAAGAGAGAGAGAGACCTTGGTCTTAGAGGAGCCATTTCCTCTAGATGGGGAGGGGGATGATGAGTCATGTGATCGGACAGTGTTTGGCCTCTTAGCTTTGGGGAGGACCCATAACCTCCAAAGCATCATTGGTAGAAGTAATCATTAACCCTACTTGGATGCCCAAAGATCTGAGTATGTTTGACACTCTTCTCTCACCTTTGTTAATTTGAAACCTTAGTTTTGATATTCTCTTTTGATTTGTGTTTTGCATTTTTATAACTTATCTATTTCTTCTCTTTTCCCTGCTTACAATGACTACACAAGAGTGGAGAGAGCTCATCTAATGGGTGTACATGGACACCCTGTTGATCCCCTCAAGGAAGACTCTGAGCTAGGCTGATTGATGATTCGGGTCATTTGCCATTAGCTCTTGGAAGACACATTGATGTGTTTTCTCCTATTTGGAGGATAATGGAGGTGGTGACCTCCTTCATACTATAGTGTCTAGATATGAGGCCATCGAGCATCTGATGAGGTGGATCCATTCCCATAGTGAGACCACAGCCAACAACTACTACCATGAGCATTCACACCATTCGGTTCACTCTTAGCATCGTCACAGCCGTAGCAGGAGCCCTAGACATGGCCATGCACCATCCGAGGATCCACAAGGATTGACAGGCCATTGGGCCATTTATTGCTTTGTTTGGCATTTTTTCAAGCACTATAAGATTTTTTTGTATATTTTGGGCTCATTGTGAGCATTTTGACCATGCCTTAGCATGTGATGGCATTGTATATAGAAACTTGAATCACTATGATATATACAGACTCTTATTTTTGGTTTGGTAATCCATTATATCTGAGTTGACTCTCTTTTGGTTTATTTCTCATGTGTACTCTAGATGTTTAGAATTTCCATTTTTATGCTTTTCAGAATGCATGCAATGGGTGTGAAATGATAATAGAATGATTTCTTTTTTGTATTTTATAATGTTGATATATGATAATGCAAACACAATGTGATGTTGAACTTTAGTTTCTTTAAGCAATATTTGATACTTCATATTGTCTTGGAAAAACATGGTGATACAATGATATGATAAGTGAATGCACTTGCCCCACTCCTAACCCCACACAACTAGTAGGATGTGAGGGCTCAACACCAAGAGCCGAAAAGGGCACAAGTTAAGAAATTTTATTGAATGGTAATGATGAGGGAAAGACAATGGTTTGATAGGACCAAATTGAGACACTACAACCTCACCCTACTCAAGTTACTTCATAGCTTAGAATGTGATTTACTTTCATTTTATCTAGACTTAGATCCGTAGATGGCTACTTGGTTGACAAAATCTGGTTTTGAGGTTTTAAACTCTTTTGGAATTTTGGACATCTAACTCACTTTGTTTTTGACTTATGATTTCACAACATTTGAATGAATTATTTCTAATTTTAAATTTATCAAAGAGACCCCTACACCTTTCCCCGCTCTACCAGTAGGAAGCATGGGCTCATCACCATGGATAAGGAATAGGTGAGTAAGGGAATTTCTCTCCTTTCCCAACCCTACATCACCGGTAAGAGATACAAGCTCAACACCAAAGGTTGGTAGGGAAAAGAAATGTGTAAAATAAATTTTTTTGTGGATTTACATTTGACTTACTCATCTAGGAAAAAAATGTTTAGTATGTTCTTATTTCCAAAGATATTTTTATGGGATAGATGTGACACCATGAAGCTTCTAGAACAAACTATAGGAAAAGACACCTAATCTAGAAAGAGACTATAAGTAGAACCAAGTATGTAGCCTTGGTATGATCATGGTCAAAACTTTGTCTTATCCTATTTGAATTGATGAAATGATTTGAAAACAATTGATGATACCATGAAAATTTGGAGAGACATGATTTGAATGTTTTCCAATTTTTTCAGAAGTTTTTAGGAGTTCTATAAGAATAAATCCCTTGATCACAAATTTTATAGAATGAGCTAGAAAATGAAAGTGCAATGTAGATGTAGTAATGTACATATGAAAAATGCTAATGGATCATGCGTAATACCTCTTTAGGTGAAGAGAGTTCATAGATTCATTAAACTCCTCACCTCTAGTGTACACAGGTGAAATGCCCCATTTTGTAGTCTTCTACTACTCGATATGGACCCAACCACCTAGGTCTGAATTTTCTTCCCTCACTGTATTTTTGTCTATCCGGATGTCAAGTCTTAAGACCAAATCTCCCTCTTGTATATTTCATGTTCGTAAACCTTCTTGTTGTATTTCGAGCCATCCGGTCAACATAAACATTTTTTCATTGTTCAACATTGATTCTAACCTCATCAATAATTTCTAACTAAGAGAGTCGTGCTTCTCGATAGCCTTCTTCTCCCAAGATTCTATGTAGTGAAATATAGAGACTTGGTATTTCAACCTCGAGTGGTAAAACTTGCTTCCACACCAAATACCAAAGAAAAGGGGTTTCCCTTGTTGGTGTTCTAACTGACATCTGATAGGCCCACAAGGCTAGAAAATATTTAAATTCCAATCTCATTTGTTCTCCTTAATGGTCTTAAGGAGGATGGACTTTAATGTCTTATTCATAGCCTCATCCTATCCATTGGCTTGAGGATAATAAAGAGAAGTTTTGTGATGACTTATCTTGAACTTTGCACATAATTCATGCACCTCATCATTTTTAAATACATTCCATTATCTGAGATAATGACTTGTGGGACCCCATACCTACAAATTATCTCATTTAAGATGAACTTAGCGATCACAAACCCGGTACAGTGGTAAGAGGCATGGATTTTACCCACTTGGTAAAGTACTATGTGGCCGTGATTATAAATTTATGGCCATATGTTGATGAGGGAGAGAATTTCCCTATTAAATATAGGCCCCACGTGGAGAAGGGCCATGGGGTTTTGATTAGTATTGGATATCTTGTGCTGGTATGTGGATCTTGTGGGAGAAATCTTGACATTTGTGGCATTTGTGCACAAACTCTACTAACGTCATGCTCTAGGGTGGGCCAGAAATAGCCCATCGATGTATCTTCCAAGTAGTGGCATGTGGCCACCGAAGTGACCTCCACATACTCCGCTATGTGATTCATAAAGAATCTTTTTTGGATTATTCAACATCGACACATCTTAACAACATTCCATCAAAGGCTCTATGATAGAGCACTTGCTCCAAAATAATGTACTTAGCAGAAATGACACGTAGGCACCTTCTTTTTTGTGATGTTTCCTCTTTTGGGTACGTATGGTCCACTATAAAATTAATGATTTCATTATACCATGGACACGTAGAAATGGGGGCTTAGTCTCAATAAAGTACACACACTCATTGGGGAATTCTAGATCTACCAGATCACCTCCATCTAATGGATTATCATCTAACCAATCCGTAATGATTTGTCCTTTAATATATTTTTTATTAACAAACGTTAACTCAAATTCACCCATTATAGTTATGAAGCATCCGACCTTCTTAGATAAGGATCCTTGTGAGGAATGTCTGTAAGTGATCTAACTTAACAATAACCCTTGTTTATTGATTCAACATATAATGTCTTAAGTGCATTTTTCGTAAAGACTATGGCAAGGAATTATTTCTCTACCTGGGTGTAACATGTCTCATAATCAAGCAACATGTGATTAATAAAATAGACCGCACTCTCTCATTTATCATCATCCTCTTGAGCCAACATGCAGGCTAGAAAAACATATGTAGCTAGTGAATACAAGATCAAAGGTGATCTGATCTGGGAACATTAGCGTGGGAGGGGACAATAAGAATCATTTAACTTCCTCAAAGGCATCATTGCATTCATCTTTCTAATCAATGATATAATCCTTTTTCAAAAATTTTGATTGGGTGAACAACAAAGGTCAAGTCAGGGATAAATCTTTGGATTGCCCCAAGTTTTCCAAGAAAAGATATGATGCTAGACTCATCCATTGGTGGAATCATTTCTAATACATCTTGTATTTTGGTTGGGTCTACATCAATTCCTCATGAAGATATGATGTACCCAAATCATTTTCCTGTTACACCGACACCAAAACACACTTTTTTTGGATTCAATGGGATGTCGTATTTGATTAAGCAAGAAAGGATGATACGAAGCACCTTTGGGTGATCATAGTGCTTTCTAGCCTTAACCAAGGTCATCCACATAGGATTCCACAATATTATGTATAAGATCATAAAATATATAATTCATCACTCATTGGTATCTAGCTTTTGATTTTCTTAAGCCCGAATGACATGATCACATAACAGTAGGTTCCCAAGGAGTTATAAACATAGTTTTGGCCTGATCCTCTTCAGATATTCTAATTTGATTATATCGAGAGAATCCATCCATAAGAGAAAACAACTTGAAACCAGTTGTTGTTGCATCAATATAACATCGATAGATGAAAGCAAAAATACCACTTTAGGAAAAGCCTTATTTATACCTAGCTAGAAATCAAGAAAAGAGGATCTTTCCATTTTCTTGAGGAAAGGACTAAGGCCTACCCATTAACTTTGAAGTAGTGAAATCAAACATGAATCAAATCGGAGAAGTTTCATCACTTCTAAATTTCACCATAATTAAATCAAATTTGGCTTATGTAGTCTAATGGCAATCAACAATATTACTTTCTTCGATCCTTCAAGGATGGTTGGGTGTGAGGCTTAGCTCTTCAAGGTGGATGATGGAAGGGCTTGAGAATGGAAAAAGGATTTTAGTGCAAGCTCCTATAAGAATGCTTTATTTGCTTTCTCAAGAGAATTAGGTGTAGGTATAAAATAAGGAGTTCTTCTTTATAGCCCAATGGATAAAGGAAACACTTCATCTCGGGGATAAATCTTTGGGATAAAGGTAAAACATGATTAGGAATGGATAAGGTTAATCTTTACCCCAAAAGGTAGTTCCTTACTTTAGAAGGGTTTAATTTTGGGATTTCCAAGTGTGGGAGTTGGGGGGTGTTTTAATTTATCAAAGGTGATTAACTAATAGGTATGTGTGTAAGCTTGATAGAAGCCAATTAGAGGAATATTAGTATGATTTAGGCTATTAGGAGGATTAAATCAATTAAATATTGATTTATAGTTAATGAAGTGGAAGGATAATTCATTAATTAGTACATAGCAACACAGTGTAAATAATTAACGGAAGGTCATTAATTAGGTTGTTCTGGATAGGCAACTTAATCAATTACCATTTCAGCTAATTAACGGACAATAAGAGGGAATATGAGAACTTTCAACAATATTTCATCAATTTTTGTAAAGGGATAATTAGTGCAATTTAATTATTTAAATTGAGGCATAATTATAGAGTTGTCTACATCTATGTCAATAACATCGATGGATGGTAGTGGGAAATCATCCTTGGGACAAGCCTTATTTATATCCTGAAAATCTATGTAGATGTGAATCTTTCCATTTTTCTTGAGAATGGGGACTATGTTAGATACCCATTATGGGTAATCAATCGGCTTGATGAATCCCACATGGAGGAGTTTCATCACTTCTTCCTTCACCATGAGGGCCACTTTTGTCTTCATGGGCCTTGAATTTTGCTTAATCAGCTTTAGAATCCTTCCTCTGGTTTGGTGACAAAATTGTGCACCATAATGTGTGATGCAATCCCCTTCATTTATTTGTAATTAAACACGAATTATTTTTTATGCTCTTTGAGAATGCGGTATGTATTTCAACCTGACCTCCTAGAAGAGTTAAAGAGGACCCTAGCTTTAAAAATATTTGGTTCTTCCTCGGTCCGATATTTATATCGATTGCTCCCTCGATTAAGGAGGTGTTTCCTTCCTCAAACTTAGGCAAGACTAGAGGTAACTCTAAAAATCCCTCTTCTCCTACCTCACAAATATTGAGTTTCCTCCCCAGGGAGGATTCCATCATGGGATTTAAAAAATAGGAAGAAGAGTGTGGAATTAGAGAAATATTAACCTGACTTGATGATGTATTTCGTGAGAGTGTTTAGATATTCTAGGTTTCTTTGTCAATGTCAACATGATCCACAATAATAGAATTGCTCTCGGTTTCTACGTATGTCAACATTGGAATTACTTTTGTCTTACAAACCAAAGGTTCTTCAAGAACCAAGACCATGAAGTTTGAATCTTCCAACTCACCACTTGGAGTAAAGCAAGAAGTGGATGTTACGATTAAGTCTACAATGATATTCTTGTCTCATGGAATTTCCTCAATTGATATGAAGTCAAACCTCTTCATTAAACTCAGCACTATTGTTTTGTAAATTTACAAATGCTTAGCTCTAGTCTCATATACTTTGGATACCTAATTTGCAACCGGTTTGGAATCACCTAGCACCCTAATATTTAGAGCACCCATTCTTTCATCCATGATGAGACCAAGTAGAAGGGATTCATATTCAGACCCATTATTTGTGCATTCAAAGTTTAATTTGAAGGCAAAAGGTAGAATCCAAGAATCATACACTTCCCCAGACGCCAAACAACTTTGGCTCCATCAAAATGGAGAGTCCAACAGTTACTTGGAAAAATGGATGTTGAACCATCCTTTGAATCTTTCTCCTTCACCTCAGTTACCTCAACCATACAAACCTCATTTTCTAGTATAGAATTAAGAGTCCTATGGTATTTCCTGTGCCCATAGAATCAAAAGGAAGGAGAATGGGTAAATATTTTTCCAATAACTCAAAAATATTTTCCATAGTCCCTAATGATATTGTCTCTATGATGATGGTTTCATCTTTGACTATCGAATGCCTTGATCAAACCCATGACTTCTAATTCCATTGTAGGAACCAAATTTTCCTCTGGTACTAAGATTTTAGGTTTATTTAAATGATTTTTAGGAAGCTCAAACTCAGAGTGGACCCCTGAGCCTCTTTTTCAAATTGGCTAGGTGTATGTCAAAGGGTTTTGGATCACCCTGCACCACAAAAACCTTCCCTAAATGCAGGAACCTAACTTCTTAAAACAAAGTGGAGGGAATCACCTTCATGTAATGAATCCAAGGATGGCCAAGGATCATATTATAGTTGGTTTCCGATCTATAATATAAAACTCGGTTAGTATTGTCTTAGGTCCAAGGGTGACCAAACACTATAGTTCTGATTGACATTACTTTGAGGTTGTCGTATCCTCTCAGCGTATTTCATGTCGAAGAGAAATTGGTCTCTCCATACCCTATTTTTGAAGGAAAGAGAAGGGGACTATGTTGATCTTCCTCATCATCAATCATTGCATGCTTTACGTAGTTGTTGTAAATCTAGACTTCATAAAAACAAATGTGGATCACCTCTATGAAACTATTTTAATTTGTGGGCATCTTGTTGATGTCGAATACAAATCCAACATCTCTTTTAGGATTCCTAGAGGATAGACATCAAAGTCCACATGGTTTATTTGTGCTTCCGGAGGAGGGGTGACATTAGCCAAATGACCAAGACCCAATGCTTCTAGTAGAGTGACCCTATGTATAAGGGAATTTCTTTATAGATCTAAGAAGGAAATGTGCAAGAATGTCTTAGTTAAGTCATTGATAAAATTGTAATCTCCTACTAGATTTCTTAGGGTATCATGAATGTCATCTAATATAGTCAGGTAGATTAGAATAGGTTGTGAAAGAATAATCCCTAGTTCTAGTGGAAGCATTAATTTTTGGTTCAGTGTCCAACTCTACCAACCCCATAATTTTCATTTATTGGCAACCAAAGGAGGTGCCACTTGTGGGTTTGATGAAATTTGAGGCTTCACGATCATGGGTCCCTATTACAATACCTTTGTTCAAACCATTGGGATCTAATCTACCATCTTTAGATGCATGTGGGGAGAGGATCATTAAAGATTCCTAAGTAGTGTGTTCTGTGGAGATACTAGTCCCATATAGTGTTTTGAGTGGGAATTATTGGGTTTTCCAAAACATGTCATCAAATAATTTTCTTTGATCCTCTGGAAAAAGTGTAAAAACTTGTTATAATCATGGACATGTTCTTATGCATCATGCCCATGAACCCTATGGAAACCACAGTATAAATCAAGATCGTAATCTCAAGGCCTTTGGTTTGCACCTTGTTGTGGCCCAAAATTACTTTTATTCAGCTATTGATTATTATTGTTAAAATTTGGGAACCCTTTCCCTTGATTTTGAAATTGGTTTAGATACCCACTTGGGTATTGGTTAGGGCCTTGGGTCTATGTTTTCTTGCTTGCTGAGGTTGTTGTCATTGTTATTGGTAGTTAAAATCTATAACATTGAATGATGGCGAGAGAAGTTATTGTTCCTTTTATTTTTTGTCATTGTTATTGTGGTTGTTTGAAGAAGAATTATTGGGAGCATTAACAACGTTAGGTTTCTTAGGTTGGTCCGTCACCCCATCCATCATGACTCCATAATTCTTATTAAGGATTTTTGGTCCTTGATTTTTATTTGTGTTGTTGGAGTAACTAGGTTATTTTGATTAGGGGTGACTAAAATTCCATTAGCTCCATAAGTCTTACGACCACTGTCAATAGTCACTTGGTCAATTCGAAAGAGCACCCTCTAGCACCTCTTCATAGCTCCTTAGTGGGAAATTTTGAACCTCTTCCTTTTTCTCCCTATTGAGAGAGTGGAGGAAAAATCACAAAGTTCTTTGATCCATATTTAGAGCACTTGCAGAGGAGTAGAGAACTTTTCGCCACCTTTGAATGAAGTGGGATGCAAACTCATTGTGCTCTTGCTTGATATGAAGGAATTCCCGATTCTTTTCTCAAAAGCTTGTTCATATCAAAAGATTTAATAAATTTTGATACAAGTTTCTTGAATGAGTGTATTGAAGCCTCTGGTATCCTATAGTACTATCGAGAGCAATACCTTCTAGCATCTTAGGGAAAATTTTCACAACGAATGTGTCCCATGGGAGTAGCTCTCAAATGGTCATTGTGTAAGCCTTGATGTGGGCATTAGGATCACCCTCCCTTTGAATTTTGGAAGATGGGAAAGGGTCTTGGGAGCATGATTTTCCAAATGGATAAGTCAAGAGGCTCCTTAAGATATTTAGAATAGGTCCCCATTGTGTATGTTTCCACCATTGAAGATCCTTGTTGGGGAGGTGGAGGTTGCATCGATTACTAAAATGGGACAACATAGACATTTTTGGGGTGTATGGAATCCCTATGGTTTTCCATATGGACCTGGGTAGTGTACATGTCCCCCTGTAAAGATTTATAATACATGTGTACATAGGGGGGTTGATTACCTTGATATGGAATTGAAGGCATGAAACTAGGAAACATTACATTTTGGTTGGTATGGCATTTGAGAATGCACTTTGGTGCCTATTGTAGATATCCATACGTGGAATGAGGGGCATACCCAAGGTTCCCATCCTCGTAAGAAGATCTCCATGGTTTTCATTATTCATATAAATTGGAGGATTCTGTGAAGTAGGTATTTGTCCATAATTCTATGGGTAGGGAGAAGTTTGTGCTTTCCCTGCATATGAATTCTGATTATTTTTGGCAAGCTCTAGCTCTTGACTTTGTCTACCAAAGCTGATATGACATCACCTATTGATGGGAAGTGCTTTTCTTAGTGCTTTTTGTTGAACCCTGAAGGTTGTTGAGGAGTATGGTATCCTACTATGAATTGTTCACTATGTTGCCACCCCTCATTTTGGTAGTTTTTGATTGGTGGAGGGGTAGCATTATTGTTTTGGAGCATAACATCACCTTGTCATTATAACCTATCGAAATCTTGGTTCATGTTTTGTAAGTTTTGTTCACTCCTAGCATATTGTGTAAATATTCCTCATCTAGATGTGGGAGAGTTGATATGATTGCATGTTAATGGGATACTGAAAATAATAACTGAGGAGATGAACTTATTTTGCTAGTGAAGGTCATGTTGTTTGAACTTGATTGTTTGTGAGGATAGGTCTGCATGACTTGGTCAAGCTCCTCAATATGTATAGAGGAACCAACATTGGTTCCCTGAAGAAGAGGGTTTTGAGAAACTGGGCGGTTGTCCTCCCACATTGAAAATGAAGGTGATTGTTTTGGTATACTTGATTAGTAGTTATACATGTCAAAACTCAGGATGGGCTGACCATACTTGTTATATCCCGACATATTCAGGGGGGTATGAGAATACCCACAGAATAAAGGATGGACAAAGAAATTTGAAATTTTAGAGACTAACTCTTCAAGTCGGGTTCACCAATTTGTATTACAAAAATCAACACGTGACCTTCTTCACACCCGACCTCTCGAGGTCATGCCAGAGATAGCTTGGTGTAGAATGAATATGAATGTGAGTGTAATGATGGGGATCAAGATAATTGGGAAATATTATATCTTCAACACATAATATCAGGATCTACGAGTCTAAGGCAAATAATGCTCTCCTAACTTGAAGTGGTGTAATGGCTTGATCTGAGATAATAGCTGCTCAGAGACTCAATCAATGTTGATCTCTACCGAGATTCTATTTGTTGGTTGTTGAACACGTGGAAAATGACCTATGGGTGCCTTGTATAGATTTCCAGACAAGGTCATGGAAGTAAGAATGAGAGGCGTGGTGGAGCCACATGAATATATGGGTCATTTTCTAGTATGGTCAGAAAGTCTTATTAGATGATCGGCTACTATGTTCAATAAGGAAAGTTGGGCAATAATTTCAAGTGGAAGTGGTGAATATATAAATACTAATGTACGCAAAATAGTATCAATGTCTAACTAATTAGTAGGCATGTTGGGTTGTGGGACATGAGGATCACAACCAAAGACTCGTGGAGGTTGTGTCCCTTATATGGTCATGCACATAATCAAACCTTACTTATAGGATCAGTCCAATATCCATAGGCTTGATTAGCAGTGATGTTTTACATATTGATTTTTCTATTTTCTTAGAAAAAAATTGATGTGTGTAAGACTCTCAAACATAAGCTGGTGTCAATTTTAGTTATCAATTCTATCCCATTGGTTGTGGGACCAAGGGATCACAACTATATGTCTTTTCCTATTGTGGACCGTTGATGTTTATACAAAATCAAATAAATGATTTTGATAAGAAAACTAATTACTGAAGGAAATCTAATCTATGTTTTGGGTTTTCACAATATATCGGATCAAAGCAATAAAAGAAAACTAATCTATCAAAGGAAATCTTTTTGATATTTTCTAATTTTTAAGAAATGCATTCTAATTTAATAAATAAACTAAAGACAAGTAATCATCCAGATGTAGTTGGTTAATTGTATGAATGTATGAATCTAATCTAAAAAAAAAAACCTAATCCAAAAAAACCCTTCAAAACACTACCTCAAAGGTGAAGAACAAATCATGACCATGAAAGGGATATCATTCCCCACAACTTCCCTAGTAATGTTAAAGAGGAAAATTTTTTAATGATTTGATCTACTTGTGATTGACTAATCTATTTAAATGAAAAATATTCTACTCTATTTGATATGTAATTGAAACTAGTGATTTTAAATTGACAATTTAACAAATAAAGCAAACAAACACACAATTCCAACCTGAACATGTAAGAGGTTTGGAAAATCTAGTTGTATCTGTATTTTTCCCTCAGTATGTTCCTTTCTTTCTCAAGTGTTCATGTGAGTCCAAGGGATTGGGAATTCAAGAACAATAGTAGGAGGATGGTGCTTGAGCAATGGTAGCTTGATGGCAATCTAGATGCAATGTAAGTAGAAGAGAGATAACATAAGAGATCAGAGCTTGGCTATATAATTCCTAGCAAGATCGTAACAGTAATACAATGCAAGATACACAAAATTCTTAGGCCTTTTCTTGAATACAAGCATGGAATATATAGGAATGGAGGATGGGAGGTACCTTCAAGCTCAAGGCAAGAAGGAGTAGTTCAACTAATTAAATCTATTTAAAAATAGGAGGAAGGAGAACTAAGAAATCAAATCTAATTTTAGACAATTTGGCTCATGGATGCATGCAAAACATGTGTGAGGGAATCTACCAAAAAGCGAGGCAAGACTAGACCGCTATTTTGGGTGGCGGTTTTAGAACCACCACCTAGGCAGGGTGGTGGTCCTAGCACTAAAGGCCAACACATGCATAGAAAGAGGTAGGAAGCTAGAAAAAGTGTGGGAAGGCTAAGTAAAGACATCTAGGCAAAAAAATACAATGCAAATGGAAATTGGAGCTCGAACACCTTCTTGAAAGGACCTAAATCATCATTGGGAATTTTGTAACCATTTTTCTAACAATGTAGCACATGAAATTTTGGGTGTGTACTGACCTCCTCACGAGCAACATATAAAATCAAGTCTAGATCTTAGGGATTCTCAACAATATGATCATTAAGGGCTTTAAGATGGTCTTTAGTAAATTCGTTAGAAGATTGAGCCATAGTGATAAGAGGAGAAGAGATCTAAATGGAAGGTGGATTCAAAGATTGGGTTCACCAAAATTATTAAGCTAAATGTGGATTTATGCCTAATCTAATGCTTTTATAGTGATAAATAAATATGTAATTAAGTACAACAATGAATACTCAAGAAAACTAAGCAATAAATTATGAAACCCTAGTTACAAGGAGGAGAAGAAGGTACTTAGCTGATTTGTAATAAAATCTAGAGTGTACCAAAGTGTTGACCAAGTGGAAAGAGCAACGAGGAGCATCACACAAAGACCTAGAAAAATGTATATCTAGAGAGATAGGCTACAATAGGGCACCTAGAGAGATACAAGGGCGCCGTGGGTACAATAGGCCTATTTATGGGCTCATGGGTCTATAGAAAATATCAAGAAACCTCCTCTGAGTGGTGACAAGGTGTTGATTGTTAGTCTCTTTGGTCACTTTGAGGTCACCCAAAGATCTTTGAGGTCATTAGAAATCTGCAATGAAATATGAACCTGTAGAACCCTCAAATAGACTTCAAATCGTACAAAATAAAGATGTAGAATGAGGGGTCGACTATCCTAGCTATCAATATGGTGAAATTATGAATGAGAATTGCACTATACATCAGACCCAATGTAGTTCTATGTGTGTGTATGTGCCAGAATCATGCCCTAGGTGGCTCTTGTGCGAGTCACACTTAATAGCGAGCAAATAGCTAAATGTAAATAAATGTAATAGATGTGTGCATGGAATAGAATGAACTTCCCTCCTATGAAGTGTATACAAAATAAATATCCCTTATGTCCCTTATGATGGTGTTAGATGGATGCAATGAAGCTCTTATATGCTTGATGGATGCAACCTTAGGTGGTGATAGCTAATGCTTAGTGCTTGGTCCCTTATTATGATCACATAAATTTATATTTATATGATTCCTTTTCTTTAATTTAATAATTGACCTCGAAAAGGTTGACTAAAAAAATATAATATGATCAAATGAATAGAAAGGACCCAAAAAGTATTAGTAAAGTACAAAGGGTCGGGGGGCACCTAGAGGGGACAAGTGTGCCTGATTTGGTGTTTTGACTAGGAAACTGGTGTCCATGATGATAAAATTTAGAGTATAAAAAGGAAGACCTGATAAAGTAAGGTTGTAAGACCAAAAGAAGTGACAGTAAAGCAAAGAAGGTGGCCAACGACATGGGTTAATTGGTACTTTTCTTACTTAGGAATCATATGAAATAGTAGTATGTAATTAGGACTATATAATTACCGAAAGTGCGTGATTTTATGTTAACACCTTTCGTTGATTATTCATTACCAGTTCTAATTTTTCCTTCTTCCCTACAGAAAATATCTTAATTATCTCATAATAGGGGGTCCTGAAATTAACTAGTTGCCCCTCCTTTGGGATTCTGAAATATGACTAATGATAGTAGGGCTGAACAAAATTTTCTTACCTTTTACCGTAGCATGTCCCTCCTCCATGTTCTTTGCAAACTCCTCTATCATTTTTGGATTGAATTCTTCGTATGCCAACATAAAGTCAAGCCACCTTGCTTTCTCAAAAATTGTTACCGATTTCATATCAATAAGCTTGATTCAGCTTAAATTTGTAGGCTCATGCCGAAGTCTAATTCCCATAGCTAATGCTTGAAACAGAGAAAATAATTGCTAAAATTGGAAGGGAGAATGACACAAGAATAGAGATTATGAAATTGTAAGAGTAAGGCGGTAGTAGTGTAGGAATGAAACAGCGTGAATGGGAAAATTGGTTTTATATTGAAAAGAATGAATTGGGAGAGTTTTCACAAGTTCCAATGTACCATCGACAAGATGAGGAGTAATTTGGTACATGTGGGAGATTAATGTGGAAAGGAGTGGAAAATTTATTGGGATATGCGGTACGTGAGAAGACATTAGGAATGAGGGAGGTCATCAATTCACACAAGCACCATAATAAACATCTCATAATTAAACTTTACAACATTCAAGAAAAGAATAATTACGTAAACCTGATTTTTTTCATTTGTCAATCTGGAGGCCATCATTTAAATGATCCTTTGTTTATCCCTCCACATGTTGTTCCTCATTTATTTATTGCATGATTCAGGGGTGGTGACTGCCATTCTTTGGTTTTCAACCGCATGAACTTTTTGTTCAATTTTATCTTTTTTAGAAGCAATGACCACCATTTCGATTTTCAACCATATCCTATTTATTCTTGCTGAGAACTAATTTAGCTCTGAGTTGAATTGGACAAAGAGACTTTTTCCAAACAATTCAGAGCTGCATCTTCTTGTAGCATGTTCTAGAATTCCTCTTTAGATGTTGGTTTGTGGTATAGCCTCAATCTATGGCCATTAACCAACATTACTTTTCTTTCACCGTCAATTGGAATCAACTGAATTGTTCCATTATTGAAGACTTCCTCAATTTGATATGGACCCATCCATCTTGTCTGTAATTTTCCTTTGAAGTCCTTGTACTTTGAATCAAATAGTAGGGCCCAATCTCCTTTTTGAAACTTCCTTTGCTTAATATGTTTATCATGCCATACTTGCCTTTGGTGTTGGATGATTTTTGTCTAATGCAATGCTTGTAGTCTCATCTCATCTAACTCATTTAGTTGAAGAATTCTTTCTTGTTGTGTTTATGATAAATCAATTCCCACTTCAAAAGTTGTTCTTAAGGTCTAAATTTCAAATTCTATAGGAAGAATAAGCTTCTTCCCATAAACTAGCTCATAAGGAGTGAATCTTGTGGTTTTCCAAGTAGTATTATAGGCCCATACTACTTCAGGTAACTTTTGAACCCAATTTTTCTTGAAATATCTATTGTCTTGGTTAGGATATTCTCCAACTCTCTGTTAGTAACTTCCACTTGACCATTAGACTGTGGATGGTATGGATATGACTTCTTATGCTTAAACTAACATGTTGCCACAATGAGAACTAATTACACCTGACATAAATTGTGGTCCTTGGTATGAATTAATGGATCATGGTAATCGAAAACTTTGGAAGATGTGCTCATATAAAATTTTTGTAAATTTTTCATCCGCTGCATATTATAGAGCTTGCACTTCAGCCCATTTTGTGACATAATCTATACAAACCAAGATGTACTCCTTTCTTTGAGAGTTTTGGCCATTTGGTCCAATGAAATCCATTCCCAATTTATCAAATGGTTCTAAAATAACTTGAGGTTGGAGTGGCATCTAAGATGTAAATGTTGGCTTTCCCACCCTTTGGCATTGATCACAATGCCATTAATTTTAACCAACTCTCAAGACTTTGTGAATGGTTCTTTTAACTGAATAATGTCCTCTTGATGGATCATCATAACATGCCCTGAGTATGTCAAAAATATCATCTTCGGCTACACACTTATGCGAGAACATGGTCAGTCCACATTTAAAAAGTATTCCATTCAACCATGTATACATTACACTTTGTTTAATCAATTGATTTTGTGTTCATGTAAAACTAAATAAACTAATATGGATTGAAACTAACATCTAATAGCTTCAAATCAATGTTAATCGATAAAAACATCAAGATAAAAGCTTATGAGAAACAAATTCTTCAATGTATGAACAATCTTAAACTAAATGCTAAGCTATTTATTACTCTCTATGTTGCTAACTACAAATGAACCTATTTAGATCAATTTAACATTCAAAATGGTGTGGTTTTCTCAATATTTGAAGATGAGATCTTACTAAAAAATGGCTATAATGCCATTTTTAGATCTTCCGATGGTCTTCAATTTGAGAGAATGGATGCAAGATGGAGAAGCTATTTCCTTTAATGGAGAATGGCTCAAGATCAAAATGCCTATAGTTTACTCTAGGGAAAATAAGGTGTAAGAAGAAAGGTAAGGAGGAGGGTTTCTTATATAGCTTGCTAGTTTAGGAAAAGCTAGAAATTTGATGAATGTGGGATAAACCCCAAGAGGAAATACAAAGGTCATGTATGTTTAATAAAGTGTGTGCACTTTGTGGGAGTTGAAAGGGGGTTTAATTAATCAAAGGTGATTAATTAATAGGAGTATGCCTATAGAGGCTTATTAGAGGAAAATTAGTATAATTCAGGGGTTTTAAGAGAGGAAATTGGTTCAATAAATGGTGATTTATTGATTTAGATTAGCGGTAGTAATTAATTAAGAATAATTAATTAACCTAGGTAAAAGTGAACGTTAATTAACGAAAGGTCGTTAATCAACATCTGAATGATATGAGGGATAATTAATTAGTGAAACATAATTAATTAACGATGAATAGAGTGAAAATGGTGGTTTATTGACTAAGTGTTGTTATTTGACCAAAAGAGAGTGAAGATCGTGGCTAATTAGTGAGAAATCACTAATTATGATGAGAATGATAGAAGAGAGGATAATTAGTGTAATTTTAGTAATAAAATTGCGAGAAAAGCGGGTTGAGGTGTCTACATTTTCCCCTCTTTGGGGTGGTGTAAGTGACACCACTTCAAAGATAGTAGAAAAGTAAAGACAAATAAATTTTGAAGGGGTAGAATAAAAATTAGTATAATGAAGGATGCCCCCTTAAGTGTCGATGGGGTGATGGAAGAGGTTGATCAATGATTGAAAAGATGAAGGAAACAAATAGAAGAAATAAGGATAGGGGGATAGAAGGTGATCCCTATTTCCCGAGGAATTTTGGACGAATAGTGTTGATAGAATAAAATGATAGGGAAGAAAAATGAAGATGAAGGGGATGGAAATAGATTTCATCCAGTTCTTATACAAAAATTTTGTATTTCATCATATTGCATGTGATCTACATCATCGGTCCTTATTAAAATATACACATACAAAAAAAGTTTACCATAACATGAAACTATATAATACTAACATTTTTTCATTGTAAAAATGCTAACTCAATACAACATACATAATGTAATGTAATACGTGAAAGTAAACAAGATAACCAACGATAGGAAACAACTAAAAACACACATACTAAAAAAACAACATTCAAGATAGTTACACCATGTTTTTGTTATCAAGATTCATTTCCCAAATGTTTGAATTAATGAAAAGGGTTAATGATGGTGCCCAAGAAAGGATACATGCGAGGGAATAAGCGAAGGACGTAGAAGTCCCATGATAGATAAATCGTGCACTATGAAACTGCCATAAAGCAACACGTTTGTGCTAGGGAAGATAGATATAGCAAGAAAACCATATTTTTTCTTGGATGAAGGTAGATCTAAATGATCCATGAGTCACACACAAGAACATATGAGAATCAAAGACATATGTTTTATAGGACATTTTTTTATGTTCGAGTACAATGCATTCAACATAGGATTCAATTGATTGCATGCGCATTTGCTTGTTACCAATTTTGAAAAAAATGATTTTACAATTTTGTCGATTTATTAAGATTTTTGCCGATGTTTTTGGATTTTAGATGATTTTACCATTTTTAGGGTTTTTGATTTTTTAAATTTTAATGATTTTGTGACTTTTTGCTTTTTTTTGAAACTTTTACCAATGTTTTGGATTTTTGAAGATGTTTTAGGGTTTTTGAAAGTTTTCCGAAGCTATGTACATGAAAATGAAGAAATGTGGATTCCCCAAGCATTAGATGGGAATGTACAAGGGCATATGCCACACATATGTGTAAGATATTGAAGATGCAAATATGCCCTCGATGTTAGATGGGAATGTATGAAGGAAAAATCTTCACACATATATACAATAGAAGGATAAGCATGATCAAGGCCAAGATAGATACATTCAACATGAAGATGAATAAAAACCAATTAAGTGCCAAGAAGGAGAAAACATACTCTCGGTGCAAACTAGCCAAGAAACATATGATAGAAAGAAGGACAAGATTGTTTATTGAAAGAAGGGAAAACATTTCCCTCAAACATGGTAAAAATGCAATCTTATACACATGGATGTTTTGAATGAAGTAGAAGAACAAAAAATGTTATGAAAGGATATGGAAAATGTAGCTAGAATATTGGTGATGAAAAGGTGATTAGCCCAAGGAAAAAATCATGAGACAAAATATAGAATAAAGCAAGATTTTGAACAAGGTCCAAACAAAACCTAGTAACATACTAGTCATGTTTTCTCATAGAGACCCAATGTGTGCACATGGAAATTAATGACTTCTTCAAGTGAAGATTTGATAGGAAACAAGTGAGGAAAAACTAGTCAAATTATAGAAATGATTTATTTTGATAGGTGATTTGTGAATGGAGGGTGGAAGGAGAGCCGTACATTTCTTTGGTTCTATCCACATGTCCATAGCCTTGATGGAGATGTATTTTATTCTAGTCACAACATTGCTCTACTACCATTGCAAGACATCCGATAGCCCGATAGAGATATTGGAAATAAACCAAGAGAGAGTTATATATTGATTTGATTTTGATTTTTGATGTTTTGATTGATTTTTTTGCTTTTTGAAAACTTATTTCAACTCTCTCAATTTTTTATAAGGGGTTAAGAACCAATGATGGCTGATGGAATGATTTGGAAGTGATTACGATGACAAAATTGGCTAGTTTCAACAAATACATCCAAAAGTTCTTCACAAAAAGTTTATTAGATGTAGATAGTGATAAGATCTCTAAGAGGGCAATTTTTCTTTAATTTACCAAGGTCATGAACATATACTATAGAGATAAATGTTGCACAAAGGAGCAAAAATAGACTAACCAAAATATCATCGAAGTAATTAATATGGTGGGTGATTTGCAGAGGAATGGAAAGAAAGGGAAGAAAGAACATCCATATGTATGCAATACCTGATTACAATGTTTGATCTTTATACCTTTGATTTTTTTGTAATGTTTTAATTTTTTTATATTTTTGAATTATTTTTGATTTTTTAGATATTTGTATTTTTGGGAAGTTGGGACCAAAAATGTCACTCTGCGTGATAAGATCCAACAATAATTTTTGTGATTTATTTGATGAGGGAGACTAGGAGTTTTTGCTTATCAAGAGTGATATTATCTCCAATCTTGATGACCGTAGTGAGATCATATTTGATAAGTGACTGTGACTTATCTTTCAACATGGATTTTGTATGTGGGATCTTGAGTTCCCTATCCATAGGTTTCTGCACTTTTGCCATACTTGATGGTTATGTTGGTGTGAATTATTGAATCACATTTTATTTTTAACTTTATAGGTGTTTGACTTGTTGGGATATTTGGAGCTCTTCAAAATTTTGATATTAGCTTGATGAAGAAATTGTTTGGGTTTCATATAAGATAATGTGTGATTTGTTTGATCCTGAGAAGTGGGATAAGAATGTGGATGGTTGGGATTGATGAGAGGAACATTAGGGATAATGGGGATTTACATAGTTTTTGATAGAAGGATGATATGATGGATGAAGATTATATGGTACAAGGATTGAAGAGAATGGGCTCCGAGAGTTGAGCTACGAGATAGAAGATGAAGGGTTACTATGATATGGAAAAAGTATAGAAGAAAATTGGCTACCAGGAGGTGTCCCATAGATGGAAGATGATGGGATACCTAGAGGTGTCCCATAAATAGAAGATGGAGGGATACTAGGATGTGGCCCAAGTATAGAAGATGAGGGGTTACTAGGATGCGTACCAAGAATAGAGGATAAACGAGCTACCCGAAGGTGTCCCAGAATTAGAAGATGAAGGGATACTAGGAGGTGGCCCCATATAGAAGAAGAATATGGGATACTAGGAGGTGACGTATGACAATATTGAGATTGAGGAATTGTGATATGTAAATAATTATTGGATGACAAGAAGATAGGCCGAGGATCAATGATGACCCAGACCAAGAATTTCTCCATGTAATGGGGATGGTGAAAATGGAAGAATAAGAAGAGGATCAAGTTTGATGGTCTTAGGATCTTCCGTTGTTTTTTGACAAAAGGAATCAACCTCTTCCCATAATACATGAATGCATCAAGGTAAAAGAGAATCCCATCTCATGGTCCTCTAGAGGATGTCATCATGTAGCTCCATCAATTATCCGATTTCTTCCTCATTCGAATGAAATCGATCGGTATGGGTTATTTTTGGTCGATGATAGTAGGTTGATTGGAAGAAAGAGGTCCAACAAGTGTGGAAGATTTAGAATATGTTTGATGATGATTGATAGAAGAAGATGACTCAAGAGACGAAGTAGATTTGGATTTAGATGTCTCACAAGTGGAAGAATATGTAGATTTTGAATGGGTTGGTATTGGTTTTCCTAGAATGATGGCATAGTGTAGGTAGACAAAGAAGATCATGTAGCCAATAAGTGGATTGTGATATGATATGGGGTTGACTTGGATGATTTATTAGAGGATTTTTATTCACATGGATCTACGATGTAGGAAGATGTCGTTGAGGTGACTAATAAAAGGGGTCCTACAAAGAAAGGGAGGACTATGACTCAAGAGTCAAATTAGAGGAATGATTGGAGGAACTTGGAGTCACATGGATATTCAAAGGAGGAAGATGTCATTGAGGTGATTAATAAAGGGGTCTTGTGAAGAAAGGGAGGACCACGACATAGGAGTCGAATTAGAATAATGATGGGGAGATTTTGTGGTGACGCAAATCCTTAGAGGAGGAAAATTTCATTTAGGTGATTGATTACTCCCTAGAAGAAAGTTGATTGGATGAGGCTTAGGAGACTGAGAGGAATTTGAAAGATAGTTTGGATTAGAATCATCAAAAGATTGAGAGGAATCAAAATAATAGTTTGGATTAGAATCATCAGAAGATTGAGAGGAATCAAAAGAATATTTTGGATTAGAATCATCAGAATATTTAGAGGAATCATAAGAATAGTTTATATTAGAACCAAAATAATCATACCATCTAATATGAGATGAAGGTGGGGAAAGGGTAATCGAATGGGTTCTATAGTATGAATAAGCAAACAAGTTTATTTGTGATGGTCGTAGTTTTATGTGAATGCCTAAGCCTAGGTTCCCTATTATCATAAGCGTGAGGAACCATGTGATAGTCAGTCATTGTTGGCATTGTTAGTTCTAAATTCCTAGACCTCGATTGTATGATTGAACTCCTTCAAATGCAAGAAAGTTCCATGTCGATTTGAGAAACATAATGAAAAACCAACTAGAAATTTTTTAAGTATGCTCGTGTGATTTTCCAAAGGGTATCTAAGGAAAAAAACATCGATGACACAATTTCAACAATCCAACAAGGTTTGGACAATAAGTTTCAAGTGTAAATGTCAAGATGAAGAACCAAGGGATCAAAGGATCAAAAGGATTGTCCTAGAAAAAAATTTTACAAGATGAAAGATCACAAGGAACAATCACACAAGTTTGGTAAACCAATCCAATCTATAAGGAAATACTCCCTATGCAAATGTGTCTCAATGATAGTTTGATGTAAGATGATCAACACAATGTCAACACTTAATTCAAGTTTAAAATAAACAAGGTGTAAGTATTAACAAGGGTTGAAGTGATTTCAACTCAAAGTATACTATAACTAATTTAGATACAAACAAGGCCTAAATCCTAAAAAGTGGAAGTTACAAATGCGAGCAACGTAACAATACCACTTAAATATGTTAATCAAGATTTGCGGAAAAACAAGATATTAGTATCGAAATAGTATTGACATGACATTAAAAATGTAACAACAATGCTTTTCAAGGTTGAGAAATGTTTGGAAAGAAGAAAAGTCATTGTATACCAAGGATTTATTAAAGTGCAAGCAATGTAAGGGTAAAATCTAGACACTTAAATATATTTTACGAGAAAAAATATGTAAGTATAAAAGTTTATCAAGAGAATGCTAGAAAAGTAACACCTCAATGGAAGATCAAAAATGAAACAAGCCTAACTATGATAAAAATATTGACATGGGTATCAAGATCAAATGGCTATCAAGAGATAAGCGTGTACCAACACACTTTCAATGTTTACCATCTAATATCAAGAAAGGATGAATGTAAATGAGTGTAAAAGTGGTGGACACAATCAATCAATAGCACATGTATGATGCTCTTGTTTTGAAAAAATATCAACAAGAGAGTAAAGGAGTATACCAAGTGGTGATGAAACAAAATAAGTGTAACTTGAAAGAGTTTTTCCTTTCCATAGGAAAGTGAATAACTAGGACAAAGTAACATGTCATAAGTTTTTGATGAATAACACTAGGCTCAAGCTTCAATGGAACCTCCCATTGTTTGACTAAAAATTTTTGACTCGAAAAAGTTCTTGATTTGTGAGATATCTTTTGAAACACGGTTGGGTTTTGGTAAAGTTAGCTCTTGTGCAAAATGGCTTGCTATTGTTTCACTCTCTAGGTTTCACAAATTATATCTCATGAGAGTGGTTTGCTAATGAATTCATAATGACTAAACCAAGGAGTATCTCGGATTTAATTTACCCCTTATGATATAAAGAGAAATAAATTGTGTTGAGTTGTATCTCATTGGGGTCACGTGAAGATAATTTTGACTCTAATATCACAAAGGCATACTAGTCAAGTGGTAAGTGGAGCACTTCCCATTTTATTCATCGGTTCCCTCAAGGTGTGAACTACTTTGGGGTTCTTGGGGGCATCCTTATGGGTTCTAAAACTAATGCCAAAGCACTTCCTTGATTTAAAGCGGATGATTCATAAATCTTAAACCAAACCTACAAATACAATGTTTTGAATGTGGTGTTTTTTTATCTTTTATCTTAGTGTGGTTTTGTACACCGTTGACAACCTATAAAAACTATATTAGTATTGGTTTAGATCTTGATTATTTGACAAACGAATTTTGGTTCGCATGTGAAAGATTAGTAGTTCTCCAAAAATATCAAATCATCATAAAAGAGGATTTAAGTGTTTGTTTTATTCCCAAGATCACCTAAAAGGTGTGAGGGAAGAGCATACACAACACAAAAATCCAACTATAACGAAAATGGAAAATACTTGTGAAATCAAAGTGCAAGGAAATTCATTTTATCCGATTTTTGTTCATTCCCTTAACCAAGAATTTTAATGAAGTGTTTTTAAAGAAAATTGAAACAAGACTTAGAGCTATTTCTGATTCCCAAGATCACCTAAAATGTGTGAGGGAAGAGCATACATAACTCTTAGTCTATCAAGTGAAAGCACAACCTTCATTAACATTCATTAAACAAGTAAGAAAATATGTTATTAAAATCACCACTGTAAACATAGGTCATCACTACAAAACTTGCGAAAGATGTTAGAAATTTTCAAGATCAAATCATGCAAAGCATTGAGACATGTTAGAAAATGAACAATTTTATAAAAGGAAACCTTTAATTTTCTATATGTTAAAATCCTAATATTATGTTTCTATTGCGTAGTTCACTTCAATACCTTTCCAACGCAAAAAAAGGAGTCATTTCGAGTTTGGGAGCAAAAGTTATGGCATCTGGAAGATAGGTTATACACACATACTAACACTAACATGCCTAGAATGACATATGCGTTCCCTTAATCACATATACACACCCAAATTGACACATACATGCCTAGATTGACACATACACGACTTTGAAAAAAATCGAGAACAATGCAACACCTACGCACCCGAGAATGAAATATACATGACCCTAATGACATATACATGCCCAGATTGACACATACGTAACTTTGAGAAATAAAAGCAAATAGTGTAACACCTACGCACCCGAATAAAATATACGTGCCCCTAATGACATATACATGCCCCTAATGATATATACGCGGGTGCCCTGGTGTAATTTTCCTATGTGACATCATGAACACAAAATGTGACATAGGAAAACTCAAAAAAGGTCATTTTTGGCATTCTAACCCAAAATTGGCAACAACCCATCACTTTTAAACCTGCAAAAGAGACTCAACACATGCAAAGTTAAGAAAATACATCAAGGAATGCAAGTTATTTAGCATGTGCATAATAAGGGTTATCCAAAATTGAGAAAAACAACAAAAATTGAAATCAAATGCAAGGGACTAAGGATCCGTCCCACGGGCATGCCAAATGTGTTCATGTAAAACTAACTAAGCTAATATAAATTGAAACTAACATCTAATAGCTTTAGAAAAATGTTAATATAACAAACACCATCAATATAAGAGCTTATGAGAAACAACTTGTCCAACGCATGAACAATCTTAAACTAAATGCTAAGATATTTCTTGCTCTCTATATTTCTAATCAAAAAAACCTATTTAGATCACTTTGGCAATCAAAATGGAGTTTTTTTCTCAATATTTGAAGATGAGATTGTTAGTGCAAATTAACAACACCCCCTAAATGACCTTGGATCTCTGATCTAGAATTGGGTCATTTAGTTTGATTTCACAACATTGAGTTTTCTCAAGGTGGGACCTTACAAGGTGAGAAAAATCTCTAGAGAAAGCTGGTTCTTACCCCTTTGTTTAGGTGTATGCATGAATTTTGTAGAGGTTTAATGCTAAATCCTACTCTAGATTCCAAGGAGACGAGTTAAAAGATGCAAAAGGAAACAAAAGTAAGTAAAAAATGGAATGGTGATACACCAAAGGAGTTTTGGACTTCTTGTTTTACAAAATAGACATAGACCATGGAGATGTAATATCAAAACATGCACAGATTGCCAAAATCCGGTGAAAGATCGAAGACAATAAAAAACACATGGGAGGATTGGAAAATCATTCACAGAACATGCATTATCATTACCAAGTTTAATACAATGAATTACACTGGCAGAGAGGTAAAAATCGTCTTTGAAACTCCTTCAAATTTGCCTCTGCTAAGAAGAAAAGAAGAGATTGCGAAGCAAGAACATCCAACCATTACAAAATGAGCCAAAGCGGCTTTATACGATGAAGCAAAATGAAGAAAGGTGAAAAACACGAGCAAATTGATTCGACATCTCTAACCACTTGACAAGATTCATTAAAAAACAAGGGCACTGTGACGTATCAATATTATAAGATAGTGCACTACTGTAAAAATGTTACACATACCCCAATGATGATACGGAGTCTCCTCGCAAGGTATTTGAATCCAAAAAGCATCATGTATACGTTTTCATCCCATGTGCCTCATCGGCCTCTGCGTTCTTTTTTCCCTCTTCCCCCTTCTTCCTTACATTTTGGTCTTAGCGATGAAACCACCGCCCTATCTGGGTGGTGGTCCGTGACTCTTCGCTTAGGATAGAGCGGCGATCCTACCATAATCGCTGCCTGCCTTGGCTGGCGGCGGTCCTATGCATGTTTTCCAAAATGTTTGACGATTTCGTCAAATGTAAAATTTCAAATTTCTACCCACATTATTCAACCACTTTGCTTTGCATTTATGTTTTGGCCACCCAGTAAATAGTGTTTTCTCTTTGTTTAATGGTAAATGAGCTCAATTCCAAGTTACCTTCTAGTAAATGCAATTTCTATAAATAACTTGACTTATTTTCAAACAACTGGCCCCTCTCCTTCTTTGTTTAAATCATTCGATTCATTTGAAGTTCTTTCTTAGAGTTCTAATAGTTTCATGTTTTGCATCAGTTATTAGCTTTTCCTTTATTGTTAAAAATCACTTGATCTTCTTGTTTCCATCTTACTTCATCGCTATTTCATACAAATTGACTTAGGATAAGGTAGTTTCATTCTTAGATTAGGAATCCATTTAGAGTTGTAGGTTTTTTTGTCACAAAATATAGTTTCTAGAATTCTCAACATATTTGTGTTGCATTCTCACAATAAATCCTGCTAGGAATTGCATAGTCAAGCTCATTCACTTGCACTATCCCTCTCTTACTTGATGTAATGTATTCTGTCTATATCCAAACTGCCATTTTTTTTGTCTTCTTCTGCTGAAGCTATCATATACACACTTTTCTCGGATTCACGAGAACACGAAGGAACGAGGAGATCACATTTAGGGATGAATTCACACACAGCATTTGGATTTACCACTATTACGTCAAACTCTAGGTTTGAGCTATCAAAGTTCTGAATTTACAACGTATCAAATAGAATAGTAAATTATTTCATTTTAGTTAAAGTTCACTTTCAATATTTCTAGGAAGCTATGATTCATTCCTCACTTCGAGGTAGGATTGAGAGTTTTCGATTAAACTAGTTGGTTATTTAGATATTTAGGATGAACTCACAAGCTGCATAGGTAAATAGCTACATCGGGCTACTTTTATTGTTTTGATTTTGTCATTAGACTAATTGTCCTTTTTAAAAATATATTAGAATAGT
Organism: Taxus wallichiana var. yunnanensis; assembly: GCA_018340775.1. NCBI lineage: Eukaryota > Viridiplantae > Streptophyta > Pinopsida > Cupressales > Taxaceae > Taxus > Taxus wallichiana. The sequence goes on from CM031240.1 coordinate 986,545,499, forward strand.
TGCTCTTTTAATTTCGTTAAAATACTTCATCGAAGATACAAAAATAAAAGAACATATGCATAGTTTAGATATATCTTTCATAATCAGTTTATTCATTTAGATTAAAATTGAATAATCTTTACATGACAATCATGAGACCTAGAGAGCCCAGAGAATACATATTTGAGCGGATAGTGCCTCAACCAAATCTCCCCACAACACTAGCTGATATAGATCAAGACCTTAGGATCTAGGTCTTTTGAACAACTTGATAAACCTACGAGCAATTAGTGAACAATTGAGTGAGTTAAATATTGAAGATGAAAAGGCATACACATTTTGGTCAAATCATCCTAACTATAGACTTCCTTGATAGGGTATCCATATGACTGTACAAGGACTCGAAAGAGAACAAATATTTGGTTGTGATCCTCTAGTTCCACAACCCAACACAGGGGACCTCCTCATCGACATAGACACTAGCTTATGCATTCAAGTTGCCAGAACACCTATAAGGTATTCCGAGAAAATTACACAACTCTAGTTCTAAACATAGAAATTTGAAAAGGTGTATGATTATTGGATAGTCGGAAGGATAGATTAACTCTTCATATGACCATAGGAGGTCCGCCATAACCACAAACTTATGGTTGTGATCACAGTCCCTGACCCAATGAGGCCTATTGATCAATCGAGACATTGATGTTGGTTTACGAAAACTAGTATTTAGGTCCTCACCACTTCCACCATACATCATTACAAAATTCTCCGTACTAAACATAGAAGCCAATCGGGATAGGAATTTATGGACTAGAGCGAGAGAATTGTCCATAAAACCCAGAGGATCTATGCACCTCTCATCACCATTATCATGACCTTGTTTGGAAATATACACAAAGAACCTATAGTTCACTTTCCACGTATCCAATAACCAATAAATAGGATCTCGGTAGAGCTCGACATTGATTGGAGCCTTTGAATGGCTATTATATCCGAATGATCCATTACAACAATTTAAGTTAGGAGGGCCTTCTTCACCTTATATTCACAGATTCCATTATTGTGTATTGAGGATATAAGATTAACCAACTAGTTTTTACGTATCTATATAAATTTCATTCTCACCATTTGTGTCTTGCACGACCTTGGGAGGTCGGGTATGAAGAAAAGTTTCTTGTAAATTCTCATGCTCACATGTCACTTTTCCATCATACAAAATTTAGAGGCGGCGGTGTTGTAAGCGCCTCCCTACATAGGGTGGCGATCCTGTGTGCGTTTTCCAGAATGTTCCGACGATTTTGTCAAACGTAAAATTTCAAATTTCTACCCACATTCTTCAATCACTTTGCTTTGAATTTATGTTTTGCTACCCAAGTAAATAGTGTTTTCTTTTTGTTTAATGGTAAAAGAGTTCAATTCGAGTTACCTTCTAGTGAATGCAATTGCTATAAATAGCCATCTTGTTTTCAAACAAGAGGCCCCTCTCCTTCTCTATTTAAATGATTTAGTTCATTTGAAGTTCTTGCTTAGAGTTCCAATAGTTTCATGTTTTGCATCAGTTATTAGCTTTTCCTTATTGTTAAAAATTGCTTGATCTTATTTCCATATTACTTCATCATTGTTCCATATAGTCAGCTAAGGATAAGGTAATTTCATTCTTAGATTAGGAATCCATTTAGAGTTACGAGTTTTGTTTTTCACAAAAATAATTTCCAGAATTCTTGGCGTATTTGTGTTATATTCCTCCAATAAATCTCGCTAGGAATTACATACTCAAGCTCTGTTCACATGCACTATCCCTCTCTTACTTGCATTGTATTGGTCTATATCCAAAGCTGCCATTTTTGACTATCTTCTTCTTATTTGACGCTATCATATACACACTTTTTGGATTCATGAGAACACGAAGGAATGAGGAGATCACACTAAGGGGATGAAGTCACACACAACTAGATTGACCTTTGTTATGTAAACTCCGAGGTTTGAGTTATCAAAGTTGTAATTCTGATGTATCAAATAGAGTAGTAAATTATTTCATTTTAGTTAAAGTTTGCTTTCAATATTGTCAAGGAAGCTATGTGGGAATGATAGTTTCTGAGAAGCTATGATTCATTCCTCACTTCTGAGGTAGGATTGAGAGTTTTTTTATTAAACTAGTTGGTTATTTAGATATTTAGGATAAACTCACAACTGCACAGGTAAATAGCTACATCAGGCTACTTTGCTTGTTTTGATTTTGTCATTAGATTAATTGTCCTTTTTTAAATATATTAGAATAGTTGCTCTTTTAATTTTGTTAAAATACTTCATCGAAAATACAAAAATAAAAGAACATATGCATAGTGTAGATATATCTTTCATAATTAGTTTATTCATTTCAATTAAAATTGAATCATCTTTGCATGACAATCATGAGACCTAGAGAGCCCAAAGAATACATATTTGAATCGATAGTGCCTCAAACAAATCTCCCCACAACATTAGCTGATATAGATAAAGACCTTAGGATCTAGGTCTTTTGAACAACTGATAAACCTATGAGAAATTAGTGAATAATTGAGAGAGTTAAATATTAAAGATGACAAGGCATACACATTTTTGTCAAATCATCCTAACTATAGACTTCTTTGATATGGTATCTCATGTATGATTGTACAACGACTCGAAAGAGAAAAAATATTTGGTTGTAATCCTCTAGTTCCATAACCCAATGCAGGGGATCTCCTCATCGACATAGACACTAGCTTATGCATTCAAATTGCGGAACACCGTAAGGTATTCGAGAAAATTACACAACTCCTAGTTCTAAACATAGGCACTGCCGAAAAGGCGTACAATTATTGGATAGTTGGAAGGAGAGATTAACTCTTCATATGACCATAGGAGGTCCACCACAACCATGAACTTATGGTTGTGATCCATAGGTCCCACAACCCAATAGGCCTATTGATCAATCAGACATTGATGCTAGTTTACGAACACTAGTATTTAGGTCCTCACCACTTCCACCAGACATCATTACACAATTCTCCATATTAAACATAACATCCAATCAGGATAGGAATTTCTTGACTAGACCAGAGAATCATCCATAAAACTCCAGAGGATCTACTGCACCTCTCATCACCATTTTCATGACCTTCTTTGGAAATATACACGAAACACCCATAGGTCACTTTCCACGTATCCAACAACCAATAAATAGGATCTCGACAGAGCTTGAAATTGATTGGAGCCTCCAAACGACTATTATATTCAAACGATCCATTACACCAATTCAGGTTAGGAGGGCCTTCTTCACCTTAGATTCACAGATTCCATTATTGCGTATTGAGGATATAATATTACCCAACTAGTTTTTCTGTATCCGTATAAATTTCATTCTCACCGGCTGTCTTGGTATGACCTCGGGAGGTTGGGTATGAAGAAAAGTTTCTTGTAGATTCTCATGCTCGCATGTCACTTTTCCATCATACGAGCACCCTCACAAATCCATTTTTCGGTGCATTCTACCATGTAGGAGAAGAAACAAGCACTATACTTCATCAATTTTTTTGGTTGGGGGTCAGTTCTACATTTTTTCCCATGCTAGAGACATTTCTTTAATTTTCTCCCTCTAACTTTTCATAAAACTCAAAATTGAAGCTTCCATGGTGTAGAGGGCGTTGATATCTTTCTAATGGTACCAAATTTGATGAATTTTGACAATTGGATCGAAATATATGACCTTTCAAATTATGTGGCCAAATTAGGGCAAAAAATGGGTTCGGGGGAAAAATCCTCCCCTTTTCTCTCTTTTTTCAAATTGGAATTTTTTCCAAAAATCTCCACGCTCCGCTAGTACGAGGACATGTGGCATCATTTCATTGGTTGCGGGCCTTAAGCAATTTCTTTTCCTTTCCCTTTGTCGGATCGTGGGCTGATTTTTGACTTTAACCTTTTCACCCCAAAAGCTAAGTGCCAAAATTTTCTCCCTGGCCCCACGAGTGCGCTTCATTCCTTCTTTGGGCCCGTGGGCCAAAATTTTCCTTTGTGCCTTTTTTTTCCCAAAAAGGGATAAGTGCCAAATTTATCTCCGTGCCTCCGCCAACCCACCAATTTCCTTGGAAAAATTTCCTTCTCCACTTCGTCACTTGAGACTCCCGGAAAATTTTCCTCCTTACCTCCACGGGCACTGCCTTGAGGAAAATTTCTTTGTTAACTCACTTTGAGCCATAACTAAAAAAATACAAGGAGTTATAATGACTTCTTTACCTTTCTAGAAAGGTGAAAAAATATTTTCTTGATGAAGCCATACCCGAGAAATGTTTGAGTGCCTAAAGCATGCAAAAAATCCATTTTAAGTACCAGTAAAGGAAAAGGAGGAGGATTTAACCAAAATAAGCATGGGATTATTTTGGATAACAATTCTGGCAACTTGGAGGGGTCATATGCCTGCTATATGAAAATACCAACTACCTTGAAGCCTCCATTGGGCATGGAGTCTTGAATGATAGCTTGATAATTGATCTTCACTTGGAAAAATTCCCTTTTAGGCCTCTTGGAAACCACTGGCCCAATCAAACTTTATGACCAAATGCCAAGACAATGCATTGTGTAAGAGAAAAACAACAACACCAAAAACTATGTACAAATTGAAATTCATACATACCCCAAGTGGGATATGTAGAGTGTGCAAAGCACTTCTTCTACTAAAAATAAACTTGCCTACTCTACTCTAACCAAGATCAAAGGGAACTCAAACAAAGCCCAGAAGTGGCATGGAGAAATAGCTTCCTTCCTCAAAATTGGCAACCATGCAACTGATTTGGCACTAAACATGGCTGGTTTTATGAGTGAAAAACTAACCATAAGCGGTCCTCCACCCAAATCATCAAGGTATCACCATGAATGGAAAATACCTCCTCAAGGTGACCTTACTTGGACTCTTGGAGGTATTGATGGTGACCATGATACTTTGATGCTCATCTTCATGCCCTGAAGTAGGCATGACTAGTTTTAGTTGCTTCTTTGGCTCTAATGAAGCCAAGTACCGATTGGGCACGGTCGATCCTTTGGATGTTCACATTTCTCTAAAATTCAACTCCAAAAATGGAGTCTTCTTATGGACCTTCTTGGGTGGATGGTGTGAGACGGATGATGACATCCTCTTTGCCTTTTCTCTTCCTCCTCCTTTAAAGAACATGTAAGATCAAGATCTTCCAACCTTGGTTCCGAGAGGGTTGTTATGAAGTGCAAGTTAGTATTCCTGAATGTTCTCCTCCATGGTAGCGAGGATCATGTGGTTGGAAAGATGGAGACGAAGGAAAAAATGATGTTATCTCCTTGGGCTCCTCTCCATCAAGACAATCCTCAAAGTCGGATAGATAATCTGCCTCCTTGTTCACTACAGTGCTCAACCTCCCCATGGTGTCCTTTTGATTTGTAACTTGATCACCATGGCTCCCTCATCTTCAAACATGAAGTTTGAAAGGTCAAACTCTTCTTCGACATCAGATCTTGAAGGGGATGAAGTGGGAGGAAGAACCGAAGGTTCCCCTTTGGCCTACTCAACACTTGGAGCCTCTCAAAGCTGTATGGTCCTCCTCCATAGCTAGAATGTACTCCTCTTCTTTTGGATTAGGAGTAGCTCCTTCTTTCTCGACTTGTTCTATAGCGGGAGATTCCACCACTTGCAGCTTGACCTCAACCTCCTCCATAGGATTAAACAAGAAGGGAACCTTTGAAAACTCAAATTTAGCAGCCCAACTCTTCAGATTTTCTATCATTTCTTCTCTGTTGGGTTCCTCTGTTTGATGTTCTCCTTGGCTAGTTTTTTTATTATTTCTTCCCAACATGGACTTGGGAAGGAAAGAAGAGTGGTGGGTGGGGAAGTATTTCTTTTGGCTCTTGTAGAGGGGAATTGGATTTAGAAGGGAAAAGGGAAGAAGAACTGAAATGGGATGGAAGACTAGGAGATGGAGAAATGGAATTAACTTTTGGGATAACAGATGGGCTACTTGAAACTTGACACTGCTGAGATAAAACATATTAGGAAAGAGGAAAATAAAAATCATGATATGGTGTGCTTACTTATTGACAAGGTTGCTAAATACTCCTCTCATACACCACTATTTGTTCGATCCACTTTACAAGCAATGGCAAAGTGTTGAAAAAATGAAGTCAAGTTTCTCTTGTAGGCTATAATGCCTTGGAAAAGGTCCCACCCATGGACAATGTGCCCTTGTGATTCCAAATGCTTTCATTTTTCTTGAGCCCTGGATTACACCATGTTTTCCTCCATCTTTTGGATCTGCTCCAATAAATATTCATTTTCTTCTTGATTGCCCTCACAATCTACGTACCCTTGTGCTTGACATACTTCATAGGCAAACTAACTTTGGCATTTCTCGGATGGGTATGCATATTGGTTTTGAATTTGACCAAAATAGTGATACGGAGGGTTTGAAAAGTATGTTGGAGGTGGGAAAAGTTTTTGTTGTTGTAACAAATGCAAATTCCATGGGGAAAATGAAGTCATGATTGCACAACTTCATGGGATGAAAGAAGAATGAAGAGATGCAAGGGAAATGGATGGAAAAATGAATGAAAATGAAAGGAAAGAAGGTCTGCAACTTCAGAGATGGGTTGTTGATCAGATGGAGTCACCAGATGTGCTTACAAGTGCCTCCAAAGGCTAAAATCTTCACCAAGAGCACATCAACTTGATGAGATGAAGTGGAAGACCTCTTGCTCCCATTGGGAATGCCAAAACTGTTAGTGGCACATGGTGGTGTAAGATTTGTTGTTTTTGCTAAGACACTAAGAGAAGGTGAAATATCTAACTTGAGTATCCCACAAGGGTGCCAAAACTATTAGTGTGAATTCACACACCCCTTAATGACCTTCATATCTATAGTCCATAATTGGGTCATTTAGTGTGATTGCACAACATTGAGTTTTCTCTAAGGTGTGGGACCTTGCAAGGTGAGAAAACTCTCTAGAGAAATTTGGTTCTTACCCCTCTGTTTAGGTGTATGCATGAATTTTGTAGAGGTTCAATGCTAAATCCTACTCTAGATTCCAAGGAGACAGAGTTAAAAGATGCAAAAGGAAACAAAACTAAGTAAAAATAGAATGGTGATACACCAAAGGAGTCTTTGGACTTATTTTTTTGCAAAATAGACACGAGATCATGAAGATGCAAAGACATCAAAACATGCACTGAGACTTCCAAAATGCAATGAAATATTAGAAGACAATAATAACGCATGGGAGGATTGGAAAATCATTCACATAACATTCATTATCATTCCTAAGTTTAATACAATACACTGGAACAAAAAAAAAAACGTCCGCGAGTCTTCATGGGAGGTATGAAACTCCTTGAAATCTGCCTACTAAGGAGAAAATAAGAGCTTGCAAAAGCAAGAACATCCAACAATTACAAAATGAGCCAAAATTAGCTTTATATGATGAAGAAGAACGAAGAAAGGTGAAAAAATGCTAGAAAATTGATTCAACATTTCCAACCACCAACAAAATTCATTAAAATAGTAAGGGATCCCTCAAAAATCCATTTTTCGATGCATTCGGCCATGCTGGAGAAGAAATAAGTGCCATACTTCATCAATTTTTGTGGTTGGGGGTTGATTCGCATTTTTCCTATCTTGGAGACGTTTCTTCATTTTTCTCCCTCTAAGTTTTCCCAAAACTCTAAATTTAAGCTTCATGGTATAGAGGGTATTGATAACTTTCAATGGTACCAAATTTGATGAATTTTGACCATTGGATCGAAAGATATGACCTTTTGAAATTCTACGGCCAAATTAGGGCAAAAAATGGGTTCACGAGGCAAAATCCTCTCCTTTTCCCTCTTTTTTCAAATTGGGAAATTTTTCCAAATAATCTTTATGCCCGCTAGTCCGAGGACACATGGCATCATTTCATTGGCTGCGGGCCTTAAGCAATTTCTTTTCCTTTCCCTTTGTCAGATCCATGGGCCAATTTTCGACTTTAACCTTTTTGCCCCAAAAGCTAAGTGCCAAAATTTTCTCCCTGGCCTCATGAGTGCGCTTCATTCCTTCTTTGGGCTTGGGGCCAAAATTTTCCTTTGTGCCTTTTTCCCAAAAAGGGCTAAGTGCCAAATTTATCTCCGCACCTCTGCCAACCCGCCAATTTCCTTGGCAAAATTTATGTCGCCGCTCCGTCGGCCCGAGACTCCCTGGCAAATTTTCCTCCTTACCTCCATGGGCCCACCCAGGGCAAATTTTCACTATTAACTCCACCGAGCCATAACTCAAAAAATACAAGGAGTTAGAATGACTTCTTTACCTTTCTGGAAAGGTGAAAAAATTATCTATCTGATGAAGCCATACCCAAAAAATTTTGAGTGCCTGAAGCATGCAAAAAATCCATTTTAAGTACCAACAAAGGAAAAGGAGGAGTTAACCAAAATAAGCATGGGCTTATTTTGGATAGCAGAAGATCTCACCATGAAATGGCTTCAAGTTCTTTTTAGATCTTCCGATCCTCTTCAATTTGATAGAATGGATGAAGATGGAGAATGGCTCAAGATCAAAATTCCTATAGTTTATTCTAGGGAAAATAAGGTGTAAGAAGAAAGGTAAGGAGGAGGGTTTCTTATATAACTTGCTAGTTTAGGAAAGGATAGCAATTTGATGAATGTGGGATAAACCCCAAAGAGGAAATACAAAGGCCATATATGTTTAATAAAGTGTGTGCACTTTGTGGGAGTTGAAAGGGGGTTTAATTAATCAAAGGTGATTAATTAATAGTAGGGGTATGCCTATAGAGGCTTATTAGAGGAAAATTAGTATAATTCGGGGGTTTTAAGAGAGGAAATTAGTTCAATAAATGGTGATTTATTGATTTAGATTAGCGGTAGTAATTAATTAAGAATAATTAATTAACCTAGGTAGAAGTGAATGTTAATTAACGAAAGGTTGTTAATCAACATCCGAATGATATGAGGGATAATTAATTAGTGAAACATAATTAATTAATGATGAATAGAGGGAAAATGGTGGTTTATTGATGAAGTGTCGTCAATTGACCAAAAGAGAGTGAAGATCATGGTTAATTAGCGAGAAATCACTAATTATGATGAGAATGATAGAAGAGAGGATAATTAGTGTAATTTTAGTAATAAAACTGTGTAAGTGGATTTTAGGTGTCTACAACCTGTCTTTGCTTATGTGTGAAGAAGGTTGGGAACTTCCCGTAGCCAATTTAATTATCCATATCTGCAAACCAAGGGGAGAAAATGGAAATTGCAAACAAATTTTCATCTGGAAAATCATCATTGACCTACTCCTTTGTACTTGAAATGGTTAGCCTTGAAAGAAAATCAACCACCACATTTGATTTCCCTGGCTTGTCAATAATTTTAATATTAAACTCTTGCAATAACAACAGCCATCTTATAATCCTTCCATGCACTAAAGGTTTATTCATTAGATACTTAATAGCAGAGTGGTCAGTGTGAACAATCACTTCATATCCTGTGATATAATGGAGAAACTTGTTAATTGCATAAACTATTGCAAGAAATTTCTTCTCTGTGGTGGTGTAATTCCTTTCAGCAGGGGAGAGGTTTTTACTAATATAGTAAATAACATGCATCGCTTCTCCTTCTTCTTGTTTTCCAAGTACATCCCTTGCTGCTTCATTAGAAGCATCTATTTGTATATGGAAGGAGATTCTAATTTGGGCCTCTTAATATTGGGGTATTTATCAATTTATCTTTGATAGTGTCAAAAGATTGTTGGCATGCCTCTATATCCATTCAATTTTGAGTCTTTATCTAGAAGATAAAAAATGGAGAAGCTATCTCAATAAAATCGAAATAAACCTTCTATAGTAGCCAACATGCTTGAGAAAACTTCTTACCTTTGTTTGGTTTATGGGAGATGGGAGTTTTACAATGATACTAACCTTGTCAAGATCTACCTTAATTTCTTCAGCTGAAACATGATGGCCTAAGACTATCCCCTACTCCATCATGAATAAACATTTTTCATGGTTTAAGGATAACTGATGTTTTTCACACCTAGAAAGTACTTTTTCTAGATTATCAATTGCCTCTTGGAATGTTTCCCCATAAACAGTGAAGTCATCCATGTAAATCTCAACACAATCATGAGTGAGATCGTTAAAGATTGATATGATGGCTCTTTGAAAATTTGCATGAACATTACATAAGCCAAAATGTAATACCTGTAAGAAAATGTTCCCCATGGGCAAGTAAAAGTTTTTTTCCCTTGATCCTTTGGTACTAAAATTATTTTATTGTACCTATTGAACCCATCAAGGAATGAAAAATACCTTTTCCTAAATAGATTATCTAAGACTTGATAAATAAAAGGTAATGGAAAATAATCTCGATGAGTTAGCTTATTTAACTCCTATAACCCACACAAAACTCGATTTCCCATTCTTTTTAGGAACTATAACTAATGGATAAACCCACTAGCTATTTGAAATTAGATAAATGAATCCTACCCTAAGTTGTTTTTCAATTTAAATTTTAACAATGTCTCTTAGGTAGTGTTTATCCTTCTTTATGGTTATATGAATGGCTTGGAAATAGTTGTGTAAATGTGGTGTGTACAAATACTAGGGTGAATACCCTTCATGTTTTTATATTCCCAAGAAAAGGCTTGAGGATGAGAGCATAAAAGTTCAAATAGGGTAGTCTTCTTGACTAGTCAACCAACTATTGTTCGCCAATGCTTTTTCTGGGAAGTGTTTAGAGATGTTTTTACCTTTCTAATTGAATTAACAAAGTGAAATAATAAAAATAAGACCCAAATCGAGAAGACACAGAGTTTACCAACCTGTATATGATGGTTGCTAATGCTTGATGTTGATTGAATTTGTGATTCATCCAAAAGTGTGTGTAAGCTTCACATCCTGTGAGGAAACCTACACTCAAAGACACTAAATAAAATGGATTAGATAGATAGAAAAACAAGCTACTTGGAAAAGGACGATTCTAGGAATGCAAAGGGATTCTTTTAAAGGATTTCATCTTGTCTTGTACAAAATCAAGTGAATTGTAATGGATAATCGATAAATGATAAATAGATACAAGATAGATAGATGTAAGGATATTAGATAAAGATGACTAGAATTCAAGATCAAATGGTAGGTCATGTTCCAACTTCAAATGTGGCCTAGGAAAGTGTGGATGTAATCTGTATGCATTCAAAATAATCATACTAGAATTCGTCAACTTCTATTTGATCTCGTGTAAGAATTCAATCTAATATTTGATGTCTTGTTCGGTTTCAGCAAATCAGATTGCACATAGATTCAATTCATGAATGATGTCAAACTGTTCCCAATAGAAAGGTTTTTAGACTATTGGAAGTGAGTGAATGCTTGTGATTTCATGTGATTGACTAGGTATTTCCATTTGTAGACACCTAAATTCTACTTTTGCAATCTTATTGCTAAAATCACACTAATCACTCTCATTCTTACCATTTCCATTATAATTAGTAGTTTTCGCTAATTAACTAACATTTCTTACCATTTTGGTTAATTAACAATGTTTTTTTGATTACCTATCGTCTTTTGCATTTAGGATGCCACTTTATGACAAATCGTAAGTCAAAATCCTCTTCCGAACAGACAATTAGCAAATATTAGTTAATTAATCCTATTTTACTCTTGTTTTGGTCAAAATACCCTATTATTGGCTTAAAACCCTCTTCCAACCATTCAAAATCACCCTATTTCCCTCCACAACATCTTATAATGCTTTGAAATCTTATCCTAGCCTCCTAATTGACCCTAAGTGGTTGATTAAGTATTCTCACATCCTAATCACTTGTTAATTCACTAATAATGATTAACAAGCCTTAATTAGGATTAGAAATTTTTAATCTACTCGTGTTTTTAGTCCCACAAGCACCAAGATGCAATTTTTCCACAAAGGAAAAACTATAAAAAGGACTAACCACATACCTTTAAACTTTACACCATGCTTGATTTGCATATCATATAAGAAATATGATTAATAACCAAGCTCAATCTTTTCCTAAAGTCTTCAATGGGGTTAGTAGATGGGTACCCAATATGACCTTATAGTCATTATTGGAGATACCATCTCAATTCTCTTGAGTTTTAAAAACATCCAATTTGATTGCTCCTATATCTATTTAAGTCTATGTTATTTAGTTGAATACTAAGTAGGCGTGTTTTAGCTAAGATAGATTGATATATCATGTTAGTTCTTTCTAGCATTCCATTAAGCTTTTATCATTGATGTAACTATTGTTAGATTTAATAAGCATTTTTAATTAGACTATATGGTGTTAGTCTTGTTAGTTTATCTTTGCTTTGGAACTTTTATTAGTTTTGATTTGGCACGCTTGGTGGGAGCATACCCCATTGCATTCATTTTTTAAAAGATTTTTAACTTAGTTTCAAAGTTTTTAATTCCAAGTTTTCTAGATTAGTTTCTCAAGCTTTTAGATTACTTTCAAGCTTTTTAGAGTAAATTTCAAAGTTTTGTAGATCAATTTTCAATTTTGATAGTTGTTTCAACTAGATTAGTAGTAGATGTTACATTTTGATGTTCTTTGCAGGATCTAAGGAGGTAAAGTGTTGTCAAAATTCTAGCAGGAAGTCAAAGATTTGATCTTTTTCAAATTTTTCTTGTCAAAACCCATGTTTTGACCACCTACAAGAAGGTGCATGCCCATGCTCAAAGGGGGATCTCATGCTCTAAATGTCACACTGTGCTTTACTAGACACACCTATGCTTCATTAGACATGCCTTTGACTCACTAGACATGTATGTGCCACATTGAATTTCTAACCTCTGTGTATAAGCCGCATTGGTGCTTCAAAGTAGGAATTCACACCTCACTGGATGCACTGCTTTGGCGACATAGGCACACTTCTTCTCTTAAGGACGTCTTGACAATACAAGGTGCGAGTTGATGCTTGTAAGGACCTGCTTTCACTACACTAAGAGGTGCGTTGGCACTCTTAGGTGAAGTTGGCTCAATTCCAAACTTTCAAACTTATGTTTTTGTACTTGTCATTTTCTAGGGATTTTTAGCTACTATTAATGTACATTTTCTGATTTAGAGTAGATTTTCTAACAAATCATCTTAGGGTTTGATGAGTGATTTTATTTTCATGCTTTGTATGAGTTTGGAATAGGGTTGTGTATGCTCTTCTCTTGCACTTGTGTGATCTTGAGAATTAAAAGCACACATAAACCTTCTTTTGCTAATTTTAGAGTAAGAGTTTTTCACCGATTCTTAGATCGTTTCTTTGAAGTATTGACAAAACATATAGGAGTAACAGGCATAGGAGGAATACATGTTTAAACGACAGTTGATGGGTTATTGCATGTGTATGGCTTCCGAACCCACAACTGATCATGAGAGCTTCCTTTTGGCTAGGAGGAACTACCTGTAATACAAAGCAAGACCACCGGAAGGAATTAAACAATATGGGCAAGGTGAACTGCGTAGCGTATGCTAGAGTGGGAAATGTGATAGTTCCTAGATGGTCATCGGTCCACTCTTAGCAACAGGATAAAAAGTCTCAACATTCAATACCGGTTTCTTTAAAAATTTAATGCGGTAAACAAAGTAAATCCTAGTGTAACTCGAAATGATTTAGGTATGTCACTTAGAACACAATAAGAAATAGATCTAATCTAACGAGGTTAAGTCGAATAGGATCTAAAGGTCAAGTGACTAGTTCCTGGGTTTTGTGGGTTTGATAGAGGTCTTAGGTAGATCACACCTGAATGAGGGTGAGGTGAAATTAGGTGGGTAGGATTCTATTCTGAACATGTATGGGTAAATATAGAGACCGATGTCGGTCAAGCGGCGATCGACAACTGTTAGGTGTAACCGGTACTAGTTCTTGTAGAGATCGAGAGATGAGAATGCCACGAGAACAAGCTTGGTGTCTCCTTTGTGATTACACAAAGGACTTTGGTTGGTTGGGATGAGGTATTGGGTGACTTGGGTATGATTTGGCTAGGTTTTAATGGGTATATGGAGGGGGAGTGTTAAAGGAGGTCAATGGGTGGCTAGGTAAACAATAGATGGTAAAATAATGATGAAATGAGATAAACCAGATAAGTATGATGTTATACTTACTTGGATTCTGATTCTAGACGTCTGTGAGTGAGGGATGGAGGTGCTGATGAGAGGTTTGAAGGCTGCAAGTGATCACCAACTGAAGAAAATCTTTTACATGGGCTGCATGTACATTCCTCTTTGCTTGGTTAGATCAGATCATGGCTGGGATGGCTGTGCAAGAGAAAATGTTTGATCTCCTTCCTTGCATGTGGGTTCTCGCTGGAATTCACTCTCTGAAGATGTGTCAATGCTCACCAACCTTCTGCCAATGTTTTCCAACCTTGAGAATAAGGTTGTTTTGGGGTTAAAAGGGTAACCAACGGTGGTTACGGCTTAACCGGTGACGGTTAGGGGTAACCGACGTCGGTCAAGGTGAGATTTCTTAGGTTTACTAAACTAGGGAGATCCTCTTGATTTCCTTGGATCTTGTGTCATTAACCCGTGGATTAGACTGGGAGCTTCTTGTAAGCATGTGAGAATGTGGTTAGAGGGAATGTAGGCATTGATTTTTAGGGTTTGGGTAAGTCTTAGTTAGTTATGGTAACTTACTAAGAATAGGTCTTAGGTTGAGTTGGCTTGGTGAGGTGTCTAATTGAACTCGTATGTGTGGATATTATTTAAATAATAAATATAGTAAGGATAATGAATTAATTAAATTAAATTAATTACATTAATTAAATTAATATTAGTGGGGTGAAAGGGGCCATGACTAGGTGAATGTGATGAAGGGTTCTTATTCGTCAAAGAACCAAAGGGGAGTGTGACCTAATTTTAGTGTCTACATTTTTCCCATTTTTGTTGCGTAGCTTGTATTGGTAAGTGACGCTAACAAAAATAAGATGTGGTTGCCCTATGTGTGGGTGAAGGTGATCCCCTCAAACTAGGAACCGATGAGGCGAAGAGAGAATCGGTGAGTGGTTTGATAAAAGGTAAATGGGAGGGAAAGGAAAAGGGGCACGGGGAGAAAGGGTTAAAGGTCTACTCAGAAATCTAGGTAATGGATCGGGGTCAAAGGTAAAAGAATAAGTCAAATACACGCATACGTATAAATCAGTAGCACACTACAAGCGTGAAGAGCAGAAAACTCTACATTGTTTAAGGTCGATAGGTTTATCCAAACAAGGGTTAAGTGATTCGGTATCCAAGGTATAGGAGATGGTTAGGAAACACAACGTAGGTTAGGTGCAAGAATGTTTAGGTATGATCCCAGACGCTAAAGGTAGGGTCGAATAAATGGTCACGATAATAGGCTAGGTAAGGTCATCAAGTCAATAGACACAGTAACAAAGTGCCACAAGGTATAGCGAACATATGAGGTCAAAGGTCACTAGCGATGGTCCAGTCCAAATATCTAGGTCATGTGCAGGTAAGGCCAAGGTAGGGGTAAAATAATGAGTCCCCAAAGGAGGAAAAAGGGAGATAGTAAATGATGAGGGAAGGAAAGATAAGGTAAATCGGTTGGGTAAAGGTGGGGTGGGATAAATGGTCGGGGTGAAGGTTAGGTGAGGTAAAAAAGAAAATGTAGGGCAATGTGTAGGTGAGGGTGACCAATGCCAGGTCATGGATAAATGACGTCGGTATAGGTCAACCAACGATGGTTAGGTAGGGCACATAACTGATGCTGGTCATGGGTAACCGATGTCAGTTAGGTCGGGTTGGTTATAAAAAAAAAATCCACGTTTTTGGTTATTCATTTGTTATTTGAAGCGAGAAAATGAAAAAAAAGAGAGAAAAGTGTCTGGAAAAATGGGATAATGAGCTGGTAGTGTGATTGGACAAGGGTTTAGGTGGTGAGTAGCGGGTCCATGGGATCAGGGCAAGAGATTTGATTGGTCGAGAGGTTGCAAGTATCTATTTAGTGATGGTAGAGGCTAGGGAGGGATTGGGCGGGCCACCGGTATAGCGGTCAGACATGCCACCGAGACGGTGTTAGCACGACGATGAGGTAAGTGCCCTACTCTACATTGTTGATTTGATAGATTAGAGGAGTAGATTATTGTTATTTGTAGGTTTTTGTGGTTTTTTGGTTTTTGTGGGTGGGTAAAAATTAAATTTGGGTATGGGGGAATAGCGGGAAAAAAGAGGAAGGGGGAGGGTAGTAAATGGTATAGGTGGGGTGGGTAGAGGTCTAAGGGGAGTTTAGGTCATTGTAGGTGGGGTAAAAGGGGCAAGGGGAGGTTTTAGAAAAGGGGGTTTTGGGAAGTTGCGGTTTTTCTATGACAGTGGATCGATGTCGGTCAAGTGTGGCGGTGTCGGGTTGGGTGGAACTAGTATTAGTCACCAAATAGGTGACCGATGTCGGTTAAGGGGTAACCGTGGTCGGTAAGGGTGAACTGGTATCGGTCACCAAATAGGTGACCAATGCTAGTTTAAGGGTGACTGGAGTTAGTTAGGATGAACCAGTCAATTGGGATTTTAGGCACAAGGGTCCAAAAGTGATGTGGGCTAGGTAGTTGAGATGGGTAGGGTGAAAATAGGGTGTAGGAAAAGGTTAATTGGTGAATATGGACATGGTAAATGTGGATTAATGTCGTGCTTGGATTGGATGCAGGGGAGAGCGCAGTTACATATGCGGGACAAGGTTCCACCTCTACTGGTGACATTGCACGGTGCAACGACCTGGTGGAGCTGCAACATGTGGAGGAAGTGGGCTTGAGTGGGGTTTGTCACTACCACGGACATGTTGATCAACAACGTAGCTTGATGGTCACACTCATCGATAGATGGGACTCCGCGACCAACACATTCCACCCTGCCGACAGTGAGATGACTATCACCCCGGAGGATGTGTTCCGATTTTGTGGTTACCCATATTGGGTGCCTGAGGTTTACTCTATATCTTCGAGGCCTCATAGGAGTTTATTAGGAATATTTTGGCGAGGGAGTGGCTGATATGAGATTCCATAGCGCCAGTTTGAGCTATGGAGAGATGTACCTAGCCCATCCGGAGGAGACGAGGCTAGTGGTTTTATTGATGGAGGCAGTGTGTTGTTATGCGGCGCGCGATGCAGAGGGTGGATGCTTTCCCGATCACCGATGGGGTACTCCATGACATGATGGTGTATGAGATTTTCTTTTCTTAGGCACTAACATTCTTGGTGCAGCTATACAGAGAGCTATGGGCATATGGATGGTTGTGCAAGTTTAGCCTGTGTTGTACATTTATACTACATTGTTGGGCGTATGAGCACATAGTGTGCATGTGACCTATAGGGATGCCCGAGTAGATGCATTCCCACCTAGATTTGTGTGGGTGGGGTATAGGAGATGGGTTTCGGTGATAGGAGAGCAGAGATCTAATAGGCCGACACATGATGTGGCCCATTTTCGGTAGTTACTGGAGGGATTATCTGGAGTGGACATTATATGGAGGGCATATGCATGAGGAGCTAGCTGAGGAGTTCTAGCTCCAGCTAGAGAGAGGTGGATAATGGGTCACCATGCCGGGGGAGGATGAGAT
Source organism: Taxus wallichiana var. yunnanensis (assembly GCA_018340775.1). Lineage (NCBI taxonomy): Eukaryota > Viridiplantae > Streptophyta > Pinopsida > Cupressales > Taxaceae > Taxus > Taxus wallichiana. Next base: position 986,563,055 of record CM031240.1, read on the forward strand.
GATCCCAATAGACAGAGTCCGACGGTAGTTCGGGCTCTTACAAGACATTCCTCTGCCCTTCCCATAGTATCAAAGAGATGATGTGGAGAGGCCCTTACCTCTACCACAGCCTACAGTTCCCACAGGGGAGGAGGAGTAGCTAGTGGATTGGTGAATAGATGACATGGGATGTACAGATAGGTACAAGCAATGGTGGTAGGTGGCTCGATTACATAAGCCATACCACCCAGACTAGGGCAGCTGAGACTTAGCTACCATTATAGTGCAGAGAGATTCCCTACAGGGGCGGTAGCTATGCCGATTACCCGATTGGGTATACCTGTAGACACATCTAGAGGGTTTGAGACGAGAGGTAGCAGAGCTACACGTAAAGGTGGCATCTGCCTGAGCCACAGATGGTAGATGGAGGAGATAAAGGAGATGGAGATGGAGATGGTTAGGAGGGGGATGGTTAGGTGGCAACCTTACACACTCAAGTGACAGGTATATAGGGCTAGTTGGCCATAACCTAGGCATATATTGGGGCCTTATAGGCCCAGATACAAGCACAGGGGCAGGGGGCACCACCACATGCATCGGGAGCACACCTTAGTTCACAAAGCAGGCACGGGGTAGGTGTTGCAGAAAAGTATAGGGGCCAAGACCTATGGGAACACCACAAATCATGCCTATATCTAGGCTATAGGATACCCTAGGTGAGGTGAGATATTATCAGGACCAACTTATGGTGGCTAGGATAGATTTCATATCCTATGCCGAGTATAGGGTGCAGTAGGCGTCTAGTGAGAGGATGAGATCCCACACTCATAGTGTGGAGAACATAGGAGGTCGGTGATCTCTAAGGACCAATCAAGGAGAGGCCACCAACACACAAAGAAAGCTCTGGTGAGGTGCCGAAGGGACATAGGAGGCCGAGGGTACAAGTGACACAGAGATGGAGGACATCCGACGAGATGCCTAATATGCGGTCACCTTTTTGATTTATGATAGCTATTTTTGAGATATATATACCGCCCGTGTGCAAGGATAGTTGTATTTTTATCACATACCGACACGTGTGACGAAGACAAGTGAGGATGTACAAGTTATTTGTATATTTTCGAGCATATACCAAACTGCTCCAAAGATATTTTGTATTGATTCATTCTTTTTATATATATGATACTGGCCTGCATGCCGATGACATTTTGTTTTATATATTGGCCTGCATGCCGACATTTTGAGATGATGGGCATGATGAGATAGCCATGTATATTTGAGATACACATTGATTTATTTATATGATGAGATACATGGTATTTTTTGATTTGTTGATGTGTTGATGAGATATTGGTTTATGGCTTGTGGTAGATGAGATATGGATGAAAATTAGGTGAGTTAGGCATGATGGAGTTAGGTCGGTTTAGGCATGGATTGAGTCAGGTTGGTTAGGCATGGATCAAGTCAGGTTGGTAGGCATGGTTGAGTTAGGTTATAGGCATGGATCGAGTCAGGTTATAGGCATGGTTGAGTTAGGTTATAGGCACAATTGAGTTGAAAGTAGGTGAAGTTGTGATTCATTTTTTTATGTTTATTTCTACAATGAATGATATTATGGGTCATATGTGAGATGTGGTATAATCTATGCATAGTGATGATAAGGAAATGGTACGTGTAATAAATGTATGTGTGATAATGTTTTAAATATGAAGCAATGTGTGATGGATGTGGTTTAGTTTCCAAGTTTGGGTATAAAGGGAAACTAAGTGAGATGTGATCTAAATGGTGGGGAACATGGAAGATGAATTTTTATGGTAGAGAATGGCCGATCTAACCTCCAAGGGCCCCATGCCCTTAGAGTTTTTCCTACATAGTCCCAAAGCAAAAGGGACCTCAGGCCGATGTAGTTCTCCCATAAGCTAGGGAAGAATACGAGGAGGTATGAAAATGAGTTGGTAGGTTTTTGGGCATGTTGTGGGTTTAGATTTGTTAGGTGTGGGTAGATTATAGGTAAAATGATGTAGGTGAAGGTGATTATGGTGAAAGAAGAAGATGTCCCCAAAGGTAAGCATCGAGGATCAAGTCCTATATAAGGTAATCAAAACATAAACAAAGATGGTTAAAATATAAGAGGGGGCAATAAAGCCACCTAATTAGGTGGGATCATACCGAGTAGATCATACCTTGGATGAGGTGATGAACATAAGACCCTAAATACATTGCATGATTGACTGTTCTACAATGAAAAGTAGTCATATGATCACCAAATATATAAGTTCCAAGAAGTCCCTTGAGGTAATAGAAAATGGGAGTGGTAATGGTAAGAAGGGTGAAATGTAGTTAATTTTTATATGGTATAAGGTAACAGGCCCTTTGGGAAAGAGAACCTAGATCACAATGGGAAATTCCATGAAAAAAGGTTGTTGTTTTGATAGACTGATTGATGTGGGAAGTCTATATGGGATAAATAATATTGAACTCCTTAAAGTCTTCATGAAGCTAATCTATGGGAAGCTTCGGTTGCTCTCATTTTTTTTAAAGAGCTTTACATGGCTATCCTTGAGGATAAATCTATTTATAGTAGTAATTGGTGAGAGGAATATGTCCTTTTGAGGGATTCATCTTTTGGTTAGAAGTTTGACTTGGAAGGAGTTTGGTCCCATATGAGGTCTTTGAAGTCATGGACAAGACCAAGGTGGAGTATAGGACTCTTGTTCAAAAGGCAAGGTGAAATGACCATGGATCTCATCAAAGGTAGATGAAAAGTATCCATGAGACTTATGCTATGTGCAGCACCGTGGTACACATAGTTAAGAAAAGATAACAAGTGATGGGTACTCACATGATTCTTGTTTAATCGTTGGTGAGGTGTATGGAGTGGGTAGTGCTCAAGGGACGAGCCTAGAAAGAGACAAAGGGTGAGGTAGGACAATGAGGAAACGATAGAATGGTCAAAGATGAAGGTGTTAATGGGGCTCCCATGAGGGTTTAGGTTTACCATCAAGAGAAGATAAACGATAAACACTGATCCATAGGTATGATTTACGATGTATGGTCTTGTCATCACCAATCGGCACTATGATAATTCTTTTTGAGGAACTCCTCATGCTATGATTATTTACTAATGCACAACTTTTAGTTTGGTGGAAGGAATTTGGAAACAAAACAACAAACATAACACAAGAATACCATAGACTATGATAAGAAGGAATGATGATAAATCTAAATATAAGTGTAAATTATAATATCAACATGAAATTGTTACAATCTCACCCATGAAGTACTTCAAGTGTTACCAACTTCACTTGCCTTCCAACAATAACTATGGGAGAAATTTCACAATTACACCTCTTAGTGGCTTCTTTAACACACCTTCAAAATGATGGCTTCCTTTACACACTTACTCATACAATATTTCTCACTACTTCCTTCTATGCTAAATGAGGGGGTGGCCCTCTATTTATAGAAATTTCAGGCTAATCCATCTTATCTCTAAGATAGGATAAGAAATCTAATCGACGAATCATATTCCATACCTTAACTCTTATCTCGTACATGTAAGCTTATCTTTTAAGATAAGACAAACCTTATCATTTCACATGGGTTCCACATTTTTAGACTTTTTACAAATAAAATACACAAAATATTTATAAGCTCACTCCTTGGCCTTATTACCCATATAATATTTCTAATTCCTAATCATGTAGACCCTACTTCTCTACTTACCCTAACTTTGACATTTTAACATTACCGAACCACTTACATGAAAAAATATTTACTTTTTACCACAACATTCCTATTGTACTTTTGACTATTCATGTACTATACATTATTAGTGGCATTGTACCAGTAGTGCCGTTATCTTCTATAGACGCTACTACTAATTATACTTAACAAAATCCTATTCCTAATACACACATTAATGAAATAGAAATTACGGAGGAAAATTTTAGTGTCAACATCTTCCCCTTCCTAGCTTCTACTCCATCCTCGAAGTAGACTATTGGTGCTTGGAAAATATTTAACTTGTCGTGGTTGACCCATTTCGTAATGGAAGTACCATTTTCATTGCACAATGTCCTATTTTGTAGGGCCCCATCCATTTTGGAAGAAATTTTGTCTTCATTTTTTTTGTATCCTGAATAATATACTAGAACCAAGTCATTCACATGAAATGGAGACCAACATGATATTTTGATCAAAGTATTCCTTCTTCGCTTCATTTTCTTCTTATTTTGGCATGGAGTAGTTGGAAGTGGACCTACAATATCTATTCCCCACTTTTCAAAGGGACCAAGTGGAATAATATGACATAATGGAGCTAATGAAGTCTTACGGTTACCATGTGTTTGATAAATATCACATGTCTTATAATAATTATAACAATCTCTAAAAAGAGTGGGCTAGTGATAACTGCGTATCAAGATCCTTTTGCTATAATTTGTCCAGAGAAGTGTCCTCCACATGTACCATTATGGAATTATTCTATCATCTCCTTCCCATTGATCACATCCATGTTATCCTCTTGTACTATCCATCGTGTCCTATTCTAAATAATACTCCATGTAGAATAGAATATGAATGGATGACCGGCTTGAGTAATCTTCCTCTTAGTCTTTGCATTGGCACCATCAGAAACTTTAATTCATTCGGATAATTCCAAATATCTATGTATTCACTAGGGATTGTGTCAAGAGGATAACAATTTTGCATCCTGGGAAATCATCATCATCACAAGATGAACCTAAACCCATCATAGGCTCGAGAGAGTGCATCCGCATTTACATACTTCTTTCCTGGCCTATCTATAATAATCAAATCAAATTCTTGTAGAAAAATTATCCATCTTGTTATCCTTCCTGATGGGTTAAGCTTATTTACAATATATTTTAGAGCCTAATGATCTGTTACAACTATAAATTTCTACCCTAGCAAGTAATTTCTAAACTTATTTACAGCAAAAATGATAGCTAGAGCCTCTTTTAAGTCACAAGATATAATTTACCTCAAGACTTCTCATTTTCTCGCTCCCAAATTAAACTGGATGATCATTCCCATTTTCATCCTTTTGGCTCAAAGTACTTTCTAGTGTTGCATCCGAGGCATCAAGTATACAAAATGAATGGCTTGCTCTAATTTGGATTCTTTAAAATAGGTGAAGACACCAGGGCTTCCTTCAGTTGTTCAAAAGCTTCATGCGCCTTATTTCCGGTTCATAAGTAACATCCTTCTTCAAGAAATAGGTTAGTGGTTATGTAATCTTTGATAAATTCTTGATGAACCTTCTATATTTCCCACATGGCCTAAAAATGATCTCAAACTTACTTCTATTCATAGGAAATGGTAACTCTTTGATTTTTGAAACTTTTATCAAGATCAGCACCAATACCATCTCTGGATACAACATGCCCTAACAAAACACCTTTAGAACATCCAAAGACACACTTTTTTAGGGTTTAGTGAGTCTTGTGCTTTCTGCATTTAACCTATGAAATTCTATCTACATCTGGTGTAGGTGGTCCATCTTGCTCCCATAGATGCAAAATCATCCGTAAATACTCGATGAAGTTCCCAATGTAGGGTTCAAACAACCTATTCATCAAACGCTTGGAATGTTTTCGGAGCATTACACAACCTCAAAAGGAATAAATCTATAAGCAAACATTCCCAAAGGAGTGGTGAATGTGGTCTTCAATTGATCTTTATTTGCTATATGAACTTGGTTATATCCGCTATATCCATCAAAAAACTATAACACTCCGGCCGCCTACTTCGTCAAGATCTGATCAAAGAATGGAAGAGGGTAATGATCCTTCTTTTTGCCTTATTGAGCTTCCTATAATCAACAAAAATGCGTAGCTTCCCATTCTTTTTATTGAGATCACAATGGGAGAAACCCATTTTGAATTCTCCATAGAAAATATGAATCTGCATTAAACAACTTATCTATTTCTTCTTTTACAATCTTGGAAAAATTAGGATTCATTCTATATGGCATTTTCTTTATGGGCTTAGCACCATCTACCAACTCAATAGAATGTTCTACCCAACTTACTTGATGGAGTTCCTTGTAATCAAAAGTGAATAGGTGTATGTACCTTCAAAAGAGCTAGAGGTAGCATTCCTTCTCACTCTCCATCACAACATCACCAATCTTTATTTGTTGGAGACGATCATCAATTTCTTCTTCAGATAATTTTATGGGTTCATGAGTCGGTGTGACTGGAAGGATATCCATGACCGAAACATCAACCTCACTTTCTTCATCTTTGTGTCCACTTCACTAGTACTAGAGTAATCAGAGGATGTCCAATCATCATTTTCATCACTTGAATCCACAGGTTTTACCTTATGATGCCAAGGGATCACATTTATCTTCACCCTCTCTCTGTCATATCCAAGTGTCATGAAGCCTTCATTCCAGTAGTTTCTTGCATGAAATCTCCTTAGCCATGGTCTTCCCAACAACATTGGGTACGCAACAGTACCATTTTTCATCACCTGAAAGTCTACCACACATACAACACCCATAACAAATATTGCCACATTTGAAACAACACCTTTTGGTTTAGTTTTTCCCTTATTTAATGACCTTAACATAAGTGTTGAGGGGTGATCAATTTTTAAACCCAACATATTCATTACAGACTCGGTCATTACATTAACTGCAACACCTCCATCAACTAAGACATCATGAATTGAAATACCATTACATAATACCTCAGCTTGTGGAGCGTAGGGATCTGCCTCTGCCTCCAAAATAGGGACCTCAACCTCCTTCCTTTGTTCGAGCATTGAGTCCACTTCGCAGCTCCCGCCTCTTCTCAGAAGACATAGCCAAGAGTTGACCATATGTAATATTTACAGGCCTTTTGGACAGATCTTCTAAGATGGAGTATGGTCCTTGTCCCTATGAAATCAAAAATCTGCACACCCAACTTTATTCTCCTATGTTTCTTACTAGTTTCTCCTTTCATCTTCTTAGGATCATTTCCATCTTGGTTATCTTTTTCTTTATTTATTTTTGTTATAAACACATCTACTTCATTATTTATGCTCTTATCTATTACATCAAAATAATTCACAGTGCTTTTCCTTTATCATTATCTCTTGTACCATATGTAGAAGCTCTATCTAGACAATTATACTTATAATGACCCTTTTATGACAACCATAACATACAACTTTAGAAATATTTCTTTTTAGACCTCTATCTCCTCCCTTGAGAACTAAATTCCTTTCCTTGAAGAAGATTAATAGTTAACTGACCCATCTTCTTGAGTATATCTTCATACTCAGTAGATGTACTAGGGAAAATATTTGTGCTCACCGAGAGTGGTTGTGGATTCTGGACCAAAGGTGTTGGTGTAGGCTCTACCTTAGCAGAAATTTCTTTGGGCTCCTTTTCCATGCTTTCTTATTACCTTCTTGTAATATCCTTTGCTTGTTCAATGGTAGCCTGGGTGGTCATACTTCACTCGTTTCTCGATATCTTGTTTCATCCCAAGGATGAAGTGCTTACAGAGGATATTATCCACACCATTCATCAACCCATCTACTAATCCTTCCTTCTAGATCTGGGCATCGAGCTTCCTCTTTAGCTCTAGAACATGAGCATGATAATCCCTTATCTTCTCCTTCTCTCCTTGGGATAGATTTGTGATATTGATCATGATATCTACATATTTCGTTGTTCACCAAATTCTTCAAGAAAACTTTCGCTTAATAAATCCCATGAATTTTTCATTATCACCTAGTGTTTCAAACCACCTAAGGGTTGAACCATCCAAAAAGGTAGGAAAAAATTCAATCCATTGTTCCCTTCTTATGAGGCCATTACAAATGTAAGATCGTTTAAACTCTTGAATGAAAGAGGAAGCATCTTCATTAGATTGGGCTGAAAAAATAAGAATCTTCCCATTTTCAAAAGTAACCATAGTGAAATACCAACCCACAAGTACAATCAACAAGACTTATGTGCATAAATAATTGGAATCACTATAATAGAAAGTGACTTTACACCTTTCTACAGTAAAATAGAAATGACCACGGTAAACTATGGTAAAATTGACTTACTCGGTAAAAAATTGATCTTGATGTGGTAAACACTATTCATGGTAAAAAGTGAAGTTACTATGGTAAATACTATTCATGGTAAAAAGTGACTTTACTATGGTAAATACTATTCATGGTAAAAAGTGACTTTACCATGGTAACTACTATGCACAGTAAAAACAAGGTTACCCTCCAAATGTTTTTTGACTAAGTGGGAATATCTCTCTAGAAAATCCACCAACGAGGAATGGTCCCGGCAATGGAACCAAAATGTCATCACCAATCCAACACTATGATAATTCTTTACCAAGAACTCCTTGTGCTATGATTATTTACTAATGCACAACTTTTAGTTTGGTGGATGGAATCTAGAAACACAACAACAAACATAACACAAGAATACCATAGACTATGATAAGAAGGAATGATGATAAATCTGAAATATAAGTGTAAATTATAATATCAACATGAAATTGTTACAATCTCACCCATGAGGTACTTCAAGTGTTACTGAATTCACTTTCCTTCCAACAATAACTATGGGAGAAACTTCACAATTACACCTCTTAATGGATTCTTTAACACACCTTCAAAATGATGGATTCCTTTACACACTTACTCATACAATATTTCTCACTACTTCCTTCTATGCTAAATGAGGGGGTGGCCTCTCTATTTATAGAAATTCCAGGCTTATCCATCTTATCTCTAAGATAGGATAAGAAATCTACTCTGACAAATCATATTCCATACCTTAACTCTTATATGTACATGTAAGCTTATCTTTTAAGATAAGATAAACCTTATCATTTCACATGGGTTCCACATTTTTAGACTTTTTACAAATAAAATACACAAAATATTTATGACCTCACTCCTTGTCCTTATTACCCATATAATATTTCTAATTCCTAATCATGTAGACCCTACTTCTCTACTTACCCTAACTTTGACATTTTAACATTACTAGACCACTTACGACAAATATTTACTTTTTACCACAACATTCCTATTGTACTTTTGACTATTACCATACTATACATTATTGGCGGTGTCGTACTAGCAATGTCATTATCTTCTATCAGATGCTACTACTAATTATACTTAACAACATCCTATTCCTAATACACACATTAATGAAATAGAAATTACGGAGGAAAATTTTAGTGTCGATAGCCCAAGCCAATTAGGTGCAAATTTACCCCATTTAATTTTTTTCTATTTTTGTTACGTGTTGATTTTCTTTCAGAAAAGGTCACCGACTTGGAAGGTTTGTTCATGGACACGTTTGTCATAGGCACGTTTGATACATTTTTTGTAAACTCAAGGTGATCCGAGCATTAAGATTACGTTCATCTAATAAATCTAGTTGTTAAATGGTCCCGATGAAATTCATCATCATTGAGCATGTTATGGAGAGAAATACAGAGTGAGGGAATCTAGAATTTGAGAGGTAGAACAACCTCTATACCGTAGACCAGAGAAAATGGTGTGGCCGCAGTGGAAGTGTGAATACTAGTGCGGTATGACCAAAGGGAAAAATGAATGTGCGTATGCCAATCCTTCCCAAAGATCATCAACCACTTTCACGAGAATTTTTTTAGGGTTTTGTTAGTGGATTCGGATTGGCCATTGGTTTGTGGGTAATAATGTGATGAGAAAATAAGTGAATGCCGAAGGTGTCACAAAGTTTTCACAATGTTTTGTTTTTGAATTGTTTTCCATTGTTAGTGATGAGGCGATGAGGAAAACCGAAGTGATAAATGATGTGGTGGTTAATGAACTCACATATTTTCTCAGATTTTGTGGAGATGAGTGGTATGGCTTCTACCCATTTTGTGTAGTATTCGATAGTAGTGATGATCCATTGATGGCATTGGCATGAACGAGGATTGATTTCTCCAACAAGATCAAACCCCATTGAGAGAAGAGCTCAAGGTCACGAGTGACTTGTAAGGCATGACTAGGTGTATGATGAAGATTGGAATGTTGTTGGAATTTTACACAATGTTTGATGTAGTTGTAACAATCATGGTCAAGGGTTGTCCAAGAATAGCCTAGGTTAAGAATACGCTTAAGAACAACAAGGCCACTAAAGTTTCCTCCACATATGCCATCATGAACCTCCTTAATGGTATAAGGGATTTTGATACTTGTGAGGCATCGTAAGAGAATACCATCAAAGTTGTTTATAAAGGATTCCCCAAGAATAACATAATGAGATACCTTTTAAGGAAGGTGCATTGTCTGTTATGGGTGAGATCAAGAGGTAAGATGGAGAGAGAAAGGTAGTTGGAGTATTGTTTATACCAAAGGTCACTCGGGTCAGGGGTAGCGGTTCGATCGAGTAAACATCGTGAAGTAACTAATAAGGTGATTGGAGTCATTGTACGGTGACAAAGATTGTAGAATCGGTAGTGAAGTGGGTATTTGGGAAGCTAAGCAGGCCATGGTATCTACAAACTTGTTGGTTGAACGTGGGATGGTTTGAAGGGTGTAACAATCAAAGGTGGTCAAAAGTATGTCTACATGATGTTTATACTTTTTAAGTATCTCATTATGACATTGGTACATATCATTGAATTGGTTTACGACCAATTGAGAATCACCAAATATGTTGATTGATTTGACATCTAGGGCATAGTGCGGCTTGGAGACCTAGTATGAATGCTTTCAGTATTTGGAAATATTATTTGTGCATTCAAAATCTAGTTTGAAATACAAAGGCATAGGTTCGTCATCAAGAGGAATGAGGATAATACCAGCCCCACCCCCACGCTGACACTTGGAACCATCAAGAAGAGTGTCATTTGGTAAGGAGGTTCATCCAGGAAAGGGTAGAAATTGAATCATATGGAAAGTCAAAATTAGAGGGTTGATCCTCGGAAATAGGCACATCGGCCAATTGGTCGGGTGATAGCTTGGCCCTTAATGGACTTTTCATGAATGAATTTGAGGTCAAGATCAGATAAAAGCATAAGCCATTGTGTGACATGCTGATTTTGATAATGTTTGGTGTACATGAAGTGTAAGGGGTGGTGTTGGTCACAACATAGGTTTTATGTATGAGTAGGTAATGATAGAGTTTGGTGGCAACAAAAACTAAGGCTAAGTAAAGTTTTTTAGGATGGGTATATCGGGTTTTGTAGTCCAAATGAGTATGGCTGATCTAATAAACCACCCGCTCTCCCGTGTTGTTCATCGTGATGAGCGAGCATGGCTCCCAAGGAATGATCAATAGCTGATATGTATAGGTAAAAATTTTGATCGTATTTAGGTGGAATGAGCATGGGTGGTTGGAGAAGGTATTGTTTTAAGGCCTCAAAAGCTTTGTGATAGTCATCATCCCATTGAAAGGAAACATCCTTGTTAAGTAAATGATGAAATGGTTGACATCGATTAGATAATTGTGAAATGAAATGGTTAATGGACTGTAATTTAACTTGTAGGCTATGGAGTTATCAAAGGTTAGTAGGTGGAGGCATTTCAAGAATGGCCTTTTCTTTAGTAGGGTCAACTTCTATACCACGGAGGGAAATGATAAATCCCAGGAGCTTTCCTGAAAGAACCGCGAAGACGCACTTCTTAGGCTAAAGGTAGACACAATATTTAATGAGGTGGTCAAAGATGGTTTTGAGGATGGCAAGGTGCTCAGAGTGACGTTTAGATTTGGCCAAGAGATCATCCACGTAATCTTCCAATATACGATGCATGATGTCATGGAAGATGTAAGTCATAGCCCACTGATACATGGCACTAGCATTTTTAAGGCCAAAAGGCATGAATTCGATATAAGAAAAGGTCCCCCAAGGGGTGATGAATGAGGTTTTGTGTTGATCTTCTAGGGCAAGAAAAATTTGATTATAACCTGAGAAGCCATCCATGAGTGATAGAATCTCATGACCAATGGTGAGGTCAACCAATTGATCAATACCGGGTAAGGGAAAGTCATCCTTTCGGGCAAGTGCTAGGTTAAGGTCACGAAGTCCTTACAAATGCAAAGTCCCCTGTTGCTTTAGTGATAGGGACAATGTTAGAATCCAATGAAGATATTCAATGGGTAAGATGAAGGAAACATAGAAGACACCAAAGTTCTTCTTTGATGAGAAGAGCAATACGAGGGTGCATTTTCCTTAACTTTTGTTTGATGGATTTGGCATCGAGAATGGTTACGATATTGTGGACCACTATGGTGGGGTCAATACCGGGAATGTCTACGTAATACCAAGTGAAAGCATGGTTATGATCTCTAAGAAAATAAGTGATGGCTTCATGTTCAACGAGCAAGCATCTAAAGATTGTCGATCTTTTAGGATGTGGGTCATCCTGAGTGTGAATGTTGATCACGATAGTGGATTCATTAAACATGGTTTGTGTCTCAGAGGGTAACTACCGATGAATATATGAGTCTTCTCGCACCAAGGTAGGTGAGTATAGATTCATCATCCCGACATTGATGATGTTAATCAAGGTGTGTCATCATCGATCATCTTGGGATACAGGAAGGGAAGAGTGGAAGGGGCCTCGCCCTTGCGTTGATAAGTCAGAGGCCCCAAAGAAATGGTGTTTATGAAAAAAAAATGTTAGGAGGGATAGATTCAGATCCATGACTCCATCGGTGAAGGTGGTGATGAAGGTGGAATGGGTGAAGAAGGTGGAGAAGGGCTAGTGTCCTTAATGAGTTCAATGCGGGCCTATTTGGTAGGTGGTTGGAAAGATGATACCACTACGATCATTATGTTTCATGGGTGGTACATGGAATAATGGTATGACATACTTTCTCATAAAATACAAAACCAAAACCCTTCCAACACACATCGGTGTAGGAAGGTGTGGGAAAAAACGGTGATTGGTAAGTGATTGGAAGTCAACAGAAAATGGGCGGGTTTGTGATGGTGGTTCGGGTGTGTAAGTGGTAGTATCAAGTCCCCATAGGTGAGACTAGTACGAAGGTGAGGAGGACAATAAAGGATACATTCTCTTTATGGTGATTATAGAAAGGGTGTTGGTGAAGGCTTCCATACTCTTGTGGAGTAAGAAATGTGTTGACACTATATAGGTGGTACTCCCCAGAGCGAGGCATTGAAAAACACCTTCCAAGGGATCAGTGGTTGGTATGTAGGTAGCTGGTATGGATAATGTGTTGGAGGTCAATGCGAAGGTGGTTAATGGATTAGGAAGTTAATGGGTCACCATGGAGGTTATGGCCATGGTAGGAATGGAGGAGGTATGTGTAGTAGAAGCGTGGGTGATCTTGGTAGGTGGAGGTGTAGGTTAAGCGGTAGTGGTTGTGCAGAGGTAGATGGCTTGATAGGTATGAGCACATCATTGGGTCGGTAAAGCATGTTACATGTTTTGAAAGGTGAGGGGTCCACTGGAATGGTATAAGTGTGTCCTTCGTGTTCAAAATTTACACAATGATGCAAAGTGGAAGGAACACAACCCATGACATAGATCTAGGGTCTACTGCCAAGTAACATGTTATATTGGAATTCCCCCTCCAAAACGTAAAACAATTTTGGAACAGTGCGGGGCCCACACGAATGTGGAGGATGATGGTGCCTAGTGTAGAGGTGATAACATCATTGAATGAACGCAACATGACTGGATGTTTATGCATGCAATTTTCAGGTATGCGCATTTGAGCGAATGCATGGGATGAAATGATGTTAATGCTAGTGCCCCCATCAATCATCACACGGCGTACCCATATGTCATCGATGTGGATAGAGATGAAGAGGGATGGGTTCGGGTCATCATTTTGGTGTGGCGCGATCTCTTCCTCTGAGAAGCTAAGGGAGGCCACTTGGTGAATAGGGTGGGGTGAAGATGAAGGTGGTAATTTGGTGAGAGAGGCTACATGATGGGGTGTGATAATGGAGGCTACGGGTGTAGGGTCATTGGGTAAAACCTCAATATATTGAAGAACCTCCATGAGAGCTTGACGATGGGATTATGAGGTTTGAATGAGGTCATATAAGGACATTTTGAGGGGAGATTGGTGTAATTGTTTGAGCATGGTGCGATGTGTGATGCCATTAGAAATGGGGTACGTGGGGCGCAGATAGTGATTTTAGGTATGGGGTACATGATGGTATGTTGGGTATAGGATTGGTTGGTGGGTCGCTTGCTTTTCTTTGCCCATATCCTTCGACACACATGTAGTGACGTGTATCATGTTTATTTGAGGAAAGTTGTTAAATGGAGAAGGTGTAAGATGAGTGGTATAATGACATGAAGGGAAAAAACCTCTGGAGGAGAAAATCCTGTGAGGTGAGATGGGTGCAACGACATTGGGGTGGTGGTGTGACAAGTTCTTCGATGTGAACCATGTTAATTTCAAATCTTGGGGGTAGTTCTAGGAGTCGTAAGTGGGTGTAGGTTGTGGTTGTTGAGTGGGCAGTGTGTGAATCAATTTCTTTGAAGTAGGATCATCATCGAGAAGGTCATCGTCATCAAAGTTAGTTTATGGTGGACATAATTGGATAAGGATGGTTTTCAAGGCCTTGTAGTTTTTGACATTGTGCCTTGGCACATGATGGTATGCGTAAATTTTAGTATCATCAAACCCTTTTGGCTTGGGTTTGAGGGGGTCATAAGGTCCGAGTGAGGTCATGTGATGAGAAGTCTTAAGGAGGTTGGTTAAAATTTTCGCATAGGACCTCGCTAGTGGATCACAATGGGAAGTGAACGTGGGTTTGGGTGTAGGTGTGGTTTATTATCGAGGAACAATATTTGGAAGGGGAGGAGTGGATCGAGCTATGGGTTTGGATGCTGGTGTGGTTTTAGGTGTCGGTCATGCTTGTTTAGGTAGGGGTATAGTAGATGGATGGGTAGGAGGGTGTGTGGTCGTTTTGACTACCTTATTGTGGGGTAGTGGAGTTTTTTTTTGGGTTGCACCTTCTTGGGTAAAGGTGATGTGGGTGTACGAGGTCTAGAAGGAAAAGTAGATGGAGGAAGAGGGTGAGTTACCCATGGGGATAACGGGGGTGTTGTGAAGGTAGATGACGTGGGTCATGCTTGGGGTGTGAGAGACAATGACTGAAGTGTAGTGGGTAGTGAAGCAATAGCTGAGGGTATTGGAGGTATGGGTATTAGCACTACTACAAGTGTGGGTGTAAGTCATATTCAAAGATGCGTGGTAAGTTAGAAGTTTGTGAGGAAGGAATGGCTTGCTATGTTTTTGGTTTATTGATGGGTGGAGGTTGCTTGACCATGTTGGGTAGCTGAGGTCCTAAGATAGACGAGACAAGTGCAGTGTGTACTTGGCATAGTGGGGTATGAGGTCGATGGGTTTGTTTTTTGTTTGGGTGTGAGTAGGTATGGTGTTGACTTTGGAGGATGTAGCTAAGTCCAGTTTGATAGGTGGATGAGTAATGGTGGTCGAGGTGACCCCTAAAGTGGTAATAGGTTTAGTGAAGAGGATATGTAGAGGTGTGGATTTGGGTTTAGATTTAGGTTGGGTTATAGGTAAGGGTGTGGTTTGAGCTATAACAAGTATCATGGAAGGGGTTATGATATAGGTGGTTTTTTGTTCGATTGGTGAAATATTTTTGGGTAGATAGTGGAGGTATCAGCAAGGGATCTCTACATCTGTGTTGAGACGGGAAGTAAAAGGTGCCCCCATAGTAGAGCCCTATCCACATAATCTAAGTGATCAGCCAAATGTGAGAATGACACATCTGTAGGTGGAGTTGATGAGGACCTAATAGAAATTCCGTAAAATGTGTCTTAGAGATGGGAAATTGGCTAGCTTCAGCTTCCGTGGGTAAGAGAGCCAAAAGTAGGTCTGTAGGATTTTGGGTAGCTGATGGAGAATGCTCGCCAAGAGGTAAAGGTATCTCAACCGCTGGGTCTATGATGGGTGGAGGAGATGATGGGAGCTCGTCTATAAGTGGAGGAATGGATAGGTGCTCCTTTGTGGGTGGAGGAGGTACTATAGGTAAAGGTTCTATAAGTGGTGAAGCCAGGGGTGAGATGGTCTGATGTTAGCGGAATACTCTTTCGTAGGTGATGAAGGAGATGAAAGTTGTTCCTCTGTGGGTGAAAGAATAGGGGAGGTTGGTTCCGACATGGCAGGAGGATTTCGGGCTAGGATCTCCTCTATGAAAGGAATATGGGGTAATTGGGAGGTGATAGGTACATCATTAAAGATAGTGTGAACCTCATGGGTATAGGTATCATGAGTTGAGGTCTCACCGGTTTGATGGATTAAGGGGCATGGTTGGGAAATGATTTCTTGGAGATGTGTAGGTTTTGGTTGGGTAGGTACATTAGGATTATCCATGGTTAACTCACCTTTCTCGAGCATTTCTTGGACAATTTTTTGAAAGTGATGAATTTTTCGTCTTTATGACCCTTTACTCGATGATAGTTACTAGAAATTCATGTTCTTTATACCATGCGGGCATGGGGTGAGCAGGGTCAAAACTAGTGTGTGGTTTTATAGGTGGAAGGGTGATGGCTCCAGCTTTGATAAGATTTTCTAAGACAGAAGAGTAAGGTTCCCCAATTGGGGTGTATATTTTGTTGCTCTCGTCTAAATTGAAAAGTCTAGATGGGTGAGAGATTAGATGAGGGGGTAGCCTAATTTGATGGATGTGCTGGGCCGGCCTTGAGTACCACTGCATTAGTGGTGCCCTTATATTTTGAATAATTGGTTTGTGGTTTGGAAGAAGAAGAGGTATCATTTGACTTGAATGCTGAATTCTTATTGCATAATTAGATTTTCTTCTCTTCGATGGCCCAAATCTCTAACTTTCATGCCATAGTGAATGCTTTGTCGAATGTTTGGAAGGTTTGGACCTGCAAGGTTGGTGAGATATGCCTAGCACAAGCCCGTGTGAAGAGCTCAATGAGTTCTATTGTAATTGGAAGGTAAGTTGGTTGATCAAAGCTATGCTAATGAAAGTGATAAAATTGTGATATATTCGTCCTCATCATACCGATGTGGATTTTAGATCGGTCATGGTAACCTTCTTCATGATATTGATAGAGAAATGATCCAAGAAGGCTTGGGCTACTTGATTGAATGAGAATATAGAGTGTCTCAGGTAACCCACTATACCAATCTAATGCAGTCTAGTGAGGGACATATCAAAGGTTCTCAAGAGTAAGGCATCATCATGAGTGATAAGATAACACCCGTGTTTTAACGATTGCAAATGTTGTTGTGCAGTCTTCTTTACTATTGAAATAATTGAATTTAGGCATTTCTAATGCACGGGGTATGAAAGAGATAGGAATGGATGGGTGGATGGGCTCATTACAAATCTCTTCATAGGTGAGAGTGTTGTGGGAGCCTAAAACCAATGCCTCCAATGTTTACATCTTGTCCAACATCAATTTAATTAGGTCATTGGTGGGTTGTGATGATTGGGTGACTCCTATAGTGTGAGAGGGTTGGTTTTGGGAATATAACAAGGGTGCCACTCTAGTGTATGGGGCTGCCATGTAGGTTGGTTGAGAAGAAGGAAGTGAAATAAGGTTACGTACCCAAAATGTATAATGGATGAAACATGAGGTTGTTGGTAGTATGTATATGGGGGTGGAAGGGTTGTGGTAACCCTAGTGGCAATAGGGGCTAACGATTGTGGAATGGAAAGGACCACATTCTGAAATGGGGTAGGTGTCACCGACAATGGAGGTGGTAATGTAGCTACAGGTATGTGTGAGACATTAGGGGATTATGAGGTTATGTTTTGGGTATTTTTCGAGGGTATGGTGGATGTAATGGGTGCCATGGAGGTAACAGACGTGGTAGTCATAGCGGGTATATGACCTAGATGTGAAACAACTGGTGGTAAAGTAGATGCGGGAAACATGGATCTAGATGGGGTAGGTGTAAGAGTGGGTGTGAGAGTTAAGGGGATAGATACGGGCATGACGTATATCAATCGACCCGAGGCATCTCGAGTGGATGCGTGGGAAAGGTAAAGCGCAAAGTGGCGGGATTTTGGTCGAGTCGTGTGAACTCCTCATCTCCAAGTAGAGATAGTGATAGGTTGGATATGATCCATAGTTGGTGATAAAATGGAAGGTGGTGAAGGGATAGGTGGGAGTGGTTGGAAAATTGGCGTGAAATACGAGTGTGCTTGTTTGTCTTCGTGTCACACCATGTGAACTAGTACTAATCGAGTAGGGTTGCTTCTCTATAAATGACAGAGAATAGCATGAACAGTGAATCGCGGAAAAAGTAGATTAGGTACCTAATGGTGGTTGGAAATTGAAACAAGCTAACCAATGCCGGTTAAGGAAAATCGATGCGGTCAAGGAAAACCGATGCGGTCGGGGTAACCGCACTGGTCCACTATAGAAAATGGTTAGTGAGTGAAAAAATAGGCGAAGGTCCAATCTGATAGGTATGCAAAATCTGATGGTATTTTACAATGTTAATGACAATGATGGTAGTGACAGGGACTGTGAAAAGTGGAATAAAGTGAAATAAAATGTCCTTTTGGTAGGTTAACCAAAATACCTAGAATCGACGTCGATTGGGTATAACCAATGACAGTCAGAGGTAACCGATGATGGTTACTGTGAAATTGAAACAGTGATGAAAGAAAAGTGGTTATGAATTAAAATATGATGTAGAATCAGACCTAGAATTCTAAGAATGATGATGATATGGCCCAGGCACACTCAGGTGAATCCGAATACACCAGTTGTGATGAGGAGCATGCAAGGATGAACAAAAAAGTGAAGAATGTGATCTCTCACCTCAAAATGCAAGCCAAGCAGAAACACTAAGAAAAATGTGATCCTAGGAGTGCCTTTTCTATTATGTTTTTTAGCTTATGCTATTTAAGGATTGACACATGAATTGTGAAATAAAGTATTTGGTGAGGATGACTTCCTATGAAAAAGGATATCTAAAAGGTGAGGTTTCAGGTATGTTATGGTGGGGGTGGGCTTTGCTTTGAAGTATGACTCGATAGAGTAGCGAGCTGGGTGCCCACTGTGTATCGTGATCATGTGATCACCTAAAGCTTCTTCCAGGTAAGATGTTGTTTAAGAATGTGTGTATTTTGAATTTTTTGTGAGGTTTGGTAAGACTCAGAGAAAGAGAAAAGGAAAGAAGTGCTTTTCTACGATTCGTTTGTCAACCATCAACTGGTCATGACTTCCAGCGTATAGGTTGCCCTCAATTAATGTGAGCTAATGCGATAAATCAAAATGTAATGCACTTATTTTTAAGCCCAAATTGAAGTGTGAAGTTGGATGACACAATAAGATGAAGAGGAAGAGGGATGCTCTTTCACTATAATGCAGAAAACATGAAGAAATGGTTCCTTTTAATTACACCAAAAGAAAGGTTTCCTTTCGAGCAAATAGAAACAAAAGGTGGGTTACAAGAAAGAAGATTAATGTGTATGCTTTTCAAAAGGGAAACAAACACACAATTTTTCCTAGGAATGAATGAAATGCAGGAACCCCGATGGGTCCCACCGGGCATGCCAAAATGTTTCACTTGATTCTTAGATCATTTCTTTGAAGTATTGGCCAAACAGATAGGGTAACGGGCATAGGAGGAATACTGTTTAAATGATATTTGATGGGTTGTTGCATGTGTATGACTTCGAATCCACAACTGATCGTGAGAGCTTCCTTTTGGCTAGGAGGAAATACCTGTAATACAAAGCAAGACCGCCATAAGGAATTAAACAATATGGGCAGTGAATTGCCTAGCGTATGCTAGATCCGGGAAGTGTGATACTTCCTAAATGGTTGTCAGTCCACTATTTTAAACAATTTAATGTGGTAAACAAAGTAAATCCTATTGTAATTTGAAATGATTTAGGTATCTCACTTAAAACACAATAAGAAATAGATCTAATCTAACAGGCTAAGTCAGAATAGGATCCAAAGGTCAAGTGATTGGTTCTGGGTTTTGCAGGTTTGACAGAGGTCTCAGGTAGATCACAGGTGAATGAGGGTGAGGTGAAATTAGGTGGGTAGGTCTTTGTTCTGGGCTGTATGGGTAAATACAGAGACCGATGTCGGTCAAGGGTGACCGACGACGGTTAGGTGTAACCGGTAATGATTCTTGTGGAGATCTGGGAATGCCACATAACAAGTTTTGTGTCTCCTTTGTGATTGCACAAAGACTTTGGTTGATCGAGATGAGGTATTGGGTGACTTGGGTATGGTTTGGTGAGGTTTTAATGGGTATATGGAGGGGGAGTGTGAAGGAGGTCAATGGGTGGCTAGGTAAACAATAGATGGTAAAATAATGATGAAATGAAATAAACCAGAGAAGTATGACATTATACTTACTTGGAATCTGATTCTGGACATCCGTGAGTGAGGGATGGAGGTCCTGATGAGAGGTTTAAAGGATGCAAGTGATCAAAAATTGAAGAAAATATTTTGCATGGGCTACATGTACATTCCTCTTGGCTTGGTTAGATTAGATCATGGTTGGGATTGCTGTGCAAGAGAAAATGTTTGATCTCCTTCCTTGCATGCGGTTTCTCACTAGAATTCACTCTCTAAAGATGTGTCAATGCTCGCTAACCTTCTGCCAACATTTGCTAACCTTGAGAATAAGGTTTTTTTGTATAAGGAGTAAGCGATGGTGGTTATGGCTTAACCAAAGCGATGGCTAGGGAGTAATCGACGTCGGTCAAGGTGGGATTTCCTAGGTTTACTAAACTAGGGAGATCCTCTTGATTTCCTCGGATCTTGTGTCGTTAACCCACAGATTAGACTAGGAGCTTCTTGTAAGCATGCAAGAATGTGGTTAGAGGGAATGTAGGCATTGATTTTTAGGGTTTGGGTAAGTCTTAGCTAGTTATGGCAACTTACTAAGAATAGGTCTTAGGTTGAGTTGGCTTGGTGAGGTGTCTAAGTGAACTATATGTGTGGATATTATTTAAAATAAGATATTTAAATAATAAATATAGTGAGGATAATGCATTAATTTAATTAAATAAAGTAAATTAATAACAATGGGGGTGAAAGGGGCCATGGCTAGGTGAATGTGATGAAGGGTGCTTATTTGTCAAGGAACCAAAGGGGAATGTGACCTAATTTTAGTGTCTACAAAGAGAATTCATCATTCATTTCTATGCTTAAGGGAATAAACTTTCATTTTTAGCATGTATATGATCTTTTAGTTTAAGATTTTTTCATTTGATAAATAACTAAGGCTAAAGCTTGTGTATGTTCTTCTCTTGCACCTAGTGTGATCTTGAGAACCAAAAGCAACTTTAGTTTTTCACTAAAAAGCACTTGGATTAATTGGGAATGAATCTAGATTTACAAAGCATTATGGTGGTCATTTTATTTACAATCTTTTTATTTTTATCTAGTTGGATTTATTTTTGTGTATGCTCTTCTCTCACATCCTTGGACGATCTTGAGAACCAAAAAAAACATTTGATCCTCTTTCTATGATATTGTAGATATTTTTGGGTAACTAATAACCATTTGCATGTAGAACCTAATGCTTGTCAAAGAAAGGAGAAATATCTTCAAACCAAATTATAACATTCAAGTGTGTTGTAGGTTGCCAATGGTGGTCTAAACCAAATTTCCTAATCCAAAAGATAAGAAAATACACCACACATCATACATCACATTGTATTGCAGGTTTTGGTTAAGAGCTACGGCTCATCAAATTAACTATTTGAAACTTCCTTTGGCATAAGCCTTAAGATAATAAGAGGAATGCTCATAGGAACCCCAAATTAGTTCACAAAGAGATAACCTTGTGAAAAAAATGGGAAAGTTCTCTACTACCCAATTGATTAGTATGCCTTGATGAGATTAGAGTCAAAGTTATTTCTATTATGACCCCAATGAAAGTATCGAATGAACACAATTTATTGCTCATTGTATTTAAGGGGGTAAAGTAAATCTGATATACTCCAAGATTAGTCAAAGTGTGAAAATTCAGCAAATCCATGTCGCAAAAGTAATTGTGACACCTAGAGAGAGAACCACTAGGAAGCTTGTGGCTTAGAGAAAATGTTTTTGACATTGTGTTCTATAGATATCTCACAAAGTGACAACTTTTTGGAGTCAAAACCTTGTTATTCGAGCAAGGTGAGATACCATTTAAGTTTAAACTGTGTGTTATTCATCATGAAACCTATGAAATGTTACATTTTCCTAGTTTTTCACTTGTCCTAAGACAAGGCGGAAGTTTTCAAAAATTACACTTAGTTTGTTTCATCACCACTTGGTTTACACCTTTGTTTTCTTGTTTCCCATTTCGGAAAAAATAAGAACAACATACATGGATACCACAAGACATAATTGTGTCCACCACTTTTGTAGTCTACTTGCATGACTAGGTTGTAATAACGGAATACAAGTGTTGAAAGTGTGAATGGTACGCCATCATATTCTAGTAGGCCCTTTGTCTCAAACCCATATTAAGACTTATTATCATTGTAGTTAGGTTGTCTTATCACTTTCTTCCTTTGAGTTATTACGTTTCCCGCATTATAACTATACAATTGTGATATTTACCTCTTGTTTCCATTGTGAAACTTGACCTAAATCTCTAAATTGTATTGTTACGCCTGCTCACACGCATAGTAATTCCTGTATATACTAGGCATAGTTATTGAATCCTAACATTGCCTTGAGTTTTGTCGGTTTTGAGGTTACGTGTTTGCATCTATTTAATGGAATTTTGATACTAAAATCTTTCTTTCTTGCAAATCTTGATTAATGTGTCCAAATGACATTGTTACGTTGTTCACATTTGTAACTTCCATGTTCCAAAACTTAGAATTATTTAGTATCTAGAAAATTGTTGTAGTATACCTTGTTGGAGGATCGCATAAACACTTTCTTAGCATTTTGGTATTTTTTATCTAAAACTTGGGCTAAGTGGTGATATTGTGTTGTCACTATTTGTTTCAAACCTATCTCAAAAAAATCATACGGAGTAAAAAAAATTTGTGACTGGATTTGAGTTTTGTGTGTCATTGTATTGTCCTAGATATTTCTCATCACATATTACCTTGTTAGAATAGATCATTCTTTATTCTTTGGTATCCTTGGGTTCATATTGACCTATTGGATTCGTGACTATTTGATAGTCACCATTATTTATAGTGACTTAGTGTCGTTATTACGGTGTGAAAATTTATCTAGGGTCCCTTTTAGTAAACCTTAGTAAAATATTTCATGTTTCGCGTTATGCCCCTATTACAAGAATGGGGTATCACAAGTTAGGAAATGAGCCCTTTGGAAGTGAAAACCCAACTTTTGGAGGATAATGTCATGATTGATCATAATGGTGGTGAGGAGAATTCTCCTCATGCGGATATGGAATGACATCCCCCACTTTGATGATTACTTGTTTCAAAACAAACATGAGGTCCTTTTATGTGTTGTAGAACTAGGAGCCCAATTACCTTCTACAATAGACCCTTCTCTCATTTCCGACATGGTTCATGGAGAAGAAGAAACAAACCATCCTCATTGCTATATCAACAAAATATTAAACCTGGGTCATGCCTCTACTTCTGGATGATAGAATGATGAGGAGATACCTTTTGAAAATGATGGAGACTATCATATACCTATTGTTAGAGTACATTGTGAAGACCATGAGGAACATGCTCATCATGAGAAACCTCCTCCACATGAAGATTGTAATGAAGTATCCACTCAAGAAGTAACCTTAGAACAATAGGTGCAAGCCCTTACTCACTAATTGGCAAGTTTGGCTTCACACGTAAACAAGGAACAAATAAAACTTGTGAAACAAGCTATACCAAAGGCCAAACCTAAAGCTTCATATCATGAGTTCCCAACAAATACTCCTCATCGAGAGACAAAAAAGGACCCCTATGAAAATTTTTGCAGAGAATAGAGGTGGGAATACACCTAGATTTAACCCTTCGTACAGGCCTATGCCACCCACACAAGACCAACTCTTCAGTCAAGAGTGGTCCACCATGAAGAATGCCCTTCTAGCATTGCAAGAAGGAAAAATTGTTAACAACAAGAAATACCATTCGATGAGTTGTGCCCTCATCCGCTTGATAGGACCATGTTACAAGCACCTTTCCCACAATGTTTTGGTTTTCCAAAGTGTGATAAATGCAAGGGAAAATTTGACCCTCGAGATCATATCAAATATTTTTATATGGCATGTCAAGAGTTCGTATATAGTGATAACTATCTTATTTGCCTCTTCCCATGGAGTTTAGGAGGACAAGCACTAGAGTGGTTTTTACACATTGCCAAGATATCCGTATCTACATGGCCGGAACTAGAAGAACATTTTGTAAGTAACTTTTATTTTAATATAGATAGTGATGTCACCATGCTAGATCTATACAATGCGAAACAACAAAACAACGAGAACTTCACACTTTCCTACAAAGATGGAGAGGGTTAGCTAGCTTATTTCCCTATTCCATACCTAAAAATAGATAATAAGTATATTTTTTCCTAACCTCCACCTTGACATTACCTTCCAATTGAAAATGCATTATGATAACACATTCGAATAGGTGATTGAAAAAGAGATTCAAATCGAAAAACCATTATTAGCTAGAGGGACCCTAATACCCTTTTCACGCAACCATAACGATTCCAAAACTAATGAAAAAAAAAATTGTTTTGAATAAGATCAAAAATATTGTTGGTGATGGAATAGTATACTCTTAATAAGTACAAGTTGTTCAAAACCATGCCCCTTTCAAGATTGCAAATGGAACTCTACCTATTGAGTATAAACATCATGCTTTTACACCTCTATCTAACTCAATATCATCAATACTAAAGTAGTTAGAGGTTGTTAACATGGTTCGATACCCTGAAGAAAAAAACCTATGGGGATGATGCACCTAAGATTTCATGCTTTAGGAAAATGAGTTTTGCAGATTTCATCATGTTAAAGGTCACAAAACCGACAAGTGCTTAAAATTAAAGCATTAAATTTAGGACTTAATCGATAGTGGAAATGTAGAAATAGATTTTTACATCCCTACCAAATCCCCAAACGCAAACATGGGGATCCTCAAAGAACATTTCCCCAATAAAAAGGAAAGAAACAACAGGATCGGGACAATCGTCTCAAAATAAAAGTACCAAATATGTCTCAAAGACAAACCATTCGATGCCTTAATAGGTTGTGTTGATTCACCTGTTGAACATGTCAACACGATCAAGATCAAATCAAGGAGTATGCCATGACAATGCAAAGTGAGCTTACCTTTTATTTTAGAACCTCTTCCCCCTCCTCCTCAAGAGATTCACTATGATGTGTTAGACCAATTATAGAAAACAACGACCAAGATTTCAATCTTAGACCTTCTTAAGTTTGCAAAATTTCATAAGAACATCTTTTACAAAACCTTACAGGATGGGAGTGTCCGTTGATATTGACCCAACACATTTACAAGAAATGGTAGCAAAAATCACTCCTTCAGAACACATAACTTTTAGCCCCACATAAATCATAGAAGAAAATCCCTCCCATAACCTACCCTTAGACATTGAAGTAATAATAAAATGTAATAAGGTTAAAAGAGTGCTTGTCGACAGCGGATCGGGTCTAATTATTTGTAATATTAAACTAGTTCGATAACTAGGGTGCACAAGAAGCTGATTTAGAGACAAAGGTCATAACCATAAATGCATATGACAATGAAGAACGAAAATCAGTGGGTATGATCACTTTCTCAATGGAAGTGGGTCCTATAAACCATGATACAAAGTTCCATGTTTTAGACTTGGATCTCCCTTATAACATATTTCTCAGCTACCTATGGATTCATGCCATGCAAGCCATACCTTTAACGTATCATCAAATTTTAAAGTTATACCATGAAGGAAAGACACTTACTATACAAGGATCTCCAACCATTTTCTCATTGCAAATCATTTTCAGGATATTTTCCCACCATCTACAAGTGTCCTTCTATGAAGATCATTATTCCTATTCAATCGAAGGACCTCACTTCATAAGTGGATCTAAATACCTTGTCTCCCAATGATAATGGTGCTTCCACATTAGAAACTCCTTTCGTTGTATGGGAGATGAAGGTTAGACCAAGTGGTTGTGGAGAATATGATCTGCAACAGGCCCTTCTAGTTCACAACATTCCCTTGTCTACCAAAGCACATGGTAGACTGTGTTACAAGATTCAAATATCTAGAGAGAATTTCCCTTTCTAAAATTTTAATCCTAGTGGATTTTAGAAGATGAAAGGATACTCAAATATATTGTATTTCATCCTAAAGATGATGAAATGGATCTATGCTACCAATCACCTAGGTATGTTATCCCCAATCAAATGATGCTTACTATGGGATATAAAGGACATGGCTACAACCGCAATGAATAAGGTATACTAGAAGCCCTTCCAATACCTCATTATATAATGGGTAAGTCCGGTGTTAGCATCCATCTATATAAATCTCACTCCTTAGATGGCGAGGATGCCTCTTCCGAGAACAAAGATAGTTCATCCAAAGTTGAAAGAAAAATAGATTCTTGGTGTAGTCTTTATGAAGAATTTTCCTCCATGAACATTTTTTCTAACGTTGCCATCCTAACCATAACACCCGCTATATCCCCTATAATTCATACACTAAACCTCATTTACCCATCACTTGTGAATTGGTACCAATAACATCATGTGTCAATTGATGTATTTCAGAATGATGAGGTTGTTTGCAGTTCCTTGGTATTCATGAAAATATTCCTAGAAATGACCACAAGAAATCCTTCTCTATTCAGTTCAATGCATGTGCGTACTTTGGGGAGGAGTTAGAGTTATGTGGTCACATAAGTAAAAAAGTAAGCAAGGGAAAAATTCCTACAAAAATCCTTATGGAAAGAAAAAGTCCAAGTCCTATAGCGAAAACCTCTTTGAGGCACTTGTGGAAAAACAAATAGAAAAACCTATGGACAAGATAGTGTACCCATTTAAAGATGAGGATCTCTTTGAACCACCTTTGGTAGAAGAGGATCTTAATCTCCCTCCAATCCTACGCACATGGAAGATGAATCCAAGTTACTGGTGGAGGAGACAATAGATGATGGAGGAGCTTCCTAGAATGGTTAAGTTAGGAGCTTCACTCTGAGCTCAAGAACAAAAAGATTTACATGGATTTTGAGATAATTTATAGATATGTTCACTTGGTCTTACACAGACATGTCAGAATTGATCTTTCATTAGTGGTACACAATCTTGTTGTACACCTAGATGTCAAGCCCATAAAACAAAAAGCTGAAAGATGCATCCTTGCCTCACCTTGTTGGTTAAAGTAGAGCTAGAAATATTATTAGAAGTAGGATTCATTAGGCCTATCAACTATTCATAGTAGATTTCTAATGTGGTCCTAGTTCGAAAAATCTTGATATTAGAGTGTGTACCGATTTCTAAGATATTAATAAAGCTTGTCCTAAGGATGAATTTCCTCTTCCCAACATCGACATGATTGTCAATTTGACAGTTGGTTATGAGATGCTATCACTCATGGATGGCTTCTCAAGATATAACCAAATAAAAATTTCGAGGAAGATCAACATAATACAAATTTTACTACCCCATTGGGGAGATTATGTTATCAAGTCATGCCCTTTGGCCTCAAGAATGCATGTGCTACCTATGAACAGGAAATGATGGTCATCTTTTATGATATGATCAGTGATATCATTGAAAATTATGTGGATGAAATATTGGAAAAATCTAGGACTCGGGAAGATCACCCAAAAATTTTACGACGCATATTTCAGCATCTAGGGGACTACAAGGTTTGACTAAACCCAAAGAAATGTGTCTTTGGCGTGTTATCTGGCAAACTACTAGGATTCATTGTTTCAAGGAGAGGAATATAAGTAGATCTGAAAAAGGTTACCACTATAACAGAAATGCCTCATCCTACCGATATTAATCAAGCTGTAAATCTTATAAGGAAATATTCAAGCCATCGAAGGTTTATCTCTTAGTTTGCAGACAAGTGCCACACTTTTACACATTTCTCAAGAAAAATATCAGTTTTCACCTGGGACCAAAGAAACAACAAGCATTTATTTTTCTCAAAGAATATTTGGCTAAACCTCATGTTCAAATGTTTCCCATGACAAGTGAACCCTTGTTACTCTACATCTCTGCCACACACTTTGTAATTGGGGTAATGTTGGCCCAATATGACAAGGAGAAAAGAGAAAAAATTGTGTACTACTTAAGCTGAACGTTGATAGCTTAAAATCTTAACTATCCAAAGATAGAAAAGGCTTGCTTGGCCGTAGTTTTTTCTTTCCAAAACATACATCATTATCTACTCAATAATAAGGTCAAGATTATTTCAAAGGTTGATCAATTAAAATATTTTTGTCAAAGCCCGCACTCATAGGAAATATGGCTAATTGGATAATCTTACTCAGTGAGTTTGACATTGATTATGTACATCAAAATTTAGTAAAAGGACAGGATTTAGTAGATCAAGTAGTAGAATTTCCACTACCATGTACCAAACCTTTGAGTCTGGAACTCCCAGATGCATCTACGATGTACCTCGAGGAATCTATCATATGAAAACTATACTTTGATGTCTCCTTTACCTTTCATGGTTCAGGTGTCGGAGTTGTGTTGATCACTCCTACAGGAGACTTGATCCCTTAGGTATTCTAACTCGGGTTCCCATGCAAAAATAATATAGTGGAGTATGAGGCCCTTATTCATGGGGATGAAACTAGCTATTAAGTGGGATATTAGACAAGAAAATTGCATTGGTGATTCCATGCTTATTATAAAATAGGTCACAGATGAATACAAAGTTAAATATGAGAAACTTATTCCATACAAGAGAATGGTTGATTCTTTAAAGGAGTTATTTTAGCATATTACATTTCAACAAATCCCACCTGAGAACAAAGCAAAGTGGACACTATTTCCATTATAGGGTCTATGTTGAGCATTCCACCGAGGACAACGATATGTCATTATTCATTGAGTAGATAAAAACACCAACATATGACATGTTAGAATCTGTTTTAGTATGTGAAGTTGTTGGTCCCTTTTTCCCATGGTATTGTGACATCATTAATTACCTTCATGATGGAACATTTCCCACAAATAATTCTCGTATCGATAAACTAAACCTCATCAAGTGTATATCCCACTATACCCTACTTGGGACACCCTCTTCCATTGAGGATATGATGGTAATATGTTACGGTGTTTAGATTTAGATGAATCCATCCTAACAATCAAATAGGTACATGAAGGCATCTTTGGGGCTCATACTAATGGTATCATCTTAGTAAATAAAATAATCATAGTAGGATACTATTGGCCTACCATGGAAAATAATTACTACAAGCATGTGAAGAAATGTTTGGATTGTCAAAAGTATGACAATTTGATAAATGCACCAATGTAATCCTTATAACCTATCACGATGCCTTGGTCGTTTCTCAAAGTGGGGTCTTGATCTTATAGGTAAGCTTAACCCTATCTCCTTAGATGGCCATAAGTTCATTATCATTGCTACTAAATACTTTACAAAATGGGTAGAGGATGTTCCTCTTACCTATGTTGAAGGTGGCTAGATATATAAATTTATAATGAACCATATCATCTGTCGATACGGTATCCCCTCTACCATTATCATTAACAATGGTAGTCCATATAAAAACAAATCGTGAAAGCATTATGTAAAATTTTTCAAATATCTCTTAATTTTTCAACCCCCTATTACCCTTAAGGTAATGGGAAAGCCAAATATTCCAATAACACCCTCATCCGTATTATAGAGAATATGGTGAATAAAACCATCCATAATTGGAATTTATAGATTCCACCTGCCCTCTAGGTATTTAGAACATCTATCCACAGTTCTACAGGTGCCACCCCATACTCCTTAGTATTCAGCACAAAAGTCATGCTACCCCTAGAGATCAAGATCCCTTTCTTTGCATGTTGAGCTTAGAGTTTACTTGAACGGAGAAGAGGACTACAAAGTGGCTTGAATGGCGAGTTAGAGAGATCATATGAGAAACTACTTCATTCCCTATATCACCTCAAAGTGTATCAGGATCAAGTGTAGAAATGAAACAAAAAAAGAGTGATACCTCATCAATTTGAGGTAGGAGACTTGGTGTTAAAATAAAATCAATTCAACACCACAAAAGACCGAGAAAAGAAGGGAAAATTTGAACCTAATTGGCTAGGGCCATATGTTGTGGTTGCCAAATTTGGTTCAGGTGCCTATAAGCTTGCCTATTCATATGGCTAGGAGCTTCGCGAACCTATGAATGCACCGCATCTTAAGTATTTCTATGCTTAGATGTGGGGTCCCTAAAATATTAGAAAGCAAAAAAAAAGTAGAAAAGTAGAAAAAATAAAATAAAAAGAGAAATAAAGGTGCGTCCAATAGTGAAAACCATGCAATGATGGCACTTTAGACAAATCCTTTGGTGAAAAATATTTTTCAACGCCATTGAAGGGTCCATTGTTCATGAGAATTTTAGGTCTAGGAGTATCATAGCTTTTTCCTAAGATGTTCTTTGCTTCACCTAAGTCCCTTGTGAGCTTGATATGGCTTATCCTACTTTTGAGTGAAAAGAGTTTGACTTGAATATTCCCATATCATGTTGGGGAAACTTCACATCGTCGCTTATTACACATAACACATGGCATTCTTCCTTGTACATCCCATATAATTTTAGGGGCATCCACATTTATTTGTTTCCATACACGTTCGTTTTGGAAAACAACCAAAAACATTCATATAACATTTTTGAAAATCCTAAAACATTCAAACACGTTTTGTAGAAAACCACCAAATAGTAGAAAAGTTTCCCAAGATAATGCCAAAAACAACGAAAAATATTTCAAAATTATCCTGCAAAAACAAGGTAGTATTTTTCTTACTTTTAGTTGTTGGTTTGTATAGTTTTGATTGCATTACATTGTCATATAGTGTGTTTTAAATCAGATTCATTTGCTTACTTAGATTGAGTTTTACTTTAATTTTTCAAGTATTGCATTGAGTTCATTTTATCTTTCATATTTGTATATAGTTGTGTTACTTTGATTAGGTTTGATTAATTGATGCAACCTAGAATTCACCAAGTAAAAAGCCCAGAATGCTTGACACATCACTCACCCTAGGTGAGCACTCACTCGAAGCACAAAAAGGTACTAGGCCCCTCTTTAGGGTTGTTATTGTAGGATGTTAGCATGATGAAGAATTTAAAGCATTCGGATGCATGACTACTATATCATTCTACAGTGCATGTTGAGACTTAGTTCTTAAAGATTAACATACTTAAATAATAACCATGATGAAATCAAGCATGCAAGAACCAATTATACTTAGGACTTGATACTCTAAATCAGAAAATAACCTCCATTATATTAAATGTAGTAATACACAAAAGCTTATTACAATAGATAATACCATAGTTTATGCACGCATCGAGTTTTAAAAGATAACCTCACAAATAATGCAGTTCTTACATATTATCCTATGCTACATAGTTCACTACATATTTATAATGGTGGGGACTTTCCTTCATCGCTTATTTATTCCCAAAATAGGTCACATGATATTATTAGCCAT
The DNA here is from genome assembly GCA_018340775.1 of Taxus wallichiana var. yunnanensis. Lineage (NCBI taxonomy): Eukaryota > Viridiplantae > Streptophyta > Pinopsida > Cupressales > Taxaceae > Taxus > Taxus wallichiana. The sequence continues at coordinate 986,594,639 of CM031240.1, forward strand.
GTGTCGTTACAATACATGCCTACACATGCAAGTGCACTAACAATAGACTTCTTCTAGTTAACCATCGTAGTAAATCTATTCTCATCATGTACCCATGCAAAGAGCTTCATATCCAATCCTTAAAAATATCCAATGTGTGTCGCATAATTCTTTAACCGGTTTGTGTGTTCTACACACTATCTCAAAAATAGCTCATCATCGTGAAAATGGCTAAGTCCTAAATCTGTCTTTGTCCTCAATGCGTGATTCCTTCCTGATCCTCCCACACTTTTGAATGCACTCGCTCTTCCCATGAACCTTATGTATGTTTTTTTCACTAAGTGCCATATTTTAACCGACCAAAATTATTTTTGCTTGTTGTTCTCTTGTACATTTGGTTGTTATTTCATCATCATATCATCTATCATCATGTCTATACATCATATATCAATAAAGGATAAAAAAGCATAATCATGAACATAAATATTACACATGTATGCTAAGCTAACATCATATAATATCACCAAGAGGGGAAAGAGGGACCACCTTCTATCCCCCTTGAACATAGACCATAATAAAATGTGGATTAAACATGTTATCTCATACACAAAATGTGATAGGTAAAACACAAAGTATCTCATCAACATGCAAAGTGATATCATCAGATGTTATATCATAATATAACATGTGATACAAACATAAACATACATATTAAGCATGATATCTCATAAAAAATGTGATACGTCAATAATCCATCAAATCAACATATATTCGTAAATATAAAATTTCCATGTACAAAATCAATGTGTCTTGATATGAATCAGATATAAAATGCCATCATGGGCATTGGTAAAAAATGTGCCTTCATCAAGAGGCATAATAAAAACAATAGAAAAAGTAAATTTGTACAAAAAATCTTCCTTCATTCGTAGGAATGATGAAAAATAGTACATATACATCTGTACTAAAGTATGCCTTCATATCAAGGCGATATACCAAAAATACACAAAATTATACCCATGCTTCTCTGAATCCTTCTATCTCAAAGGACACCGCATGGATCACGCTGATTACGATGGTCTATGTGATCTAGATCGAGACAAGATCCCAACTATTTGACTATACTGGGACCTCTCTACTTAGTCAAGATAGCCACATGACATTGCATCTGTAATATGTAGCCTTTCATGCTAGGGAGGAACTCGACAAATCAAAAGTTGTAGTCAAGTAGTACTTTCCTATGAAGCATATAATGCTTCGCTCTCACAATGGCTAGATCTATCCATATCTAGGATCTATCTAATAAAGCCGAGATCCCTCTATGCGGTCACTTGATTCCACTCTTTCTTGATTTGATTTCACTTTGCGGTAGTCCGGCCTCTCTATAATTTTTTTGATCCGTCTCAAATATAACATGAAATTATAGGGATATAACTTTGTTGTAACCAACGCAAAGAAGCCACTTGCCCACTAGCTTTGTACATCCTCCTCCATATCCTCTCCACCCCTGCCATCTCCTCTACCTCCCTGGTGGAATGTGTTGTAGACTCATGTGAGGGGTGATGGAGGTGCCTGAAATGGTGTCCATAATGGAAGTGGAGACACCCAAAATTGGGTTACATCCCCTTAACCCCTTTCAATCCAAAAATTTGACACATACATCTAACCACGACCCCTTTCTATACATTAAAATTAATTTAATTATCCCTAATTAAATTAATTCTCATCCTCACATCATTATTATTTTAATTAGTTTAATTAAATTAATTTACCTACCTCACCCCTCCACCTCACCTAATTCCACCTCACCTATCCCACTCACCCAAGACCCATTCCCCAGCCTATTAATTAACTAGGACTAGGTCTATACTTATCCTAACCAATTAAGACTTAGTCTAGCCCTAGAAATTAACTCCCATAACTCCTCCAACAAATATTCTACTTATCTAGGCACTAGTTTATCACTTAAGACCTAGATTTAAAATATTAATCACGCCAAAAATAGCAAACATCAGGCTATTTTTGGTAGCCTTGACCTATTTTCCCTAGCCGATGCGATTTTTCCTCGATGGGTGCGATTACCTAACCACCATTGGTCACTTTATATAAATCTTTACAACTCTTCACACGGGTTGGTCATTCAATTATTAGAAAATTATTGCATTCAAGCTTGAATCTTCAAGTCCTCCTACATCTAGATGATGAACACACAACCAAAGTGTAAAATAAGAAGTCATGTCCTCCTTCTAGAGCATTGGAATACTCACAAGAGCACACAAGATTCACTACCATGGCACTTGGACCCGGACATCCCATCTCCACTCACAGGATCTGCAAAATACCAAGTATTGTGATTTTATCATTTGTGCTTATTCAAGTATAGATCTCTTGTTTCTCTCTGTGTTTACATTTCTTCCACTACTCGTATATCACCCTCTTCCCCGCCAACATGCTATTCTACCATCCCAAAGATTTACATACTTTTAACCCCTCTTCAACCTACTTGATTCTTCTTAACGATATCACAACCTTATTAACCCCACCCTCACTCTCTGTGAAATCACAAAGAGGTTCAAAATATCATTTTTAATAGTCTCCACAAATTTACCCTACCAACACCGGTCACCCAACCGACATTGGTCACTATCCTATATCGGCGTCAAGTACCACCTAGCCGATGTCGTTCTATGTGTCTGTTAATATCTCTAAAAAAGTGAGCTCGCAACCTCTTAAAAACAACCCAAAACTCTTCATAACTTTGCACCAAGACTTTACTCATAGCCTCTTCCTCACTTGACAACCTACCTAGCCACTCAAATCCAATCCTATCCTTACCTCTTTAGCAATATTTTATCGTATGTTGTTAGAGAAGCCCAAATCTTATAACTACAAAGTAGGGATGCACTTGTCTATTATTTCTTCCCATATTGATTTGGATTAAATAGAGGATTAATAGCCCTTTAGGAAGTATCACACTTCTCCAGATCTAGCCACCATTAGGCATTCCTATGATTCTTGATATTTAATACTATTTGGTGGTCTTGTTGTGATCCTTATACAAGTCGTTCCTCCTAGACAAATGGAAGCTCACACAATCAACTCGGATAAAAATTCTACAATGCACGCAATGCCTTCTACCATCTACATAACACAAGTATTCCTCCTACGCTCGTTACCTTCTTATCTATTTCATCTCTACTACAATATTGGTGAAACATTTTGGCATGCTCGGTGGGACCCTTTTTGGGTTTATTTTGCATTATTCATTCTTAGGGAATTATTGTGTGTTTATTTCATTTTGAAAGAGTTCACATTAAATATTCTCCTTGGGAACATTCTTCTTCTTCTAATTGTCTTAGTGAAATTTGTATTTTGGATTAAAAAGAACACTTCTTTTTACTTTGTATTGCATTAGTGAATGTCATACTCTTGACCTATTCATTATTTTCTACATCCAATTTCATTTTTTGATTTGTGTTTAAAATTTTTGCACTTGCATTCTGAGTTTGTTGCATTATAGCTCACTTAAATTTAATTGCAACCTATATGTTGGAGGTCATGACCAGCTGATGGTTGGTGAGAATGAAGCATATCTCACTTTGTGCACACACTCCCTAAACCAAATCACTAAAACAAACAACTCATTGCTTAAACATCTTCTTTCCTGGAAATTACCATTAATGACTAATAATCGGATTAGCGGTAGATCTAGCTGGTGTTTTGGCCAGTCATCATATCAAAGTAGGCCTCTTATCTTTGCAAAGTATATATTGGGAATCCAAGCCACAATTTACCTGAAACCAACCATAGTTTTCAATTTCTATAGGGCACCTTCGTTGACCAAAAACTCCATTCTACTTACAGTTAGTCCTAAATGGCATAAGCCACACAACATAAAATCTACAACTTAGGATTTTTGGCGTGTTTGTTATCTTTTTCTTGTCTTGTGTTTTGAGTTGTAAGGCACGTTCTTCTTCTTTTTCTTTCCTACACACCCCCTCATTATAGTTGGTGTATTCTGACTCTATTTTTAGTGTGTTTGGACTTTTTATTACCATACTCCATTTTGGGTTGGTATTGTTTAACTTAATCACCTCTCGATTCAGTTTCTCTTAATTTTCTCATATTTCACAAGAATGGCAGCGCTTTTACTACGATCATTGCTTATAGTTTATTTTGGTAATCTTTCCCAAAGTAGTGTTTTAATCAAATTCATTCATCTTCAATTTTTCATCTCTATCAATCCCGACATCCCCGAGTCTTTGTTACCAAAACAAAAATCAGTTTCATCTTGTTATACATTTGTAGTTCCTAGATTTTTAAATATCTTAATCATTCTTAATAATTGACATCAGTGTCTATTTTGGTAATTTTTCCCAAAACAATATTTCATTCACCTACAATCATTTTTGGTGACTTATTTCTTTCTTTTTTGACATTTTAGGTCTCTTACCAATAAAAAAACTCGGTTTTATATAATTTACATTTCTCACTTTGGATTTTCAAACCTATCATTCATTCACAGATAAGCATGTCATCGATCTAGTAGTGACATCGATTATCACCTTACCGACCTTGGTTACCCTACCGACATCTGTCTCATGTTTTGAATTTTTGTCAAAACAACGATCAAATTCCACTTTCCATATTTCTTCTACTATCAATTTATGTGTTTTTGTACCATCTGTAGAACTCATATTACTTGTTCTCACTCTATTCACATGGTTTTGACTCATTGCCAAGTCAACGCCTTGGTTTTTCACGCCAACCACCAGCCGTTACCTCCTAGTCCCTCACCACCCTCCATCTCATCACCCATGGACCCCAACGCTCCTCCCGTCATAGCTACAGGTGATGAGGAATTCACAAAATTCCTGGATCACAACCCCACAACCTTGAGTATTACCTAGCTCATTCTTCCACCCATGATTTTTCAAGACAACTCTTATACGGGATGCATGTCTCCATTTCTCCTGTTATTGCACCCACTTATGTGTCAGCTATCACTAGTGCAAAGCATTACCACTACTACCTTGCCACCTTTGTCATCTCAGAGATCATCCCTACATCATCGGTATTTGTCACACCTACGACGTCCACTTCCCCATCATCCGTAGATCTTAGTATAGGGATCCCCATCTCATTAGTCCCTATTACTTTGCAACCTCTAGTTACGTCGACCCCATTTTAGAGTCTAGTCATGTCCATACCTGTTACACTGCCACTATTGCTACAAGGGTCTCGATATAGATCCCTCCTACCTATACCCCTGTGTCGACCACCATATGTTGCTTAAACATACTATTCAGGGTATGTACCATCATCATCTGCCGCTACCTACATTCTACCTTCTCAATTCACCTACTCAGCACCTCCATACACTAGAGTACCACCCATGTCTTATTCATCATATCCACCTCCCTATACCACGGGAGGTGCCCCACAGTCTAATCTGACCACAAATTTTCTTAAAATGATGATGGACAAGATATAAACTCTTGAAGTATCATTTTTGGCTCCCGAAACACATTGACCTATGACGAGATTTATAACGAGCCTATTCAATTTTCTATTCCAATTCATCCCTACCCTGCACATTGGGAAATGCCAAAATTTAATCGGTTCAATAGCAAGGAGGATCCACAATAACATTTGTGATCCTTTAAACCTGTTTGTTATCTCATTGCCACAATGATGCCTTGATTCTTCAAACTTTCCCAAGTTCCTTGATAGTAATTCCCTTAGAATGGTATAGTGCTTTACCCAGGCACTCTATCTTTTCATTTAATCAATTATCTTAGGACTTTCTTGATCATTTCTCCATAAACATTGTCAATAAGGTTACCATGACTGAATTGTATTTGATATGCCAATAGGATGATGAGTCTATCGCAAAAAATTTCATGTGTTGGAGAATCATTATTAACCAAATCTATTTCCAATTACCTCAAATTGAAGTTATAGAGTTATTCAGTTGAGCTTGTGCTAATCACATTTCTCCAACTCTCCAATTCTAAAATTTCTGAACATTTGATGAGGCATTCACAATGGCTCATAATATTCAAACCTATGTTATCAAATAGAAAAAATTACAATTGCATAGCAAGGGTGCTCCCTTCAAACCAAATGACTCTTCTTCTTCTTCCAAATCACAAAACAACCATTCAAACAATCATTCCAAAGTGAAAGGATCTGCCAATGTAGTAGTCCTGAAAGTTGGTCCATCTCATCCATCCAACCAACCAAAACCATCTTCTACTCTCTCTCTCCTGTTCAAATTTTTTAACATAAATACGAACAAAGACGCTATACTCCCATAGGGGAACCTTATTCCTTTGTGCTGAAAAATTGTTGAAAAAGGAGTTATTGTTCTTCCATCGATCAAACCACATACTGGTTTTGATCCTTCCCATCCCTTTCCTACATGGTATAAATAAAATGACTATTACAACTACCATCGTGTTAGGGGCCATAGTGATGGTAAACTGTAAAACATTCAAGAATATCGTTCAAGAAATGATAGATAATGGATATCTTGTTCTTGACAATCCTAATGCACTGGAAAACCAAAACCTGCACATCTTCAAAAATCCTTTCCCAAACCATAATCATACATCAACTCAAACAGGAAAAACCTTTGACAATAATGTTCATGAGGTGTACATTGTATTTAACATAGGGCTTTCTTCTTCTCTTTGCTCAATTATTGCCCATTCCACTCCTCTACCCACAGAGGAGCCACTCATATCTACCCCTTCCTCTGTAGAAGATCTTACCTCATCCATGTCTCTTCTCACTATGGAGTCTATCACACATGTTCTTCTACCCATGGAAGAATTGACTACATCTATATCATTACCTACCATTGAACCTGTTTTACCTGCTCCTCTACCCAAGGAGGAGTTAAACTTATCTACTTTTCTACTGAAGAAAATCCTACATCACTAGTGTTGCAATCTCCTCCACCCATAGAGGAGCCATTTGTATCCTCCTTTCCCATAAGCAATATGTTTCCCAAGATCTTCCAAGATCCTGTTCATCTCATTGCTTCACTTTTTCCTACCAAATCAGAGGTAGAATCTTTTCCAGTGTCACTCAATTTTGAATTATAGACATAGGTGTCACAACCCACTCATAAATGTTTAAACAAAAGATGATTTCCTAACTAGTTGATTAGTTGGATTACATTGACCATTCCACACTATGGGGTAAATTTTGTGACTCTGATATCTACAAAAATGTAGATTTCATCCATATATACCTCAACCATCTACCTAAAAGTCTTCTAATCAACCAAGACCAAAAAACCCAAACCCATCGTAATCAAGTCTTCACCCAAATCCACACCTTCTCCTCAACTTACACCTACACCTAAACCTACACCTATACTTAAACCTACACCTACACCTAAACCCATACCTACACCTCAACCTACACCCACACCTAAAGTTTTACCAACATCAAAAACTCAACCTACACCAAAATCCATTGCTACATTAAGAGTGTTGTGGATATCAATTTAGCTACCACTTCCTATACTATCACCTAGACCTATCCCCCAACCTAAGAGGAAGACCTAACCTATTAGGCCATGAAACCATATCTCTCCTCTACCTCCCCTTTCACCTTCGACACTCCCATCTATCTTGGGTCCTCATCTATCCACTTTAGTAAAGAAACCTCCAATTCAAAGTAAGCCTAAAATGAAGCCATTGACTGCCTTACCACAACCTTATCTTACACCCAAACTAGTTACATTACCAATGCCTGCTCCATTACCCATACCTTCACTTTCCATTCAATCTACACTCCATGTATTACCTTCCACCACTAACTTCATTGCACCTTCCCTTTTTCCTTAGTTAACCCATCAAATTACATCTTATGTATTCCCCTTTACCTCATGTGTTACCCCAACACCCTTACCCAAGACCACACTACCTCCCAAAAAGGTAGTCAAACCTACTCATCCTCCAACTCCACCCCGAAACACCTCTTCCACAACAGTCACCTAAACTTCCATCCAAACCCACTCTTACCTCTCATTGCGATCCCTTGGTAGGGTCCTATGCTAACATCCTCACTTAGTTGTTAGAGACTTCCGCTATCACATTACCACCTCTCAATCCTTATGACCCACTCAAACCTAAACTATAAGGGTTTGATGATACCAAGATCTACACCTACCATCATGTGTTAGGGCATGATGTTGAGAATTGCAAGGCCTTAAAAGCTATTCTTTTGTAATTGTGTTCTCCTAAAGAGTCCTATGAAGAAGATGACCATTTGGATGAAGAGCCTCTTCCACCTTTTCCTATTGTCATGCAACCTTCACTTCCACCTCCACATCCCTCTTATCCTCCTCCAACCTTTGAGATCAATATGGTCTATGTCGGTTGCTCAAATGTGCACCGCATCTTGAATCTTGGAAGGGACAAAGTTTTGATACCAAATGGAGTTTTCCCCAAGTTGTGGGACCTTGTGTGCACTGGGACAGATCTACGGAGAAAGCTGGTTCCTCTATTTATTTCTAATGTTACTACCACTCCTAGTTCAAGAAGGAAAACTAAGCTAACAATGCCAAGGGACTAAGGATAGAAGGATAATATAAAAGGAAACCTATGCTAGAAGGTGATAGCACCATAAAAGAGGGATGAACACTATCTATTTTGAGTGGAAATGACAGGAAATGCATGAAAGGAGGCTAGGCATGAGTAACATAGCTAAACATGTATTTACCAAATCATTCTCATGGAACACAACCAAATAAGGAACTGCAAGGGACTTGAAATGGAACAACCAACATGCAACACAAAATAAAAGGCAAGAAGAAGGAATGAAAACATGTTAGGAAAAGAATAGTCACAAAACGATGTTTCTATTACTTACAAAAATTTGCAGTGCTATTACAATGATGAAGGAGGCTAATATCCACATGTAAGAGCCAAATCTAGAGGTTTGAAACTCAAACTACAAAAAAAATATGATGTCCTTAGAAGAATGTGGAAGGATGCAAAGTGTCAAACATTAATAATGAGCCCAGCTCTTACATTTATAGATAAATATGGAAAAGGAGAAGAGAAGGAGGAAAAACTGAATTTGAAATAAAACCACCAACAAGAAGCATTCAATGCACTGCAAATCCACCTAGAGATCTATGAAATATTCTTCCCCAAGATTGTTTGGCATGTTAAACAAGGAAGAAGGGCGAATTAGATTAAATTGGGTGGTTGGAGAAATCGAGAATACTTCATTAATGCTTAGAGAGATGTTTTCCCATTTCTCACCTACCAGATCTACCAAGAATTTGAATTTGAATGCCTAGCACCACAGCGATGTCAAGATATCTATGACAAGTCCAAACACATGCCGATATAATCTCGTAGAAAAATATATGGCTGTCAGAAGATGTTAGAGTCATTGGAAAATGTAAAATATGTGGCGCATGCAGAATTGGCTAAAATGATGGCCAATTGTGTAACTATTTTCATTTCTGCCAAGTGCCAATCATTGATTTTTACAAGCATTCAATGCCCTCTTTTCATGCTTGACCTGGTTGCGCATATGGCTCACTTAAGCATGTTAAAATATGACCTGGCATAGAAGGGTGTAAAGGAGGGCAAAAGGAAAGGGTGTGTAGAAGAAAACAAAGGAAGGAACGGAGGAACACACACATGAAATGCACAGGAAATGAGGCAAGGCTGGTGAGAAGAGAACTCATGGTCAATTTGCAACCATTTTAAAGTGATAGGCATAATGCATGAGAGGGCTAGTAACTTAGCTGATTGAATAAAGTGTGAGATGCATACATCATGAAGAAGATGCTTAGGAAGAAAGTGAATGCAAAGAAGGTGGGAACAAGGGAGAAGTGGAACAAAGAGGAAAAGGAAATTGAAAGGAGAGAATAAAAAGTGTGCAAGGGAACTTGATGAAAAGAAGGGGTGCAAGGGGAAAGCTGCAATGAAGGAAATGTGCCAATTGAGCTTAAGCGCACATGACCTTCAACAAGGAACTAAGAGCCAAAATATTTATACAAGTTACCTAAATCACTAGGAGATTTATTCGAATAATAGTTTTGACAATTTTGGGGCCATTTACCTGCTAGATGAAGAAGATCAATGGCCTAGACCACCCATTGGGTATTGATTCTGCTTATTCTCCTTCTTAAAACTACCTGTGTCACTTGAACGATCATTTCTTGACTCTATTCTAAATCTTACAACTACTAAAATAATCTATGCATTCTGGAAGCAACGGAAGAGCACACACAATAAGCATGCGAGGATAAAGAACTATGTATAAACAAAAAAGTGCTCAAAATACACATGGAGGAATTGAAACTACTCTACGATATTTACAAAATTATACAGGAAACTTAATGGAAGGGTTTGAGATAAATCCCATTAAGCGGGATTTGCAGCATGCCTCCATCAAGATGAGTTAACTCAAAATATTTATCCTCCTTACAAGAACTAATGATGTATGGGCTGCTCCAAAGTGCATTAAACTTTGAATGTTACCTTGATTTAGCTCTTTCAACATCCCATTTTAAAACCAAGTCCCCAACCTTCAAAACTTGAGGCCTAGCCTTTTCTATAAAACCATTTCTTTTTGCTTATTGATGTTGTTCGGCTTGATCATGGCATAGTTCCTTAGCTGTTCAAGATTAATCAACTCTTTCATTATAGTTTCTCTCGGCCTACGTCTTCAAATTCTAGTTGTTGGGAAAGTGTTAATGAATTCAACTCCGGTGTTAGAGGAAAGGTAGCCTCCTTACCATAGAAAAAATTGTAAGGAGGGGTTCCTATTTCCTTTTTACTATGATTCTATCTTCCTAGAGAACACGCGAGACCCTTGTATGCCAATGTCCTTGGCTAATGTTCATTTTGTGCTTCATAATCCCGATCGGGTTCTTGTTTTTGAATCTACCAAACCATTTCCTTAGGGGTAATAGTTGGAAGAGGTTTTTAGATAAATGCCCAAATTTAGAGCCCAATCAGTGATTTTGTTCCCAAGGAATGATTTTGCATTATAAAAGATAATGGTTTGAGGAACGTAAAACCTTGTGACTATACCTTCAAGAAATTCAAGGATGACTAATTTGGTTGATTCATTGAGTGTGAAAACTTCTATCCATATGGTGAAGTAATTTATAGCTATCAACACCCACTTATGTCTAATGTTTGAAGGTGGATTGATCATGCCTATGAAGTTGAGACCCCATTGCACAAAATGTTGATATGTCCGGATTGGTGGAGGGGAAGTGCTGCCAATATTTTCTTTCCCATAAAGAGAGAACATTCCTTACATTTTTGACCCACCTATGTGCATCCGCAAAACAGGTAGGCCATAAGATACTTTCCATTATTATCTTCATTTTTGCATTTTTGGTAGAGAAGTGTCCACTAGAGAATCCATCGTGAACTTTTGCTAACACTCTTTCGGTCTACGTGTCGTTGATACATCTTAACAACAGGCCATCTAGATTTTTATTAAAGATAAGTCCATCAATCAACACATAAGGGATAGATTATAACCTCGATATCTTCTCTTTACTTTGTTTAAACTAGGAGGATATGCTCCTCGAGAAAGGAATGTGATCATGTCCTTCATCCAATCACATGTGCCAATATCTACATTACCTGTTCAAGTTCTTCATACAAGAGGTTCTCGTCTAGAAATAATGAAGCATCAGATTCATTATGTTCATCCCCAACAATCTACCTCTAGAGCACACTACCTCTTAACAACTTTATGGCCTTGATAGTCACATCATACTCCATGATTTTGGTTACCCATCGTTCTCTTTTCTCACTCATTTATTCTCCCATGATGAAGTATCTCAGGCGAGAAGAGTGGGGAGACTAATACCTTGATATGATTTTTGGTGAGAATACTCTTTAATTTATTGAGCACGCATATGACGGTGAAGACCTACTTTCCCATGTGACTTTACATTAGTTCATAATCCTTGACATCTCGCTAAAGAAATCCACTAGTTATTCCAACCCTTGTTCATTTTCTTACATCAAGAAAACAACAACACTCGTATCAACACCATAAGCATTAATGATGAAATCCTTTGAATAATCTAGATTGATGAGTGTTTGTGTGCAAGCAATCTCTTACTTGATTTTGTTGAAGCTTTCTCTTCCTTCTACTATCCATCTTGAAGGTTGTGTTGTTCTTTAGCATCAAGGTGATGGGGCAAACTAGTCATGCAAAGTTAGGGATAAAATTCCTAACAAAATTTATCTTCCCAAGAAAGGACTCTAGGAATTTTTGTGTGCGGAAGGGAAGACAATTATATCATGAAGGTAAACAAAGATGAATTATTGAATACATCTCTTTCACCTAATTTCTTAGTTTTTGAGGATGATAAGGTAAAGGTGGTAAGAGGAATACCTATTTTGGTATGGTTGAAGGTTGTATGCACGTGTATCGAATTCTCGAATCAAAATGATTGTGATACCTTCCTTTTGGCTAGGAGGAACTACCTATATAAGAACCAAAACAAGACCACTAAAGAGAGTTAAATAATATATGTAGTGGACTGCCTAGCATATGCTAGATCCTAGAAGTGCGATACTTCTAGATGGTTGTCAATCTAGTATTTAAAACAATTCAATGCTGAAATAAAAGTAAATATTGTCCTACTTGTAGTTTAATATGATTTAGGCATCTCATACAAAACACAATAGGCTAGATCTAATCTAACAGGCTAGGCTAGAAGGAGATCCAGAGGTCAAGTAGGTTGGTTATAGGTGAATCTGAGCTAACATGCTAGGTTAGATACAGATCTGAAGGTCAAATAGGTGTTCAAGTAGGTATATGTTAGAAAAAATGAGGTTAAGTTAGATGTGGGTCACAAACAAGTTGTTATTCTAGTAGAGATCGGGAAACACAGTGACACGGTTTTATAAAACCGATGATGGTTTTATTGTAATCAGTGATGGTTAGAGAGAACCGACGATGGTTAAGTCGGGGGTTGGTGGAATCACACAGTCTGGGTTTTTAGAGTTTTGGGAAAAAGTGGAGTGGATAAGAAGGGGATTGATCACAGAGGGGGTGTAGATATGTTGCGAAGGTCTGAGACTACTGAGGAGGTCAAATAGGAAATTGGGCCAAGTATTAAGATGATTAGGTATGGAAGGTGGCTGCAACTAGAGAGAGGGAATGGACAGAGGGTAAAAGACTAGGTTCCTTTACCACAAATACTATAGATGATGATAAGAAAATGAAATAGATGGAAGGAGGATACTTACTCTTCTGTGAGGTACATGTCTAAAGAATAATGAAGAATTTGCTGCGTTGGAGGATGTTGGGAAGAAAGTTTCACTGTTGTGCCAGTGTATTTGGTTGCCTTTATTGATCACAAATCAATCTTCATTCTGTCGCGTCTAAAGAGATCGAACTCAAGATCAAAAGTTTTTCAACCCATATTACAAAGCTATAGATGGGTCTAAATAGGCCATTTGGTCCATTCCAGTATAACCGGCATCGGTTTAGGGTGAACCAACATCGGTTTAGGGTGAACCGACATCGGTTTAGGTGAGATATCTCAGGTTGTTCAAAAATTGCTTAGGAAGTTGCTCCACTATTTGATAAGGGTCTCCTTTTGTCCTCGGGGTGAAAACCGACCTTAGGAGGCTTTTAAATGTGAGGTGAGGGGATGGGTCTAATGTTAGGTTTTATTTAGGACATTGGTTTAGGGTTTAGGTTAATGGGTCAAATGATGGGGGTGGTTAGGTGAGGTGCATTTAATAAAGGCAATTATATTAAATAGGTGTGTGAGGGTAGTGAATTAATTTAATGTAAATAATTAAATTAATGTGTGTGTGGGTAAAAGGTCATTAACTTAATTAAAATAATTAAATTAATATGTATGGAGGTAAATGGACATTAATTTAATTAAAGTAATTAAATTAAAATGTGTGGGGTGTAGGAGGTAGGTGATAAGGTGTTGAGGATGAGGAAGTGATTATAGGGCTGTGCTAGGGGACCAAGGTGATTATGACATGATTTTGGTGTCTACATTTTCCCCTTTTTGTTGTGTAGCTTGTATTGGTAAGAATGCAAACAAAAATAGAGTGTGGTTGCCCCAAGTGGAATGAGGTGATCCCCTCAAACCAGAACTAATGAGGTGGAGAGCACATCGGTGAGTGGTTTGATAAAAGTGGATGCAAAGCAGAATGATGAGAAATGAGGAATGGGGTAAAGGAAAATCGGGCATATAGGTAAATGGGCCAAGGTCAAAGGTAGGGGCAGTTGAACGCATGCACACGTATAAACTGTGACACGATTACCAGGTTGAAGAGCTTGCAAACTCTACATCGTCTAAGGTCGATAGGTTTATCCAAACAAGGTTGAAGTGATTCCGGTATCAGGTATAGGATAGGGTTAGGAAACACAACATGGGTTAGGTGTAGGAACATTTAGGTATGTTTTGGTACACCAAGGTTGGGTCAGGATAGACATCACGGCAATAGGAAAGGTAAGGTCATGAGGTCAAACAACACAGGTAATGGTATGCAAGGTATAGCGAGCACATTGGTTCAAAGGTCACAAATAGTTTTGGGTCCAGGTAGATAGGTCACAACATGGGTAAGGCCGAGGTAGGGGTAAAATAATGAGGCTTCAATAGCTGATGAGGTGAGGTTGAAGAAGGTGGAGGGCTAGAGGGGAAGGTAAAGTGGTCCAGGTAGGTGTAGGGGAGGCAAAAGAAAGAGGAGGTAAGGAAAATGAGGTCAATGTGAGGGCAATGAGTATGAGGGTAATTGGCGGTCGGTAGTATGAACCGATGATGATGGGAGAGGAAGCGATGGTGGTTGCTAGGGCATCAGACCGGCATCGGTCAAGGGTTAACCAATGTCGGTTGAGTCGGGTAGGTTATAAAAGGTGAAAACCCGTGTTTTAAAAATTCATTTGGTATTTGTGAAAAGGAGAAAAGGACAAGAAGAGAGAAAAGAGGAAAGGCAAAAAAGGACATCTGAGAGTTTGGTTGGTGAGCCACGTAGGTGGGGTTGGTTGAGTGAGAGGTGGGGTCACGTGAGATCAAATCGAGCGAGGTGATTGGTGTGTGGATATTCGGTGGACATTCTTGGATGGTGAGAGGTAGGAGAGGATCGAGGAGGAGTGGCACGGAGGTGGTGGTTCCACCCGATGGTGGCAAAGCAGGATGTGGTAGGTTTGGAACCTTTGTTATGGATTTTTTAGTTAATTTGGTTAAACATATAGAAAAATATGAAAAATGGGGGTTTGGGGGGGGAAGAATTGCAAAATGGGAAAAATAGGGGAAATGGGAATAGGAAGGGTAGGGGTAGGTGAAGAGGAGGATTATAGGAATAATTAGGGGTGCAAGGGGGAATTTGGGTGGGTAGGAGGATTAGGGGGAAATGGGGGTTTGGGTAAATCATGGTGGCGGGTGGCACGATGCTGATAGTGAGTTGGTCATTTGTCGCAAGCGTGTGGTAGGTAGTGACCGATATGGTCACAAGAAAACGATGATCGATGCTTAGTTAAGGGGAGACCATGGTGGTCAAGGGATAACTAGGGTTGGTCAACCTAAGGTTAAGTTGGGACAAAAAAGGGAATAGAGTAAGGGCAGGGTGGGAAAGTAGGGTAGGTGGGAAAGGATTAGGTGAGAGGGAAAAGGGTTAAGGGAGATGGGAAGGGTTTAGGGTGGCTTGGGTGAGGGGTAGGGTAGATAGTTTTGGGTGGATGGGTTTGGGTAGGTTTGGGTGAGGGTTAGGGTAGATAGGTTTGGGTGGATGGGTTTGGGTAGGTTTGGGTGAGGGTTAGGGTAGATGGGTTTGGGTAGGTTGGATTAGTGACAAGGCCAATGGGATGGGGGTGGGGAAAGAGATTAGGTTGGGATGTGGGGTGAAATAGGTAAGTTGGGAAGGTGTACTAATACATTGTTCTTGTGGGATGTAGGCCCGAGATGAGCTGCGGATGAGGGCCCAGTGCCGCCCTTATTATTGATAGTATGGGTGAGCACAATGTAGGAGGAGTGGCAACATGTTGCAGAGGTGGGGTTGATAGGGGTGAGGTGCTACCGACATGTAGTCTAGGAGGTGAGTCTGATGGTTTCCCTCATCGATAGATGGGACTCGGTGACCAACACCTTCCATATGCCGATGGGTGAGATGACGATCACCTGGAGGACATCTACAGGATCCTGTGGTTGCCCATATTGGGGGCCCAGGTTTATTCTATCTCTTTAGAGTGTATGAGGAGCTACTAGCACCCATTTTTGGTGAGGGTGTAGTAGACCTGATGTTCCATAGCACTAGCATGAGCTATGGAGTGATGTATAGAGCTCATCCAGAGGAGATGAGGTTAGTGGTACTTTTGATGGAGGTAGTGTGTTGCTTTGCACTATCGGATGCTAGAGGGTGGGAGATTCCGAGGTCACTGATGGGAGTCCTTCATGACATGGTGATATAATGCAGACAGTTTGCATGGGCACCTGCATTGCTGACATAAGTATATAGAGAGCTATGGGCCTACGGGTGACTGTGGAGGTTCAACATCTATTGTGCGTACTACTACATTGCATTAGGCTTACGAGCACATTGTTTGTGTTTGACTAGTGGGGATGCCCAGGTAGATGCATTCCCATGGAGAGTTTTGAGAGTTGGGATACAGAGTGGTGGGTGCGGCCATTGGAGAGGCCCGAGGCGTGCAGAGCTACTCATGATGTAGCTTACTACTAGGAGGTTGTTGGAGGGGTTTTCCGGGGTGGACATCATTTGGAGGCCATATGTGGGCTTCCCCACATACAAAAAGATGGCCACGGAGCTAGATGGGCTATAGCTATATCTATGGATAGAGGGGAGGAGAGTGGGAGAGCATGAGTGGATACCCGTAGAGTGGGTTAGGTGCCAGTTCGGGTTAGTCAGGATGTACCACCTCCATTCCCATAGTATAGGAGAGATGACGTGGAGAGACCTATGTCTCCACCGTGACCCACCATGCCGACTAGGCGAATGGAGAGGAGAAGCCATTGGATTCATAGATTGATGATGCCGGAGTGGAAGATGGATATAGGAAGTGGTGGGTAGCATAGTTGAGATCCATACCACTGAGGCCAAGGCAGCAGACTTAGCCACCATCACAGTGCAGAGGGATGCCCTACAGGGGTGTGGCTACCTTGGTGATGTAGCTCGGGATTATGTAGGGGTAGATAATAGGTACAAAGGCATAGGTTTCACATTACAGCCCAAATAGTGACACTATAGGCTCGGGAAGGGTAGGGATAGAGTACTACATAGCGAAGGTAGGGGAGATGGAGATGGAGAGGAGGTAGGCAGAGGGGGAGAGCAGATAGCTTGCCACCCTAAGGTGTAGGTACAGACTTACAGGCTAGTTGGCCACATCACAGCAGGGGAGAGGTTACGGGTCTCATAGAGCCAAGCTGTTAGTAGTGCGGCAGAGCACAATTACTACTCTGAGCCTAGATTCGAGGCAAAGGCACAGCTCCTAGGGCCGAGTCAGGCCATGGTACCGACACAAGGCACATGGAAAGATTCCGAGACGGGAGGTCTCCCGTGGTACATGCATCACACAGGTAGGAGACCCATGACACCCCCATAGATAGTGACCATGGTAGATTTAGGGATGCCCTAGTAGAGGCACGATATTATCAGGATCATTTGTTAGCTTTAGGCTAGATGTGCCCTCCTATGCTGAGTATAGAGCACAACAGGCCTCCTAGTGAGAGGACTAGATCCTGCACTCACAGTGTGGAGAGTACAGGGGCTGGGAGCCCAAGGATAGGGTCGTGGTGAGGCCACTAGTGTGTAGAGGCCAACCCCAGGTGAGGGGCCATCAGTAGGAGGTGAGCAGTGTCAAGCACCGAGATGTGTGAAGAGGGGTCGGGAGAGACAGAGTCACAGGAGCATTCCCCGACATCAAATGGGGAGATGATTGACTTGCTATGGACTGGCTATCTGCGCATGTCAAGTCATTTTGTATGGATTATATATGAGACCAGCCTATATGTCAAAGAGATTTTGTATTTATTATTATTTTTTTGTACATGATACTGGCCTGCGAGCCAAAGATATTTTTGTATTGGATAGTGGCCTACGAGCAGTGATGTATGAGAGACACATGTATTTTTGAGATGAGTGTACATTATTGTGATACATGGTATTTATATGATGAGATGTATGAGGTTCAAATGATTATGTGTTGTGATGTGTATTTTATTTTACTTTTGTTATGATATGAATGGATTAGGTGAGTTAGGCATGATGGAGTCAGGTCGGTTTAGGCATGGATCGAGAGTCAGGCATGGTCAGGTTTTAGTATGGATGATCGACTCAGGTCGGTTTAGGCATGGATTAAGGTTAGTTTAGGCATGGATCGAGTCAAGTGGTTTTAGGCATGGATTGAGTCAGGTTGGTTTAGGCATGGATCGAGTCAAGTTGGTTTAGGCATGGATGTGTATTTCGGTATTTTGGTAATACATGTTAATGCAAATGAATGTAATGGTGTACAATGTTTAAATATGGGTTATAGATGAATATGGGAAATAATGGTAGTGGTAAAAGAGTATGTGAAACATGAGGAGTGTATGTAGGTCGAATGATGTGGATATGGGATAGATTTTTGGGTTTTGATATGAACAGGAAATCAAGTAAAGGTGGGGAAAATGGTTAGGGTAAAGAGTGGCCGAGCTAACCTTCTAGGGCCCCATGCCCTGGAAGTGCTACCTACATAGTCCCGGTGAAAAGGGACCTCAGACCGATGTAGTTCTCCCATAAGCTAGGGAAGAATATGAAAAGAAGAGGTAGAGGTTGATAGGTAGGTTGAGTCCAGGTAGGAATGATTAGGTCAAGGTCAATTAAGTTTGGGTAGGATGATAGGTAGGTGATTTTAGGTCGATTAAGTTTGGGTAGTATAATTAGGTTGAGGTCATTGATGTTTGGGTTGAGAATAGGTAGATAGGTAAAGGTGATTTTAGGTTGATTGAGGTGGGAGAAGAAAATCCCAAAAGACAGGCATCGAGGGTCTAGTCCTATATAGGAGGATCAAAAGGTAATGAAGAAGAGAAAAGATAAGAGGGGGCAAGAAAGCCACCCGATTGGAAAGGATCAAAACGTATGAAACACATCTATAGATAGGCTAGTGAATGTAAGACCCTAAAGACATTGCATGATTGATAATTCTAAGAGTGACGAATAGTCACATGATCACCAAATGTCATTGGTTTAGTAGGTCCCTTGAGGTAGTATGAGGTGAAGAGACAATGGGTAAGGAGGTGAAGGTAATCAGGTCATATGTTTTGAAGAAAAATGCCTTGGGCAAGGAATCCAAGATCACAATAGACAAGTCCATGACGAAAAAGTTTTCTTTTTTTTTTTTTCTTTTTGACTTTTTAGATAGATTGATCGATGCAGAAGTCTATAAGGGATGAATATATGTCTCCTTGAGGTCTTCGTGAAGCTGATCGATGCGGGAAGCTTCTAAATCTTTATTTTGAGAAAATAGTCTTCTTTTTGGATAGACTATGTAGAGAGTTGCAGAGATTTTTATAGCTGTCCTTCGAGGGAGCAAGTCTACTATAATAGCGGAAGATGTCCTTTTGAGGGATTCATCTTTGTATTAGAAGTTTGACTTAAGGAGTTAATCCCTTTATTTTTGAAAAATAAATGTTTTGGCTTTTAAGTCATGGACAAGACTATAACGAAGCATTTGGTTCTTGTTGAGAAGGCAAGGGTGAACAACCATGGGATCTCATCTAAAAAGAAGATGAAAAGTATCCATGAGAATCATGCCATGTGCAGAGCCATGGTGCACATATTTAAGAGAAGAAAAAGGGTGATGGGTAATCACATGATTCTTGTTTAGTCATTGGAGATGAGGTGTGGAAAGAGAAAGGTGAATGGCACTCAAGGGATGAGCATGAAATAGATAAATAGTGATGTAGGACTAGAAGTCAATAGTAGAATGGTGAAGATGCAAGGCATTGAGGGGCTCAGGTTGGGCTTACCATCAAGTGAAGACAAATGATAAGCACCTGATCCATAGGCATGGGTCATGATGTATGGTCCAAGCCAATTAGGAGAAAACTTTCCCTTTTGCTTTTTTCTGCTTTGGTTACGTGTTGATTTTCCTTGAGGACAAGGTCACCGACCTTGAAGGTGCATTCATGGACACATTTGTTTCATAGGCACGCTTGATGTGTTTTGGTAGACTTGGAGATGGTCGAGGGCATGAAGACGATTTGTCTAATAACTCAAGTTGTGCTAAATGGTCTTGGCAAAAGTCATCATCAGTGAGCATATCTTGAAGGGAGATACAGAGAGATGGGATCTAGAATTCGAGAGGAAAAAAACCTGGTACCATAGACCAGAGAAAATGGAGTAGCAATAGTGGAAGTGCAAATACTAGTACGGTATGCCCAAAGAGTGAAAGGAATGTGTGTATGCCAATCCTTCCCAGTATCGTTAACCACTTTCATGAGAATTTTGTTTAGGGTTTTGTTGGTGGATTCGGCCTGGCCATTGGTTTATGGGTAATATGGCGAGGAGAAGCTTAGTTGGATGTCGAAGGTGTCGTAAAGTTTCTGTAGAGTTTTATTTTTGAATTGTTTTCCATTATCAGTGATAAGGTGATGTGGAACAATGAAGTGACAAATAATGTGATGATTGATGAACTCACATATTTTCTCAGCTTTAGTGGAGATGAGGGGTACGACTTCAACCCATTTGGTGTAATATTGGTAGTGGTGATGATCCATTGATGTCGTAGGGAAGAGTGAGGATTGATCTCTCCGACAAGATCTAAACCCCATTGAGAGAAGGGCCAAAGGTCACGAGTGACCTATAAGGCATGAATAGGTGTGTGATGAAGATTGGCATGTTGTTGGAATTTTACACAACGTTTAACATAGTCACAACAATCATGATTGAGGGTCGGCCAATAATAGCCTAGGTGAAGAATGCACTTAGCAACAACAAGGCCACTAAAGTGACCTCCGCATATGCCATCATGAACTTCTTTAATGGTATAGGGGATTTCAGAGCTAGTAAGGCATCGTAAGAGGATACCGTCAAATCCATGTTTATAGAGGAGGCCACCCATGATGACATAACGAGAGGCCTTTTTGAGAAAGGCGTGTTGTCCATTACATGTGAGATCAGGAGGTAATATAGAAAGGGAAATGTAGTCACAAGCTACTTATACAAAGGTATTGTGTGTTTAGTGAGGAATTTCGGACAAGGTTAACACAACAAGATTTATAAGAAGATATTAGTATACATTTTATGATAACAAAGATGTTCGAATGGCGAGGTGAAGTAGGTATCCGAGAAGTGAAGTAGGCCATAGTATCCGCGAATTTATTAGTGGATCGCAGAACGGTTTGAATTTTATAGTGGACAAAGGTAGTCAACATAATGCCAACGTAACATTTGTACTCTTGAAGTATTTCATTATGACACGATAAACACCATTTACTTGGTTTACTACTAGTTGAGAATGACCAAAGATATTAATGGATCTTACATCTAAAGCATAGGCGGTCATGAGACCCAATACGAGCACTTCGTATTCAGCAATATTGTTGGTGCATTTGAAGTTGAGTTTGAATGATAAGGGCATGGGTTCACCATCAAGAGGAATGAGGATAATCATGCACCACCCCCCATGCCTGACATTTGGAACCATTGAAGAATAAGGTCATTTGGTAAGGGTGATCATCCAAAGAGAGGTTAGCAATGGATTCGTTAGGGAAATCAAAGTTTGAAGATTGATTCCTAGAAAGAGGCGCATCAGCGAGCTGGTCAAAGAATGGCACGGCCTTGATATATTTTGGTGGATGAATTCGAGGTCTAGGTCAGCAAGAAGCATGAGCCAACGTGCGGCACATTGATTTTGGTAAGGTTTAGCATACATGAAGTGTAAGGGGTCAGTGTTGGTCACAACATAGGTTTTTGGTTGAGTAGGTAATGGTGAAGTTTGGTGGCAACAAAAAATAAGGCTAAGAAAAGTTTTTTAGGGTGAGTGTATCGAGTTTCGTAGTATAAAAGGGTACCACTTACATAATAAACCACCTGCTCCCTATGTTGTTTGTCATGATGAGTGAGCATAGCCCCTAAAGAGTGATGAATAGCAGTGAGATGTATAGGTAAAAGGGTTGGTCATCTTTAGGTGGAACAAGTACAGGTGGTTGGAGAAGGTATTGTTTTAAGGCCTCAAAAGCTTTATGGTAGTCGTCATCCCATTTGAAAGAGACATCCTTTTTGAGAAGGTGATGAAATGGTTGACAAACGGTGAGAGAGAGTTGGGAAACAAATCAACCAATAGATTGCAAACTTGCCCTATAAACTATGAAGTGTTGGAAAAGGTTAGTGGGTGGAGGCATATCGAGAATGGCCTTGAATTTAGTAGGTCAACCTTTATACCATGTAAAGAAATGATAAATCCTAGGATATTTCCTGAGAGAACCACAAAGACACATTTCTTAGGTTAAAGGTGAACACAATACTTGATAAGGCAATCAAAGATGGTTTTCAAGATAGTGAGATGTTCAACCAAATGTTTGGATTTGGTGAGAATATCATCTACATAATCTTCTAATATACGGTGCATAATGTCATGGAAAATGTAGGTCATAGCCCACTGATAGGTGGCACCAATGTTTTTAAGGCCAAAAGGCATGACTCGATAGCAGAAGGTCCCCTAAGGGGTAATGAATGCAGTTTTGTGTTGATCCTCTAGAGCGAGCAAGATTTGGTTATAACCTGAGAAACCATCCATAAGTGATAGCATCTCATGGCCAGTGAGTAAGGTCAACCAACTGGTTAATACCAGCAGAGGAAAATCATCTTTTGGGTAGGCAAGGTTGAGATCATAGAAATCGGTGCAAAATGTGAAGTCCCCTATCACCTAGTGATAGGGACAATGTTAGAAATTCATTGGGGGTAATCGATGGGTAAGATGAAGGAAACTAAGAATGCGTTGAAGTTATTCTTTGACAAGAAGAGAAATGCGAGGGTGCATTTTCATCAACTTTTATTTTTACGGGTTTGGCATCAAGAATGGTTACAATATTGTGGACCATGATAGTGGGATCAATGCCAGGCATGTTAGCATAGGACCAAGCAAAAGCATGGCTATGATTTTTAAGAAAAGAAGTGAGGGCTTCCTGTTCAAAGAACATCTAGAGATTGTCCAACTCGAGAATGTGGGGTCATCCTGAGTGTGGATGTTGACTTCGATAGTTGATTCATTCAACATTGTTTGCATCTCAGAAGGTAACGAATAGTGAATATAAGAGTCTTCAGCACCAAGGTAGGTGAGTATGGACTCGTCATCCTAACTCAAGCTTGCAACGAGGAGGTTTTCAGTTCCTAGAATAGAGTTACTTCTATCCTTTCATTCTCTTGAGAAATAGATAAGGGTTAGGGCTAGGAGAAATACCTATTGAATGTTTGGAGGGTGTGTGCGTACCATAGAGAGAGATATGATCGATTGCGAAGAACTCATTTTTTTCGGGAAGGACTACCGCAAGTAAGAATACAGAGACCACCATATTCTAATTAGACAATAAATGAGGGGACTGCCTTGGGCTAGGAAATATTAGACTTCCTTTGAAGGTGGTCGGTTCCCCTTTAATACGAATTAACACAAATGATAATAAAGAAGCTATTTCCAAATTACAATTTAATTGCCTCGTTAAAATAATAGAGGAAAGGCTAGTTTTGGTTTTGAGTCACGGATGGACCGATGCAGGTCATCATCAGCCACGTGCATTCTCAGATATCTGCTAACCGATATCGGTAGGGGCCGGTGTGGTTTAGGGGCTTTTAGTGAAGCTTGGCTATAAGGTGGCTATGGCGTTTATAAGGCTAGTAAATTATTGGGGATAGGTAATGGGGTGATGGAGAAGACTCGAGAGAGTATGGGAGCTGTTCTTAGGGCAATGTAGGGTAGAGGAATTATAGTTAGATGTAGGGTGTTACCATGTGGTAGATCTAGGAATAGAATTATAATTGCTTTGTGATTCAGAAGTTCAAGAAATGTTATCAAAAGAACATACAAGATACTACTTACTAGTTCCTGATGAAGATACAGGTCCAAAGACTGTGATAACGAAGGCAGGGCTCAGGTAGGATGATCGGATAATCAAAGATGAGCTATCTTCTCTCCCAATGCTTGGATGAGTGTCACTGGGCTCTGGTTACTCAGTTGCAGTCTTGGGCTTGATGTCCTTCTCTGCAAACTCTTCTCTTTCCTTCACTTGTCTCTGCTCGGCCAAGTGAATTCTGATCTTTCAATGAATTTCCCGATTCCCCCTCCTTTGTTTTTGGTTGGGGAGGTCATTTACTGAGAACCGATGGCGGTTATGTAACCGACAAATGATCGAGTAGAACCGATATCGTTAAGTCAAAGTGGGCTATTTTTAGTAAAATAGCCAACTTTCCCTCCTTTTCTCCGAGGAATTAGTTATGGGCTTGGTCCGAGTCATTATTAGGTTGATTTTTTAGTGCGGGTGAGGAGTAATTAGTCATGGGTGTGGATGTAGACCAAGTTATAGGTCTTAATTAGGTTAGTTTAGGGTTAGGGCTAGGTCATGATGAGGTGGCGAAATGTGGTGGCAGGTTTAGAGATGTGGATTTATTAATTATAAGGTAATTAATAAATAATTGTGCAAGGTTTAGGTGGTGAGGCTAGGTTGCAAAATGAGATGCGAGGCACGGGGGGTCGTAAGACACAAATTTGGTGTCTACATTAGCCCCTTGTTGTCGTGTAGCTTGTCTTGTAAAGTTGACTGACAATAATAAGAAGTGGTTACTCCTGTTAAGGGTATAGGTAATCCCCTCAAATCTATCACAGATTGAGGTAGCGTGAAATCAGGATAGGGTTGATAAAGGGTAAATGGTGTTGAGATGATGGTAATATGGTGGGATAGGTCCAAGGAAGAAGACGCACGTTGAAATGCAGTAGTGCGACCAAGGTACATCATTTGAAGAGCAAACAAGCAATTCATAGGAAAAGGTCGATAGTTTATCCAAACAAGGGTGATATAATCCTGGTATCCAAGGCATAGGAAGTAGCTCCAGGGGATATAACGGGTAAGGTACATGAATGTTTAGGCATGTTCGGCAGTACCAAATGGTTGGTTTGGTTGAGATAAACGTCACGGTCTTGGTCTAGGCAAAGTTGGTCGACTGATCAAGTCAAGTACCCTAATCATGCTAAAACACGAACAGGTGAGCTCGATTGAACAAAAAGCTACATGATGGGTGGATAAAATTGTAATTTGTTGGTTTTGGGCGAGGTATTTAATTGGTGCGGCCTTGGGTCAGGCCGATTGATTAGTGAGGGCCATGGGTTGGGCCTGATTGGTTGGTTGCGGCCTTGGGTTAGGCGATTGGTTGGTTGGGCCTTAGGTTGGGCTTGGTTGGTTGGTTGTCGGGTCGAATGCCTAGGGTCAGGTCTAATTGGTTGGTTGCGGCCTTGGGTTGGGCACTGATTGCTTGGTTATGGCCTTGGGTGGGCCTGATTGGTTGGTGCGGCCATGCGGCTTGTTGATTGGGCTTGATTGGGCCAATGAAGTCAAAAAGGCTATTTAAGAAAGGATGGTATAGGCGATGTGGTGAGAAAGGGATATTGGTGAATAAGGGAAGAAATTGCGGTAAAAAGGGATTAAACCGGTATCGGTTAGCTATAACCGGTATCGGTTAGATGACCGATACCGGTGGTTTAGGGCACAATATAACCGATATCGGTTATAGGTAAAAAACCTATAAAAAGAAAAATACAACCTGTCATTGTCACATTGTCAATTTGATAACCAATACGGCTTATGCCGGGTTTAAAATTGATTTTGTTGAGTTTGTACACTGAGTTGGCAGTAGTTGAGTGGAGGAGTGAGTGATTGGTAGACCCTAGCGAGTAGGAGGCATAATTTGATTGGTGGAGGACCCGGTGAGGAGATTTATAGCCATGACATAGCCAAGGGAGGAGGAGGTGCTAGACCACCGCCACCTATCCCACCATGATGACGTGTAGTCATCTTGGTATGCTCTAAACCTCTAATTATGTGAATATAATGATTGTAAGCGAGATGTGGGTTTTGGGTAGGAATCCAAATTTTTAATTAAATAATGAATAAATTGAAGTAATTTGAAAAATGGAGTGGGTAGGTAGGTTAGTTAGGCTAAAATCAGTAGGGTGGGTAGGTTTGTAGGGTTCTTCGGTGGGGAAAAGGGTAGAAATAGGCAAAAAGATTTTTGGGGGCCGCGTCGGGTTGGCTCGGACTCGGGACAGTGACCGATGTCCAAATGTCGGTCACTAGGCGACCGACATCGGTCACCAAATATTTTAACAAATTGGGTTTTGGTAGACGGTGTCGGTCATATGTCGACCGACGCGCAGTGCATAGGATGTCTTTGAGGAGGACCGTGGCGATCAAGGGTGGCCAGTCAGTCATTAGTTAGGTTTGTTTTGTTTTGTTTTTGTTGTTGTTGGTGTTTTGTGTTTTTTTGTTGTTGTATATTTTTGTTTTGTTTGTTGTTTGTTGTTGTTTTGTGTTTTGTGTTTTATTGGTTGTTGTATGTTTTTGTTTTGTTTGTTTTTTTGTTGTTTTGTGTTTTGTTGGTTGTTTGTTGTGTGTTTTTGTTTTGTTGGTTGTTGTATGTTTTTGTTGTTTTTGTTTTGTTTGTTGTTATTTTTTTGTTTGTTGTTTGGGGGTGAAGAGGGAGGGGTAGAGTTGATAGGAAAGGTGATTGGGGTGGGGTGGGGGAGAAATGGGGTGGTTGTGTGGTTGGTTCGGTTAGGATAGATTAGGTGTTGGGTATGAATTAGGAGGTGTTAAATTGGTAGGGGTATAGTTAGATGGCGAGAGTAGATCGGGGTGGGGTAGGGGGAAATGGGGTGGTTGTGTGGTTGGTAGGGTGTGAGATAAGGAAAGGGGATATCGTAGATGTGTGTTATAGAGTCGGGTTGTGGTTGGGTGGGTAAGGGGGTATAGAGGGTTAAGGTAGTTGTTTTTGTAAAGGGTAGGTCTAATGAAGTGGGTTGTTTTTGCAGCACATCAAGATCTTACGATGCGGGATAGGATGCCCCGCTTATTGAGACGGATGCGGCCACATGTGTCCGGGCATGGCGCATTAGGCCATTATGTGTGAGGTGGGACTCGATGGAGTCCAGCGGTATAGGGCATGTGGAGAGGACCAAGCCTTATGGTTGCCCTCATCGAGAGATGGGATCCAAGAACCAATATTTTCCATCTCCCTACTGGAGAGATGACTATTACCCTAGAGGATGTGTATCGTATCCCGAGGCGCCGATCGTAGGGGAGGCAAGTGTTCAGTGTAGATGCGAGACGCGATGACAACATTCTTTAGGTATTTGGGGATGCAGCCACATTATTGAATTATCACAGTGCGAGCATTGCCTATGGCGATATGTATCGCGCCCACCAACAGGAGACACGGCTTGCTATGTTGATGATGATAGGCATCACATGCTTCGCCCTCCCGGACTCAGAGGGAGGTCGCTTCCCACGGGCTTTGATGGGAGTGCTACACAAGATGGTAGAGGAGCATACGTGTTATGCCTGGGCACCAATATATCTGGTGCAGCTATACAGAGAGCTGTGGGGTTATCACCGGATGAGGCGATTTGGGATTTGCTTGACATTTTTGTTACACTGCTGGGCATATGAGCACATCATATGTATACGACTAATCAGGCTGCCCCAAGAGCTGTGCAGGCCACAGATTGTATACAGATATGGCTTTCAGAGGTGGTTGGGGGTCATGGGCCAGCCACGAGCGGTGCTCGCAGGACGGGATGTAGCCTACTACCGTCATATGTTAGAGGGCTTGACCGCACTAGACATTATATGGAGGCCCTACAGAGGCCATCAGCCTCGAGGAGGAGCCCGAGCACAAATGCGCTGGATCCAGTATACTTTTTGGATAGCTAGACGGAGGCCTAGAGAGCATGAGTGGATACCCCTAGAGAGGGTACGACGGTAGTTGGGGCTGCGACAGGATGAGCCACCTCCCTTCCCACAGTACCGGAGGGATGATGTAGAGGCCCCACTGCCGCACGCACCGCAGCCCATTGACCCAGATTGGGTAGCAGAGAGGCTGGCAGATGATACAGTGGACGACGCCGGGTGCACAGGTTCATTTTTGGTGTGGTGGGCAGGAGAGAGAAGCTAGGTTAGAACACTGACCCGCATAGCTTGATTTATGGTTGTTATAGCAGAGAGGGACCGGCTCGTAGGATAGGTGCAGTTATTCTACGAGGTAGTTGCTGCTTTGCACGCAGTACAGCATCGAAGTACTATAGGGCGATTAGCTTGAGCACGAGTACGAGTATGCATAGGTACAGCCATAGGCACCACCATAGGCACGCAAGCACAGCCACGTGCACCACCACACCCACAGGAACCACCACTGACAGCACCGGCACCACCACAGTGCGAGCAAGGTGCACCCAGTAGGACAGGGGCCACTATTATTAGGAGTCGGGGGACCAGCCCCAGTAGCCATGGTGGCATGGGCCCGCTATATGGAGGTGAGAGCGGAGGCCTAGTATTATCAGGATGTCCTTGATGGTACCGGGGCTGACTATCACCATATACAAGATGCCTGAGCCGAGACCTCTCAGAGCCAGAGATCCTAGGGGGCGGCCACAGCCGGTGGGTCGGTGACAGGGAGGAGGCGAGAGCCAGCACAGGGACCAGCAGGGAGAGGGGCTGAGGGTGGTGGGGAGAGCTGAGACATCCCTGGAGTGGAGATGGGTTTTGGTTTGAATATTGGATATAGGCACCGGTCTGTGAACCGGTTATGTATATAGAGGCATGCGTGCCTACATATGATTTATTTATTCATTATTGTTGTATATATCGGCGTATGCGAGCCGAGCCACAGTTGCGCTCTGTTGTGTTGTATAATTGTTACCGGCTGCGAGCGAGTCAAGATTTTGACAATGATTGCGGCCTGCGTGCCGGCTTTGTATTATTTTGAGATCACAGAGGCCCCCATGCAGGGCAAGTTGTATATTTAAACATTGATATATATAGAGATGATGATTTTGATCCACATGGTGTGTATAAAATGTTTTATGTGTTTTGTCGATGGTGTTTTTTTGAAATTTAATGTGTATAGATGATGAGTTTGATCCAAATGGTGTATATACTGATGGGTTTGATGTATATATTAAAATGTCGTATGTATTTTGTTGATGGTTGTTTTATTGTAGATAGATGATGTTGATGAAATTGTGATGAGATATTGATGTGATTTTGATGACAAATATTGATAATGGTGTAGTTATGCAGGAAAAAGAGGCGGGCGCCACAAAAATTTGTAAAAAAATAAAGAAAAGGCCCAAGTTTAAGAAAAAGGAGGCATGTGACCGATATCGGTTAGCTAACCGACGCTTCGGTAGATTGTTGACAAATATTGGTTATGTAACCGATACCTTGGTTATGCCAAAATGAGCTTTTCTAAAAATAGAAAAGCTTCAAGGAAACTTAAGTTCTTATTTTTAGAGCTCTTATTTTTAGAGTCATGCAACAAGTTAAATATGTGAATACGATGTTGTTTGATGACCGATACTGTGTAATTGCATAAAAGAATTGAGTGATAAGGAGGAAAGAGATAGGTAAAGTGAGTGTGGCTTTGAGATTAAGAAGGTAGAAAGGAAAGTTATATTTGAAGAGGGTGGTGAACATGGCTGAATGAGGAGAAGCATCCAACAGGCAGAGACGACGAGAGGAAGACAGGTCCACCCAAGCCGCCGCATCCCAAGAGGTAAATTTGTTTGATTGTATTTTAATTCTTACATGTTTTAATGAATAGGATGAGAGAAGGTAAGAGGGTAGAGATGAGAAAGAAAAGGTGATAGGCAAGGGTTTGGGATAGAGTGAGTGTTATGGGGTAGGTGAGGTGTTCACGTATGTTTATAGGTATAGAGAGGAGTAAACGAGTAAAATAATTATCGTAGGTGGTGGTTTTAAGTAGGCTGTATAGGATTGACAGGACCGATATTGTTTAGAGATAACCGGTATCGGTTAGTAAACCGGTATCGGTTATCTATAACCGATATCAGTTATTGTAGGAATTTCCAGAATGTGAGAAAAAACACTTGGGGATTTGATTTATTGAATGGTTGTACGTCGTTTTGATGTATGTAGAAGAGAGGCAGGGTTGAGGATGAATGATAGTGTGCCAGCTTTGTTATCACGAATCCGAGCAGATGTAACACCAGCTGAATGGGCATTGATAAACCATGTGGGGTTAAGTGGAATATGCTATTATTCATGAATCACATGCAATCATGCTATGTTTCAAAGCGTTGATTGAGAGGTGGAATCGGAAAAGAATACCTTCTATCGCCAACAGCGGGGAGATGAGCAAAGTGACATGGGAAGATGTTTTTAGGATCTTGAGGCTCCCACCACAGGAAGACTAGTGTATCGGCGTTGCTCTAGCATGGCGCGAGGAGCGATAACAACAATATTTGGTTCAGTGCATGAGAATTGACACATGTTGAGGTTTGACATTCACTTATGGTACAATGTATGCAACACACCCGAGGAAACAAGATTGGCAAGTGGTATTAATGATAGCGGTGGGGTATTATGCATTACCGAGGGTGGATGGGGAAGATTTTCAAAAGCTTGATGTGTGTTATTTAGGAAATGATAGAAAGGAGCGTGACTTTCGCATGGGCACCCACATATCTCGGTGGAGCTATACTGAGGGTTTCTGGGCTGCAGCAAAAACACACAGATCGACACTGGATTGTTCATACTTATTACATTGTTAGGCCTATGAGCACATTGTTTGTTTGTGTGCGACCGATAGGCGACCCATCCAATCGGGGAGAGACAGAGTGTAGAGGTTGGGATTCGAGACGATGGGTCTAGACAAAACAAGAGGCAAGATCCCAGGCCACATGACAGAGGACATCGAGTATTATAGCGAGTGTGGGAGATGGTAATGATTGCGGATATTAGTTTTAGGCCTTATGGGAACTATATGGTGATGGAGCACATAGCCGAGGAGTTGAGGGGTGTAGAGTGATTGAGGTGGATCTGAGGGCACAGCCAGTGAGTATGAGAGGATTCCTCTAGATCGCGTGCGGCGATAATTTGGATTTGTTTAGGATATACCCATGGCTTATAGACCATACATGAGGATCAACGCAAAGGCATTATTCTCACCTCCCGGCCGACACCTCCAAAAGGGCCGTAAGATAGCAGCCAATCGCAGGGGTAATGGATGCGGGAGCGACGAAGTGTTTATAGATTATGGTGGGTAGCAGAGCTGCGAGGTGTACGTGAGAGGGCCGATCGTCCCGACATAGCTGTGATTAAAGCGAGAGAGATTGTTTGTAGGGTTTAGTTCATTAGCTCCAAATGCGGGTGAATGAGACAATGAGATTGTTAACGATTGCAGAGTCACAAGTGGAGAGACTAGAGGCGAGATTCCGCCACGCGAGAGGGTGTATTCATATGTTACGGAGAGAGGTTGGTAGATCGGTGGGAGGAACCAATAGTAGTGGCACCTTTGAGGATGGAGAGGCCAAGTGAGTAGCGTTGATGATCACGATCACCACCGATTCGGGAGGCGGCAAGGGTCTAAGTGAATTTCATAGGAGTATAAGAATAAATAAGGAAGCCAACCTGCGCATCGATGGTAGAGAAGATGTATTTGTTTATCATATAAATAAAACTAAATATGTATGTTGATTTGAGTTATGATAATAATAAGAATGGTTGTGTTTTGAATGTTTTGTTTTGAAAAAGGATAAAGATGAATGTGAGCAAATAGAAATACACAAAAAGATTTATATGTACCACATATGATAGGTTATGGT
Organism: Taxus wallichiana var. yunnanensis; assembly: GCA_018340775.1. Lineage (NCBI taxonomy): Eukaryota > Viridiplantae > Streptophyta > Pinopsida > Cupressales > Taxaceae > Taxus > Taxus wallichiana. The sequence continues at coordinate 986,626,481 of CM031240.1, forward strand.
AGGGGATGGTCGAGCTAACCTTGGGAGACCCCATGTCTCCTAAGTGCTGCCTACATAGCCCATTGCACAAAGCAAGGAGGGGCCTCGGACCGATGTAGTTCTCCTTAGGACTAGGGAGAGGTGAATTCGCACAATTTAGTTATAGTTAGGTAATTTGTTGGCTGGTAAAAATATTGATATTGGTAGGGTAACGTTGTTGGTGTTGGTAAGGGACTGGCGATGTTGGTGTAGGTATAGGTGAAACGAAAGTTAGCTTACCCAAGTAGTAGGGAACCGTGTCCTGATTAAGGTCAACACATAATCCTAGAGTCGAGTAAAAGAGGCAAAAGTGTCCCGTAGTTGAGAAGAGCTAAACAAACCACATATTAACATAGGATGGGCTTGAATCCCTAGGTGCCTTACATAGGCGAGAAGTCGATAGGTGAAAAGAGTCGTATAATCACAATATATCAGATATACGTCATGTCCCTTGAGTTTTGTTGTGTTGACGAATGGTGAGGTGAGGTGGCTGGTATAGCTAGGGTGCAGAGAACTTATTATAAGGTGATTATTCTGATGAAAGAGAACCAAACCTAAATAGACAAGTCCATGACTCAAAAGTGCTTTGGAATACTACTTTTTACTTTTCTGGATATAGGCGATCGATGCGGGAAGTCCAGAGGGGATATGCATTTTATTGTTCTTGAGCTCTTCACGAAGCCGATCAATGCGAGAAGCTTCGATAAAGGTTGACTTTATATAGCTGTCCTTGAGGGGAGCTATTTATAATATTTATAGTAAATGCTTGGGAGCGGTTTTTGTGTATAGTTGTCCTTCGAGGAGTAGTCTATGTATAACTTTAGAGTTCTAGATGTCCGTTTGGCATGAAGCATCTAGTTTTGTAGGAATTTTGACTCAATAATATCCCATAAGTGTATAATTGAGAACATGTTATTTTGATACTTTTAAGTCATGGACTAGACTAAAAAGGGGAAGGCATCTTTAAGGAGGTGATGACCAAACTATGTGACGAGCGCAAGGGAGATAAGAAGTGATATAACACTAAATTCAATAGTAGAATGGTCGAAGATGCAAGGCATTAAGGGGTTCAAGCTCAGGTTTACCATTAAGCGAAGCTAAAGCGGTAAGTGCCGATCCGTAAGTATGAGTGATAATGTAAGGTCAATCCGAGCTTAGGAGCAAATTTTCCATGTTTTCTCTTTTCTAGTTTGGTTACATGTTGATTCTCTTTGAGGACAAGATCACCAACCTTAAAGGTACACTCATGGAATCGCTTATCATAAGCATGCTTTGACGCGTTTTTGATAGATTTGAAGGTGGTCAAGAGCTGTAAGACGACGCTCATCAAGAAGCTCCAATTGGGCTAACCGCTCTTAGCGGAAATCATCATTGGTGAGAATATCCTGAAGAGATATTCTTAGGGAGGGTATTTTTATTTCAAGAGGCAAGATAGCCTCGGTACCATATACCAAAGAGAATGGGGTGGCATTAGTGGAGGTGTGAATGCTAGTCCGATAAGCCCAAAGCCCAAAGGGGATGTGATCGTGCCAATTGCTTCGAATCGTTAATAACTTTCATGAGGATTTTAGTTAGGGTTTTATTAGAAGATTCGGCTTGACCATTTGCTTGTGGATAGTAAGGTGATGAGAAGCTAAGTTTGATACCAAAGTTTTCACAAAGGTCTTGTAACAAATTATTTTTGAAAGATTTTCCATTATCTGTTATCAGGCGATGAGGAACGCCAAAACGACAGATAATGTGATGGTTAATGAATTCGACGATTTTTTATTTTTGGTTGAAATGAGTGGAATGGCTTCCACCCATTTAGTGTAATATTTGGTTGCTGTGATTATCCAATGGTGACGCGTTGTGAATATGGTCGAGGTGAATCTCACCAATAAGGTCTAAACCCCATTGTGAGAAAGGCCAAAGATCTCGTGTGACTCGTGTAGCGGATGGCTAAGAGTATGTTGAAGGTTGGCATGTTGTTGACACAACACAATGCTTAACATATTCGTAGCGATCGTTATTAAGAGTAGGCCAATAATAGCCTAGGCAAAGGATCCGTTTGGCCATGGAAAGGCCACTAAAATGTCCACCACAAATACCGTCGTGGACTTGTTGGATGGTATAGGTGACCTCCGCACCGGTTAGACATTGAAGGAGGATGCCATCAAAGCCACGTTTATAGAGGAGTCCCCCCATGACGACATAACGAGAAACACTTTTAAGAAAAGCACGTTTCTGAATTACTAGTAAGGTCTGGGTGGGAGAACAAAGGTTGTGAGGTAGTCGTGAAATTGGTGATACCAGGTATCCTGTGAATTAGCAGACACATTATTTATCATACAAACATCCGGGGTGGAGTAAGATGGGGCAAAGAGTTGTTGGACCAAGATGAATATGTTAGAGTCAGTTGGTGAGGCAGGAATTTGTGAGGCTAAGAAAGCCATAGTATCCACAAATTTTTAGTGGAGCGGGAATGGTTTGGATAGAATAATGAGTAAATAAGGTCAAAAGTGAATCCACGTAATGTTTGTACTTTTGAAGTTCCTCATTTTTACATTGGTAGATTCCCATAACTTGATTGACTACCAATTGAGAGTCACCGAAAATATTGATAGATTTGACACCTAAGTGTAACGCAACCTGGAGACCCAAAACAAGGGCCTCGTATTCTACTGTATTATTAGTGCAGGGAAAATCGAGCCGGAATGAAAGAGGCATAGGCTCAGCATCAAGAGGAATGAGAACAACGCCGGCTCCCTGCCGTCGCTGGCATTTGGATCCATCGAAGAAGAGGGTCATTGGATACGACTCCTCACTGAGTGAAAGAGTGGCGATGAGTTCATCAGGGAAATTAAAATTGGTAAATTGCTCCCCAAGTAAAGGGCTTCCATGAGTTGGTCTGCGATAGTTTGTCCTTTGATTGACTTCTGGTGTACAAATTCAAGGTCGAGGTCAGCGAGGAGCATAAGCCATCGGGCGATGCGTTGGTTTAGATGAGGTTTGGCGTACATATAATGAATGGGGTCCACATTGGTGATGACAAAAGTTTTGTGATTCAGGAGGTAGTGTCGAAGTTTGGTGGCTACGAATGATAGGGCTAGGCACAACTTTTCTACATGTGTATACCTAGTCTCATAATCCACCAGAGTATGACTTATATAATAAATGGCTTGTTCTCGATGCTTGGAGTCACGATGTGCAAGCATGGCTCCTACAACATGGTCGGTGGCAGAAAGGTAAAGATAAAAAGGGTGATCGTCTTGAGGTGGGATAAGCACGGGTGGTTGCAAGAGATAGGATTTAAGAGCCTCAAAGGTTTGGTGGCACTCTTCACTCCATTGAAATACAATTTCCTTTTTAAGGAGATGATGGAAAGGTTGACATCGATCCGAGAGTTGGGAGATGAAACGCCAGATAGATTGGAGCTTACCTTGCAAACTACGTAATTCTTTAAGGTTAGTAGGTGGGGAATTTCTAGGATAGATTTGACTTTAGCTAGATCGACCTCGATGCCACACAAAGAGACAATAAAACCAAGAAGTTTTCCCAAAAAGGACACCAAAGACACATTTCTTTGGTTGAAGACAAACACATATATAGCAACAGTGATCAAAAATAATGGTTAAAACATCGAGAGGTTCACTCGCGATGTTTAGATTTTCCAAGAAGATCATCAACATAATCCTCAAGGATAGTGTGCATAATGTCATGAAAAATGTAAGTCATAGCCCGCTGATAGGTCGCACCAGCATTCTTAAGGCCAAACGACATGACATGATAACAGAAGGTTCCCCAAGGAGTGATGAAAGCAGTTTTATGTTGATCGGCCGGGGCTACCAAAATTTGATTGTATCCGAGAAGCCATCCATGAGAGAAAGCATCTCATGGCCTGCAGTGAGATCAACAAGTTGATCAATACTTGGGAGGGGAAGTCATCCTTTGGGCAAGCGAGGTTAAGGTCCCGGAAATCCATACATATCGAAGTCCCCCTGTTTCTTTAGTAATAGGTACGACGTTAGAGATCCATTGAGGATAGTCAATAGGTAAGATGAAGGAAACAGAAAGGAGTCGTTAAAGCTCTTCTTTGACCAAGAGGGAAATGCGTGGATGCATTTTTCGGCTTTCCGCTTAACTGGTTTGACATCGGGTTTTAGGGTAATGTTATGGACAGCAATGTTAGGATCAATTCCTGGCATGTCAGCGTAGGACCAAGTGAAAGCTTGGTTGCGGGCACGGAGGAAAGTAGTGAAGGCAGTTTGTTTTGATGCGGTAAGAGATTGTCTGATCTTCACAATGTGAGGATCATCCTCGGTGTGGATTTTGATTTCTATAGTCGACTCATTCAACATGGTTTGAGTATCGATGGCAAGGTGCGTTAAATATAAAGTAAATCGCTCACACCAAGGTAAGTGAGGATGGAGTCGTCATCCCGGCACTTAACAACATTAATTGAAGGTGAGTCCTCTTTGATCATGTCGGATACGAGAAGGGGAAGAGAAGATGGGTCTTCATTACCATGTTGATAAGTGAGAGGACCCAGGAGATAGCATTTATGGAAAAAAAAGTTAGGAGGGATAGATTCAAGGTCTATCGACTGTGGGTGACGATGGCAAAATGGGTGATGATGGGTCGGAAGGGGTGACTTTGTCATCTTAGGGATACAATGGATATGTGGTGTTTTTTCGGTGTAGGTGGTTGTGAGAATCCAAGACCACGGCGATCTTTGTGTTTACGTGTAGTAATGGGAATGATCGTATGTTGGCCTTGTTCATAAAGACCAAAACCGAAGCCCTTCCAAGACAACAGCGTGTCAAGAAGGTGAGAGAAAAATGACGATTAGTTAAATATTGAAAATCAGATTGGAAGGGAACCACACCGAGGGGATGTTCTGGGGGTGATGGAGGATGTATCGACACCCCATACGTTAGGTTGGTGCAGGCAATTAGGTGGTCCGTAGGAGATTACTTCCCCACGACACGGTCATAGGTAGGATGCGCATGTAATCGTCCGTACTCTGTGGGGTATGGATCATGCTAACGTTATATAGGCGATACTCCCCCGGTGTAAGGTGTTGAAAAACATCGACTAAGGGATCCGAGGTTGGGATATTGTCCGTGGGAAAGGAAGTGATATTTGTGATGGTGGTTTCATTAGTTGAAGGTGTAGGTGCGGTTGAGGTGGATGGTTGAGGTGTCGTTGAAGTGGATGGTTGGGTTGGATGAATGGGTGTCTTGGACCTGTACAAGCACATCATTAGGCGATATAACTTATTAAAGGTTTTGAAGGGGAGGGTCAACTTTTACGGTGTAGGACTTCCCCTTGTACTCAAATTTTATGCATCTATGTAAGGTAGAGGGAACACATCCCATAGCCGGATCAAGGGAGGCCTAACAACATGTTGTATTGGAATTAGCCCTCAAGGACATAGAAGAGTTCGGGTAAGGTACGTGGCCCTACATGAATGTTAAGGATCATAAGGTACGTGGCCCTACATGAATGTTAAGGATCATAGTGCCTAAAGTAGAAGTAATAGCATCGTTGAATGAACGCAGCATGGTGGGGTTGGCACACATTCGGCTAGAGGGATATTCATTTGTTAGAAGGCTTTGGAAGAGATGATGTTTAGGCTAGCTCCCCGTCAATCATAACACGACATACGCGGATGTCCCGGGACGTAGTCGAGATGAAAAGAGCGGGTCGGGATCTTACGCACCAAAGTCAACATTTTCATCTTCTTGAGAAACCAGCAGCAGCGGTTTTTTACAGGGACGAAGTGGTAGATTGTTTGGTGAGAGAGGCAACGTGGTTGGGTGTTAAGATGGAGGTAACGGGCAAGGTTTCATTAGGTAAGACCTCTATCCCTTGAAGGATTTCAACGAGAGCTTGTCGATGAGATTCAGAGGCCTGAATGAGATCATACAGTGTCATTTTTATAGGTGATTGGTGAAGTTGTTTGATCATGGTTTGGTGGGAAATTCCATTAGAGACGGGGTAGGCAGGTCCACGAATAACCACTTTAGGTGGTGGTGCGATCGGGATGGTGGACGGAGAAAGAGAGGCCGCAGGTGTGCTTTCTTTAGCTTTCCCATTGTTTTTCTGCCCTCGAGTAGCAACACTAATCATATTGATCTTGTGAACACGAGAGGAGGAAGATGGTAGGGATAAGTCATGGTCTTTGAGAGGTGGGGTTGTAATAATGATAGATTGTGGTGAGGAGGGGATAGGTGGTATAGGAGAGGGGATTGAAGCTAAAGGTTTCTCCTTCGTAAGTTGTCTTTTTAATCTTTCTATCCGAGAGAGGTGACTAACTAAGTATGGCTTTCAACGCTTTGCATCCCTCTACATCATGTCCTGGTGTGCGGTGGTAATCACAGATTTTAGACTCATCATAACCTATAGGTCAAGGTTTAGATGGATCATATGGTCTAAGTGGGGTAGGAAATGGTCGCATTCTCCACCAAAATAGCAAGGATTTTGGCGTAAGACCCTTTGAGCGGGTCAAAGTCAGAGGAAGATGAGGCTATTGATTGGGTAGGTTTCGGTAATGACCGGGTATGGTTGATTGATTAAATGGTGGTGGCGGCTTAGCCAAGGGGTTTTGATAATTGGATTTAACTAAACGTGGCCTCTTCGGTGCAGAAGTTATGTTTAGCTGGTCAGATGACGTGGTAGCAGAAAACAACCACGGAGAAAGAGGAGTGATAGTAAACAAATCCTTTGATGATGGAGTTTGTTTAGGGTTGATAGGTGGACAGGATACTTGGGGTGACGGTGTTGATATACCCGTGGATCTTTGTATGGGTGCAGAAGGTGTAGGTCGTTTTAAAGAAAACGCAGGAGGTATGATGTATTGATGCAAGGTGGAGGGATGAGGTCCCAATATAGAAGGTAGGTGTGATGGCGATGGTTTTAGTTGTGATAGAGGCATAGGTTGGACTTGAGGAGATTGGGTCTATCTCCTAAGTGGGTGGACGGCTTTACTTTTGGATAAATCTAACCATTTAGGTGGGTGTGTTAGACTGGGTATTGGTGAGGTCCCAAGCGTAGGGGAAGGTTTGGTTAGGTCAATAGAGGTGGATGAGGTATTTGGTAGAGATGAGGGGGTGAAGATGAGGACATAGGCATTTTAAGCTTTTGTAAACACTTCGGGTATATGGTAGAGGCGTCTGGATCGGTCATCTGCATTTGAGTAGAATATGGTGTACTCAAACGTTCCCATAGGACTCATCTATCTTCTGAGGGGTGACAATCCTCATGTGTGAATAGGAAATTTTGTATGGAAGAAAGGTGGGTTGTGATTCTGGTCCACTGTGGGTGTGATACAGGGGGTAAATGAGGCAATGTATCAATGGGCGTTAAGAGGTCAACCGGTCGCTGAAAAGATTTAGGCGATAAAGAACTAATAGGTAGGAGGGCATGTTTGAGAGAATCCGTCATGATTAAAGAATTTGGTGATGTCGGTTCAAAGGGTTTCTCGTCTAAGGATGACGAAAAAAGTGGCGAGCCTTCCTCTTGTACAACAAGAGTGGTAGAAGGAGATGTTTGGGAAATAGATAAGTTAGATAACATCCGCTCACAGTCTTGCAGAGATGTGGTGTAAGAAGGCTCATCTGTGAGAAGAGAACTCTGGGTGGTTAATTCCTTTATGGGTAAAGGAATGGCAAGGATTTCATCTTGTCTTGATGGTGGTGAAGGGGGTTTGGTTCCCTGCGTTAGTGAAGAGGCTTGATTCAGAATTTCCTCGATAGAAGCTTTTGGTTGGGAGTCAAAACTGCATGGATTTCATGAACACTCTCCTCGGCTAAGATATCTTGGTTTACGTTCTTGTTAGAAGAGTGGTTTAAGAATGGTTTGTTGAAGATTTTAAAATTTCGGTTAGCGGGCGTTAGGATTATCGAGGGTTATATCCCCGCATCAACCATTTCTGCACTATATTTTTCAACATCTTGCAGTTTTCATGACTATGTCCCTTCACAGTGGAAGTTCTGAAGTCATTTTCTTGTACCAAGAAGGTATAGCACGGGTGGAATCAAACCCGGAGTGAGGTTTAACAGAGGTAAGGTAATAGCTCTGCTTTGAGCAATTTTTCCAATATCACACCATAATTTTCTCCCAAGGAGTGTAATTGATGGGCTTGGCTTTATACTTATAGGTGGTTTTTGGGGTATTAGATGGTGTTTGAGATATGACTATCACCGCGTGTACAGCTCCTTTTGATTTCGAAGCATTCGATGCGTGAGGATTGGTGGTGTTAGGTTTTTGGTGGATTCTTGGGTTCAGAAATTGGGGTTTTGTTTGCAGAACCATAATTTCTCTTCCTCTAAGGCTCGAATTTCTAGTTTTCCGAGCCATAGTAAAAGGCCTCGTCAAATGTGCGGAAAGTTTGAATTTGGAGGGTAGGAGAAATGTGCTTAGCATGCAAGCTTGTGTAAAGAGTTCGATAAGTTCGGCTGAGGCAAGGCATAAGTAAGTTGGTTGATAAGGCCCCGCCATCGTCCAATGAAATCTGCGATAGATTCATCTTCAAATTGTCGGATGGCATAGAGGTCGGTGATAGATACTTTCTTGGAAATGTTAATGGAGAAATGATCCAAGAAAGATTGGGCTAATTGGTTAAAAGAGAAGATTGAGTGCTGGGTTAAAGCACTGTACCACTCCAAGGTGGGTCCTGATAAGGACATGGGAAAGGTGCGGAGTAGTAAGGCATCATCATGAGCAATCAGATAGCAGGCATGTCTAAATGATCGCAAATGTTGTTGAGGATCCTCCTTACTATTAAAACGAGTGAATTTTGGTAATTCCCATTGAGGAGGATATGAATGAAGGGGGACAGAAGGATGAATAGGCTCGAAAAACTTTCTCATATGTCAAGGTGCTCTGACTTCACTGAAGCAAGCCTCCAGATTTTACATTTTGTCCATCATTTGTTTGATGAAATCAGTGGTTGGATGAGATGATGGTGCGGTTGTTGTAAAAGGTGGAGGATTGGGCCAAGGGCCTCCACTAGACAATGGGGGGGCTAAATGTTGATAAGGTATTGAGGATGAATATGTTGAGGCAACCAAATAGGGATGTCCTATATAAGGTGTTGAAGCCACCGGATAAGTGTGTGGAAATGAAAAGGTGGGCGGAGCTTGAGAAGGAAAGCTCGTGTGGATAGGTGGCAGAGAGCAAGTTATGAAAGGAGCAGTCTGCGAGAGAGATGAGGTAGGAACAGTTGGCAGTAATGATATGTGGGGCCCAGATTAACAAAAGGAAAGCCAATCTATGCCGTAAGAACCTCTGAAGCCACTGAGTTGGGAGACGGGGCTAAGGATGAAGAAGGCAAGGCAGAGTTATCAGGTGGGGAAGGAGCTAAGTGAGTGGCTATACTAATAGGCATACCAACAAGGAGTTGACCATTGGGTGTACGGTCAGGGGCATGAGACAAATAGTATTGTACAATGCTAGGATTAGCGTCCAATAATTTCACAAATTCCTTATCTCCTGAGGATTTTGGGAACCTCGGCTGGTGTCCATAGGATTCCCACGAGGATGTGAAGGGGTCATTCAGAAAAGGCACGGAGCGAGGCATGTGAAACCATGGTTGTAGCTTGTTTGTGAGTGACAACAACCATGGAAAAGAGTACATAGTAAGGATGCAATCTATCGAATGTAAGCAGCAACAAAATGTTGGAATTGGTAGGTTCTTGGTTTTGGGAGCTCAGTAAAAGATAATGTAGAACCGATATCGGTCGAGTAACCGATGTCATCGGGACTATAAAGTGGCGTCGGTAAGTTAACCGATGTCGGTAGAATAGAACAGTGTAAGAAGATGTAAGAAGTTGCTGATTTGGGGTTAACGATGGTTAGTATACCTACCAAGCATTCAAGTGATCAGAAAATAAAGCAGTGTATGACAGAGAAACAGAACTAAAAACAAGCAAGATGCACAAGCAAATTAATAGACTAACCTAGGATTAGTTTTGATCACTTTGGGCTTATGCCTTAAACGCAAGATGATGTCAATCCCTATAAAGAAGACTTAGGGAAATGTCAAGTTTGTTTTGGCTTATAACGTTACCTCAATCGGGCGAGGAATACCACGGTAAAAGGGGGATGTTTGAGCTGTTGTGTTAATTTATGATGTGATTTGGTATGTGTTGTGTAGTGAAAGTAAGATTAATTTCTTGTCAATACTGTGGATATCACCCCCACGTGTACGACCTGTTACTTAATCTATGTTCACTAGAATTGAAAACAACAAGCAAGAATGTGATGCATGTGTTTTAAACCCAAATCAAAAATGATATTCGATGAAGCAAGGAGATGATTTTCACTAATGCAAAAATGTGAAAGCAAGACAAATTCTTTTACCAAAAGATAAAAAAATATCTTGTGAATATTTTAGAAGAAGAAAATAGCAAGTGTGCTCCCTATATGAAAGCAAGCAAGAAAGAAAGAAACCCAAAATGGGTCCCACCGGGCGTGCCAAAATGTTTCGCACAGAGGAGGTTTTCAGTTCCTAGAATAGAGTTGCTTCTATCCTTTCATTCTCTTGAGAAACAGATAAGGGTTAGGGCTAGGAGGAATACCTATTGAATGTTTGGAGGGTGTGCGCGTACCATAGAGAGAGATCAGATCGATTGCGAAGAACTCCTTTTTGTCTGGGAAGGACTACCTGCAAGTAAGAATACAAGACCACCAGATTCTAATTAGACAATAAATGAGGGAACTGCCTTGGATCCAGGAAATATTAGACTTCCTTTCGAAGGTGGTCAGTTCCCCTTTAATATGAATTAACACAAATGATAATAAAGAAGCTATTGCCAAATTACAATTTAATTGCCTCATTAAAACAATAGAGGAAAGGCTAGTTTTGGTTTTGAGTCACAGTGACCGATGCCGGTCCATCACACGGTACCGGTTTCTGCTAACCGATATTGGTAGGGGCAGTGGTTTAGGGGCTTTTAGTGAAGGTTGGCTATAAGGTGGCTATGGTGTTTATAAGGCTAGTAAATGATTGGGGATAGGTAATGGGGTGATGGAGAAGACTCAGAGAGTATGGGAGCTATTCTTGGGGCAATGTAGGGGTAGAGGAATGATAGTTAGATGTAGGGTGTTACCGGGTAGTAGATCTAGGAATAGACTTATAATTGCTGTGATTCAGAAGTTCAAGAAATGTTATCAAAAGAACATACAAGATACTACTTACTAGTTCCTGATGAAGATACAGTCCAAAGACTATGATAATGAAGGCAGGGCTCAGGTAGGATGATCGGACAATCAAAGATGAGCTATCTTCTCTCCCAATGCTTGGATGAGTGTCACTGGGCTCTGGTTACTCAGTTGCAGTCTTGGGCTTGATGTCCTTCTCTGCAAACTCTTCTCTTTCCTTCACTTGTCTCTGCTCGGCCAAGTGAATTCCCGATCTTTCCAATGAATTTCCCGATTCCCCTCCTTTGTTTTTGGTTGGGGGAGGTCATTTACAGGGAACCGATGGTGGTTACGTAAGCGACGGCGGTCGAGTAGGAACCGATATCGGTTAAGTTAAAGTGGGCTATTTTTAGTAAAATAGCCTACTTTCCCCTCCTTTTCTCCCGAGGAATTAGTTGTGGGCTTGGTCCAGTCATTATTAGGTTGATTTTGGTGCAGGTGAGGAGTAATTAGTCATGGGTGTGGATGTAGACCAAGTTATAGGTCTTAATTAGGTTAGTTTAGGGTTAGGGCTAGTCATGATGAGGTGGTAAAATGTGGAGGCAGGGTTTGGAGATGTGGATTTATTAATTATAAGGTAATTAATAAATAATTGTGCAAGGTTTAGGTGGTGAGGCTAGGTTGCGAGAAATGAGATGCTGGGAACGGGGGTCGTAAGACACAAATTTGGTGTCTACACTGACATTCAACGACATTAATAGGAGTATTGTCCCCTATCATGTCAGGATATAAGAAAGGAAGAGAGGAAGGAGCCTCACCATCACGGTGACAGTCGAGGCCCTAAGGAAATGACATTTATAAAAAAAAGGTAGGAGGGATAGATTCAGGATCCATCGACTCTGTTGGTGAAGGTGGTGAAGGTGGGGTAGGTGAAGAAGGTGGAGAGGGGTCAATGTCTTCAATGAGTTCAATACGGGGCTTTTGGCAGGTAGTTTGGTAAAACCGATTCCACTACGATCATTATGTTTATGTGTGGTACATGAAATAATGGTGTGATGACCTTGCTCATAAAGGCCAAAGCCAAAACCCTTCCAGGCACAACGGTGTAGGAAAGTGTGAGCGAAGTGGTGGTTGGTAAGCAACTAAAGGTCGAAAAAGGTCGGGTTTGTGATGGTGGTTCGGGTGTGTAAGTGGAAATATCAAGTCCCCCATAGGTAAGATGGGTACGGAGGTGGAAGGACCATAAAGGAGATGCTTGCCTATGTGGTGATCATAGTGAGGATCTTTGGTGAAGGTTTCCATACTCTTGTGGAGTAAGGAATGTATTGACATTGTACATGCGATACTCCCCATAGTGAGGCATTGAAAAACACCTTCCAAGGATCGAGTGGTTGATATATTTGTGGTTGGAATGGAGGAAGCGATAGAAGTTAGATCGACAGAGGAGTTAGGTAGTTGGGAAGTTAATGTCCTGATTGGTAGAAGTGACAATAGTAGTGGGAATAGAAGATTTGGGTGAAGGTGAGGTTCTTGGAATGGCTGGTGGATGGGGTCGTATGTGAAGAAGATGTAGGCAGGGAGGTAGATGCCTTAATAGGTACAAGGACATCATTGGGCCAGTAAAGCATGTTACAGGTTTTGAAAGGTGATGGGTTAGCTGGAATGGTATAAGAACATCCTTCATGTTCAAACTTTACACATTGGTGCAAAGTAGAAGGAACACAACCCATGGCATGAATCTAGGGTCTACCGAGCAACAAATTGTATTAAAACTCCCCTTCCAAAATGTAGAACAACTCGGGAATAGTACGGGGACCCACACAAACATGGAGGATGATAGTGCCAAGTGTAGAGGTGATAGTGTCATTGAATGAACACAACATGACTGGATGTTTATGCATGTAGTTGTTGGGTATGTGCATTTGTTTGAATGTGTGAGAGGAGATGATGTTAATGCTAGCACCCCATTGATCATAACACATTGGACACGTATATTATCGATATGGATGGAGATGAAAAGTGTAGGATCTGGGTCATTGGTTTGGTGGGGGACAATTTCGTCATCCGAGAAACTAAGGATAGAAACTTGGTGAACAGGTGGAGGTGATGAGGTAGATGGTAATTTGGTGAGAGAAGCGACATGATGAGGTGTGATAATAGAAGCTACAAGTGTGGGGTCATTAGGTAAAACCTCAATAGATTGAAGGACCTCCATGAGGGCTTGACGATGTGACTCCGAGGTTTGGATGAGATTGTATAAGGACATTTTGAGAGGAGATTGGTGTAATTGTTTGAGCATCGTAGTGCGTAACCCCATCAGAAATAGGATATTTGGACCCTGAGATAGTGATATTAGGCATGGGTGTAATTGGTATGTTGGGTACGTGGTTGGGTGATGGATCGGCTATTTTTCTTTCCCTTTGTCTCGCTGACCTCGAGTAACGACGTGAACCATATTAATTTGAGGTAGAGAGGTGGATGGGGTGGGGTTACCATGAAAGGTATACCGAGCAGGAGGGACATTTACCAAGAGGTGGATAAGACCCTTTTGCACTTAGTTTCCAACACCGACATTTAGGAGAAGGTTGAGCAATCTCTTAGATGCAGACCATGTTGATTTCAAATTTCGAGAGATGGAAAGAAAGGTCATGGCAGTGAAGATGGAGGTTGTGGTATAGGTGTAGGAGGAAGATGTGAAGAAGGTGGCGAGGGTGAAATAGGTTCATCATCCAAGAGCTCATCGTCATCAAAATTGGGGTCAGAAGGACATAATTAAATGAGGGAAACATCTAGACCCTTACAGTTCTCAACATCATGTCCTGGCACATGATGGTAAGCGTAAATTTTAGTATCATCAAACCCTTTCAGTTTAGGTTTAAGAGGGTCAAATCATCTAATAGTAGGGAGGGTGATAGCAGAGCTTTCAGGAGGTTAGCCAATATGGTGGCGTATGATCCCACTAGTGGATCACAATACGAAGTGAAAGTAGGTTTGGTTGGAAGATTGGGTAGTTTTGTGGTAGTTGAGGTGATGCAATCTTGGATTTGGGTTGTAATTTCTTTGGTGTAGGTGCAACAACAGAAAGAGGGGTAAGTTTAACCACTTCTTTGGAAATTAACAGCTTTTTTTTTTTTTGGTGCTTTTTCTTAGGTATAGGTGTAGGGGAGCACATGATGTAGATGGCAAGGCGAGATGGTGGGAGAGGATGAGTGACCCAAGGGGACAACTGAGGTGCAATGGTAGGTGTTGGTCAAGGTTGAGAGGGAGGTACAGGTGAGGTGGAAGAAAATGTCATAGGTAGTGAAGGAGGTATAGAAGGTAATGGTGGTATAGGAGGAAAAGAAGTTATAGATGGTGATGAAGGATGCAAGGTTCACCTAGGTAGAGTCTGCAGTTGTGGAGAAGGGGTCAAGGAATTTTAGGTTTACCCCTGGAGAGAGTATATTTTGTTAAGGTAGAGGGGTGAGGTCCCAAGATGGATGGTAGGGGTGAAGGTGATAAAGGTGTAGTTGGTGAGGTCGGTGCATGCAGATTAGAAGGTTGGGTTTTTTGTTTAGGTTGAGGGATTGGTTTAATAGGTATATGGGAAGATGTGGTCAAGTGTATCCTGACAGGAGGATGTGCAAGGTTTGATGTGGGTGTGACCCCTAGAACACTAGTGGGTTTAGATACAAGATATGATGTTGGAACACGTCGGCTAGCAAGTAGAGGGGCGGGTATAGATGAGGATGATGCAATAGAAGATGTATCGAGAGTTATGTTCATGTGCGGTTTGGGTTGTTGAAACATCTTTGGATAAATGGTAGAAGTGTCGGTGGAAGATGATTGCATACGGGTCGAGACCGGGGAGTAAGAGACACCCCAAAGTGAAGACCTATCAACATATTCCGTGAGGTCATCCAAACATGAGAATGACACGTGGTAGATGAGGTAGATGTGGAGTGAGTGGTGATTCCCATAAAATGTGTCTGAGAAATAGGGAATTCACTAGCTTTGTCCTCTGTAGGTAAGAGATCCAAAAGTAGGTCCGCAAGATCTTGGGTAGCTGATGGAGAATGGTCATTGAGTGGTAACGACAAATCTATGGATCCTAAATAGGTGGAGAAGATGATGGGTACTCCTCTTTTGGTGGAGGAGGTACAATTGGTAGTGGCTCACTTTGGGTAGGGAAGTGAAGGGAAAATGATATCAGTGCTAACGAGAGACTCCTATGCACGTGTACAGGAGGTGAAGGGCTTTCCTCATGGGCAGAGGAACCGATAAAGTAGGTTCTGTGTGGGTAGAGGATTTTGGGCTAGGATTTCCTCGATGGAGGGATAGGACATATTTGTTAAAGAAGTGGTAAGTCAAGTAAAGATAACATGTACCTCACGTGTATTAATTTTGTTGTGTGAGGCATCACCAGTTTGATCATTAGATGGGGAATGGTTTCTTGAATATATGAAGGTTTTGATTGGCGGGTGCATTAGGGTTATCCAGGACTAACTCGCTGCTCTCGAGCATTCCCTGAACAATGTTTTTAAAGGTGATACAATTGCTGTCACTGTGACCATTTACATGGTGATAGTTATAGTAGTAATTTTCCTTATACCAACCTGGTATGGGAAGCAGAGGGGTCAAAACTAGTATGGTTTGATAGAGGAATAGTGATGGCATTAGCTTTAATAAGCTTTTCTAAAATAGATGAATATGGTTCCCCAATTGAGGTATATTTCTTTTTTCTCGTTTGAATTGGAAGGTTTGGACCTGCATGTGATTAGATGAAGGCTTAGCATGATTGGATGGATGGGCGAGGCCAGCCTTAAGTACCACCGTGTTGGCGTTCCTTGGCTTTGGAATAACTCATCTGAAGTTTTGAGGAAGAGGAAGTATCGTGTGATTTAAACAAGGAGTTCTTGTTTCGTAATTATATCTTCTTCTCTTCGATGGCACAAATTTTGAGCTTACATGCCATGGTGAAAGCCTCATCGAATGTTTAGAAGGTTTGCACCTGTAAGGTAGGTGAGATATGTCTAGCACAGGCTCATGTGAAGAGCTCTATGAGTTCAGTTTGCATGGTAATTGGAAAGTGAGTTGGTTGATTAGGCTACGCCAACGAGTGACAAAATCTGTAATAGATTCATCGTCATATTGACACATAGAATAAAGATCGGTCATGGTAACCTTCTTGACGAAATTAATCGAAAAATGATCCAAGAAGGATTGGGCTATTTGGTTGAATGAGAAGATGGAATGTCTAAGTAATCCACTATACCAGTCAATGTTGGACCAGTTAGGGACATGGGAAAGGTTCACAAAAGCAAAGCATCATCATGGGAAATTAAGTAACACCCATGTTTGAAAGATCAAAAATTCTGTTGTAGGTCTTCCTTACTATTAAAGCAAAAGCGATTAAAATTAGGCATCTCCCAATGTACGAGATATGGGAAGCTGGGAATGGATGGGTGAATAGGATCATTACAAATCTCGTAATAAGTGAGAGAATTGGGAGCTAGAAGCAGATGCTTCTAATGTCTTCATCTTGTCCATAATTAACTTGATAAAGTCATTATTAGGTTGTGAAGATTGGGTACCCCCAGAGTGAAAGGAGGTTGTTGTTGGACATATGAAGAATACGACATTCTAGAGTATGGTGGTGTTGAATAAGGAGGTGGGGATTGAGAGACAAAAATAGAGGGTATATATGCATTGAATGACCGATGAAATAGGAGGCAACCTGGTAGTAGGTATGCGAGGGTGGGACACTTGTAGTGACCCCTGGTAGAGATGGGAGGTAGAGATTGGGGAATATAAAGGAAAATGTTTTGAAATGGGGTAGAGGTTACCGACACCAAGGGTGGTAGCGTTGTGCCTAGTATATGAGACAACAGTGTGGATGATGATATGTTTTGGGTGGTGGATGAAGGTATGGTGAGGATTCTAGGTGTAATAGAGGTGGTGGATGTGGCGGTCAAAGGCGGCATGGGACCTAGTTGCATGGCGTAACCTGGGATAAAAAAGGTGAGGTCACCATGGTAGGAGGTGGAGCCAAGGTGGAAGCGATCATTAGGGATGGAGATAAGGATACAGGCATTCCATAGATCAATTGACCTGAGGCATCTCGAGTGGAGGCATGGGTGAGGTAGTGGTTCAAAGCAAGTGGATTCGATCCAGGATTTGTGCAAACCCCGTGTTTCCTTTAGGAATGGTGATAGGTTGATTAGGATCCATGGATGATGAGATGGAAGGTGGTGAAGGACTAGGTGGTGAAGGGCTAGGTGGGAGTGGTAGTCAACTAGCATGAAATACGAGGGTGCTTTCCTGACTACGGGTTAGCACCATGTGGGTAGGAACTAATTTGGTGAGACTGTATTATGTTTGAATGGCACAGAACACAACAGAACTAGGAAAATAGTCAACGGTGAGTGAATTAGGTCAGCTGGTGAGCTATAAAAAAGACAAGGTGACCGACACTAGTTTGGGTAAACCGATGCGGTTAGGCTTAACCGGTGCCGGTTACTATGAAAAACCAATAGTCTGTTAAATGATGGTCCCAGACTGACAATTTTCACACAGGATGAGACGTAAGGTGACTATGATTGAAGTAACGACAATATGAAAGGTGATAGGAGCCTTTTACAACTCAGAAAGTGAAATAGGTGTCTTTTGGATAGGTATCCAAAAAGACTTGACCGATCTTTGGTTGGGTTAAAGCGATCTTTGGTTGGAATGTAATCGGTGACGGTTAAAGATAATCGTAGCAGTTGATTCGTGAAATTGAAACAAAGAATAAGAAAAATGGTTGTGATTTAAAATTTGGTGTTGAATCAAACCTAGAAGTCTGAGAATGATGTAGATGTGGTCCAGGCACACTCAGAAAAAGTCAGAATACACCGACTATGATTGGGAGTGTGCAAGGAAAGAAAAAAATAATGATCGAAAGCTCTCACCTCAAAACATAAATCAAGTAGAACACTAAGAAAGAACGTTCCTAGAGTGCCTATTCTATTACGTTTGTTCAACTTATGCTATTTGTGTGGATGCATGTATATGAAGCAGAACAATAGAATTTCTTGGTGAGGAAGGCTTCCTATGAAGAAATAATTCTAAAGGGTGAGGTTTCAGGAATGTTATGGCGGGGGAAGGCTTCACTCTGAAGTATGACTCGACAGAGCAGTGAGTTGGGTGCCCACTATGTCGTGATCGTGTGATCATCTACAACTTCTTCTAGGTAGGATGTTGTTTAAGAATGTATGTATTTTGAATTTTTGTGTGATTTGGTAAGACTTAGAGAAAGAGAAAATGATAGAAGTGCTTTTCTACGATTCATTTGTCAACCATCAGCTGGTCATGACTTCCAGCATATAGGTTGCCCTCAATTAATGTGAGCTAATGAGCTAAATGAAAATGCAATGCACTTGTTTTAAACCCAAATCAAAAGTATGATATTCGATGACAAATACAAATAAACAAGAAGAGGATGCTCTTTCACTAAAATGTAGAAAACAAGAATAAGAAGGTTCTTTTTAAATACACCAAAAGAAATGTGTCTTTTGGAGCAAGTAGAAAGAAGATAATGTTACTAAGGAGAAAGTTTTAATGTGAATGCTACTAGAAGGGAAAAAAACACACACAATTTTTCACCTAGGAATGAAGAAAGATGCAAGGAACCTTGAATGGGTCCCACTGGGCATGCCAAAATGTTTCACCTGATTTCTTAGTTTTTTGATAAGTACTTGATGAAATAGATAAGGTAAAGGTGGTAAGAGGAATACCTATTTAGGGATGGTTGAAGGTCATATGTGCGTATCGAATTTTGAATCAAAATGATTATGAGACCTTCCTTTTGGCTAGGAGGAACTACCTGTATAAAAACCAAAACAAGACCACTAAAGAGAGTTAAATAATATATGCGGTGGACTACCTAACATATACTAGATCTTGGAAGTGCGATACTTCCTAGATGGTGTGTCAATCCACTATTTAAACCAATTCAATGCTGAAATAAAAGTAAACATTGTCCTACGTAGTTTAATACAATTTTGGGCATCTCATAAACATACAATAGGCTAGAACTAATCCAACATGCCAGGCTAGAAGGAGATCCAGAGGTCAAGTAGGTTGGTTATAGGTGAATTTGAGCTAACATGCTAGGTTAGATACATATCTGAAGGTCAAATAGGTGTTCAAGTAGGTATATGTTAGAAAAAAATGAGGTTAAGTTAGATGTGGGTCACAAACAGGTTGTTCTTCTAGTAGAGATCAAAGCGACACACGAGAGACCGACCACGATTTTATAAAACGATGATGGTTTTACTATAACCAGCAATGATAGTTAGAGAGAACCGACAGTTAAATCGAGGGATGGTGAAATCATACGATCTAGGATTTTAGAGTTTTGGGGAAAAAGTGGAGTGGATAGAAGATGGGTATTGATCACGAGGGGGTGTAGATATTTTGCAAAGGTCTGAGACTACTGAGGAGGTCAAATAGGAAATTGGGCCAAGTATTAAGATGATTAGCTATGGAAGGTGGCTACAATTGGAGAGAGGGAATGGACAGATGGTAAAAGACTAGGTTCCTTAACCAAAAATACTACAGATGATAATAAGAAAATGAAATAGATGGAAGGAGGTTACTTACTCTTCTCGTGAGTTATAGGTCGAACAATAATGAAAAAGTTTCTACGTTGGAGGATTCTGGAAGAAAGTTTCACTTTGTTGTGCCATTATATTTGGTTGCCTTTGTTGATCACAAATCAATCTTCATTTTGTTGTCATGTCTAAAGAGATCAAACTTGAGATCAGAAGTTTTTCAACCCGTATTACAAAGTTGTAGATGGGTCTAAATAGGCCTTTTGGTCCATTCTAGTATAACCGGCAGGCGTCGGTTTAGGTGAGATATCTCGGGTTGTTCAAAAATTTCCTGGGAAGTTGCTCCGCTATTTGATAAGGGTCTCCTTTTTGTTCTCGGGGTGAAAACCGACCTTAGGAGGCTTTTAAATGTGAGGTGAGGGATGGGTCTAATGTTAGGTTTTATTTAGGACATTGGTTTAGGGTTTAGGTTAATGGGTCAAAGATGGGGTGGCTAGGTGAGGTGCATTTAATAAAGGCAATTATATTAAATAGGTGTGTGAGGTAGTGAATCAATTTAATGTAAATAATTAAATTAATGTGTGTGGGGGTAAAAGGTCATTAACTTAATTAAAATAATTAATTTAATATGTATGGAGATAAATGGCATTAATTTAATTAAAGTAATTAAATTAAAATGTGTGGGGGTGCAGGAGGTAGGTGATAAGGTGTTGAGGATAAGGAAGTGATTATAGGGCTGCGCTTAGGGGACCAAGGTGATTACGACATGATTTCGGTGTCTACAACATCTCTTGGAGGCAATATCCATGGTGCGTTGAAATGTGGCACTTGCATTTGACAAACAAAAGGGCATTTTATGATATGCATATGTTCCCCACTTTTTGCAAACGTTGTTATGAATTGATCCTCTTCCTGACCAGATCGATTGAAACACGAATATCCATCTAGCGATGGAGAATTTGTGCGCGCCACCATAGTCTCTGTAGAATCTACTCCATTAAAGGCAAAGTATAATGATCCTTAAAAGACACCTTGTTCAAATATTTTAAATCAACACGAGTCTGATTTCACCATTCTTTTTGCACATTCGAACTAGATTTGCAACCCAAGTAGAGTATTTGATGGGAAAAATGATTTTTTCCTCAATGCATTTGGTTAATTCCTTTCTCATGAGGGGCTCTATCTTTGGATTGACTGGACATTTCTTCTATCGGCGGGCTTGATACTAGGATCTAGGTTGATGGAGTATTGAGAAACACTTAGATCAAAAAATTTGAGGTCTTCATACTCCCATGAGAAGATATCATTATATTTTTTACAGAGAGAGATGAAGGCATGCTTCTCTTCATGCGTACAAGCTTTATTAAGCAACATATTTTCCCATGCACAATAGTGACTAGGGAGCAATCTTCTTGCATGGTGCACATGTACTTTTATTCACCCTTGAACTCATCATCAGGGATAAACATTTGATCTAAGGTGACTAGCCATTGAGGAAACCTATTTTTCCTTATCTATATCACTTGGTCACCATCGATTTCACTCAAATCAACTTGCATAATTGATGAAAACTCAACTTCATTTTGGATGAACTAGACAATCTGCATGTCACTTTCAAACACTTACCAACTGGTATTATTTTCTAGAATGGATGGTTTGATCACCATCTTGATGTGTTGAGTGTTTCCTTTAACAAATTCCTTAGTAGGAGAGAGAGTCAGAACGAATTGTGACCATCCGGTCATCTTTCTTGTTCATTTTGCATGGTATTACCTGCAGATTTAGAGCATCAAATCTCTTAAGGAGGTCCCAAAATCTATGTTTATAATATTTGAGAAGCTTGTTCCTTTTTTGGAATTTGTTGGTAACTTGGTGGATAATGTATTCTATGTCCCCAAATATCTCAGTAACATCTTAAGTTTTTTTTTTTCTCAAGAATGAGAAAGCCATGCACCAATGCTTCCTACTCTTCCACATTGTTAGAACATGTGAACTATAACATGTGTGTGAAGAATAATTTATCATCCTTAGGAGAAATGAGAACCATCAAAGTAAAACTTCCACTGCAGACCCAAATCAACTTTTTTTTCTTGAGTGTACGTGGAAGCATAGCTTGTTCTTCAAGAATGCAGTAAGTACCAAGCCCAGTTTCATAAGCTTCCAGTTCTTCAACATATGGATCAAATTTATGGTTCTTCTCTACCCATTCATCAAGTACTAGGTAAGGAATAGGGGGTGGAAGAGAATGCTCTTTAGGAACTGAAGCTTGTTATTCTTGGATTAAATAGTTGGCTTAGAGGGGGATGGGATATATGACTCTTCATGATAGAAAAATATAGGCTCATCTTGTATGGTAAACCGGGTACCATACCTTATCTTGATTAACATATGAGACCAATGAAAAGACAAGTAACCACCCACCGTAGTAGTAAGTTCTCTTGATAAAAATAGGGAAAACAAATGAGGTAGGTCAATGATTGAAACATCTTGAGTTATTGTTAGGCTTAGAAATGCATGGAGGGTTGACTCAAGACCCTTGATGAATCCTAAAGTGGTGACAGTTGAGCCATCAAATTGCATGACTCCTTTAGACAAAGGGATATATTTTAGACCTAAGACATTAGTAATTTTGTTAGGCATAACAAAAGTGCTAAGACTGAATCAATCATGCAATTATACACTAATTATTTACCTATGATCAATGACATGTAGTAAGGGTGGGGTTTTAATAGATTTACTTACTTACTTCTCTTCTCATTCTTGGTAGATATTAATAGTAACACATGGCTTCTGCACTGTTGAATCAACATGTGGGAGTTGTGCGAGCTTTATATAATAGATCCCACTAAGATGGAATGGTCGGGGGAGTCCCAAATTGTGACATTTATGATTTTCCTCTTCATCTAGTCCACAATGTTAAATAGAAGGCCCCTTATTTTTTGCATTTGGGGAACAACATCCTTTTTCGATTTGTTCGGGCATGGAATCCTCAACTTTAACTAAAGCATAGGCTTGACATACCAAAGGAGGGGCAAGCACTACTTGAGAAGGTTCTTGGTGTATGATATCTTATGTAGGGACTTGAGCACCTTTACTACTGGATGCCTTGGCTACATCTTTCTAATTTTGAGGATCTTCTTGCGTTATTGGGAGTAGGACATTCATTTCTTGTATCTTGTGTTATCTATAACTTGGGCATGTGGTTTGTTTGTATCTTCTACTGCTTGATCGCATAAAATTTCTCAACACCAAAGAACACCGGGTTTGTCTCTAGAGTATTTTCTGGTATCTCTTGGTTATCTACTTCAGGGGCACTTGATGAAGGCTTGCAAGTTGAAGCATTCTAGATCATGTAGGATTGGGCATGCACAATGATCACATAGTGATAATCGACTTTGAGGCATGTGCAGAGGGAAGCACCATTCGAATCTTGTGCCAAATTTTTTTGAGCTAGAAAAAGTGTCTAACTTACACTTTGGGTGTTGGAAGAGAAGGCGCGAGAGGAAAAACTTGTAAGGGAAGATGTGCATTGGGATGTCATCTATCACTCTACTGGTTGGGAGCATATCTTTGGTTTCTGTATTGATTCTACCAAGTCTTATTATTATGGCTATGCACCTGATTAGAATTACCTCTATAGGATTGTGCATGTTGCTTTTCTAATGATATGAATTTGTTTGCTAAATTTCTAATCAGGGCCTTTAATTCTTCATCTTACTTTTGATGCACTATAGAGTAGGATGTTGAGGTGATTAGTTGCGCAATTTTCTTAGGAACAGGAATAGGGGCCACAAGAGGTCTGGGGTGCTTGTGAAATTTCTCGGGAACAAGGACATAGCGATCTAGGAACTATCTTTCCTACCTAAATAAGACAATTCTTTTCCCTTACTACAATACTATAAGTAGTTGGTAAGGTCTTACCTCTCATATATTGGATCATGACTAAGATATTGCTATTGAACACCTTCGGATAATATAAGAAAGCATGTTGGGCTGTAGGTCTTACCACAAGAGGAATTATGTCCCAAGTCTTCTGAAATATGATGTTGAAATCATTCATCTACTCATTGGGTGCCCTCTTTGTTGTTATCAGTTGCTCCACCAAAGATAGGTGATTTGACTTATCTTCAAAGTAATTGCAAAGAGTTGTTCCTAGCTCATCCTAGGTGGTAATAGATCCAAGTATCAAGCCTCAATACCATTAAAGTGCTTTACCTTTGAAAGAGGTTGCAAGTATCCTGACTACTACATCATCATGTGTGATCAAATAGAGTGAACACACATTTTCTATATCCTAGATATGATCTTGAGGGGTGACTTGATTCTCACTAGTAAAGTATGGAATACTCTTGAGCACGCCATTTGGCATATCATGTTGCATAGCCAGAACCAAGGGAATTCCTCCTATGAAGTTTGAAAAGTTCCTAAGTGGAGGAGGTGGTTGATGCACCATTGTAAGGTGCGCAGGTTGTTTGTTTTGAGGAGGAGTTGAATGGGCACGACGTGGCTTTGGAGACAGAGGTATGCACACGTGATTTCTAGAATGAAATCTTCTTGGGGATAAGCTGGATGTATTCAAAAGAATCTTTATTTGCTGCACTTTTTCTTGTATGCACTCTTCTCATGAAAGGAACTCAGATATGCTAAAACAAAGATTTGAAAATGTTGGGAGTCACCATATGTGTTAAAATGAGCCTCAAAGGCTGAAATACAAATTCCACACACGAGAACATATAGATATGAAATTTGAGCTTTCAATGATGGTCCCACTTTGGGCATTCCAAAAACTATTGGTTTCTCAAACATGTACTTACATCTCGAGATCTTGGAAGAGACAAAGCTTTGGAGACCACAATGGAACCGTCGTCCCCAAGTTCAGGACCTTGCGCACTTGGGACAGATCTCCGAGAGAATTTTGGTTCCTCTATTTATTTCTACTGTTATTTCTACTCATAGTGTTGGAAGAGAAAAATAAGCTAAGAATGTCACGGACAAGGGATATAAGGATAACATAAAAGGAAACCTATGCTAGAAGTTGATAACACCGAGAAAAGAGGGATGTACACTATCTTTTATGAGTGGAAATGACAGGAAATGCGTGAAAGGAGGCTAGGCATGAGTAACATAGCTAAACACATATTTAACAAGTCATTCTCATGGAACACAACCAAACAAGGAACTATAAGCGACTTAAAATGGCACTACTAGCACGTAATGTAATAGAAAAGGAAAGAAGAAGGAATACAAACATGTTAGGATAGAGAATAGTCACAAAACGATGTTTCTATTACTTCTAGAAATGCACAGTGTTGTTACAATGATGAAGGAGGCCGATATCCACATACGAGAGCTAGATCTAGAGGTTTGCAACTCAAAATATAGAAAATATGAAGTCCTTAGCTAGAATGTATAATGATCTAGAGTGTCAAATATTAATAATGAGACCAACTCTTACATTTATAGATAAATTTGGAAAAGGAGAAGTGAAGGAGGGAAAACCCAAATTTGAAATATAACCACCAAAAAGAAGCATTCAATGCCTGTAAATTCACTTGGAGATCTATGAAATATGCTTCCTCAAGCATGTTTGGAATTTTAAATAAGGAACAAGGGTGAATCAGATTATATCGGTGGTTGGAACAATCATATCGCTTCATTAATGCTCATAAAGACATTTTCCCATTTCTCACCTATCAAATCCACTAAGAATTTGAATTTATATGCCAAACACTATAGATGATGTCGTAGTTCTCTCGAAAATTCTAGGCATGTGACGATATGAGATCTCGTATCAAAATATATGATTGTTAGAAGATTTTAAATTTATCAAAGCACACAAAAATACGTGGTGCACGCATATTGGCTGAAATTATGGCCAACTCTGTAACTATTTGATGTTTCGCCACATTTCAGATTCATTGATTTGTTACAAGGATTTGGTTCCCTTTTGGCATGCTTGAATAGTTTCACATGGCACACTTAAGCATGTCAGAAGATGATTTGGGAAAAAGGGTGTAAAGGAGGGCACGAGGGAAGGGCATGTGGAAGAAAACACAGGAGGCACAGAGGAACGTACACATAACACACAGAGAAATGAGGTAAATTAGTGAGTAGAGAATGCATGGTCAAGGCGAAACCATTAAAACATGATAGGCATAGTGCGCGAGAGAGGCTAAGGAATTAGATTATTGAAGCAAGTATGAGATGCATGCAAGGTGAAAAAACTTATTAGGAAGAAAGAAAATTCCTAGAAGGTGGGTGCAAAGGAAGAGTGGAACAAAGAGGAAAAGGAAAGTAGAAGGAGAGAACATAAAGCATGCAAGGGAACTTGAGGAAAAGAAGGGGTAGCAAGGGGAAACTACAACCAAGGAAACGTGCCAATTGAGCTTGAGAATTTGTGACCTTCAATGAGGAACTGAGAGCCAGAATATTTATAGAAGTTACCCAAATCACTAGGAGAGTTATTTGGATAACAGTTTGGATTATAGAGCTAGCCAAAACCCCTATGAAATTCTAGTGTGCAGTCATCCCGTAGTAGGTTTATGTACCTCGTGTTGTTATACATTTCATGGATCACCTCCCTCTCTTCCCCAAATCAATATGGTTTGATTTTCCACTCGAGCACAAAAGGAAAAGGAAAAAGAGAAGACAGGAAACCCATCCACCACACATGTACCTAACATTCCGTCAGCACTTGTAACCAAGGTAACCATTCTTATCACAACTTATCTAATTTTCGATGGTGTCTCATATCGTACCATGGTCAAACAAGTACAACAATCCCCTTTTAAAATTTCCTTGTATGATCTCATCCAAACCTCCAAATCTCTTCGACAAGCCTTACTTGAAATCCTCCAGACTATTGAGGTGCTACCAAATGATCCTTCACCTACCTCTTCCATTTTCACTCCTCATCATGTAACTTCTCTTCTGTCACGCCTAGAGTTTTCATTCCCACTATCACTCATCAAATTTCTGCACTTAGTTTCTCTAACTCAAAAGTTGCTCCTTTCCATTCAGAATATCTTGACCCCACCCTCTTCATATTCATTTACGTTGATGATATGCGCATTTGATAGGTTATGATAAATAGAGGTGCAAATATCAACATCATTTCTTCCTGTAACATCCTCATTTTTATACATTAGAACAAGTAATTTTTTTTTTTGATAAATGCTTCCAGTTCTAAATACATAATTTAGAACTCACAAATCAAAACAACCATTCTTATAAAGATATAACCATACGCAGCTGTAATGACTTAGAGTACCTCGATCTATTCATTCCATGACTCGGTAATCTACCAATCTATTCATGAAAATTAAGAGTTGGCATTTTTTATTTAACACATCACTCTTGCAGTTCTCTTCCCTATTCTAGGATTGAGAATTCTCTATCCAAGGAACCTATCTCGAATAATTGTTACCATTATTCATCGTCATCTCATCCCTTAGACTAGGTGACTTAGACAACGCAATCAGCACTTGCGATACTTTGGCCAAATATTTGAAACATCTTTGCTTATGTCTCGTATTCCTTGACAAAGATACTCGTCAATCTGGAATACGTCCTTCACCCCATTCCTATGTTATGTAGAATGTCTTATACTGACTTCTGACAGACTCTCCTACCCAAGTTATTCACTTAGGAACAAATTAGTGAGATGACAACGTTATAGGGATGCCCTCGAGGACTAGGGATACGCTGACATACTGGGTCAACCCTAGTTAATCCAGTGTGTCAAGATACCCCGAGTCTCCTAGGGCAGCCTTATAACGTGACCACGTTCCTAATCAGTCCCAGAGTAACTTGTTTGAGTTTAAGGTGTAAATCTTAACGATCAATGCAAAGGGTGTCGTCAAAGGTCACCTACATTGTTGTATCTTCGAGAAGATCCTAATCTTCTCGAAGGTACAACCTTGCAGTTGACTTGTGCCGTCAACCTTTAAATCCACCTCGAAAAGATCTACTTATTAATAAGTGTTACGCACGTTGAGTTAAAATTATACTAAAAGACGCTCCCCTAAGGTTAGCCTTTCCCAATCCCTGGGTTCCTCACCTTAGAATGACCTTTCTTAATAAAACCCATTACATAAGAGAAGTTATTAAGACTAGAGGTCCCATCAAGGAGTTCATAGAATATACATAATTCTAAATCAACGAAATTGGACAATAACCCATAATCTTCACATGAGATTGCCAACCAAACCCTTTTTAGGTTTATATTAGTTCTCATAACTGAATTTATATCTTACTTATTAGTATCGAGATATAGTGATTAAGAATCCAATTAAACGTTGTCTTGACTTAGATCAAGACTAGGAAGTAATAATTTATTCAGCTTGTTTAGCTTCCTGCTTAGGTTTATTTTAACCATAGCTTCCAGAAAGACAGTGATCTAAATTCCAATTTAGCTTTAGATATAACATACTAGAACTACTAAACAATCATAAGTATTCAAATCACATAATCTTGCAAGCTTACTTCGATAATCACAAAAGTCTCCAAATTATACAATAATAATAATGCTCTCAAGATCATTCAAACCGAAGAAGATCAACCCAACAAGATACGAATGCAAACACATAAGTAACAAATACCTCTTTCCATTCCTTTTAGAACTAATCAAATACATTTTATGCATTCAAAGATACTTGATACAATACTCAACATAAAAAGAACATCTTTCTTCAAGTAGTACATTTAGAGAATCAAGTTGTAATTCATCATAAAACCAAATTAAACAATCTCGATCATCCTATCGAGATTTGCGTGCTTTTACCACTTACGGAAACCATCTCGCAAAAATTGTCAACACGGGTCATTCGATGAACCGAGCATGATAAGCACTAACTCTTAAAAAATTGCAATCCACCAATTGTTTTCATTAAACAACCTGTTTAAATGAAATCAATTCACCAAACATGTAAACATATTTCAGATTATGCTCTTGTAATACAATAAAACTATACACGCGTAACTCATATTATAGTTACTAAATAGTCCTAGATACCTTCTAGATATTTCATCATAAACGTTAGTGACCAAGAAGAACCAATGCATCTAAAACAACTATCCATCCGAATCCCAAGGACAACAAACATCGAGATAGACCATTACATTCAACGAGTAAAATGAAAATCATAACAATACATGATTCCATCGATATGTTAAAACAATTCCAAAAGTTAGATAAAATTATATCAACAAATACTTTACAATGTAAGAGAAAGAAAATGAGTCATTCATATTTCCTTTCAAATCAAGCTCATGGTACTGCCGTCTCCTCAAGAGTAAAGCATTCACCTTATACACATGCGAATAAGTCAGACGATACCACAATAAGAACCACAGTTTTGTTAAAATTTAAATAAAACAACTTCATGTAGTTTACTAGCAATACAGTAGCTCTTGCGCCAAGGCAGTGATGATTAATCTATCAAATAGACTCCACATAACCTTCCATACTAATCAACAAACGAGAAAATAACCAATGCCATCGCTTGTCGAGGTACAGTTAACAACTCATTAGTTCAGTCAAGCTCACGACAACAATCCCACTCAGCAACATACAGCTCAATCTAGTCCCTACTAAAACTCTGCAAGGACTTAGATCAAAAGCCGAAATTCCATAACAGTATTTTCCTCAGAGTTTCCTCCTATGCCAAGCTACTACGGATTACAACAAGGTCTCAAACCAAGTATAGTTTGAAAAGAAATCCCCTTCCTTTACTTTCCTGAAGCGCATGGAAAGGGACACAAGAATATTAAAAAAAAGAGTCTGAACGTCATGCACGCACAACGAGGGTTTAAATCAAAAATCAAGCCAACTCGCAACATTTCAAATCTCCAACAATAGTATCCATACCACTAATGCTCAAAACAAGGTTTAGATTGAAGTTGCTTTCATGCGACCACAACACAAGAATCATAACAGTATTCACAACTGAGATTATTCAGAAAGGAAAACATAATATACGCCTCCAGGATAAAAAAGGAGTCTTACCCATGTGGTATTCTTCAAATAAACTTCTACAGAAGTAGAAAGATACAAGATACATATCAAATTCAAGAATTCTAACTATACCAATAACATACAGTATTCACGACTGAACTTCTACAAAGGTAGAAACGTATGTTACCTTTCCAGGACTCAAAAAGGAATCGAACCCGTATAGTATTCTTGATTAAACTTCTGTAACAGTTAAAACTCTATCTATTCAAGGATTCCCACAATATCCAAAATCATACAGTATTCACGACAAAGCTTCTACAGAAGCTGAAATACAAGATTTATATATATTAAGGATTCCAACCATGCCAATAATAATAATTATTCACAATCAGCCTTATACAGAAGCAAAATACTGGTTTCATAACAAGGACTCCAACTGAGTCCATACAACAATATTCACTCTAAGCTTATGCAGAAGAGGAAAACATAATATACGCATCAATAGTTCAAAAAGAATCGAACCCAAGTAATATTCTCAATCACAAACTCCTTCGAAGTCAAAATACTATCAACTCAAGGATTCCAACGGATTCAATAACATAATGTATTCCCGACTGTACTTCTTCAGAAACCAAGACATAATTTCATTTCAAGAAGTTCAACAGCCTCAATAACATATATTACTTACGACATAAATTAAACAGAAGTCGAAATATTATGTACATTCAAGAATTCCAACAGTATCCTTTTCAACAAGTGAAAACGGCAAGGTATCGACTGAAGTCTGAACCCAACAAGAGAACAATTCATGGACTCCCACGGAACCGAATTCGTATATTTTCCTTGCAAGCATTTCTTCAAAATCTAACCGAAATGCAAAACACAGCAAGATAGTGCAACAGTTCGAAACACAATACACACCCATCAAGGGTTTACTTGAAAAATCGAGCCAGTAAGAAGATACAAAGCAACTAAATCACACAAGCTACCATAAAAACCAACTGAACCCAAAAATCATCTCGAATAAGAGTTGTTCTAATGAAATTATTTGAAAGAAAGCAATATTTTTAAATGTTAGGGCCTAACATACCTTGTAATTCCACTTAAAAATCCGAAGAAGACCACTTTGAAAGAGCTCGAGTCTTCTTCTCTTTTCCACGTTAGATTCAACAACAATAATTTGTTATTTCCATGCCTTATAAACTTTCCTTGACAGAGAAAAGAGCGAAGTTACACTCATATTTTCCATACAACACCAAGTGGTAGAGTGCGAAGAACCGGTGATCAAACAGAGAGAAAACCGGAGCGCATGAAAACCCAAACAAACTACCAGTTTTCCATTTTACATGTCTTCCCGAGAAATCCGAGCTCAAGACCGAGTTCATTAATTGTATTAACTCCAAAATTCCCGCTCAATCTCCATTGCCACCGACCGCCATAGTTGGCGATGGATAAAAACAATTCAAAGACCATTTCTAACTTTGGCGACTCGCCACATCAACCTCACTATCCGTTTGAAACTTCCACTAAATCCCTGTCCTTCATACTTATCCATCCCATGTAATGCCATAGAAACCGCCGCCCATGGCTCGCACCCCTTCATAGGTCCCCTTTCTTCCTTGTTCATTAGTTAGGTTAGAAGCATAGGTTAGGATTTAAGATGCTACTTAGTCTAACCTCCTTATCGTCAAAGTTACTAACTTAGAACATTTAGCTTATAGTTTAGGCCTAGGTTAGATTAACATTAATCTAACCCATAGGTTATAGTTTAGTTTTAGGTTACTAACCTTAATAAATCCATTTAGGTCTAACATTTAAAATGTTCGAATAAGAACCTATAGACATACATTCACGAAAAGGATTCACTCCAAGATTGCGCTAATAGGCTAGTTGAATAAATGTATCGAATTTATTACTGTCCCACGATCAAGACCTTCCTAATATTACGATATCGGGAACCAATTCATTTACCATGATCAGCCTGAGTTAGACTCGAATATCTTATTCAACGCATTCGACTCTTCGCAACTGCGTAAGGTCTATAATTTTAGTTCATCCCGAATAAACTTAAAGCATCACTTGGATCAATGCCACTGATCCAAGGCTGGGTCTTATAGATGGATAAATCCACAATTCATTCCGAGGTCAGATTAAACTCAGGTGCAAAATGAAAGAAATAAAAGAGTCCAATCATATTCCGACTCAGTCAAAGATCTTCAATTACAAAGAAGATACAGTCCATATCAAGCATGACTTCACAATCAAAGGAACACATCCTTTTACAAAAGAAATCACATATCAACACTTGAATGCTCAGGAGGAAGTAACAACAATTGAGTGTTACACTTCCCGTATGTATAGAAAAATGCACATACCCTCCCATTACATGCATAATAACCCAATTATGATTTGTTCCTTTAAATATTCCATAAATTCCACTCTCGGTATCATCATCCTTCATATTTTTTGGATTCTCACACTCTTCTTGAACTCTTCTACATCCTAGAAGGGGAGTTCTAATATAACATGTTACTTGTTTGATCCTGGATTCATGCCATGGGATGTGTACCCTCGAATCTCCATCACTGCATCAAATTTGAATATGAGGGGCACCCTTACACTATTCATACTGATCCTTCACCTTTCAAAACTTGTAATATGTTATATAGAATGAATGATGTTCTTATCCCCATCAAGGCATCTAGTACCACTATATCTTCATCCACCATCGCTATCGCTTCATCTTTCATCACTTTGGCACTTTTTCATCTTCTTTATTACCACATATACTAGTCCTACTACCTTACTTATCACAATAAACTCATCCATCCCCACTATTTTCATTGGTTCCAATCTAGCTCATCTACATTACCCAAAAATCCTAATAGTTCATCTATTCACGCATCCCAAGTCCCAAATTTTGATCTTGCGGTAGACATTTTTCAACATCTTTCCTTGGGGAAGTACCACCTCTACAACATTAATACCTTCTTTACACTCCATTGTATTAATTCATTACATTACAGATAACCAATAATACATTAATGATTCCATGGATGGAGATAATATAACAAAAAGCCTCAACATGCTCTCGATGATAGCTTCATTATAAAGATTACAATCATGTATCACATTCACACTCTATCCTCTCTCTATATACCCTCTTATGTTATCTAAATATATGTAAAAACCATACAAATGGAAGAATAGGAATAAATCTCCTCTAACTTCTCATCATTATAAGATAAGGACTGAAGGAATCTTTCATGATCGCCTAACTAATACCCAAGAACATGCCAAATGTCATCATGTGTTTCCTTAATCGAGTATCCTCAATATGTAAGTGCAAACTATCTATAACTAACTCCACCTTTCCATCCCCTGATCCTTTCATGATAACTGTAATGATACCTAGGAATATTCCTTCCTTGAGATGGAAGGCTTCATAGCTTCACCTTATCTAGACCAAATATGGTCACCTCTCCACATGCTCTCCAATGCAACTTTGATCAAGGCTCAAAAGTGACTAAGTCCCAAACCTTTACTACCTGTAGGCATGATCCCGTCATGCATCTCCAAATGTTACTTCTATGCGTACCTCACCTTGTGCCCTATTCCTATGCGCCACAACCCTTTACACTTCGGGTACTTGGTAATTTTAGGGCCTCAACATCACTGATGAGGCCATAAATTCCAACCATAAATTACCATCATTTTGTCCTTCCAAGTTACCTTTGAAAGTGGATTTAAATGTAATTTAGGAACTTCTAGTTTTCTTAAGATAGAATATAGGATATATATCTTGTTCATTCTTTAGAAATATTTGGTTATCTGCGTTTTGTTGGCTAATCCTATTTATTATTTGGGGAAAGATAAAGTCTTGTGTATGCAGCAATAAAGGAAAGATAATGCTATTTTTGGAAAAGTGGAATTGACTTCACTTTTGAATGAATAGTGAATTTAAACTCAAATATGATTTCATATTTAGATTCCTCTCAAAATTTATGTAAGCTCAAAAAGAGTCATCTCAATCCAAGATCACATGAAAAAGTTATAGCTATTTTAAGTTAGTTTTCTGGAACTCACATATTTAGTTTCAGAACTCCCATTTAGTTACGGAACTCGCATGTTTAGTTCTAGAAGTCACGAGGTTTAGTTCCAAAACTACATGCATTTAATTCTTGAACTCATAGATTTAGTTAATGAACTTCATGATTTAGTTCCAAAACTTACAGATTTAGTTCCAGAACTTGCATCAATCAAATAACATTTAGTTCTAGAACTTACAATTCGTATATTTATATTTTCAAGAAATTAAAACAATGGATAAAGCT
This sequence comes from Taxus wallichiana var. yunnanensis, assembly GCA_018340775.1. Classification (NCBI taxonomy): domain Eukaryota; kingdom Viridiplantae; phylum Streptophyta; class Pinopsida; order Cupressales; family Taxaceae; genus Taxus; species Taxus wallichiana. The sequence continues at coordinate 986,660,488 of CM031240.1, forward strand.
GCAAGGTATAGAATGACTTAGTTCCGGAACTTACAATTCATGGAAAAAGTAGATTTAGCTCGTAACTTGCATAAAATAAATGAAAACTTTAGTTCGGAACTTACATAAAAGGAATGAAACTTTAGTTCCGTAACTTTCATCAAAGGAATGAGTTTTAGTTTTGAAAATTTCAAAAAATGTGAACTATGAATAATCGATAATCTAATGAAAAATATGAGAGAATTTTTTTCATAGAAATGTGTATAAAAAAACCTCATTCAGATTTTCTACAAGTTTTACCAATGAAGAGATATCTAACTTTTAGTGAACTGTAGTCCGAGGAAAAAGCATATCAAACAAGTGTCAAAAGTTTCACAATCAAAAACAACAAAGTCAAATGGAAAATCTGGGAAAGGTATTTGGTCAAAATCATCTTTTGAGGAAAAACCTCCTTCCAATAATGTAGTAGAATAAAATCATTTTGATTCTTGTTACCGAAAAGCAAGGAGAAGATTTGGGAGAAAATCTTCTAAAACAACGAGATAAGACTTTGACTCTAATAATATATCTCTCTCCATATTTTGTGGAGATGAAGATCTTAGTTGTTAGGATTGGAATAAAGATAAGACCAAAATATATTTCCTAAAATAATGAGTTGGTTGTTTGCATGAATTATAAATGTAACCTTCCACACTAAGATATGTAATTCTTTTCTCCCAAGAAATAAAGATCTATTCTTTCTTTCCAATCTTTTGAAGTAAAGTTATTTTGTAAGTTTTGAATTAAAAGTATGAATTAAGTCCTCTTCCAAGGAATGATCGGCCACTCATTCTAAGGAATATGGATCAATGTGTTAATGTTTTTTTCTTTATTTTTACAGTTTTCCTTTTGTTGTAAATTTCTATTTTTTTATGTTATGTAATTTCTTTTGTGAACCTACAGGTGTCTTTTCCTCTTTCCTTTATTTTCAATTCAGCAATTTCTTTTATGCAAGTGTGATTTTATTCATTCAAGCATGCCTTTATATTCCTGCAAATGTGATTTGCTTTATGCAAGTGTGTTTACATTTTTGCAAGTGTGTCTTTAAATTTCTGCATGTGTGATTTATTTTATGCAAGTTTGGATTGTGTTTAAAGGAGCCCACACTAATTCAATTTGCACCCCCGTAAATATTCTACGCTTCCCCGAACAAAAATTCAACAACCCAAAAATATGCTAAGGAAAAAACATTTCATGGTTCAACCATTAAGTGACTAACTAGAGGAGTTCAAGTAATTATGCATCTATTTCATCATTTAGCTTCCCCACGCCTTTAATTTTGATAAATCCTTTCCTGGTGCCTCTCCTATAATGTTGGGCACTTGGTCTGGAGTGACTTCCTCCACTTTCCCCTTGAGCTCATTTATGGCTACCAATAGCTCTTCTCAAATACCTTAAAACGCATCCATCTTCTCATTCATGGAGTCCGAAGTTTGTTAATCCTGAAATCCACTTTTCTCATCTTTTTTTTTTATTTTATCCTTGTGCAGTAGTGTCAACAATTAACAGTGTGTACTTTGACTTGTTGGTAGATATTTTCTCCTATAATTTCTTGAGAGTGATGCCTTCCTCATCTAACCGCACATCGATTATGGGATTTCACTTTCCTGCAATTTATCCAAAACCCATGTTTGCCAAGATGTCTTCCTCCTTGAGTTGAGTAAGTAAATCCTCCAACTCAGTGATCTAGGATTCAAGAAAAAAATTATTCCTCTTCCTTTTCCTTGGTGAGGTCTACATGGCTGTCGGCTGATGTTTGCAAGTAACATCCCTACAAGGTCCTCGAGATACTCCATCTCATCCCCATAATAATATGTCCTGGACTAGCTCACTATCATTGAAAATTGTCCCAAAATTCCTTTAACAAGGGTGCCAACTTGATCATAGGCCTCCTTGGTTCATGCCTACTCACCCTTTAGTCCTTGGCACAATCTCTCTATCTCCTTTTCTTTTTCCTTCTTCACCACCGTGACTAAGGTTTGAATGGTGGCCCCTACATCCAAGCTGCATCACACCACCTCCGAGGACATCTTCTATAGAGCATTGCAAGCTTGCTCATCTGTGAGGTGGCTAGGATCCACCACTTGGTATGTCTCTCCTCCCTTCTTCTTCAGGTGAATGGTCTCGATTGTGTGATCTTGACTCTCAAATTTTCTAGCTCTTACGTGGCAAAGTGTAGGTTCTAACTTATCATCTTCCTCATTTTAGGCATGCCCCTTCTTGATCCAAGATATCCCATGCATGTATTTTTTCTCGGGGGAAGGGTGGCCTAAAACCTCATGCAATACCTTTGTGGGGTCATCCAAAATTCCATATGGGGGACATGGGTGTCCACTTTTTCCTTGTCACCTTGCGCTTTGAACGCTTTGCTTCTTTGATCCAGGAGTGAACCCCTTATCCTCCTTTATGAAAAAAGATTCTCCCTTACTTTCTTCCTTAGATTGGTGGGCCATGTAGGAGAAGACTCTCGTGATTGGGATATTCTTAGTTTCTTCCATAGAATGAGCCTTCTCCTTTGTGTGCATCAACTGCCACCTTGGTGTCTACCTCAACTCTTCTCTTCTCTTCTGCTTTGAGCTCAGCCTCGAGTTCCTCCTTGAAGGTCATGTTATCTTCCTCCGAGCTTTTCTATTTTGCCAAACTGGAAACCTCATGTACCTTGTGTTTCTTCCATTTCTGGGCTCCTCTCCTTTAAGTAACTCTCCTCCCTCATGCCCTACTTTAGTGTCCTCAAAACTTACCCAGTTATGAAGAACTTTGCCCCCCACCGCTACCTCGCGCGTATAGTATTTCCTGCTTCTAGGAGGTGTCCAACTTCTCCTCACTTTCTTCTTCTCCCACTACTACCTCCTCGATCTTCCTGAACCACTTTCATAGGTGGGATCAATTGACTTCTCATGGCTTGGGGAAGGGGCATCTCTAATGTCCATCTCAACTCCTCCTTGTGTCTTGGGTAGCTACATGAACACCCTATGGATGTATCCCTTGATGGTAACATTTATCTGTGGGGTGTAGATCTAAGAATTTAGGCTCAAGGTCTCCACATATGCTGTTGGTCTCGAGTTGTATCTATAGGTTGCATGTAGGGTGTGAACATCCACATCCACCTTATCTACGTTAAAGGTCAAAATAATTGTGCATCCTTCAACCATGGTTGATGGCACACTTCAGGTACTTAGTGGTGAATGCAAATGGGAGTTTTGCACCATGACCCTTTCTCTCCTTTGGCCATCACAAACCATTGCCAGACTAAAATGTTGCATGATACAAAATAGAACTTGGTCCCCAATGATCTTTGGAAGCTCATGTGGGATGTGCCATTCATTTTCAAAAGCTACATGTAGTCTCTCATACCATTTTTTCATCTGTGCCTTGTACGCATTAGATATACTCCCATCACAAGTGAATTGTTTGAACTATATTATAGGAGATGGGTGCGCCGGTGGGTAAACCCACATGTTATCATCTGGTCCATCTGGGACACCAAGTTCCTAGAATATAATTATTAATAGAATGGACCCCAAGTTATCTTTTCTCCTAGGTCATTCTGCACTCACACCTCCTCGATGATACTATCCATGATAAACTTGTGCAAAATTGTAATGTGCTCGCTTGGACACCCTGTATGCAACATACATGAACCTCTTGTTTATGTTGTCCACCTCTCAGATGCACCCAACTTGTAACTAATGATTCAGGAAGTGACTCTCAATGTTGGGTCATAGTAGATCCACAATAACTTGTGCCCTTCCCCCCTTCTCATAGTTTAATTTCTTGGCTAGCTCTTCTACCTTCACAGTGGCACTTAAATTGAGGGCCATGTCTTCACCTTTTTTACAGGCCCATTACCCTATGGATTAAATTTCTGTGAGTCTCATCCTTCTCCCTAAAAAGTAGAAAAATTCTTCATGCACTGTGACATCAACCATCTGAACAATGTGTGGGTTTAAAAAATGTAGCTCCCAAAGCTACAAGACCCTAATTTTCTACAACTCCCTCTTCACTGAATCATCTACCCTAGGGTTTCCTTATTCATCCAACCCTAGTAGCTCCTTGTAGAGATATCCACCCACATTAACTCATCATCATAGTGGTGGTTTTGTGGTTGAATTCACTGATTTTTCATCTATACAACTTTGAGCTCCACTTCTCTACCTTAATAACCCCTGGGGGATACTGCATTTCAAATAGACTTCCATGGGTTCTTCCTTTTCCACCATTGGTCTCTTTATATGAGATTTCTTGGGTGCCATCTCCTTTTTTCTTTCATTCTTCCATGCCCTAGGTGCTTCCAACTTTTCCTTTGTCTGCCCTAACTTGATGACCTCCACACTTCTCTCTCACACAACCCCCTCCTACTTTGTTGTCTTCTTCCCTGCTTTTTATACTGCAAGATCACACCATAACTCACACAATTTATTGGTTCATGACAAGTACCTCACTCTTCTTCACAAAACCCTCATCACACTTCAATTTGGGAGCAAAAAAATTTGCTAAGGAAAAGTAGTCAAAATGACTACCTTTACCCTCTATTTATACTTTTTCAACACCTTAAAGTTCCTCGACCATGTGTCTTAACGTCTCTTTTTAATAAAGCACTTTATTTCACTTAAATCAACTTTCATGACTCCCCTTCATGTGTCATAGTTATAACCTTTTGGCACTCCAATACTACTTCACTACCATAGATCTCCTTCACGCACATCACCGTGTCAAAGTACATAACCTCTACATTGTTTCACCAAGTAGTTCCCCATGGTGTCCACCTTCCTCTTGTTGTTATACTTGTGTGATCATTGTTTCTCTTTTGCGTGGTCTTTAAAATTTTCTCAACACACCTTTATAACCACATGAATTTGAACACCTTATACACCATACCACTCATTCTTCTACCTTTGCACTAATGAGTCTCCTAATAATCCATCTTCTCAAAGAATTTTTCAACCATATCCAAACATATCTACCAATCCATCCACCCCACACTAAATGTATGTGTGGTCCTCTATGCATGGAATCACTTACAATGTAATTAGCTATTGGTGCACCAATGTGCAACACAACACCAAAATAGAGAAGACAAAGAAAAATGATGAAAAAGGAAACACACAAAAGGGAAATGCATTAAGGGAAACCTAATCTAACTAGAAATACTACCTTATTTACAAACACACAGAAGCCTTATTTATAGTAGGGCTTCAACCTACTCCCATTGAAATAACCTAGAAATGTGTCCCATCCAGCACTTGTAACTGGCACACACGCTGAATCTAGTATGAAGGATATAATATATGGCCCCAACCAATGGACTTTGAGCTTCCCAGATGATGGCACGTAAAACTTAGAATCATAAAGTAAAACCATCTTCCCAACCTCAAATTTCTTATTCTTAATGTGATGATCATGTCATGCCTTTTTTTATGCCTTCTCAGTCCTCTGAACTCCATCTAGCAAGGGATCATCTTTCATCAATTGCATTAACTTATCAATGCACTCTTGCAATACTTCTTGTTCATCGACAATCCTCCTCGTGCACAATATGTAGAGAGGGTAGCATGAACTCTACCAAAAAAAAACTTTGTGCCAAACACCAATTGAAATGGTGTGGCTTTGTTCAATATTTTATAAGTTTTTCTATATGCCCATAGCATGGCCGAGACTTTTCATCCTAGTCCTGTCTCCCAACATCACAAATCTTGGTCAATGTGTGACTCAATATTTTTTAAATGCCTAGTAGTCCCATTAGCTTAAGGGTGTTAAGGAGTAGTCTTGTGATGAGCCACCATGAATTCTGCCAACAAAATCCTGATGGTTTCATTTAAAAAATGAGTACCCTATCACTAGTTAAACTCAGAGGGCACCCATACCTACTGATTATATTTTCCCATAAAAATCTTGTTGTTGTGGCTCATTTTGTGTAATCCTCAGTAGGCATTTGCCTCCACCCCCATGTGTTAGATAATCAGTGCAAGTAATGATGTACCATGAACTATCCTTCACAGTGGTAGGTGAAATAGGGCCTACAAAGTCAATTTCCCATTTCTCAAATGGTTCAACACTAGTTATTGGTCTCAATGGCATTTCATCCTTTTTCTAGCTTACCAAGGCATTGGAAATGATCACAGGCCTTGCAATACTCAATACAATCTGGTAAAGGGTTTCCCACCAAAGACCTACCAATAAAATCTTCCATGTGGTGGCATTTCCTGCATAGTGTCCTCTTGCAATTCCACCATGTGCTTCCTCCATGATTGTAATGCTCATGTTCTAGTACACACCGGTGCAAGACCTCATCCCGACCTAACTTGTATAGGTCTCCATTGATTAACATGTAGGGCATAACATGTGCACTAATTTTCCTCTCCAAGGCCTTCATCCCCTTTGGTGCCACACCATTCTTAGAACACAATGATATCTTCCAAGTCAGAGGGTGCATGCTACAATCTAAATAGTTGTGCATCATTTGGCATTGTATCCTCAATGCTCTACACATCCTCTCCTGAGTCAATCCTTGATAAATGGTCAGGCCCCAAATTACTCTTACCTAGTTTTACAACAACCGTAAACTCAAACTCTTGAAACAATAGGACCCACCTACATATGTGCCCTTGCAAGATGGGCTTGTTCACCAAGTACTTTAATGCCATGTGGTCCATATAAAAGATAAAAGGCATCGCTAGAAAATACTACCTAAATTTTTGTGTAGCATCGTAGATCATCGATAATGCCTCGCACTCTCAGTGGTAGTATAATTTTGTTATGTTGGGGTTAGCTTCCTACTAGCAAAGCACAAGGGATGGTCAACAATTCCCTCTCCAGGTTGTGCTAAGACTACTCCAATCACCATCCTAGATGCATCAACATGCACGTGAAAAGGTTTATCCCAAGAGGGAAAGCATAATATGGGCAATAATGAGTCTATTCTTCAGTGTGTCAAAATCCATCTGTTGTGCCTCTCCCCAATGGAACATACTCTTGTGTTTTAGAAAACTCCTCCAATGATGTGAAATCTTGGCATAGCCCTTGATGAACTTCCTGTAATACCTATATGTCCAAGGAATCCATGCACCACTCTGGCTGGTAGTAGGTTCCCCAATCCCACAATAATGAAAACTTTGGCAGGATCCACTAACAAGCCTTCTTTACATATGATATGTCCCAACAAGGTGCCAAATGGAGTAGCAAAAACACATTTCTTAATGTTGAGGGATATACTCAACTACCTACATCTCTCAAACATCAACCTCAGATTGTCACAATGGTCCTTCACTAATCCATACACCTATCCAATCATCTAGGTAGACTTGCAAAAACTTATGGATGAAGTCTAAAATGCTTGAACCACAATGCATGAAAAAACATAACAAGTGCATGTTCTTAGTCCAAAAGGCATGACTGTATAGGAAAAACTTCCCCATTTAGTGGCAAAAAGTTGTTTTTCTTGGTCCTCCTTTGCAATTCTAACCTGATGATATCCCGAGAATCCATCTGTGAAAGAATAGATCTCATGCCTGGCTACTCCTTCCAAGATCTCCTCGGTGAATGGGGTTGGGAAAGGATCAATGACACACACCACATTCAAATCCTGTAGTCAACACAAATCCTTATCCTCCCATCCTTCTTAATGTTGATGACCATCGAACTTATCCACTTTGATTCCTCAACAGCCTCAATGATGCCTGATGTGATCATCTTATCAATCTCCTCCTTGACTTTGACATAGATTTAGATTCATTCGATAAGGTCTCTTGAATTGGGCATGCGCCCTCCTTCAGTTTGATCACATCTCTCCTAAAGAGTGGTGAACTCCCTTGAGTTCATGGTACCCACGGGAATAAATCCTAGAATTCACACAACAGATCAATAATCTTTGAAACCTCCCTTTCCGACTAGTAATCTCCAATAGTAGCTTCTTTGGGTTTTACGCCTCTGAGCCAATGTTAACCTTCTTAGTTTTCAAGGGTTTGTGGTAAGTGTTGCTTGCTCATCAGCACTATCCATAACCTCGTGCACATACCCATAGTATGGTTAACATCCAAGTTCTCCACCTCTTCACCATCTATCATGTAGACCAACTTTCCTTTCTCCTTTTCCATGCATATGCGCTCAAGTTGTACCTCCTCTGATTCTTCCTCATCAAAGTGCACCTCCAAACTAGGTTCACCCAACAACTCTAGTACTTTATCCTCCACCATGGCACTATCTCCCATAGTTAGGCACTTAACAACCTGCAGTGCCTCATTCACTAATGGCTTAGTACTCTAATACTCAAAAGTTTGAATAAGATCACCATCAACTCCTACCAGTTTCTTTTGAAGGCACAACTCTGAATGAATGTACCACACATGCAACCTTGTAAGGTGGAGTAAAGCTTATGCACCCATAGTGATGGAGGAAAGGCTTTTACACCTTCCATCAAGCCTTCTCACATGCCTAGATGTGAAATGAGGTGGGTTCCTTCCCATGATAGTCTTGTATAGCAGTAGGTGCATTACTTTGGAGAAACCTAATAGAGAACGTGATTCTCACCTCATGCCATTCTAGAAGGTTATCTCGATGGGTCGCCCACCAACGTGTTATGGTCCGAGAAAATTATAGCTAAGCATACTTCTTCTTTTTGATCTCACATCTCCATTGGGTCTCCATTTCTCATAGGAAAACATCAAGGTTACCTCCCCTAGTGTAACTTGGAAACTATTTTCCTCCCAGGTGCCTAACTAAGTGTGCCTTTTTACTCTCATCACAGAGCCTCTTAACTGCCTTCCGACTAACTCATATGTCATGTGCACCCAATTGTCACATGCCACACTAGTTGTATCACTTATAGATTGAGTATTCCACTGAATAACACCTTCTTTTGTTGGTTGCATAACCTCAGGGTCCCTGATAGTGCACACATAGATTCTTTCTAGGTCTTCTTCTCCCAAGGGCTCAATATAGGGTGCTGAATTTCCATCCATTAGAGGAATAATAACACATTCCTCCTTGTTCTCAAAACTTATATACCCCTTATTGAAACGTAAGTCAACATTGTTCTTATACACCAAGGGGCCCAAGTAATGTTGGAAATTTTTCCACCTCAGCAAGTGCCAAGACTTCAAAGTCTCTAGTGAATTTTTCCCCTTGGATAGTTATAATAGCAACATCCTTTAAAACACCAATGGGCATTGCCTTTGTCTTGTTATCCATATACAACACATTTGAAGATGGTTGTAATGGGGGTCTTCCCATTTGATTCCATGCATCCAAGGTGAGAACATTAACTTTCACACCCATGTCAATTAAAATATTACTTAGGAGCCATCCATCAACAACTGCATTCAAGGTAATCTCCTTATCATAGTCAAGATTGTGAGGAGGTAGATTAGCATGAAAAACCTGCCTCTCGTGCTCTCCTCCGGCACTTGGTACTTTTCCTCTCAACCACTCTCCTAACAGAGGGATGATATTCTCTTATCTCAACATCTTACATACCTCCCTAACTTCATCCATATCCTTTTGTGGATCCTCAATGCTCTTCTTCTACTCTAACTTCCATGACTTCTCCTTCAAGCACTGGATCTCTCCTTGTAGGCTTGAATAACATCCATGGTTTCTTGATAAACTTCCTTCTGATGCATAGGGTCTAGATACTTCCCATGCACCACTTCTTCTCTTGTAACCAAGTGGTCTCTGCTTTGGTATCTCCCTAGTGTGCATAGCCTCATCTCACGTCATCAAGTACATAGGTTCTAACTCTAACTCATGTGCCACCCTTGGCATCCATTATTGATCAACACACTTTATGCTCACCATCCCAGTGCCCTTATCCTTCATTGCTTCTAGCTCATATGCTCATATAACTTAGGAACTCTTCATACTTGTGCTTCTTCCACACCAAGAGCACTGCAACAAATCAGGACACTCACACTTGTAATGTTCTATAGATCCACAATTATAATAGGTTCCATGAGGAAATTCACTTCTTCCTCCTCCATGATTTCCACAACCTCTAAATCCACCCCGAAAGCCTCTTCCATCAACCTCCTCCATCCATGTGCCCTTCATAATGATGACCATCATCCTTGGAACTACTAGAAATGTTGGTCTAGTGCACACCAGTATCAATGGCATCATGTATCTAGTCAATCAATCTACAATCCTTGGTGTCATGAGTAGTAGAGGTGAAAATTTTTAATAGCAGGACACATTCTTATGGATCAGTGCATTGTAGCAATGAGACATCTACTTGCATCATGATCTTCGTGGAAAATATCACAGTCCACTGACATGGCACACATTGATCTTCATGGGAAACTGTCCTTTGTATGACCCTCTACTTCACAATTTCATGCACCATAGCCCATGTAGTCTCATGAGCGATTTTCATAGATAATTTCTCTATCACTTATTTTCCATGGCAGTAATTTGGGCTTCAATAGGAATGGACTAACTCATATTATCAATGCTTCCTACTACCTCAAGCACACAAGGAAGCCTCTAAGGCCTCACATGCGCGGATCTGTGAAAGTATTATGTGAAAGCACCCTCCTGAATGGTGTGATCAGTCCTCCAACAAAACCACTGAGCATGTTATGAAGGGTGAATGTCATAAGGTAACTTGGATAGGAGAGTCTTGAAACATGTGTCATACTCCACACACTCTCTCTGTCATTCCTTGTTGAATCTCCTTTAACACATTGATGCTTTTTGTTCAAACTTAGGTATATGGAACTCCGCCAAAAGGCATTACATAACGTAGTATAATCCACCACCATCATGTGTGCATCATATTTTTGGTACCATTGGATATGCATGCGTCCTTGCATTGTGGTTACATACTAAATTTCTTTCCTCTCAGGCATTGATTCCTTCACATGCCATAACAAATCAAATCACTTGGTTTACATGTTCCACGACATTTTCAATGCCCGGTATTTTGTAATTAGGTAAGTGGAGCGACATCTCATAAAATGCTTATTTATGGTGTTGTGGACCTTGTCCCCAGATCCAAGACCTTATTCCCTATAGTTTTACCTCAATCACTGACCCACTAGATCCGCTAGCTCATATCCCTTAGATTGTTGTCGCCCTCAAAATTCCCATCTTTTGAAGTAAAGTTTCAAAATTTTGAGTTTGTTCCTTAAGTATTGGATCACAATCGAGCTTCGACATTGTTTGTAGTTTTCCCATTCATGGAGAATAATTTGAAAGTCAGGCGTAATGGTGAAGTTTCTTTCCTTTTTATTTTCTTCCCACAGTCAAGAATGACAGGCGTATCTTCCCATTATTTTTCCCATAATCCATGGGTAGTACATGGGCATCTCTGATTGGATGTAGTTTGGCCATGTTTTAAGCATCAATGAAGCCTCCACACATCCAAATGATGCAACTCCAACATTAGGGTCTAAGGGATAGTCCTCAAATAAGCGCAGGCTTTCCGCGTGTCCCAGTTCAAAATGAAGGTAAAACAAGCTCAAATTGGCTAAGTATGGAAGGTTCAAAGTGGATGACACCACATGCCTCATTGGCACATATTCAAGAGTAAAATCTAGGGGTATTTCTCAAACTAACACCAATCCTCCATGTGTCTCAGTCCAAAAAGAGAGAGATCCGATCATTAAAATTGACTAAGTATGGGCAAGTTGGCGGAAGTCTCCACATGCCTAATGATGCAATTTTAGAAGTGAAATCAAAGGGTTAGTCTACAAGTAATGCCATCTTGTCATATGGTTAAAGTCAATGGGGAGACATAGTTGGCCATTGAAAAGTCCAAGACTGGTAGAAGGAGACACGTGTCAGCTCGGTGCAATTTCAAGAGGTGTTTCCAAAATGGAAACTCAAATGAGTGCCAGCCCTCCACGTGTCTAGGGGTCAACATAATTCAAGAAAGAAATAGACCCAAATTAGCAAAGTATAAAGGAACCGGTGGAGCTCTCCATGTGTCAGCCTGGTGCAACTTCAAAGGAAAAAAATGCAAAAGGCATCCATGCAAGCCCGCTCTAATCAATTCCTTCCACATGGGCGGCCCAAATTTAAAGTTGTAGAAGCAAATCGAATGGCCCATGTTTTAACTGGTGAAATAATGTAATGGCCATATATTTAAAAAATTGGTTTTTCTACCATTAACGTTTCTTTACAAATCAAGAATTTGAGAGGGCATGAATGATTGGAATAAGTTGTAACTATTTCTTTCTTTTGCTTGAGGAAGTTGTAACCATCTCTTGCAAGCTATATCATGGGATTTCAAAGCCATTGTATGGGTTGGAATTTTGATATTCTTGAACTATAATTTCTAATTGGAAGAAATCAATACAAAGGTTTTCCCCTTTTCCTCTACTTTCTCTTTCCTTTTTGCTCTGATTTGTGAATCATTTAATCCTTGCATGCTTAGAAACTTTGTGTTCTAGTTTATACAATCTCAAGAACTTTGAGTCTGTGGATTGTGCCCGTTATAAATGTGAATGGTTCTACTCTATATCTCATTTTCTCAATACATATAAGGGTTTTCTCTGCCATCTCTTTTCCCTAAAAGTATTGTCTTCTTATGCCTCCCTCCTCTCTTCAATGTCTTCTATCCTCATGTATTGATAACTTTCAGGCATAAAACACATTTCAAGATATCAGGAAACCACCATTGAATGAAAGATTGTATATTTGTACATAGGTTTTGCCCCTGCTTTCAATAAGGGAACCTCTCCCATTAAAGAGGAGGGACTTGTTTGTCCCCTGACTGTGGTTTCATTCCAAGTGCAAATCTGAAACCCAACAGTTTTTGGTGACTCTACTAGGGATTTTTTCAACAAATTTCCTTTCCTAAAAGAACAACTAATTTGATCATTTCTTTAATCTAGAAACTCTAAGATATACTTATGGAGAAGGGCTATTTTAATCAAGATCCCCAATTTCAACTCCTGGATCAACAAGGTTTTCAACTTCCTCCAACAAGAAGAAATAGAAGAGCTCATTCTACAAGCACACCTCTTGTTGAAGACAAAGCTTCTAGTAGTAGCATTCCTCAAGCACAACTTAGCCCTAATCTCCATGCCCTAATTCTTACTGGTGTCTCAGTTCCATTTCAAGCAATCTTTCCAAGGATGGCAAGCACCTCTGCCTTGGGGACAAAGAGTTGGGCCTTTGGCTCTTCCTCAACCATTGCATGAGTTACCTAGGGGTAACAGGAATAATTTTCCCAAATTTAGAGGTGATGGAAAATTACACCCTGATGAACACATTGCAACCTTCATTGTTGCATGTGGGGTCCTTAGATTTGAACATGAGGATGTCTCTATTAGGTTGTTTGTGGAAACCTTGCAAGACAATGTTGCATATTGGTTTTACCATCTTCATGTTGGGACCATCATCGATTGGACTACTATGAGGACTAAATTTGAGCATCGTTTCAAACCTGATGAAGATGTGCATGATTTTTAGCTAAGATTTCTCAAATCAAGAAGGAGCCACATGAGCCTATGAGAGAATTTGTGGCCAAGTTCAACAAGTTGGTTAACAAGATTCCACTAGATACTAGGCCTATTGATCAAATTTAGAAGTGTTTCTTCTTGAATGCTCAATTTCGAAGTAAGATATGCCTCGAGGAGAGAAAATATTACAACTTTGGATGTTGATCAGAGATTGGCTGTCAGTGTGGAAGATGACTTGATCATGTCTAACAAGCTGAAAAGGAGTCTTTCAAATCCAAAGCATCTTCTTCTTCTCCTTCTCCTAGAGGTAATGTAGATCAGTTGGTGTAAAATCTGGCTAATGACCTCATTGCCATAAAAAATCAATTGGCTCAGCATGCTCCATATCAAGATGTTCCAAGGAAGAAATTTTAACCTAAGAACCGCTTGCCCTCTTCTCAAACCAGGTTGGCTATTGAAGGTTAACCCCTCAAGGTGCATGTTAATACTACTTGTGAGGTTCTTGAGCCTGATGATGAGGAAGAAAATGGGCTCTATAATGAACAAGAAGAGGAATCTGATGAATAACTGGAGGATCCTGGTGGTTCTCAAGTTCATTTCCTCACCACTAAGGGTGTGGATGGCCAAGATGACTATGATGATGTAGTGGTTGAGATGAACAGCTGAATCATATGTTGTTATGACCCAGAGTAGACCAAAAAAAAAAAAGTGGTGCAACCTACAAAAATATCCAAGGATTACCCCATCACCATCCTGGTGATTACAAGAAGAGGAGATCCTATTCCTACTACTTCCACCCGAAAGGTAAGCTCTACTAGTCCTTCTTCCCCTACTTCCACTTCTAAGAATTCTTGTCCAACAAATGATAAAGACTGATAGATCAAAATCTCCTGCTACTCCTAATATTGATTCCCCATCCACATCTGGATCTTTTGACATTATAGACCATATTAAAAAGACCAAGATTCATATTTCTAAGGCGAGTTCTATCAAACCCATCCTAAAGCCTTTGCCAAAATGGTTAAATTTTTAAATTCTAAATCTAAAACCCCATCCCATTCTTCTAAATGAATTTTTCCAAATCCTTCTTCTCTACCTCAACCCTACCTTTGGTTGTAGTCACTTCAACCAATGAGAAGATCAAGCCCTTCTATGTGAATCCACTCATAGTCAGCCACAAGCTTAGCAATTTTGTCATTGATTCGGGCGCATCGATAATGTAATTCCTGCTAAAAGTGGCTCATGCTTTGGGTCTAACCCTAACCCACACTTATGGCTCTTGATATTCCATGGAAAGTAGAGAAGTTCCTTTGGTTGGGAGAATCAAGGATGCACAAGTAGATTGTGGTTACTTTGCCAAAGAAGAAGGTGTTGACTACCATCTTGGTTGATGATATCCCTCCTTCCTATGGCATGTTGCTAAGTAGGAACTTTTGGAAAGATGTTGGAGGTGAAATCCAAATGGATTGGTCACATACCTTGATCCTTGTCAATGGGAAGATGAAGAAGCTTCTTCCTGAGAAACAAACATAGTATATTGTGAAAAAGACAAATGATCCTAAAGCACAAATACCGTATGAAGACATTGGGCATGGGAACTATATGATCATGTCACAAGAGGATACAAGTCTACCAAAATAAGTTTTTCTTGATCCTAATGGTGTGTGGAATTTGGAGTTTGATGGAAGTTGTTCTTCAGTTGGTTCTAGAGCTGGTGTAGTGATTATTTCTCTGGGGGTAAGGTTTATCTATTCTCTTTCAAATTTCAGTTCGAAAATACCAACAATACTTCCAAGTATGAGGCCCTTATTCTTGGGTTGATCATGGTGAAGGAAATGGGAGTGAAGAACCTTCTTGCTTGTGGAGATGCCAAGTTGATTATAAAACAAATTAGAGACCTTTATCAGGTAAAGAGAAGAATGTTGAACCACTATAGGAATCTGGTTTAGGATTCCATTGAATTCCTTGATGGTTTTTCCATTGAAGTTGTGCTAAGGGAAAGGAACACTAGTGCTGAATCTCTAGCTATTTTAGGGTCCTTGTTGATTTCTCACCCTAATTTCCCTCAGGATAAATTCACCATTGAGCTGATCCATAGACCCAGTGTGCCTAACAATGCAAATAATTGGCAAGTTTTCAATGATGACTAGCATTTTCTTTCTTTCTTGGAGCTCAAAGACAAATTTGATCAGTTTTACTTTGAAGGAAGTGAAACTATTTCTGAGAGAGTGTGTGTCATCAAATGAAGGGGTGTCAAAGAATAGATGGATCAAGATGGATGCATCAAACTAAAAGAAAACAAAATTCCTAAAGGGCTGGTGAGTTTGGATGATATTTTTTATAAACATAATAGATATATGAAGTCTAAAGTTTCCAAGGAGCTTGACAATCTATCTGAGACCGAGAAAGTGAATATTGGGGTCTTGATGATCCCAAAATGGTCAACATTGGAAAATGCTACACAGAAGAGAAAAATAAGGTGGTGAATTTTTTGAAGAGGTATGTTGATGTTCGCTTACTATTATGATTATATTAAGGATTTTCAGCCTAAAGAAATGTAACATTTCATTCCTCTTAAGCCACGGGAACAAACCCTTCAAACAAAAGAAAAGGCAATATAATAGAAAGATATCTCGATACAATTTTCCAAGAAATACAAAAGACTCAAGGCTAGGATCATCTTCCCCATCCACCATTCAACGTGGATTTCTAATATAGTGGTTGTTAGGAAGAAGAATGGTGAGATCCAGATCTCGTGTGGACTTGAAAATCTAAATCAGTGGTTCTTTGAAGGAAAATTACCCTCTCCCCATGATGGACCAAGTATTGCAAGTTGTCATAGTGCTCGGAGATGCTATCTATGTTAGATGGATTCTCGGGTTACAATGAAGAAGAGGTGAATACTCGAGATCAACATAAGACTCCCTTTACAACTCCTTGGGGCACCTTTGCATACAAGAGGATGCCATTTGGTCTCATCAATGTTGGTGCTTACTTTCCAAAGGGCCATGGACTTGGATTTTGGGTAGTTTGAAAGGGAAATGCTTTGTTGTGTATTTGGATGACTTGACATTATTTTATAAAGCAAGAATAGATCACTTCCAACACCTTGAAAGAATATTATAGAAGTGTAGAGAGCATGAAATTTCTTTAAACCCTAAGAATTTTATGTTTTTGTGTCATAGAAGGAAAGTGTTGGGACACGTTGTTTCAAAGGAAGAAATCAAGATTGATCCCAAGAGAGTTCATGCCATCCAATAAATTCCTTTTCCATCAAGTAAGAAAGGTCTCCATTATTTCTTTGGTAAGATCAATTTATTAAGGAGATTCATCCCCGATTTTGTAGAACTTACTATGAGAATTGCTCGCATGATGCAAAGGAAGAAAACTTTGTTGGTTGGTCCTCTAAAGGGAAGAAATCATTTAAGGACATAAAATAGGATATTGCAAAGATTCCAATCTTGGCGTGCCCTGAATTTAGCAAATATTTCATTATCTATTGTTATGCCACTGAAAATACCCTAGTTGTTGTGTTAGCCTAGAAGAATGATGAAGATCATGAGATCCCAATTACATTCATGAGTTATGTCTTCAAAACTCATGAGCTGAAGTACACCATGATGGAGAAATATGCTTTTGTAGTTGTCAAATTTGTCAAGTAGTTTAGGTTTTACATCCTTAATTCTCATTCTATGGTGCTGGTTCCTGATATAAAAATCAAATCCATTCTTACTCAACAAGAATTTGGAACCAAGAGAGGTAATTGGGTAGCAAAGGTGCAAGAGTATGATATTGACATCAGGACAACAAAGCTGGTTTGGGGTAAGGGCCTGTGTGAACTCATTGCTGAAGGAGATGCCAAGGAATTGTCCAAAGATGGAGTTGATGTCCCTAATATGTGATTTTCCTTATATGGATATGTTCTTTTTGATTATGGGAAATCATGCTTGACATGGTTAAAGTCTTTTTTGCTCTTAAAAGAACTTAGATAGAACTGGAATGTTTCCTGGATTCATTTCTTTCATTTCTCATAAATGAGTGCAATCTGATTTCAGGAGAATTGTAAACTTATCTATCTTTATGACTCATCCTTGGATCAATTACAGTGATCCAAGGAATGTTTTAAATCTATTCAAGATGAACAACTGATAAAATTGGCATTCCATGAATTATTAAGTTTTGGACTGAGCTTAGAAGATATAAGTTCTTTAATCCTCCTTAATGAAAATATTTCCATTATGTGGAAAGTTTCGTTGGATTTCTGGGAATCGACCCCGCAGGTCATTACAGTCGTAATTGGGTTTTCAGCCATTTATGGCATTAGAGAGAACCGGGACCCTAAGCCCGGTAAGGTATATAGGTATTCCTATTTAAGCTATGGTACTTGATATAATTTCTAAACCTAACCTAGCTTGGTGCAAACAAAACCTGGAAAGGTTGCTAGATAATAATCTAACCTAGAACCTAATACTACCAGGTTATGGGTGATCTAACCTAGTTCCTAAACTATGTATTTTTGTTATACACCTAAGGGTTTACCTAACCTAATTGCTAAGGGCTTATACTAAGGTTAGTGGTTAGTGTTATATCCTAAGGTATAAATTTTAAATTACCTAAGACCTAACCTAAGCCACTAATCTACCCTAAGTTAGTGGTTATGAATTGGAACCTAAAGGGGGTCGCATACATATTGGCAATGGTTTCTATGGAATTAATGTTAAGTGATAAGGTTGTAAGGCATACGGACTACCAGCTTTGGTAGGGATTAGTAGGTTAGCGGAAGCCAAGGTGGCAGCATCACTAAAGTTTGAAATGTTTGTTAAATTTGATTTGGCACTTGCCAAATTTGGTGGTCGGTGGCAAGGAGGACTGAGTAGGAAACTTGGAGTTAATGAAATTAAATGCATTTGGGTTTGAGCCCAACCCGCCTTGGTAGGCATGCCAAGCGGATTTTGGATGAGTTGTTTCATTTCGCATGTGCTCCATTTTTCACTCTTCATGCAATCTGGTTTTTCAAACCAACAGTTTAAGCTTCATTGCATGGCTATTTTTGATGTTTCAGATCTATTTTCATTTTGTGGAATGTATATAAAAACATTGGGAAGAATTTTTTGGTTGTTTGACCTATCGTGGAGAAGAAGAGAAGAAAGGAGCTCGATCAGAGGTCTTCTTCGAGTTCACAACAGTGGCACTATCAGGCATGATAGGCTCTAACTGTTAAAACCTCTTGCTTCCTCTAAATGTTTTTATGAAAACAACTTTGATCTGAAGTGTTTGTGCATTTCATGCTTTATCTGGAATATGGATTTATGGGTTTTGTATAAACTAGTGTTTCTGGGTTGAATCTGGATTTTACTTGATTCTGTTGGAAGCTTGTTTGCATTGCTTTTTCTTTTACAAAGGAATTGTGATATGTGAGAAAAACGAAACTTCACAGTACTTCCTTAGTGGTTGAAATTGTTGGTTGGTTTCGACTTCTTTAGTGGTTTTTATTGTTACATGAAATTTGTTTGTATTCATTGAGTTGGTGTTGTGAACTATTGTGTTTATAAACCCAAGTGGGTAAGCAACTCTTGTGACTTTTGGAAACTCTTAAACTGGTTCGAGCTAATTGGTTGAATACTCGTTTCAGTGAACGAAATCATTTCTAAGATTATCTACTTTAGGATGTTAGTGTTTTATTTCATGGATAATTGGACTGTGAATAAATTCATGGAGGTTCTCGGTACTTTGGTGATAGTGTTTTTGTATCACTACTTTGGTTGTGAAACTTTAATTGTTGTAAGGCCTTTGTAATGCATAGGAAACATAGTATATGGTTTAGTCTATATTCTTTTACGAAAGGCATTGACTATTTTTGAAATTTAGACTATGTGTAACCAAGATATGGTTTAGTTTTTAATTCTTCTTGCAAGGAACATTGAATGATAATGAAACTTGCATGCACAAGAAAAATAGTATATGGGTTAGTGTTGTGTTTCTTCCTTTTGTTGTTGAATTTGGAATAAGTACTAAAATTGTGTTTGTATTACGGTAAATTAGACTAGAAACCTCATTTCAAGTCTCTTAGCATGGTGCTTGTGAAATCTTATTCATTCTAATTACATTAATGGTTTGTGGAGTATTTGGGAACCCGTGACTTGAAGTCGTTAAGTCTTAACGATGTTAAAGTTTATTACATTCTATTTGAAATTGAAAAGGCGTTGTGATGGGGTTTCAAAGGTGTATGAATGAATTTGAAAGACCTATTCTTGACTTTAAAACTATTTTATAAGTATTTATTATAATTGGTTTAGTAAATTTAGGGTATTGGGTAGGTATGAATTATGTGATTTGAATACGGTGAAAACCCAACTTATACTATATGTAATTTAGTTCTTGATGCTATCAAATTAAATAATGATCTTATGTATCGTTGTTCAATATTATAGGCTTTGGTTACTTATAACTAGTGAAATTTTTGATTGATTTCACTTGATTTTTCAACTCGAATGATTAGAGTCTTTGAAAGGGAAAGTTGTGTCTATTTATTGAGATAGATTGGAATTTTGAGTCTGGGTTAGTAAAGAAAAATTGCATGATTTAAACTTATTTGAAAACTTTTACCGTTATGGGATAATTCTGGGTGGTTACCTAGATATAACTATGTTTTAGAGAGGTGAGTTATTATTAAAATGAACTAAATAAAAGACAAGTTATGATAAAAAGGATTATAAAAGATGTAAAAGTAAATAGTGTTTTTAAAATTAATGGTTGAGTTATTTAAAATAATGGAACATGATGTTGTTGTTGTTTAATAAGGGTTGTTAGGTTAAAGCTGTTTAAACAAATCTAGAAGTAATTTAAGTTAATTAAATTTCTTAGGATGATATGAATGATAATGATATATAAAGGTAACTTAAGAGTGTTGGAACTTCGGGATTTTGTTAGCTCCCAAATATTGTCTTAATAACCCAAATTTAACTTAACATAAGTAAAATTTTGGAGGTATGTACATATTTATGAGGTTGTTATGTAGGATTTGAAACACATCAATTGCATGGTTGTACCTTTGAGAATATTAGGATCTTCTCGAGGATATAAAACATGTTTTTAACATGTGGCAACACCCTTTATACATGATCGTAAGATACTACACACCTTTGAACTTGATCAAATTTTCCTCCAAGAGGTTAGTATCATAGCTATGATATGATATGTATCCCTTTTGGATGAAGGGTACATTGGGCACATGTAGATGGGTTAACCTAGGTTGACCAAAGATGCCAATTTACCCTAAGTCTTTATAGCCTCTTCATTCATGACCTAAGTTGTTAATATAATAGAGTTAAAATAATGATAGGGGTTATGAAGTTCATTATAAGACATTATTGATAAGGTTAATGGAGTGGGGTGAAGGATGTATTCCGATTGATGAGTATGCCATCAAGGAATAAGTTATATGAACAATATGTTAGAAATCTTTGGCCAAAGTATCGCAAGCTGCTGATTGTGTTGTCTATGTCACCTAGTCTAAGGATCATGATGCCGATGAATATTGGTAACAAATATTCATTAGGTTCCTTGGACATATCACTCAGAACCTAGAATAGGGTAAGAGAACCAAGTATATGGAGTATTCAGTAGAATACTCAAAACTCAATGTTACACATGAATGGATCGGTAGTTCACCGAGTCATGGAATGAATAGATCGGTTGCTCACCGAGTCATTATAGCTGCATATGGTTATCTATTATAAGAATGATTGTTATGAAATGTGTGTTCTAAATTATGTATTTAGAATAGAGAACATTAATCATGCAAAAAAAAAAAAAAATTCCTTGTTTCTAAAGTCTTAAAATGGGAATGTTACATCTTGGTATTAGAGCTAAAGGTTACAGCTCTTGGACCTATTGTGTCCATAATCTGATAAAAAATTAGATTTTATTGTAATAGAAAATGGTTAGAACAAGGGGAAAGTTGTGAATAATGCTCCACCTAATGAAGGAGCAGCAACAACCCAAAACTTGATGAGATCCTTGATGCCCCATTGGACACAAGAGATATTTTCACTATGCTCGAACAACAAGTGATGGGTAATGAGGAGGAAGAAGAAGCTGGTAATAACAATCAGCCACCTCCTGAGGACAACCCCGATTTGGGTGTTGATAATAACAATGTTAATGTAATTGTCTCAACTAGAAAACAAAAAGGCAAGGTTGGAAGCTAAACTCACTAATGATATAAAAAGGATAAGTCCACCTAAGTTTGATGGCACCACATTAGGTGATGGGGCTGAGAACTGGCTTAGTGAGATGGAGAAGTACTTTGCAATAAGGAACTTCT
This sequence comes from Taxus wallichiana var. yunnanensis, assembly GCA_018340775.1. Taxonomy (NCBI): domain Eukaryota; kingdom Viridiplantae; phylum Streptophyta; class Pinopsida; order Cupressales; family Taxaceae; genus Taxus; species Taxus wallichiana. The sequence continues at coordinate 986,682,232 of CM031240.1, forward strand.
CAGAAGAGACCAAAGCTATTTGGGGAGCATATCAGCTTTCCCATGAAGCATCTTCATGGTGGGACAGCCGAAGGATGAGCTAAACATTGATGAAACTAACATCACTTGGGATCAATTTAAAGGTTATTTTAGGCAATGATGGCTGCCACAACTTTATTATGATAAGAAAATGATTGAATTTTAACTTAGCTCAAGGGAAGTTAACTATAACTGAGTATTGGGAATGGTTTATGAAACTACTCAAGTATGTACCTCAGTATCAAATTGATGAGAAGTTCAGAATATGGAAATTCATCATGGGGTTGAATCCCATCATTGGGGGAGAGGTTGATGTTCACAGCCCAACCACTATGGAAGGGGTTGTTGAAAAATCCATAAGGTAGGAACAAAAGTTAAAGGCTATTTCTGCTCATAAAGAGGAAGTGCGGAAGAAAGTTCCAAACTCTTCTTCAGCTTCTCTTGCACCTAAGAAAGGACCATGGAAAAAGTTTGGTAACAAAAGTAAGTTTCCAACTGATAATAATAAGAAAACAACAATGAATAAGACTGTTGGTAATACATGAAACAATTTTTCCAAAAATAATAATAATGGGTGAAAACCCTATGGAGGTCAAATGATAACTTTAAGGCTGGAAATAATTTTGAGCCCAAAAAGGGACCGGTAGGAGGCTGTTATAACTATGGAAAAGATCATTACGTGAATCAATGTCCTTTGAAGAAGGATGATCGTAATCAACAACACAAGATACATGTTGCAGTAGCTGACAAGCAAGCTGAAAAGCAAGTTACACCTATTGAAGTTCCTGGTAAGTTATTTGACATACCTGTAACTATTATATTTGATATGGGAGCTACTGAATGTTTTATTTCTAGTAAACTTGCTTCAAAACTTAAAAGAAAAGCTTGGAAAAATGGATAAATCATGGACTGTACATTATGGTAATAATTCTATTCATACAGTTAGTATGTGTCTTTTGGAGCAGTCCTTGACTTACCTAGCTTTTCCATAGAAGTTGATCTCTATGTAGCACCTTTGGGATCTTATGATATAGTCATAGGTGTAAATTGGTTAGTAGATCATAAAGCAAAGGTAGACTATTTTGAAAAACATATTAGTTGTTTAGATGATCTGCTAGAAAAATAGAGATTCAAGGTGTAAAACGAGAAATTTCAGTTAGGAAATTATCAGCTATGCAACTTAAAAAGGCCAAAAATAAAGGTTGTACCTTATATGCAGTAAAGATTTCTAGAATATGGAAGAAAACAAGTGATTTCATGGAATGTTATCCACTATTACAGAACTTCGGTGATGTTTTTCGGAAGAATTATCGGGACTACCACCCAAAAGGGAGTTTGACTTCACGATTGAAATCAAACTAGGTACTGAACCTATTTCTAAAGCACCTTATCGAATGACTACCACAGAATTAGTTGAGCTTAAGGCTTAGTTGCAAGAAATTTTGTCTAAGGGTTTGATTAGACCAAGTGTTTCACCTTGGGGAGCACCAGTGATCTTTGTGAAAAAGAAGGATGGAACACTCAGATTGTGCATTGATTACAAGATGTTAAACAAAGCAACAATCAAGAATAGATACCCACTTCCTAGAATTGATGATCTATTTGATCAGATGCGTGGAGCATCGGTATATTCTAAGATAGACCTTGGTCTGGATATCACCAACTATGAATTAAGGAAGAGGACATTCATAAAACAACTTTTAGGACAAGGTATGGACATTATGAATTCACGGTTTTACCCTTTGGATTAATGAATGCACCTACAACTTTCATGAACTTAATGAATAATATATTTCAAGAATACTTGGACAAGTTTGTGCTTGTATTCTTGGATGACATTCTCATATATTCTAAAAGTGTGGAGGAGCACCATGAACACTTGAAAATAGTTTTGGAAATTTTGAGAAAAAGACGGTTATATGGTAAGCTGTCCAAATGTTCTTTCTATGACACTGAAGTTCACTATTTGGGTCATGTTATAAGTAAAGATGGGATTGTTGTGGATCCTTCTAAAATTATAGCTATAGTTCGAGTGGCCTGCACCCAAGAATGTACATGAAGTTAGAAGCTTCATGGGCCTTGCAGGTTATTATAGAAAATTTGTTAAGGATTTTTCTAAGGTGGTTGCACCAATAACTTCATTGCAGAAGAAGGATAAGAAATTTGTCTGGGATGATAAATGTGAATCTGCATTTAAAAATTTGAAAAGTTAGTTGACTTCAACACCTATTTTAGTTGTACCTGATCCAAATGGAGACTTCACGGTTGTAACGGATGCATCTGGGGAGGGTCTTGGAGGTATTTTGTTACAAAATGATCATGTCATAGCTTATGAAAGTAGAAAACTTAAGTTACATGAGTTGAATTATGCTCCACATGATTTAGAGATTGCTGCCATAGTTCATGCACTTCAAGTTTGGAGGCATTATCTGCTTGGTAAACCATTTGAGTTGAAAACTGATCATCTTGGACTGAAGTACATTTTCACTCAGCCAAATCTGAATGCAAGACAATGAAGGTGGTTAGAGTTTTTGTCTCAATATGATTTTGATATAAGCTACATTAAAGGAAAAGAGAATAGAGTAGTTGATGCTCTAAGTCGTAGGAAGCACATTTATGCTCTTATAACATTAAGAACTCAGTTTAAGGATGAAGTAAAAAGTGCTATGGAATCTGATTCATACTTTCAACAAGTAAAAGCAGTGCTTGCTGTAGATCCAAAAGATGAAAGGTATAAAGGTTTTCACTTTGATAATGAAGGAATCTTACGTTATGAAAACAAGAGTATACATACCTTTACTTAATGATTTGAGAAAGAAATTGTTGACAGAGTTTCATAACTCACCTTTTTGGACACCCTGGCATTACGAAAATGCTTGCTGATATAAAACAACAATATTTCTGGAAGGGAATGAAAAAGGATGTTATAGATTTCATGACTCATTATCTGGAATGTCAACGAGTAAAAGTAGAACATATGCATCCAGCTGGTTTTCTATATCCTCATAGCATACCACAGTACAAATGGTAAGTAATAAGCATGGATTTTGTGCAAGGGTTGCCTATGTCAAGAAATAAACATGATGTTATTTTGGTAGTAGTTGATAAACTAATGAAAGTAGCTCATTTTATTGCTGGAAATCTAAAGGATGATTCTCCTATTTTAGCTAAAAGATTTGTACATGAAATTTTCAGATTACATGGAGTACCTGAATTAATCATATATCGATAGAGACCCTAGAATGACATCAAGGTTTTGGCAAATGCTTAATGTAGCTCTTGGAACTAAATTGAACTTCAGTTCTACGTATCATCCGGAAACAGATGGACAAGACTGAAAGAGTAAATCAAGTTTTAGAAGATATGTTACGGATGTATTGTATGGATCAACAATATAAGTGGGAGGAGTATCTCCCATTAGTTGAATTTGCATACAATAATACATATCATGCTTCTCTTAAGATGGCACCTTTCGAGGCACTTTATGGAAGAAAATGTAGAACCCCTGTTAGTTGGGATAACATTGAGGATAGAGAAGTAATTGGACCTGAAATCCTTGGAAATGGAACAACAAGTTAAAATGATTCGTGAATGCTTGAAAGAAGCAGCAGATAGGAAAAAGAGTTATGCTGATTTAAAGCGGGTTGACAGAAATTGAACTTGGTGAGAAGGTTTTTCTTCATGTTAAACTGAAAAAGAGTTCTATAACTTTTGGCAAGGCTACCAAGTTATCACCTCGTTATGTGGGACCATTTGAAATAGTTGAAGTAATCAACCCTGTAGCTTATCGATTAGCACTACCACCTACTTTGTCACATGAATGCATGATGTTTTCCATATTTCTTTGCTTAAGAAATACATTTCAGATTTATCACATGTGTTAAATTGGAATTCCTTGCAGGTCCAAGACCCAAGAATAATCGTGGTTAAACCCACTGAGTGCTGGAAACTCACGCCAGTTGCATTTAAGAAATCATGAAATAAGACAATGTAAGGTCCAGTGGGACCAGTTTAACGAAGAAAGTGCAACTTGGGAAAATTTGGAAGATATGAAAACTACTTTTCCCTTTCTTTTTGAACAGAACTGAATCTGTTGACTGATAAAAAAAGAAATTTATGATTTTATCTTTCCATGACATTAAGTAAGCCAGTTTTGGGCAAACGTTTATTCAATTTGAGCAAACAGTTATATAATACTGATTTCTGGAACTAAAAAGTTTAAAATAGTTGATTTTGAATAAGAGAAGTGAATGAATTGACTATCCTTAATGTAATTAAAGGATGTAATCATCGGGATGATGATTCTTTTAGGAGGGAAGCATGTAACACCCTTAACTGTTGTTATTTTCCTCCTTTGCATTCAAGTGTTGATATGTGATTTTCCTTATATGGATATGTTCTTTTGATTATGGGAAATCATGCTTGATATGGTTAAAGTATTTTTTGCTCTTAAAGAACTTAGATAGAACTGGAATGTTTCCTGGATTCATTTTTTTATCTCTCATAGATGAGTGCAATCTGATTTCAGAAAAATTGTAACTTATCTATTTTATGACTCATCCTTGGATCAATTACAGTGATCCAAGGAATGTTTTAAATCTATTCAAGATGAACAACTGATAAATTGGCATTCCATGAATTATTAAGTTTTGGACTGAACTTAGAAGATATAAGTTCTTTAATTCTCCTCAATGAAAATATTTCCATTATGTGGAAAGTTTCGTTGGATTTCTAGGAATCGACCCTGATAGGTCATTACAATCGTAATTGGGTTTTCAGCCATTTATGGCATTAGAGAGAACCGGGACCCTAAGCCAGGTAAGATATATAGGTATTCCTATCTAAGCTATGGTACTTGATACAATTTCTGAACCTAACCTAGCTCGGTGCAAACAAAATATGGAAAGGTTGCTAGATAATAATCTAACCTAGAACCTAATACTACAAGGTTATGGGTGATCTAACCTAGTTCCTAAACTATGTATTTTTGATATACACCTAAGGGTTTATCTAACCTAATTGCTAAGGACATATACTAAGGTTAGTGGTTAGTGTTATATCCTAAGGTATAAATTTTAAATTACCTAAGATCTAACCTAAGCCATTAATCTACCCTAAGTTAGTGGTTATGAATTGGAACCTAAGGGGGTCACATACATATTGGCGATGGTTTCTATGGCATTAATGTTAAGTGATAAGGTTGTAAGGCATATGGACTACCAGCTTTGGTAGGGATTAGTTGGTTGGTGGAAGCCTAGGTGGTAGCATCACTAAAGTTTGAAATGTTTGTTAAATTTGATTTGGCACTCACCAAATTTGGTGGTCGGTGGCAAGGAGGACTGAGTGGGAAACTTGGAGTTAATGAAATTAAATGCATTTGGGTTTGAGCCCAAACCCCACCTTGGTAGGCATGCCAATGGATTTTGGATGAGTTGTTTCATTTTGCATGTGCTCCATTTTTCACTCTTCATGCGATCTGGTTTTTGAACCAGTAGTTTAAGCTTCATTGCATGGCTATTTTTGAGGTTTCGGATCTATTTTCATTTTGTGGAATGTATATAAAACATTGTGGAAGAATTTTTTGGTTGTTTGACCTTTCGTGGAGAAGAGGAGAAGAAAGGAGCTTGATCAGAGGTCTTCTTCGATTTCACATGGCACTATCAGGCATGATAGGCTCTAACTATTAAAATCTCTTGCATCCTCTAAATGTTTTCATTAAAACAACTTGCTCCGTTGTGTTTGTGCATCCATGCTTTATCTGGTATATGGATTTATGGGTTTTGTATAAACTTGTGTTTCTGGGTTGAATCTAGATTTTACTTGATTTTTTGGAAGTTTGTTTTGCATTGCTTTTTCTTTTACAATGGAATTGTGAATATGTGAGCAAATTTGAAACTTCATAAGTACTTCTTGGTGGTTGAAATTATTGATTGGTTTGACTTCTTTAGTGGTCTTTATTGTTACATGAGATTTGTCTGTATTCATTGAGTTGGTGTTGTGAACTGTTGTGTTTATAAACCCAAGTGGGTAAGCAACTCTAGTAACTTTTGGAAACTCTTAAACTGGTTTGAGCTAATTGGTTGAAAACTCATTTTTGGTGAATGAAACCATTTCTAAGATTATTTTCTTTAAGATGTTAGAATTTTATCTCATGGTTAATTGGACTATGAATAAATTCATGGGTGGGATGTTTTGTATCACCTTGTGGAAACTTTAACTATTGTAAAGTTTGCATGCACATAGAAAATATAGTATATGGTTTAGTCTGTATTCTTCTTGTGAAAGGCATTGACTATTTTGAAATTTGGGCACTGTGTGTAAGCCAGTATATGGTTTAGTTTGTATTTATTCTTGTGAGGAACATTGATTGATAATGAAACTTGCATGCACAAGGAAAAATAGTATATGGATTAGTGTTGTGTTTCTTCCTATGAAAACTTGGTTGATTTTGGAATAGTACTAAAATTGTGTTTGCTATTATGGGTAAACTAGACTGTAACTGAAGTCTCTTAGCATGGTGCTTGTGAAATCTTATTCTTTGACCACATTAATGGTTTGTGGAGACTCTTTATGAACCCGACTTGAAAGTCGTTAAGTCTTAACGATGTCAAGTTTATTACATTCTATTTGAAATTGGAAATAGGGTTTGAAAGGTGTTTGAATGAAATTAGAAGACCTATTCTTGATTCTGAATTATTTATAAGTATTTCATTATAATCGGTTTAGTATTACGGTAATTGGGTAGGTATGAATTCGTGATTTGAATATGGTAAAGCAAATACTATACAAGAAATTTGTTCTTGATGCTTCAAATTAAATGGTGATCTGAGCGATGTATCGGTTCAACTATTATAGGATTTGGTTACTTATAACTAGAGGGAATCTGTTGATTACCTTAACTTGGTTTTTCAACTTGAATGATTAGAGTCTTTGAGGAAGTTGTTTCTATTTCATTGAGCTCGGGATTAAAATGAGTCTTACTCAGTATGAATTGTATTTATATTATTGTTGAACTTGTCGTTATTGGGATAGTTCTGCCTTACCTGGACTATCGGGAAGTCTAGAGGGTGAGTACCAAACCAGATTTCTTACTTCTTGTTGAGCTCAATAAATGGATGTCAAGTCTAGAAAAGTAAATAGTGATTTTAAAATTGATTTGATTGTGTTTGAACATCACTATTTTGTTGTCAAGTTTAAAAAGGGAAAAATTTAAGGTAAGATAGATGGAATTTTTCTGTAGATAGTGAATGGGTTCTAAGAAAGAAAATGGTTACATGATTTCTTCTTATCTGAAGATTGTTTTGGTACCATGAAAGAATAATAAGTCTTCAGGGATATACTGTAATACCTTACCAGTTTGTGGGATGTGTATGAATTGCATTATTAAAATGTTTCTATCGGAAAGTAGAAAACATGTATTATGTTGGGAAAGTTGAGAAAGATGTATCAGTTGGTTATCTCTTTACTGATGTTGTTCTAGCTCTCTTTTCTTGGAACTCTTGCTTAAACATGAAATGTATGTTTAAAAAGGAAGTAAAACTATTTAATTGAGTTGTAAGATTTGGTTATAGATTGGGATCATATTATGATAGGTAAACTTTGTCTAATGTAGATTGGGTTCTTTTCAAGCACTCAAGACTTTCTGGAAATGGCACCATTGGATAGATCTTTTTCTCAGCTTTCCAGAAAGGTAAAGTTTTCCTCCTAACTCCATGTATTTTTGAAGTTATGGCTTGGCGGAGTTTTTGTGGGAAATTTTCCCTGAAAGGCCATGAGCCGATAATATGCTGCCACGTGTCCTCGAGAGTGGCGGAGGGCGGAGGTAAACTTGGATTTTACCAAGTGATTCGGAAAGTTTTCAAAAGGAACATTTCACCCCCGAAGGCCCGCCTATGAATGACATGCCACGTGTCCAAGGGGAGAAAATAGAAAATTTGACTAAGTGTTGGTGCCATGGAAAAATTCTCTAGGAAAGGCCCGTGCCCAACCACATTGCCACGTGTCCTTAGGCAAGGAGTGGTGGGGTGAGAGATGAAGTTAGAATTTTGGTGAAATGTTTGGTGAGGGCACAAAGTCAAATTTTTCCCATGAGGGTCCGCATCCAATGGCCTCATGCCATGTGTCTCAAGACCCGTGGACCATGGAGGGGATTTAAAAATTTGGTGAAGTGTTTTTGTAAAATTCAAGAGAATTTTAATTGATTGGCCTGCCAGTGAGATGATCGAGCCATGTGTCCCGGGGGTCGGAGTTTTTGGAGCGTGGGGGATTGGGAATTTTTCCCAAAGGTAAAGTGAAAGGAGGAAGGTTCACCCCAAAGGCCCCACATCCAGATGGAGAGCTTGCTTGCCACGTGCTTGCAGGAGCTTGGAATGTGGGGAAAAGTTGGAAATTTTCCCAAAGCAAAACAAAGGAAATCAAAAGGAAGTCCGCCCCTAAAAAACATGAACCAATGGGCATCTTGCCGTGTCCATGTGGTGGCAAGGAAAAAAAAAGGAAGGAAAAGCCCATAGGCCCATAGGGAAAAAGGTCAAAAAGGAAAATTTAAAGGAAGCAAAAGGTGAATCTCTTGCCATGCCCGTGTCCTCAGATCATCGGCCTGGCGGAGATTTTTGGAAAATTTTCCAATGGTCAAAATGATGGAAAATGAGGCATCAAGAGCCCATGCAGCCAATGGAATCATGCCACGTGGCACCTGGAATGGTGGAGCATGGGGATTTTTGGGAAATTTTCCCAAATGCAAAAAGTGGAAAATTTCAAATTTTTTGCCCGCCAATCCGTTTTGGCCCTGTTTTGCCCTAAAATTTCAAATGGCCATAACTTTCGATCCAGAGCTCGGTTTTCACGTTCTTTATATCAATGGAAATCTGGTGAAATTATCTACAAGATTTGGGGTCAATTTTGTATTTTGATGGATTTTGGAGAGAGAAAATTGAAAACACCTCTCTGGCACGTGGTAATGACAGAAATGACGTTTCAACCACCATTTTTAATGAAGAATGGCTCGCATTCTCTCCCAGCATGGTGAAAAATGTCAGGGAATGGACCTGTAAGGATGCCCATGCTATTTTATTGCATTTTTGGTTGGTGGTTGAAGCTCTCCCATGTTTTCCCATGTTTCTCTCTCCTGGGGTCATTTTTTTGCATTGTAAAAGCCAGATTTGGCTCATTTTGAAGGGTTGAACATTTTTCATGTATTGCAGGCTCCCTCTTTCACCTTAAAAGTGATTTTGTGGAAAAATCAGACCTCTTCCAAGACTGCAACCTATTTTTTGCCTCTCAGATGTTGTAATGCATGTGTTTTGATGTTGGAAATGACAATGCAAGCTCTGTGAATGAGTTTTAATCCTCTGTTTGTGTTGTTTGATTCATTTCTGACCTTTCATTACAGTTTATCAGTTTGTGCATGAAGTTTTGTTGCATTTCTATGATTTGTGTCAATCTGTAGAAGTAAAAAATGCTCACCACTCCTTTGGTGCATCACCTTATTAGCATTAGTTTCAGTTTTTGCATTCTCTATCTCTGTCCCCTTTGGAATTTAGAGTAGGATCTTGAATTCAAACCTCTATAACTTGCAAGTAATACACCTGATCAGAGGAGTTGAGGAACCAGACCTCTAATCTGGAGATTCTTTTCCCATTTTACAAGTCCCACACTTGGGGAAAAGATTCAATGTTGTGCAATCACACTGGATGTCCAAAATGTCAAACTAGAAATCTGATCAACATCCAGGGGTGCTGTTGATTTGCACCAATAGTTTTGGCATGCCGGTGGGACCTTAGAGGTCTTCATCTTCATTGCAACAAAATTGATGTGCATTTGTTGCAAGTTTCTTGCTTAAAAGAGCCCTAAATTACACATCTGGCGACTCGAGGAAGAAGAATCAGCTGGTTTTAGTAGTGTAGACCTGAAAACTCATGAGAAGAATCACCACAAGGTCAAGAGTTGGAGAAGAAGAGGTGTTGTTTGAGTATCTGCAGTTATCTCCAAGAAGAAGGAAAAGAGGGAGGAGAATTCAAAGGTCTCCATCTCCACCAAACAGAACTCTATCAACTCCTCCACCTGGTAGGCCTTTCATTCAATCAACAAGGGTTCTAAGGCCAATCAGAATGGCACAACACAACCCCTATGTCAATTTCATTGGCAGTAAGCCCACTTGCTCTCAATGCACAAAATCAATCCCAGTTGCAGCATTGAAGAACATTCCATACTTTTCTTGGAGAGAATCAGACCACTCTGGTGATCATGTTAAGGATATTGCTAATATTTGTGCAATCCATGAGATTAATGAGATGCGAGTTCTTTGTCAAAACTTTGGCATCTTCATTCAAAGGAAAGCTTTGCAATGGTTTAGGAGTCTTGCCTCGGGTTCTATCAAAAGTGGAACCAGCTATGTATAGCCCTCCATGAGTAGTTTGGAGAAAAGGAGATAACTTGTCCCTTTTGGAGCAGACAACCATCGAGAGAGCTCCCAATGAGCGGTGGTGACTTGACTTGAGTTTCAAATGACTTGGGAGAGAATTCCGGTGGCGAGTAAGGCCAAGCAGTAGAAGGTGCTTTTCTATATTACCTTAAAGCTTTAAATTTGATATTTCTATGTTAATTGATCCATGGGAGGCACAACTATCCTTTGCTTATAGCATTGCCATTAGAGCTGAAAATTGTTTGATTCAAGCTGGCAAGCTAGCTCTGGCCTCAATGCCATTGTATCCAAGTTTAGAGAGCCCAAGTACTAGTCAAGTGCCTATTTTAGCTCCTATTCCCACTCCTAGAAATCAGAATTCAAGTGAAGCTTCTACTTCATCTTCTAGTGCCTCAAATGAACTTCAAGAAGTCATGAAGCAATTGCAAAATTTAGGTAATGAGCTGGTTACACTCAAGAGGTAGCAAGCCCAAGGTTTTAGACCTTCTTTCAGCCTCAAGCTCAGCCTAACAGGCAGCCATACTAACCTCAAAGACCACCCAATCTAGTTGCAAATCAAAATCAAACAAGACCTCCTACCAACAGACCATTTCAGCCCTATAATCCCAATGTTACATCTGCCTCTAAAGCCATAGTGCCAGTGCAAAACAACATAGCTCAAGAGTATGATTGGTGTTTCCCATGCAATGAACCTCACAACCAGTCTATGTGTTTCAATGGTGCCTTAAATCAAGCATTAATGGTGACTACAACTGGTGTGGAGGGTGAAGGAGTCAAGGAAATAACCAACAACAAGAAACATTCAGCAGCAATCAGCTCCAAATGATACCACACTTGTAAAGCTGGCGGGAAGATTTTTGTGGCATGAATCAAACAATTCCCAAAGTGTTGCAGCCAACACAAGGTCAAAAAGGAGAAATTTGGGTGAAGAACAACCATTGGCTCCAAGTAATCCACAATCTTCTATCACTCCACAAATTATTGGCAAACAAAATGCAGTTCCAAACACACGAGGGCTACAAAAAAGCTCTAGGCCAACTCAAATGCCGTTATTTTGCTGCCCATGTGCAAGGAATGAATGTGTAGGCCAAGGGACAGCGAGAGATGCTTCATCTCCATTAACATCATTGATCAGATGAAGAAGACAAATGTAAACATATCAATGTGGGAATCACTATCCATCCCAGGCCAAAGAGATTTGCTACAAGCTGCCATGAAGGACTGGTCAACTTCAAATCAGCAAGTCCAAATGCAAGAGAAGGTGCTCACAAATGCTTGCCCGAGCTGAGGGAATCATGGAGGACAGCAAGGTAAAATGTTGAAGCCCCCTCCATTCTATGTTTCATTGATCATTGGAAACCAATTAGTACACAATTGCATGATTGATTAGGGCAAGTAGTTCAGTAATGCCCAAGAAAATAGCTGATCAGTTGGGAATTCAATATGAAGTCATATCCAAAAGGGTAGTGCAATTGGATGGGACAGCGGTAACAATAGTTGGAGTGATAAAAAACTTGAGTCTTACTTTGCATGCATGCCCCAACGTTGTTGTTTTGCAAGATGTCTCGGTAATAGACCTTCCACCACTCTTTGCCCTATGTTTGTCAAGGGATTTCATAGCCAAGATTGGAGGTTACTTATCTACTGATTGGTCACACATGTTGTTCAGAACAAGATATGGAACTAAAGCCACAATCAGATCTGAGCCTATTGCAAACTTTCACATTGAGCCTTACACTCCAAGCCAAATCAATACCAATTGTTCAGCGTTTGATCAAGAGGATTATCAAGCACTGATGAAGCTGACACCAAGGTTGGAAGTATCCCAGATCTGACTCTTGATGAATGGGAAAACAAGGTGCATGCTTTTGATCCTTATCAAGAAATAGAAGAATCTGAGCTAGGAGTCTATTGCATGCATGAAGAAAATCAGCCTATCCTAGCATCACCAAGCCAGACCACAAGGATGACAATGAGGTATGGCGTAGTTGTTTTTGATGGATCAAGGAGTAGACAAGGTGCGGAGGGGCTATGCTTGTTTCACCTCAAGGAGTTAAGTATTATTCAGCTTTTAGATTTCAGTTTGCATGCTCTAATAACACTGCTGAATATGAAGCTTTGATACAAGGATTGCATTGGTCAATCAAGAGAGGAATAAAGAACTTGCAAGTCTTTGGTGATAGTGAGTTGATTGTCAACCAAGTTAAGGGGCAGCATCTTTATCAAGAATGATCTACTCAAGTGCTACAAAAATAGGGTGTGGGACCTCATTGAAGATTTTGAGGGCTTTGGCATCAAATCCATTCCTAGAAAAGAGAACCAAGCTCTTGTAGGCTTGCGGCGAGTTGGGGCAGCCTTTGACGTTGTTGAAAGCATCCAAAAAGACAAGGTACAGCCAAACATCCATGTGATTGTAAGGCCTTCAGTGCCAGAACAACAATGTAAGTTGGAAAGTGTTTGAAAATGATCAACAAATCATCCATTTCTTGTAAGAAGAGGCTGAGTTCTCAGCTAAAAATAGGAAAAGTTGGAGCAGCAGTATGGTGACCAAGTGGTACAGCTGAGAACCAACAAACTACCAAAGGGACTTATTACTTTGGAGTCCATTTTCAATCCTAATGATCAGTTTAGGAAGGAGAAAGCAAACATCCAAGTCAAGGGAGAAGATTCGGTGTCCATCTTGGTGGAAGAAGGAAAATCACTCCAAGTTGGTAAAGTGACAACTGAGCAAGAAAGGTATGAGTTCATACAGACTTTGTCAAGAATTCCCTGATGTGTTTTCTTGGAGCTATGAAGATTTGAAAGGTTTGATCCCAAGTTAGCTCAACACACCATTGAATTGGATCAGTACTAAACCCATCGGGGCAAAAACAAAGGCAGTCAATCCACACATGGAGCCTCTCATGAGAAAAGAATTGAATAAGTTGATAGAGTCAAGAATCATATTCCCTATCAAGCATTCTAGTTGGGTGGCCAACTTGGTTCGATTAGAAAGAAGAGTGGGAAATCAGATTGTGTGTTGACTTGAGAGATTTGAATAGAGCATCTCTCAAGGATCATTATCCACTTCCTTCCATGGAGCAGATTTTACAAGTTGTTGTTGGCTCTGAGAGGTTTTCATTACTTGATGGCTATTTAGGGTACAATCAGATTATGGTGAAAGAAGAGGATCAGTTCAAGACAGCCTTTACTGACCAAATGGGAACTTATGCATACGGGAAAATGCCATTTGGGTTGTCCAATGCTGGAGCTACTTTCAAAGAGCAATGGACATGGCGTTCAAGGATTTGATTAACAACATGGTGCTGATATATCTTGATGATATCACTTTTTTTTCAAAAATGCAGCAGACCATCTCTTTCATTTGAGACAAGTGTTCCCGAAGGTGCGAGAAGATTTGGAGTATCCTTGAATCCTAAAAGTGTATTTTCTAGCCCATGAAGGAAAGCTCCTTGGCCACATTGTCTCAAAGAAGGATTAGCAATTGATCGAGAAAGAGTTGAAGCCATAAGAGCACTACCATTTGCCAAGCCAAGAAGGCCCTTCAAAGTTTCTTGGGGAGAATAAATTTTGTTCGGAGGTTTGTCCCAAATTTTGCAGCCCTAGTCAAGCCTATCACCAAGATGTTAAAGAAAAGCATGGCTTTCAAATGGACATCAGAGAAGGAAAAGAAAGTTTTGAAGCAATCAAAGAAGCCATCTCTCAAGCCCCAACTCTCATTAACCTGGATTTCTCCAAGGATTTCATCCTCTATGCATTTGGGGGTGATGATACTATTTCTACAATTTTGGTACAGTAGAACAAAGACAATGATGAGCAGCCAATTGCTTTCTTCAGCCAAATCTGGAGGACTATGAGGTGAGATATTCTTTCATTGAGAAGCATGTTCTTGTAGTAATCAGGAGCTTGAAGAAATTCAAGCATCTAGTTTCAAACAACAAGGTTCAATTGTTGGTTTCTCATGTGGGAGTTAAAGACTTCCTCCTCAACAAGAGACTGAATGAAAAGAGAGTAGGTTGGATTACTCGTGTCATGGAGTATGACATTGAGATCAAAGTCACCAAGTTGGTCAGAGGAAAAGGATTGTGTGAGCAGCTGGTCTTGAACAAACACAAGGAAGCATGCAATGAGAAGGAGGTTGTTTTGGCGTTGCAAGACAGCCATGAGCAAGGAAGCACTCAAAAGGAAAATGATGGTGTCCTCACTCCTTGCTGGACCCAAGACATAATGCACTTCCTAAGCATAGGTCTATGCCCTCCAGAGATGAACAAGACCAAAAGAAGACACTTCAGATTGCAGGTTGTCCCATATGCCCTTGTTGATGGTGTTTTGTTCAAAAAGGATGTGAATGGAGTGTTGCTGAGATGCATTGGTACAAATCAGATTCATAGGGTGTTGGAAGAGTTCCATGGTGGATCAGTTGGTGGTCATTTTGCACCAAGAGTGACAGCTCTAAAGATCATGAGGGCTGGCTATTATTGGCCCAAGATTTTTAGTGATTGTTATGCATGGATCAAGAGGTGCAAGAATTGTGCATTCTTCACGGGTAAAGAGAGGCTAGCTGCCCTTCCATTGCATCCAATTTTAGTTGACCAGCCATTCATGCAATGGGGTTTGGACTTCATTGGAGTCATTAATCCCAATTCAAGCCAAGGGCACAAATGGATTTTAATAGCAACAGATTACTTCACCAAGTGGACTGAAGTAGTAGCACTCAAGGAAGCAAATGAATCTAGCATCCTAGATTTCTATGAGGGAATAGCAACCAGATTTGGCATACCTACTACAATAATATCAGATAATGCATTGGCATTCATTGGGTCTAAGGTAACTGAATGGGTTGTCAAGAATGGGATCTACCTAAGCACTTCATCAAATTATTACCCTCAGGGTAATGGCCAGGCTGAATCTACAAACAAGAACTTGTTAAGGATCATTAGGAGGACTCTTGATGAAAATCAGAGGTCTTGGCATACTAAGTTGAAATCAGCCTTATGGGCTGATAGGATAACTCCTAAAAGATCTACAGGTAACTCCCCATTCAAGCTTGTTTATGGAAGAGAGGCAATTTTGCCCATGTCACTTGAGTTGCCAACATTGGAACTCATGAAATAGTTGGAGTTGTTGGAGTTTGAGCCCATGGAGGTTAGATATGTAGAATTGATGGAGCTCAAGAAATCAGAAATCAGGCATCCCAAGCAATGGAGAAGGATCAAGCTTTGATCAAGAAGACCTTTGATAGGAAGGCCAAGGATAGATCTTTCCAAGTTGGAGATCTAGTGTTAAAATGGGATGCAGACAGAGAAAAAAACGGGAAGGCATTCAAAATTTGATGCCATTTGGAGTGGCCCATACATGGTCACAAAGTGTAAGGACAACAATGCTTTCCAATTGTCTTCATTGGATGGTGAAGAATTGTAGATTCCAGTCAATGGAATCCATCTAAAGCATTTCTACTGAAGAAATTCTCCACCTTGTACATATTAGCTTAGGTTTTCATTCCTCCAAGTGCTTGTGCACATTGTTTTGTTGTAGATTAGCTTTCTTTCCCTAAGTGCTTTGGCACAAGCTTGTTGTTCAGGAAATGTGTTTTGCAGGCCTTGCTCCAATCAGATGATGTTCCACCCTCCATCTTCCTCCTTGTAGTGTTCTAATCAGTTGGGGTACCAAGCAGAGAATTTAATGACTCCATGCCCAATGGATTGCTTCAGGAAACTGGTAACTTCATCCAGCAGGCAGATGACCCCTCTGAGTCACCAAAATTGTTATCCAAAATGAGCCCCTTGCTCATTTTGTGGCTAACTCCCTTCATTCTTCCCTCTCTTGTGCCTCAGTCATAATTTTTTTCTTTTTAGGCACTCAAGACTTTTGGAAATGGCACCATTGGATAGAGATTTTCTCAGCTTTCCAGAAAGGTAAAGTTTTCCTCCTAACTCCATGTATTTTTGAAGTTATGGCTGGTGGAGTTTTTGTGGGAAATTTTCCCTGAAAGGCCGTAGCTAGTAATATGGTGCCACGTGTCCTCGAAGGAAGTGGCAGGGGGTCGGAGGAAAACTTGGATTTTACCAAGTGATTTGGAAAAGTTTTCAAAAGGAATATTTCACCCCAAAGGCCCGCCGGTGAATGGATCTTGCCACGTGTCCAAGGGGGAGAAAATTGAAAAATTTGACTAAGTGTTGGTGCCATGGAAAAAATTTTATCGGAAAGGCCCATGCCCAACCACATTGTGCCACGTGTCCTTAGGCAGGCGAGAAGTGGAGTGGCGGAGGTGGAGATGAAGTTAAATTTTGGTGAAAATGTTTGGTGAGGCGTGCAAAAAAATTTTGGCCCCAGGTCCGCATCCAATGGCCTCATGCCACGTGTCTCAAGCCCGGAGTGGACCCGGGGGAGATTTTAAAAATTTGGTGAAGTGTTTTGGTAAAATTCAAGAGGAATTTTCTGCCCGAAGGCCCGTGGCCGATAGTGAGATCGCTTGCCCACGTGTGTCCAGGGCGGACCAGAGCGAGAGGCGGGGGAAGATTGGGAATTTTTCCCAAAGAAAAGGTAAAAGCGAAAGGAGGAAAATGTTTGCCCCAAAACCCACATCCAATGGGATCTTGCCACGTGTCGGAGCTTTGGCGTGGGGAAAAAGTTGGAAATTTTCCCAAAGCAAAACAAAGGAAATTTCAAAAGGAAAAGTCTGCCCCCCCAAATGCATGAACCAATGGAATCTTGCCACGTGTCAGTGGCAGCAAAAAAAAAAAAAAGGGCGATGGGTTTTGCCAAAAGTGAGGAAAATATGGAAAAAGTGGAAAATTTAAGAGGAAAGGCCATGGTGAATCACATCATGCCACGTGTCCTCAGATCATCGGCCCGGTGGAGATTTTTGAAAATTTTTCCAATGGTCAAAACGATGGAAAATGAGGCATCAAGAGCGCGCCCCAATGGAATCATGCCACGTGGCACCTGGAATGGTGGAGTGTGGGGATTTTTGGGAAATTTTCCCAAATGCAAAAAAGTGGAAAATTTCAAATTTTTCACCCGCCAATCCGTTTTGGCCCTGTTTTGCCCTAAAATTTCAAATGGCCATAACTTTCGATCCAGAGCTCAGTTTTTCACGTTCTTTATATCAATGGAAAGATGGTGAAATTATCTACAAGATTCTAGGGTCAATTTTGTATTTTGATGGATTTTGGAGAGAGAAAAATTGAAAAACACCTCTGGCACGTGGTAATGAACAGAAATGACGTTTCAACCACCATTTTTAATGAAGAATGGCTCGCATTCTCTCCCAGCATGGTGAAAAATGTCAGGGGAATGGACTGTAAGGATGCCCATGCTATTTTATTGCATTTTTGGTTGGTGGTTGAAGCTCTCCCATGTTTTCCCATGTTTCTCTCTCTGGGTCGTTTTCTTGCATTGTAAAAGCCAGATTTGGCTCATTTTTTTGAAGGTTGAACATTTTTTCATGTATTGCAGGCTCCCTCTTTCACCTTGAAAGTGATTTTGTGGAAAAATCAGACCTCTTCCAAGACTGTAACCTATTTTTGCCTCTAGATGTTGTAATGCATGTGTTTTGATGTTGGAAATGACAATGCAAGCTCTGTGAATGAGTTTTAATCCTCTGTTTGTGTTGTTTGATTCATTTCGACCTTTCATTACAGTTTATCAGTTTGTGCATGAAGTTTTGTTGCATTTCTATGATTTGTGTCAATCTGCAGAAGTAAAAATGCTCACCACTCCTTTGGTGCATCACCTTATTAGCATTAGTTTGATAAGTTTTTGCATTCTCTATCTGAATTTGTCCCCTTTGGAATTTAGACTTTTATTAATATTACATATGCTTAGGGGCATGAACTATTAGTGGTTCATTTAAGCAGGGTTGTTCTTATTGGGACATTTTGTGGATTGCACTTCATTTTAAGGCTTAGTGCTTATCATGCTTAGTTCATTGAACTGACCCGTGCTAGCAATTTTTGCAGATGGACTTCGTAAGTGATAAAAGAAGGAAAAAACTTACTTGATGCATTGGCTGATCTAAGTTGATTCTTGTAAATGAAATTATGATTTGTTCCCAAGGTTGTATTGTAGAAAGAAAATTTTATCTCATTCTGAATATAGGTTTCTGTCACATAGTATGCCTAAAATGTATAAGTTTTAAATGAATTGAAAGATGGAGATTTTCTGGCATAGATTGTGTAAATTATCTTGTTTTGAGGATAAAAATTCTTATTATCTATATGGTTGGATGTATATTCATGATGGTATTATAAAAGGAATTTTGATGAACTTCCTAAGTAACTTGAAATTAAATGAGTGTCTCATACAACAATCTTATTTAAGTATTTCATTATATCCTCGTGAGGTGAAATAAAACTATAATTAAAACCATTGTAATTATAAAGGACATTATGGGTGTGTTAAGCCCTAGAATGTAACTATGAAGCAGAAGACCCTTCCTCTCTAGTAATGAACTAAATAAAAGAGGAAGTTATGATTGTTAATCATTAAGACTTATTTATAAAAGGTCGATATGTTACAACCTAATAGGCTGTTACACTTCCTTAATTGGTTAAGTTATTTAAAATAAAGGAACATGAGATGTTGTTGTCCTATTTAGGATAACGGGTTGTTAGGTCAAAACTAACAAATTTGGAAGCAATCTTAAGTTAATTAAAGTTCTTAGGATTATATGAATCTGAGATATAAAAATAACTTAAAGAGTGTTGGACTCAGGGTTTGTTGGGCTGCCGAAATATGTCGTCTAATAACCCAAATTTAACTTAACGTAAGTAAATTCTTGGAGGTATGTACATCTTCACCATGAGGTTGTTCTGTAGGATGTTGACACACGTCAACTACATGGTTATACCTTTGAGAAGATTAGGATCTTCTCGAGGATACAACAATGCAGTTAACATGTGGCAACACCCTTCTGCATTGATCGTCAAGATCTACACACCTTTGAACTTGATCAAGATTTTCCTCCAGGACTGGTTAGTATCATAGCTAGGATATGAAGTATCCCTTTAGGACTTAGGGTACCTTGGCACACGGGGTTAACCTAGGTTGACCCAGTATGCCAATTTACCCTAAGTCTTTATGAGCCTCTTCATATCATGACCTATGTTGTTAACCTGTAATAGAGTTAAACCTTGGGCAAGGGGACTGATAGAAGTCAGTGTAAGACATTCTAGATAACAATGGAGTGGGGTGAAGGATGTATTCTGGATTGATGAGTATGTCGTCAAGGAATAAGTTATACGAATAGTATGTTAGAAATCTTTGGCCAAAGTATCACAAGTTGTTGATTGCATACTGTCCTATGTCACCTAGTCTAAGGATCGTGATGCCGATGAATATTGGTAACAAATATTTAGTTAGGTTCCTTGGACAGATCACTTAGAACCCAGAATAGGGTAAGAGAACCAAGAATTTCGAGTATTCAGTAAAATACTCAAAACTCAATGTTACACATGAATCGATCGTAGTTCACCGAGTCATGGAATGAATAGATCGGTTGCTCACCGATTCATTATAGCTGCATATGGTTATCTATTACAAGAATGATTGTTATGAAATGTGTGTTCTAAATTATGTATTTAGAATAGAGAACATTAATCATGCAAAAAAATAAAAAATTCCTTGTTTCTAAAGTCTTAAAATTGGAATGTTACAGATTTCATTAGAACTCTTAACCCACCTTCTAGTGTTGGACATACCCATGTGTTGACTACCATAGATTACTTCACCAAGTGGGTGGAAGCCATCCTAGTCAAGAGCACTACTTCCGAGGTAGTTTGCAACTTCATTAAGGAGAAGATATTGATCAAGTTTGGGACCCCAAACAAAATTGTGATTGAAAATGCTTCCAACTTTTCTTTTGTTGAGATGATGGACTTCTACTATGGGTATGGGATCTCACTTGCTCATTCTTCGATTACTACCCCTAAGAGAATGGAAAGGCATAATCAACAAACAAGAACTTGGTGAACATAGTTAGAAAGCTTGTAAATTATTCTCAAAGGAATTGGCATAAGAAGCTATATGATGCTCTTTGGGTATATAGAATTACACCCAAGAGATCAATTGGAATGTCTCCTTTCCAAGTGGTGTGTGGTGTGGAACCTCAACTATTAGTCATGGTGGAATTTCCAGCCTTGCAAATCGATGAAAACCATTGAAGATTCAAGTTTCAGTAGCTCTTTGGACAAGATAATTTTGTACCTTCAGAAGCTTGATGAGGACATTGCAAGTGGTTGACAGGATAGCATCTCATCAGTTGAAATTGAAGGCTTTGTTTGAAAAGAAAGCCAAACCTAGAGTTTTCCAAGTGGGAGACATTGTGTTGCTTTGGGACAAAAGACATGAGCCACGAGGAAGTCATGGTAAGTTTGATTCTCTTTGGCTTGGTCCTTTTAGAATCAGACATTTAATGGAGAGAACTCTTTTATCCTGGATTAGATGGATGGTTCTCTCTCCCACTTCCTTATAGTGGGTAGTGTCTAAAATTTTTCAGGTCCTAGGTGACTAGGCGATCCTTATGTATATTTTGTACAATGTTTTGGTTTTGGGTTGTTCCTTTGTGTTTCATTTTTGTTCTTCCCTTTTGGTTTGTTTTGTTTATTTTCCCGTCTTATGTGTGTTGCCTTGTATTGGTTTTGCTTTTGACTCATTTTCCTAATGGATAAAGCACTGGTCCTCTTCCTAGAGTTATCTATAGTTCTTGATCTTTCCTTGTGTCTTTGTTCCAAGCCAAGTCATCCCCAGAAAGAGCCAGCTATTGTTGTCCTCAAAATTCCCCTCTTTTGAAGTCAAGTTTCAAAATTTTGAGTCTGTTCCTTGGAGTATTGGATCACATCGAGCCTAGAACTTTTCACATCTTTCCCATTCATGGAGAACAATTTGAAAGTTAGACGTAATGGTGAAGTTTATTTCCTTCTTTTTATTTTTCTTCCTGTAGTCGGGAATGATAGGCATATCTTCCCCATTATTTTTTTCCCCAGAATCCACGGGTAGTACATGGAAATCTCTGATTGGATGTGGTTTGTCCATGTTTCAAGCATCAGTGGAAGCCTCCATATGTCCAAATGGTGCAACTCCAAGGGCAGGGTCCAAGGGACAATCCTCAAATAAGTGTAGGCTTTCCACGTGTCCCGGGTTCAAAATGAAGGTAAAACAAGATCAAATCAGATAAGTATGGAAGGTTCATTTGAGATGATGCCGCGTGCCTCATCGGGCGTAATTTAAAGATTCAAATATGGGGGCATTTCTCAAACTTGTGTGATCCTCCATGTGTCCCAGTCCATAAAGATAGAGAGTTGATCATTAAAATTGACTAAGTATGGGCAGGTTGGTGGAAGTCTCCACGTAGTTTTGGAAGTGAAATCGAGGGCCAGTCTCCAAGTAGCACCAGCTCGCCACGTGGTTAAAGTCAATGGGGAGACAAAGTTAGCCATTGAAAAGTCCAAGACTGGGGAAGGAGACACACCGGCTCGGTGTAATTTTAGGAGGCGTTTCCAAAATGGAAACTCAAATGAGTGCCAACCCTCCACGTGTTTAGGGGTCAACATAAGTTGAGCACAAAATAGACCAAACTTAGCAAAGTATAAAGGAACCAACAGAGCTCTCCATGTGTCACCTAACATAGCTTTAAAGGAGAAAAATGCAAAAGGCATCCCTGTGCCTGCTCCAATCAATTCCTTCCACATGGGCGGCCCAAATTTAAAGGTGTAGAAGCAAATTGAATAGCCCATGATTTAACTGGAAAAATAATGTAATGGTCATATATTTAAAACTCGGTGTTTTTTTCTATTAATGTTTCTTTACAAATCAAGAATTCGAGAGGGTGCGATTGATTGGAATAAGTTGTAACTATTTCTTGCTTGCTCAAGGAATTTGTAACCGTCTCTTGTAAGCTATATCGTGGGATTTCAAAGCCATTGTATGGGTTGTAATTTTGATATTCGAATAATTTCTAATTAGAAGAAATTAATACAAAGGTTTTCCCCTTCTTCCTCTACTTTCTCTTTCTGTTTTGCTCGATTTGTGAATAATTTAATCCTTGCATGCTTAGAAAGCGTGTTCAAGTTTATACAATCTCAAGAACTTTGAGCCTACGGATTTTCCTTGTTATAAACATGAATGGTTCTACTCTATATCTCATTGCTCAATACATATAAGGGTTTTCTCTGTCATCTCTTGTCCCCGAAAGTATTGTCTTCTTATGCCTCCCTCCTCTCTTCAATGTCTTCTATCTTCATGTATTGATAACTTTCCAGGCATAAAACACATTTCAATATATAAGAAAACCACCATTGAATGAAATATTGTATATTTGTACATAGGTTTTTCCCCTTCTTTCAATAAGGGAACCTCTCCCATTAAAGAGGAGGGATTTTCTTGTCCCCTGACTGTGGTTTCATTCCAAGTGCAAATATGAAACCTAACTTAGATCCACTTGATTCTCCTCACGTATTAGGAAAGGGCCCTGAAGCGGTTGTGCCCTATAAACCCATCATCGTGTTAGATTGAGTGCCGATAGGTCTATGATACCGAATCACTCCCATATGTGTTTCTCGTGCCACTTCTAGACATGATACTCAAACCTTGTGAACCCACACCTTGCCCAAATGTAGTACTGCGGAAAGGATACCTCCAAATATAGGAAATGACCTGTGCAACCATAAATGTACTAGAAGAAAAATTATACCTCCTAGGTGTCACTCAACTACCAATACCAATACCAACTAGATTATTAAAACTTATCTCATGAACTAGAAAACTAAGTGAAAGGGTCTAGTCGCCATAGTCAACACACCTCTCCACTAGTGATTGTTATCCAAAATGTGCCCCCGCTCATTTTGTGGCTAACTCCTTTCATCCTTCCTCCTCTTGTGCCTCGAGTCAAAAAAATTTTTTTGCACTCAAAACTTTGAAATGAAATTTTCTCCTTTGAGGTTTTCCTCCTAACTCCATGTATTTTGAAGTTGTGGCTGAGATGCTCAAGGTCCCACAATAAGTGTCTGCCATGTGGCTAGGGTGGCGGGGGTCGGAGGAGAGTTTTTACCAAGTGTTTTGGCAAAAGTTTTCAAAGGAAATATTTTTCCCACATGCCCTTGCCAACGAATCGAAAGGGGGAAAAAGGCGACACGTGTCCAAGGGGAAATTTGGAAAATTTGGCTAAGTGTTGCGCATGGAAATTTTGGAGAGATGGCCCCCGCGGCCAATAAAAATATGCCACGCCACGTGTCTAAGGGCTGGACGGAGCAGGCGTGGGGGAGGAGAGAATTGGGATTTTCCCAAAGTGTTTGCGCAAAGGTTAAAATGCTTGGGGGGCCGCATGACCAATTATATGTTGCCACGTGTCCTAGAGTGGTGGAGTGAGGGGAGAATTTGGGAAATTTTCCCAAGGAGAAAATAAAGGAAAATTCAGAAGGGAAAGCCCGCCCCCCTTATTGCGAGCCAATAGAATCTCGCCACGTGTCAGCTAACGGCAAAAAAACCAAGGTCAAGCCCATGAGGAAATTTTGGAAGGTCTAACCCACATCAATGGGGTTTTGACACATGTCCAGGTGAAAATTATCAAAGCGACCCATGGAAAATTTAGGAAAGACAGGCCCGCGTCAATCAGCGCTTGCCACGTGTCCCAAGCTCATCGGCCCCGGGGAAATTTTGGAAAATTTTCAAAGGCAAAAAAGTGAAGGAAAATAGAGCGAGGATGGGCCCGTGCCCAATAAAAACATGCCACGTGGCACTGGAAGAGTGGTAGAGCATGGGGAAATTTTGGAAAATTTTCCAAATGACCAAAAAGGTAAAAATTCAAATTTTTTGCCCGCCGCCCGATTTGGCCCTAGTTTTGCCCTAAAATTTCAAATGGCCATATCTTTCGATCCAGAGCTCGGTTTTCACGTTCTTTATATCAATGGAAAGATGGTGAAATTATCTACAAGATTCTAGGGTCAATTTTGCATTTTGATGGAGTTTGGAGAGAGAAAATTGAAAAACATCTCTGGCACGTGGTGATGAGTAGAAATGACGTTTCAACCACCGTTTTTAATGAAGAATGGCTCGCATTCTCTCCCAGCATGGTTAAAAATGTTAGGGAATGGGTCTGTAAGGATGCCCATGTTGTTTTGAATGCATTTTGGTCAATGATTGAACCTCTCCCATGTTTTCCCGTGTTTCTCTCTCCTGGGCTCGTCCCTTGCACTGTAAAAGCCAGATTTGGCTCATTTTCAAAAGGTTGAACATTTTTGTGTATTGCAGGTCCCTTTCTCACCTTGGAAGTGATTTTGGTGGAATATCAGACCTTTTCTAAGAACTGCAACTTTTTTTCCTCTCAGGTGTTGTAATGCAAGTGATTTTGATGTTAAAATAACAATACAGGCCTTGTGATTAATTTTCCATCCTCTGCTGGTGTTGTTTGACTAATTTCTGATTCTTCATTATAGTTATCAGTTTGTGCATGTTGTTTTTGTTGCATTTTATGAATTGTGTCAATCTGCAGAAGTGAAAAATGCTCACCACTCCTTTGGTGCATCACCTATTAGCATTAGTTTTAGTTTTTTACATTCTCTATCTCTGTCTCCTTTGGAATTTAGGGTAGGATTAGGAATATAGACCTCTGCTGACTTGTAAGTGATAAATCGACGAGAGGAATTGAGGAACGACCTCTAAGCTGGAGATTCCTTTCTCATTTTGCAAGTCCCACACTTGGGGAAAGGATTCAATGTTGTGCAATCACTGCTTTGGATGCTTAGTATGATCAAACTAGAAATCGATCAACATCGGGAGTCTTTGCTGATTTGCAACAATAGTTTTGGCATGCCCGGTGGGACCTTAGAGGTATTCATCTTCATTGCAACAAAATTGATGTGCATTTGTTGCAAGTTTCTTGCTTAAAAGAGCTATAAATTACACATCTGGCGACTCCAAGGAAGAAGAATCAGCTGGTTTTAGCGGTGCTGAGACTGAAAACTCATGAGAAGAATCACTACTGAGGTCGAGAGCTGGAGAAGAAGAGGTGTTGTTTGAATATCTGCAATTATCTCTCAAGAAGAAGGCAAAGTGGGAGGAGAATCCAAGGTCTCCATCTCCACCAAACAGAACTCTCTCAACTCCTCCACTGGTAGGCCTTTCATTCAATCAACAAGGGTTCTAAGGCCAATCGAGAATGGCACAAAACAACCCCTATGTCAATTTTTTGGCAGCAGCCCACTTGCTCTCAATGCACAAAATCAATTCCGGTTGCAGCATTGAAGAACATTCCATACTTTTGGAGAAAATCGGACCTCTCTGGTGATCATGTCGAGGATATTGCTAACATTTGTGCGATCCATGAGATCGATGAGATGCACGAGTTCTTTGTCAAATTGTTGGCATCTTCATTCAAAGGAAAGCTTTCTGATGGTTGGGAGCCTTGCCTCGGGTTCTATTCAAAATTGGAATCAGCTATGTATAGCCCTCCATGAGTAGTTTGGGGAAAAGGAGACAACTTGTCCCTTTTGGAGCGGTGACAACTATCAAAAGAGCTCCAATGAGCAGTGTGGTGATTTTAATTTCAGATTTCAAAGGACTTGGGAGAGAATTCCGGTGGCGGTCGAGGCCAACAGTGATAGAAGGTGCTTTTCTTTATTACCTTAAAGCTTTAAATTCTGATATTTCTATGTTAATTGATCCATGGGAGGCACAACTATCCCCATTGCTTATAGCATTGCCATTAGAGCTGAAAATTGTTTGATTCAAGTGGCAAGCTAGCTCTGAGCCTCGATGCCATTATTTCCAAGTTTAGAGAGCCGAAGTACTAATCAGTGCCTAATTTAGCCTATTCCCACTCCTAGAAATCAGAATTCAAGTGAAGCTTCCACTTCATCTTCTAGTGCCTCAAATGAACTTCAAGAAGTCATGAAGCAATTGCAAAATCTAGGTAATGAGCTGGTTACACTCAAAAGGCAGCAAGCCCAAGGTTTTAGACCTTCTTTCCAGCCCCAAGCTCAGCCTAACAGGCAGCCATATCAACCCCAAAGACCACCCAATCCAGCTGCAAATCTAAATCAAGCAAGGCCTCCTACCAATAGACCATTTCAGCCCTATAATCCCAATGCTACATCTGCATCTAAAGCATTAGTGCCAGTACAAAACAATATAGCTCAAGAGTATGATTGGTGTTTCCCATGCGATGAACCTCATAACGATCCATGTGCTTCAGCGGTGCCTTGAATCAAGCATTAATGGTGACAACAAGCTGGTGTGGAGGGTGAAGGTAGTAAAAGAAATGACCAACAACAAGAAACATTCCAGCAGCAATCAGCTCCAAATGATACCACACTTGTAAAGCTGGCGAGAAGATTTTTGTGGCATGAATCAAATGGTTTCCCAAAGTGTTGCAGCCAACACAAGGTCAAAGAGGAGAAATTTGGGTGAAGAACAGCCATTGGCTCAAGTAATTCACAACCTTCTTGTCACTCCACAAACTATTGCAACAAATGCAAAATCAATCCCAAGCACACTGAGGATTGCCTAAAAGCAGTTCTAGGCCAACTCAAATGCGAGTTGTTGCTGCCCATGTGCGAGGAATGAATGTGCGAGGCCAGGGACAGAAAAAGGATACTTCATCTCCATTGATATCATTGATCGGATGAAGAAGACAAATGTAAACATATCAATGTGGGAATCACTATCTATCCCGGGAGCCAAAGAGATTTGCTACAAGCTGCCATGAAGGGTAGTCGACTTCAAATCAGCAAGTCAAATGCAAGAGAAGGTGCTCACAAATGCTGCCCGGCTGAGGGGAATCATGGAGGACATGAGGTAAAATGTTGAAGCCCCCTCCATTCTATGTTTCATTGATCATTGGGAATCAATTAGTACACAATTGCATGATTGATCGGGGCAAGTAGTTGTAAGTAATGCCCAAGCAAATAGCTGATCGGTTGGGAATTGAGTATGAAACCATATCCAAAGGGGGTAGTACAATTGGATGGGACAATGTAGTAACAACAATAGTTGGAGTGATTAAAAACTTGAGTCTTACTTTGCATGCCTGTCCCAGCGTGGTTGTTTTGCAAGATGTCTCGATAATAGACCTTCCACCACTCTTTGCCCTATGTTTGTCGAGGATTTCATGCTAAGATTGGAGGTTACTTATCTTGTTGATTGGTCACACATGTTGTTTAGAACAAGATATGGAACCAAAGCCACAATCAGGTCTGAACCTATTGCAAACTTTCACATTGAGCCTTACACCCCAAGTCAGATAAATGCCAATTGTTTAGCATTTGACCAAGAAGATCACCCAAGCACGATGAAGGTGACACAAGGTTGGAAGTATCCCAGATCTAACTCTTGATGAATGGGAAAACAAGGTGCATGCTTTTGATCCTTATCAAGAAATAGAAGAATCGAGTTAGGAGTCTATTGCATGCATGAAGAAAATCAGCCTATCCTAGCATCACCAAGCCGGACCACAAGGATGACAATGAGGTATGGCGGTTGTTTTTGATGGATCAAGGAGTAGACAAGGTGCGGGGGGGAGCCATGCTTGTTTCACCTCGAGGAGTTAAGTATTATTCAGCTTTTAGATTTCAGTTTGCATGCTCTAATAAACCTTGTTGAATATGAAGCCTTGGTGCGAGGATTGCATTGGTCAATCAAGAGAGGAATAAAGAACTTGCAAGTCTTTGGTGACAGTGAGTTGATTGTCAACCAAGTCAAGGGGCAGCATGCTGTCAAGAATGATCTACTCAAGTGCTACAAGAACAGGGTGTGGGACCTCATTGAAGATTTTGAGGGTTTTGGCATCAAATCCATTCCTAGAAAAGAGAACCAAGCTGCTGACAGGCTTGCAGCAGTTGGGGCAGCCTTTGACGTTGTTGAAAGCATTCAAAAGGACAAGGTACAGCCAAACATCCATGTGATTGTGAGGCCTTCAGTGCCGGACAACAATGTAAGTTGGCAAGTGTTTGAAAATGATCAGCAAATCATCCATTTCTTGCAAGAAGAGGCTGAGTTCTCAGCTAAAAATCAGGAAAAGTTGGAGCAGCAGTATGGTGACCAAGTGGTGCAGCTGAGAACCAACAAACTACCAAAGGGGCTTATTACTTTGGAGTCCATTTTCAATCCTAATGATCAGTTTAGGAAGGAGAAAGCAAACATCCAAGTGAAGGGAGAAGATTCAGTGTCCATCTCGGTGGAAGAAGGCAAATCACTCCAAGTTGGCAAGATGACAACTGAGCAAGAAAGGTATGAGTTCATACAACTTTGTCAAGAATTCCCTGATGTGTTTGCTTGGAGCTATGAAGATTTGAAAGGTTTTAATCCGAGTTAGCTCAACACACCATTGAATTGGATTCAAATACTAAGCCCATTAGGCAAAAGCAAAGGCCAGTCAACCCCCACATGGAGCCCCTCTCATGAGGAAAGAATTGAATAAGTTGATAGAATCAAGAATCATATTCCCTATCAAGCATTCTAGTTGGGTTGCCAACTTGGTTCGATCGAGAGAAAGAAGAGTGGGAAATCAGATTGTGTGTTGACTTGAGAGATTTGAATAGAGCATCTCTCGAGGATCATTACCCACTTACCTTCCATGGAGCAGATTTTGCAAGTTTGTTGCTTTGGCTCGAAAGGTTTTCACTACTTGATGGCTATTGAGAGTAGTGCAATCAGATTATGGTGAAGGAAGAAGATCAGTTCAAGACAGCCTTTACTGACCAAATGGGAACTTATGCATACGGGAAAATGCCATTTGGGCTGTCAACACTTGGAGCTACCTTCGAAGAGCAATGGACATGGCGTTCAAAGGTTTGATTAACAACATAGTGCTGATATATCTTGATGATATCACTTTTTTTCAAAAATACATGAGACCACCTCTCTCATTTGAGACAAGTGTTCCAAAGGTGCAGAAGATTTGGAGTCTCCTTGAATCCTAAAAAATGTATTTTCTTAGCTCATGAAGGAAAGCTCCTTGGTCACATTGTCTCTAAAGAAGGATTAGCAATTGATCCAGAAAGAGTTGAAGCCATAAGAGCACTACCATTGCCAAGCCACAAGAAGGCCCTTCAAAGTTTCTTGGGGAGAATAAATTTTGTTCGGAGGTTTGTCCCAAATTTTGCAGCCCTTGTCAAGCCTATCACCAAGATGTTAAAGAAAAGCATGGCTTTCAAATGGATAGCAGAAGGCAAGGAGAGTTTTGAAGCAATCAAAGAAGCCATCTCTCAAGCCCCAACTCTCATCAACCCGGATTTCTCCAAGGATTTCATCCTCTATGCATTTGGGGGTGATGATACTATCTCTGCAATTTTGGTACAGTCAGAACAAAGACAATGATGAGCAGCCAATTGCTTTCTTCAGCCAAATCCTGGAGGACTATGAGGTGAGATATTCTTTCATTGAGAAGCATGTTCTTGTAGTAATCAGGAGCTTGAAGAAATTCAAGCATCTAGTTTCAAACAATAAGGTCCAATTGTTGGTTTCTCATGCGGGAGTTAAAGACTTCCTCCTCAACAAAGACTTGAATGAAAAGAGAGCAGGTTGGATTACTCGTGTCATGGAGTATGACATAGAGATCAAGTCACCAAGTTGGTCGAGAGGAAAAGGATTGTGTGAGCAGCTGATTTTTGAGCAAACAAAAGGAAGCATGCAATGAGAAAGAGAGGTTGTTTTGGCGTTGAAACTGACCATGAGCAAGGAAGCACTCAAGAGGAAAATAATGGTGTCCCCACTCCTTGCTTTGGACCCAAAGTATAATGCACTTCTAAGCATAGGCCTATGCCCCTCGAGAGATGAACAAGACCCAAAGAAGACACTTCAGATTGAGGCTGTCCCATATGCCCTTGTTGATGGTGTTTTGTTGAAAAGAGATGTGAATGGAGTCTTGCTTTGAGATGCATTGGTACAAATCAGATTCATAGGGTGTTGGAAGAGTTCCATGGTGGACCATTTGGTGGTCATTTTGCACCAAGAGTGATAGCTCTAAAGATCATGAGGGCTGGTTATTATTGGCCCAAGATTTTGATGATTGTTATGCATGGATCAAGAGGTGCAAGAATTGTGCATTCTTCACGAGTAAAGAGAGCTAGCTGCCCTTCCATTGCATCAATTTCAGTTGACCAGCCATTCATGTGCAATGGGGTTTAGACTTCATTGGAGTCATTAATCCCAATTCAAGCCAAGGGCACAAGTGGATTTTAACATGACCACAGATTACTTCACTAAGTGGGTGAGTAGTAGCACTCGAGGAAGCAAATGAAGCTAGTATCCTAGACTTCTATGAGGGAATAGTAACCTAGGTTTGGCATACCAGCTACAATAATATCGAGATAATGCATTAGCATTCATTGGATCAAGGTGTTTGAATGGGCTGTCAAGAATGGGATCTACCTAAGTACTTCATCAAACTATTACCCTCGGGGGTAATGGCAGTGAAGTCTACAAAGCAAGAACTTGTTGAAGATCATTAGGAGGACTCTTGATGAAAATCAGAGGTCTTGGCATACTAAATTGAAATCAGCTTTATGGGCTGATAGGATAACTCCCAAGAGATCTACGGGTAACTCTCCATTCAAGCTTGTTTATGGAGAGAGGCAATTTTACCCATGTCTCTTGAGTTGCCAACATTGGAACTCTGAAGCTTGAGTTGGAGTTGTTGGAGTTTGAGCCCATGGAAGTTAGATATGCAGAATTGATGGAGCTCGAGAAATCGGGAAATCGGGCATCCCAAGCAATGGAGAAGGATCGGGCTTTGATAAAGAAGACCTTTGATAGAAAGGCCAAGAATAGATCCTTCAAGTTGGAGATCTAGTGTTAAAATGGGATGCGAGATAGAGAAAAGCGGGAAGGCATTCAAAATTTGATGCCATTTGGAGTGGCCCATACATGGTCACAAAGTGTAAGGACAACAATGCCTTCAATTGTCTTCATTGGATGGTGAAGAACTGTAGATTCGAGTCAATGGGATCCATCTAAAGCATTGCTACTAAAGGAAATTCTCCACCTTGTAAATATTAGCTTAGGTTTTCATTCCTCCAGTGCTTGTGCACATTGTTTTCTTTGTAGGTTAGTTTTCTTTCCCTAAGTGCTTTGGCACAAGCTTGTTGTTCTGGGAATGTGTTTGCAGGCCTTGCTCCATGAGGTGATATTCCATCTTCCTCCTTGCAGATGTTCTAGTCGGTTGGGGTATCGAAACGAGAGAAATGATGACTCCATGCCCAATGGATTGCTTGAGCAGCATTGGTAACTTCATCAGCGAGGTAGATGACCCCTACGAGTCACCAAAATTGTTATCCAAAATGTGCCCCCTGCTCATTTTGTGGCTAACTCCTTTCATCTTCCTCTCTTGTGCCTCAGTCATAATTTTTTGCTTTTAGGCACTCAAAACCTTTCTGGAAATGGCACCATTGGATAGAGCTCTTTCTCAGCTTTCCAGAAAGGTAAAGTTTTCCTCCTAACTCCATGTATTTTTGAAGTTATGGCTCGGTGGAGTTTTGTGGGAAATTTTCCCTTTGAGGCCATGACCAATGAGATGCCGCCACGTGTGTCGGGGGAGGTGGCGGGGGTCGGAGGAGAACTTGGTTTTTACCAAGTGTTTTGGAAAAATTTCAAAGGAAAATTTTCCCTTGAAAGGCCCATGTCGTGAATGAATGACACGTGTCGGGGGAAATTTGGAAAATTTGGCTAAGTGTTGGTGCATGGAAATTTTGGAGAGATGGCCCCACGGCCAATAAAAACATGCCACGTGTCTGAGGAGGCTGGAGCTGCGAAGGTGGGGGGGAAAGTTGGGATCTTTTCCCAAAGTGTTTTTGCCAAAAATTTCAAAAATTTGCGGGACATGTTGCCCCGAGCCAATGACCAATTATATGTCGCCACGTGTCCTGGAGTGGTGGAGCGAGGGGAGAATTTGGGAAATTTTCCCAAGGAGAAAATAAAGGAAAATTCGAGAAGGAAAGCCCGCCCCCCTTATTGCGAGCCAATAGAATCTCGCCACGTGTGTCATTTGTGAAAAAAAAAAAAGGTCAAGCCCATGAGGAAATTTTGGAAGGTCAAACCCACATCAATGGGGTTTTGACAT
Organism: Taxus wallichiana var. yunnanensis; assembly: GCA_018340775.1. Lineage (NCBI taxonomy): Eukaryota > Viridiplantae > Streptophyta > Pinopsida > Cupressales > Taxaceae > Taxus > Taxus wallichiana. The sequence goes on from CM031240.1 coordinate 986,714,721, forward strand.
GTGTCAGGTGAAAATTATCAAAGTGACCCATGGAAAATTTAGGAAAGACAGGCCCGCGTCAATCGGGCGCTTGCCCACTGTCCCAGCTCACCGGCTTTGGCGGGGGGAATTTTGGAAAATTTTCCAAAGGCAAAAAAAGTGAAGGAAAATAGAGCAGGATGGGCCCATGCCCAATAAAGATGTGCCACATGGCACTGGAAAAGGTGGAGCGTGGGGAAATTTTGGAAAATTTTCCAAAATGACCAAAAAAGGTAAAAATTCAAATTTTTGCCCTTGCCCGATTTGGCCTGTTTTGCCCTAAAATTTCAAATGGCCATAACTTTCGATCCAGAGCTCGGTTTTTCACGTTCTTTATATCAATGGAAATCTGGTGAAATTATCTACAAGATTTTAGGGTCAATTTTGCATTTTGATGGATTTTGGAGAGAAAATTGAAAAAAACTCTGGCAGCGCGTGGTGATGAGCGAAATGACGTTTCAACCATTTTTAATGAAGAATGGCTCGCATTCTCTCCCAGCATGGTTAAAAATGTCAGGGAATGGGTCTGTAAGGATGCCCATGCTATTTTGAATGCATTTTGGTCAATGATTGAACCTCTCCCATGTTTTCCGTGTTTCTCTCTCACAGGCTCGTCCCTTGCCTTTGTAAAAGCAGATTTGGCTCATTTTCAAAGGTTGAACATTTTTTGTGTATTGCAGGTCCCCTTTCTCACCTTGGAAGTGATTTTGGTGGAATATCAGACCTTTTCTAAGAACTGCAACTCATTTTTGCCTCTCAGGTGTTGTAATGCAAGTGATTTTGATGTTAAAATAACAATACAGGCCCTGTGATTAATTTTCCATCCTCTGCTGGTGTTGTTTGACTAATTTCTGATTCTTCATTACAGTTATCAGTTTGTGCATGTTCTTTTGTTGCATTTTATGAATTGTGTCAATCTGCAGAAGTGAAAAATGCTTACCACTCCTTTGGTGTATCACCTATTAGCATTAGTTTTAGTTTATCTGCATTCTCTATCTCTGTCTCCTTTGGAATTTAAAAATAATCAACATCGGGAAGTGCTCTATAATTTCAACAAATGACATGCAGAGTCTAGTTATATCAAAATCCTGTCACTAATGCATATGTGTAAAAGTCATGTCATACAACTCTAATGGGAAACAACAAAATAATGTATCATAGAGTTCATGATAGAGGTTATCCTCACCCATTTTCATGCATCACACTCAAATCCAAGTACTAAATCTCGATAAAACTCATCCTCTATGCTTTTAAGCAGTGTTGATGTTGTACAAGGTAATACACTCCATTATCACACATCATTCTCACAAAACTTCAAAAGAGGTCTCGGAAATGGAACCAAAATGTAGTCTTTGTTTACCTCTAACTTCTCTTCAAACCCTAAGCATGCTTGACATATCACCCTTCGTGGTGGAGATCACCCGAGGTACAATAAAGTTTCAATCCCTTCCTTTATATGAGCTTCATTAGAATTTTCTCCGTTAATGAAAATGTGTTTACACAAATAGAAACTAGTTACATTCATTCTTACAATTTAGATCAAGAACTAGATCAAGGTTTAGGCACATCAAATATGTAGTAAACATGAATCCCTCAAACATGATCACATTATAGAAATATCATATATAAACCCTAAATTACAAGATTATCAATAATAAATATTTTAAATTCATAGACAATAAAGAAAACAAATACATCAAGATCCATAACACATATGTTTAGAATTACTCCATTGTATTAATTCATCACATTACAGTAGCCAATAATACATTAAGGATTCCATGGATAGAGATAATACAACAACAGAGCCTTAACATGATCTCAATGATAACTTCATTACAAATCTTACAATCATGTATCACACTCACACTCTATCCTCTCTCTATACACCCTCTTCCCCTATCTGAATATATGCAAAAACCATACAAAAGGAAGAATAGGAATGAATCTCCTCTAACTGCTCATCATTACAAGAAAATTCTGAAGGAATCTTTCATGATCTCCTAACCACTACCCAAGAACATGCCAAATGTCATCATGTGTTTCCCTAATCAAGTATCCATAGCATGCAAGTGTCAGCTATTTGTAACTAACTCCACCTTTCTAGCCCCTAATCCTTTCATGATAACTGTAATGATACCCAAGAATATTCATTCCTTGATACTGCAAGCCTTCATAACTAAACCTTATCTAGACCAAATCTAGTCACCTTTTTAAGTGCTCTCCAACATGACTTTGATCAAGGCTCAAAAGTGACTAAGTCCCAAACCTTTCAATCGTGTCTAGGTGTGAGCCTTCGCACATCCCCAAAGGTTACTTCCACATGTACCTTCACAACTGTTCCTACATGCCACAACCCTTCACGCCTCGGGTACTTGGTCATTTAAGGGCTCAACCTGAATACCACCTATATTCATTCACCAACTTAATTAAACTACATGTTTCCCTTCTTATACCACATTTTATCATAGTTTAACCAAAAGTAACAATTCCATTTCTAAACCCAAACCCTTCATTTTTAACTCAAAACATGAATAGAAATCAGATCCTACCTCTATATGATGTCGTCTCCATAGTGGAATCTTTGGTCTCTAAGGTGGTGGTCCTCCCACTCCCTCTCCCACCTATACCATGCCTAAATCAACTTTGCAACTCTCACCCAATCAAATCATTATAATCGATCTCTTTGGGACCGTCAACCACACTCCTCCAACCACACAACTCTCTCCTACTCAACACGACTCATACCTTTTTCACTTTTTCACGGGTCAAACAACTAAAAGTCTCTCACTTTGTCATTTTCCAAAAATAGCAAAAGCACCAATGAATCTGTAAAACATGGATTTTACCTTTTTTACCCAAAATACCACTTGACCAACATCAATTTCTCTTGATTGGTATTGATAACGTCGTAATGAATTATGGTCGAGTTTATCTTGATAGTATCGATCACCCTTAATCGGTATCGGTTAGCCTACCTACACCTATTATACCCCTTTTCACCAAATTTGAATTTCCTGAAACCCTATTTATCTTACCTAAGCCTCTACCTAGCCTTATTACCCAACCTCATGCCTTATTACCTATCACCCAACTGCCTTGTCATTTGGGGCATGTTGTCACCTCTACCTAATCCTTTCCTAGGACCTTACCTATCACCTAACCTAATTCCTTATTACCTATCATCCAACTTCCTTGTCATTTGGGGCATGTTGTTACCTACACCTAAGTCTTGTCTATGACATTACCTACCTACCTACGCCTATTTGACACTCTAATTCTCCTACTTGCCTTATACCTTGTGATGTTCTTTACTCGTATTGTTTTGCCTACCAACAATGCCTTGCCTTATGCCATGTTGTTTATCTTGACTAGACCAAACCTATTGGCCATTTCAGCACCTAGCCTACTTGTGTTTCCAAAAATATATCTTGTACCTTGGATACCTGGATCACATTCTCCTTGTTTGGATAAACTATCGACCTTTGACACCATAGAGTTTGTGCGCTCTTCAAGCCTAGTACCTTGTTGCATTTTATATGTGTGTGTACATTTGAATTCCCTATCCTATTACCTATACCCATATCACCATTTCCCATGCCTGTACCTTTTACCTAGTTTAGTTTCACTCCACCTACCATTTTATCAAACCTGTCACCGATTCAACCTCTTCCTTCACTAGTTCCAAGTTTGAGGGGGATCACCTTCACTCATACTGGGAAACCTAATTTTCACTCATACTTGGGACAACCACTTTTTTTGTCCGCATCACTTATAAAAACAAGCTAAGTGACAAAAAGGGGAAAATGTAGACACCCAAAACCGTGTCACATCTCCTTAACCCATTTCAATCCAACAACTTGACACATACATCTAACCACAAACCCTTTCGATACATTAACATTAATTTAATTATCCCTAAATAATTCAATTCTCATCCTCACATCATTATTAGTTTAATTAAATTAATTTACCTACCTCACCCCCTCCACCTCACCTAATTCCACCTCATCTATCCTAGTCACCGAAGACCCATTTCCCGGGCTATTAATTAACTAGGACTAGGTATATACTTATCATAACAACTAAGACTTAGTCTAGCCCTAGCAATTAACTCCCATAACTCCTCTAAAAAATATTCTACTTATCTGGGAGTATTTTATCACTTAAGACCTAGATTTAAAATATCAATCATGCCAAAAATAGCAAACATCAAGCTATTTTGGTAGCCTTGACCTATTCGCCCTAACCGACACTATTTTTTCCTTGACCGACGCCAGATTACCAAACTACCATTGGTCACTTTATATATATTTTCACAACTCTTCACATGGGTTGGTCATTCAGTTATTAGAGCCTTATTGCATTCAAGCTTGAATCCTTAATTCCTCCTATATCCGGATGATGAACACACAACCACAGTGCAAGAAAAGCAGTCGAGTCCTCCTTCTAGAGCATTAGAATACTCACAGGAGCACACTGGGAATTCACTTCCATGGAACCGGACCCATAAATCCCATCTTCAATCAACCACCAACCATCTCCACTCACAAGATATGTAAAATACCAAGTAAGTATTGTGATTTTATCATTTGTGCTTATTCAATTATAGATCTCTTGTTTCTTTCTATGTTTTCATTCCTTCCACTACCCGTATATCACCCTCTTCCCACCAACCTACTATTCTACCATCCCAAGCCTTTACACCCTTTTTAACCCCCTCTTCAACCTACTTGAGTCTTCTTAACCATATCATAACCTTATCAACCCCACCCTCACTCTCTGTGCAATCATAGAGAGGTTCAAAATCCCATTTTTAATAGTCTCCCACAAATTTACCCTACCAACGCCTGGTCACCCAACCGACGTTGGTCTCTTTCTTATATCAATGTTGGTCACCTAGCTCAAGTCAGTCTATGTGTCTATTAATATTTCTAAAAACGTGAGCTCACCACCTCTTTAAAACAACCCAAAACCCTTCCTAACTCCACCCAGACTTCACCCACAACCTCTTCCTCACCTGACAACCTACCCACCACTCAGATCTAATCCTAGCCTTACCATTTTAGCAATATTTTATTGTATGTTGTTAGAGAATCCCAAATCTTATAACTACAATAGGATGTACTTGTTTATTATTTCTTCCCACATTGATTTGTATTAAATAGAGGATTGAAAACCCTCTAGGAAGTATCACACTTCCTAGATCTAGCCACCGCTAAGTGAGTCCTCGACTCTTGCTATTAAATAATATTTTTGGTCTTGGTATGATTATTATACAATTCATTCATCATAACCAAAGGTAATCTCATACAATCAGCTCATATCAAAATTCTACAGCGTGCACAACATATTCTACAATCTACATAACATAGGTGTTCATCATACACACGTTACGAGCACCTACTTTACCAAGACCCTACCTCTAGACCTACTTGTGGTCCTACCCATGGACCTACCTATGAACCTCTATGTGGTCCTCTCTAAAGACCTACTTGTTCCTATACTTGTTCCCTAGGATTTGGGCCCTATAAATCCTGTGACCTTGTTGTCTCTAATACCTCATGTGGTATGATCAATCTCCATAGCAGCATTATCACATACCACCTTGCATAATCTGGGGCATCCCTAGATCCACTATTTTTACTCACTACACCCAAGGTTGTGGAACCACCTGTAAGAAGCTAGTACGATCGCATCCTAACCTGATTTAGGTGCCCATATGAAAGGAATCTTAGTATATTTTCCTATACCACTTATCATCACCATGATTCCCCTATATAGACCAAATTCTTGTTGGACCTCTGTCCACTTTGTACCACTCAAGGATATAAATCTTGCTCCCAAGAATGAAATGATCCAAAATGGTGGTACTTAACTCACCTACATCTTGAGGCCACTTGGATATATATTGTATGGCCATGTAATCATATGAGGTTGAACCTCGTCAAAGGATCACCTATAATAATTTGTATCTCTTATGTGGCTGCGAATATCATCTCCATCTGGAACCCAACCCATGATAGACAACTTGCCAACAAATCGAGCTCATAATGCTCTTATGGGGCATCCAATGGTGATATGATCCCACTCCCATATATGTAGCAAAGTGGTAAGACCCATAGTCTTTTGACCATGGTAATATTTCAAATGTAAATCTATATACAAATGATCCAGTATACAGTTTCCCTAGTAGTAAACCTCTCCCTGGAGGAGGCCCTGAATCACTCTAATAAGGCCCAAAGGAAACTAAGCACCGGTCTTATCATGCATCAATATGCCACTGACAAGAGATAACAAGAATATGGGAACCCATCACAGTCATTGATTTGACATGCACCTGGTAATATCAATGGACATACCCGATGTGGTATGTCTATCACTCCAAACATCTTGGCTACGATCTACCAAATACGGTCCTTATGACCATCATAAGTAATTACTGACCTTGGATAGGAACTCATAAATTCAACCACGCAACCTCTAAAGTGATGCTCATTTCACCTATCAGAAGGTGAAACGTATGAGTCTCACTACACCATATCTTAGCTAAGGTTTTGAGTAGGTGTGATCCAAAGTAATCTATGGCATATGAGCCACGTGTGATAGACCAATCACCTCCATTGTGATCTCCAAGAAAATGTGGCTGCATCATTTAAATGTCACCTCATAATCCCGAAGCATCCTATGTCACTCCCATGTCTCTAATCATTGTAAATCCATCGTAGAGTTAGCCATATCATTTTTATGATCTTATTCAATCATATAATTCTTCTATTTTTATTATGATCTAATTATTCTATTATATCATTTTATTATTCTATTTTCACCATCTAATCTACTATTATACCATATAGGTTTTCCTAAACACCTCTAATTCATTCTACAATCACTCAAAAGTGACTTCTAATTTTCTAGTTCCCCCTGGCGGTGCTAACATGCCCTCTATGATGTTAGCAACCTCATAGCGTTGATTCCTCCTTCATGCATCATTGCCCACATTTTTATGCTCTAATTTCCCCTAACCCTCTAAAATGCATGAGCATGCCTCTCATAGGACCAACACATATTTCTTTGCACCTACACATAGGCGTATATTAATTTTTACAAAATTTTCATGAGTGTGCTCTCTATTGCGCTAGCAAAGATGCACCTCTATAGGCTAAGCACTAGCGTACCCCCATGAATGCATACGCACCCCAAAGAACACAATAGCACCTTCACGCATAGTTTTTAACCCTAATAAATGTGCTTTTAACCTACTAGATGCACTACAAAAAGGACAAAGGAGAAAATTTCAGCTTTGTGTACCTACGGAACATCCCAAGGAAGTCTCATGTAATCTCTCACATGATCTATATAGTTTTTCCTATTCTGCACCCTCAAAATTTCCTCTCATAGGTCAAAGATCAATCAACAATAAAAAGGTAAGTGTATGTGGTAAATAAAATTTCCATGATGGTTCATATACCCATTTACCCCCGCCCATGATGTGTTTCTCACCCCAAGACACTTTGGATCCGTTGTGGTTCTTCTAAATTCTAGCACTCGCCATAATGATTATTTTTAAAAATAATTATTTTGTGCCCATTTTTGCTACGTTAGGACATATTTTTTCTTATTGATGGCATTTTCTACTACCTAGAACATATTTTTGCCTTACGGTGATTTTTATGGTGTCCCATGACTTCGTCATTTCTTCGACAATATTTTCTTCCCAAAAATTTGAAAATTAAAAAGTATAAATTGTTTTAAACAATACAAAAATTCACAAAAATTGGTAAAGCGTATGTTGGCCATTGAAGCCTACATCAAATGCATTTCCCTCGAACATCGATAATTGTCCTACAAAAATATCTTTCTTAGGTTCTTTCTTGTTCTTGATTCAAATGACTTATGAAAATTGCATATCGGTTGTCATGATGTTTGTTTGACTCATCACGAGAGGAGAAAGTATAGATGATGACTTGAGTGAAAAGGAAGCCATCAAAGCAACCATCACCACATATGATTATAAGAAGGGGTCACATGGTACTTTGATATCGTGGAGATCCAAGACCCTGTCATGAGAATGGTTGTGCACTTGGTGATAAAGCTAAATGACCAAGAAAGGTGGACATAGGTAAATAAGGCATGGTTAAATGTGTGTAGGAAAATATTAGAAGGTACCATCTATAACTTGTCTTCCTTCATCGCAAATGAAATTATCAATAGCACACAAGAAGGAGAAAAGATAATCTTTGGCAATGTCCTTCTAAAAATTGTGTTTTTAGAGATCGGAGTGCTATATACGGAGATAAGTTTGTTTGGGAATATCTAGAGGAAGACCCCTCACCCACGAAAAGATTCACAAAGTACACTTGCAATAGCATGATGGCTGCTCACAAGGAATGCCTAGAGAAATGGTATAATTCCTTAAGGGATGTGTTTGGCAGAGTGGAGGATCCCAAAGCGCTATCGGTGCTCGTTGATAGAGAATTCAAATTTTTGGTGTACCAGCATTTCTACATTGGTATATTTAGATTGGAAAATGAAAACATGGACCCCTAGTGCAAGCCCTTCTCCTTCATCGTTCAATATTCCAAGTAGAGGTAAACAAATTTAAAATAAGCCAAAAGACTAAGGTTTGACCTTAGTGAGGTAGATCAAGACCACGGGGAGCTAGGCGAAAGCTCATTCAATCCAAAATCATGCGTATGTGGAGAGGTATGTCTCCCACGAAGTTCAAATGACAAAGCCCTTGACTTTTCCAATAGCAGGAGAGACCACAGAAAGGGTATATCTATGCATAAGACCAAAGTTTGAGAAGGGCACATACCTGGAATGTGATGTCTCCATTCTGAAGACCCCATGGGAAGAAAGAATCCCATGCTGACAAAGAAAGGAAAAGAAGAGGTGCAAGGGAAGAAGGCACCAAGTGTCCAAAGTACACCACAAGTGGGCACCCCAGGGACAAGTGCTAGAACTAGTACTTACATGCACGAAAGAGGTCCCCAGTCAGAGAGGAGGCACCAGAACAAGAAAATCCTATCACAAAGGAGAAATCACCAGAGAAGGAAGAAGAAAGAACAGAATCTCCTATATTGGAATCCCTAGTTAGGAAGAAACAGAAGGTGATAGAGGAGGCTGATTTAGAGGACACAAAAACTTGGAGGCCTACAGAGGTGAGAGGGATGATGATGAAGAAGATGAACTGAAGGAGCCCAGGAACCACTAGTGTTTGATGTGCATGATTCAGAGGAAGAGGGTGGAGAAGAGGAAAATGATTTTCTCTTCATGCGGAGGAAGGGTAGCCAGGAGGAGGAAGGTTCCCAAGATAAGGGAGGAAGTGAAGAAGTGAGTACAAAAAATCAAACTCCAAGTGTCATGCAGGAGCAAGTAAATGAGGCGGTAGAAAAATTAGTGGTGAAAATCATTGAAGCCTTTGTAGTATACAGATTGGAGCGCAACACTTATTTAGTAATGAATGAAGATAAGGAAGAAAGTGTGGGAAAATATCACAATAGCATAGGAGGAGGCCCCAATTTGATGGTATGTATTCCTAAGGGCGTACACATGAGGAAGGCGCACGGAGATCCGGAGACCAAGAATGGACTATATTGATGATCCAAACAAGGTATTTTGTGTGTATTTCCAAAGCAACTTGTTCCAACAAAACAACTCCTAGCCATGACATCATTTGATGTAGAAGGTGCATACCCACGGACAAGGAAAATGCTTTCGTGGGAATTTTATTCCCACCTCGACGAAATAGAGTTTGAAGTAAGCCAAGGGCTTTGATGTACATTTTGGAGTCTAAAGGAACTAACCCCTTGGTGAACACTCAACAACTATCTAACGAGAAAGTATAGAATGAGCTAAACAAAGTCTCGAGTCGAATTGAAGCCAAACTCTTCGGGAGGAATGATAGAGTAAAGGTTCTAGAGGTAGAGCTGGAGAAGAAGGATGAAGAGCTCTTGGAAAGAACTAAGGAGTTAAAATATGAAGAATTATTCAAATGATCAGTGAGGCGAGAGTTAAAGGAAGAAAAGGCAAGGGTATGTGAGGTATCCAAGAAGGTGGAGATGATCACAAGTGCTATTATCTTGAAGCATCCAGACTTGACTCCAACCACCCAAAAATATGAATCAAGCTGCAGTGCCTAGAATATCTAACTCACGTCCTCACCATGGAGAGGAAACCTTTGGCATTGGAGTACAGTAGAAGAGGCATTGGCGCGCCATAAAAAAGGATAAAATGAAGGTGGTGGAAATTACTTGCTCAATACAACAATATCCTCACCAATGTAAAGGTTACCACATTGGTAGCAGAGGCTACCTATGAAAACTATGTAGATAGAGATAGGGTGGCAAGTATCCTAGTCGCCACTTATGAGGCAAAGCTAAAAGAATTTCAGGAAAAGAACAAGGGGAATAGGGCTGAGAGGGATAAAATTCTAGCCGAAGTGGAGAAGAAATCAGAGGCTATTGAGACCTTGTGAGGCTCAATTAAGAACTGACTTAAATAATTATATCCATAGATCACTCATCAGATGGATGCACTTGAGGATATGGGAAAATAGTTAGATGAGGTTGTCAAAACTATGAGTACCAAGGGAGAGGAGCTGGGTTTTGATGAAGTGAGCACCCTAGTTAGCAACCTTTGTCAACAAGCATAGAATGAAGTGGATACTTGGGATAAATTGGAAGTAGACTTAAGGAAGAACTTCCCTCTCCTCTTATAGTGGTAGCCAGAGTTTCCCCTATTCTTTCATTCTTCCCATATTCTTCAATTCCATCATTATTTTCTCTCTTTCTTTATTCTTTGAGGGCATGTTCCCACAAGTAGAGAACAGGCATAGTGTGGGGTGATGTTGGGCCCCTAAAATATTGGCCAAGTACAAGAAGGCATGTGGGCGTGCAAGGCCTAGTTAAGAAAGGGTGTGCGGAGAAAGCATGCAAAGACAGGGTTCTAGGAGGGTTTAACAGAGTAAGTGGTACGTGTGTAAGACAGAAAAAGGTTTCAAGACTTATCCATATTTGACACATCAGGAAGAACATGAGAAAAGCATGACCTGACTGTGCATGTAGAATGGATAAGGTGCTAGCCTGGTGACAAGTTGGCCTAAGAAGGAATATACCATGCAATGGAAGTTTCTAGAAGACCATCATTGCAAGGAGTGGAGATCTCGGGCCTAAAGAATCATGCTCCCATGAAGGACCACCTTGGACACTTGGCAACGGATCTACAACTCCTATAAAGGCTTGATGATGTTGAGAAGGGCTATAAATACAAGCACCCACCAGAGAAAAAAAGAGGAAGAGAGAAGCAAAAGAAGGCGAAGCCATGCAGGAATATTGTGAGAGCTCCATAAGTTGGGTAGGAATCTATAGGAAAAGGATGTAATAAGGGGTTGGGATTGTAAATTTCCTCTTGAGAACTGATGGGTATAAATCCAGCTATGATGTATGACTTGATCTGCACAGCTGTGGTATTCGTAATGGATCCAATGAATATAATGAGGTTACCAAAACTTGATTGAATATGGTTATTAATGATTTTAGTCCATGTTTATAGCTTATAGTTCTAATTCATGAATGTTTATGGAATGAATATAAATCCTTATGCATTTCCTTTCTGTTTTGGTTCCTTTCTATAATTTGTTAAGTACCATTTGGTCTAGGATGACTGCATTTGTCTAGAATCCATTCTGAGTTCTATGATAAATGTATGTCTCATTCCCACTCACTCTTTTTAAGCTCCTATCATAGATGATTTTTCCCACTTAACACGCATAAAAATAGACTTGACGCCCACGCGTGCCTCGGTGTGAGTACCCAGCGCCCGCAGGTGATAGGATGGCACACATGGGATTCCCTTGTCCTTTGGTGAGTGTAAAAATGACTACAAGGATATTTCATTCTACTAATTTTTCTTCAAAAATTTACTTGTTTATGCTTATCTACTATATTTGAAGTGAATTTAGTTACATCACCTCAAACAGAGCAAATGTAGAAACCTAAATTCCACTTTTACAATCTTATTGCTAAAAGCACACTAATCACTCACATTCTTACCATTTCCATTATAATTAGTGATTTTCACTAATTAACTAAGATTTCTTACCATTTTGGTTAATTAACAATGCTTTATTGATTATCTATCATCTTTTTCATTCAAGATGCCACTTTATGACAAATCATAAGTCAAAATCCTCTTTTGAACAAACAATTAGCAATTATAAGCTAATTAAGCCTATTTTACTCTTGTTTTGGTAAAAATACCCTATTATAGGCTTAAATCCTTCTTCCAACCATTTAAAATCACCCAATTTCACTCCTGACATGTAAGAAGGCTTAAAATGTTTATCCTAGCCTTCTAATTGACCCTAAGTGGTTGATTAATGCTCCTCACATCCTAATCACTTGTTAATTTACTAATTATGATTAGAAATCCTTAATAGGGATTAAAAATTATTAATCTAATTTGTGGTTTTGTCCCACATGAACCAAGATGCAATTTTTCTGAAAATAAAAACTATAAAACGACTAACCACATACCATTAAACTTTACACCATGCTTTGATTTGCATATCATATAAGAAATATGATTAATAGCCAAGCTCAATATTTGCCTCAAGTCTTTAATGGGGTTAGTAGATGAGTTTATAATATAACCTTATATTCCTTGTTAGAGAGACCATCTCACCTCCTTGGGTTAGAAACAAACCTCCATTCGATTGCTCCTAGATCTATTTAGATCTATGTTATTTAGAAATTTAATACTAAGTAGGCATGCTTTAGCTAAGATAGATTGATATATCATGTTAGTTCTTTCAAGCATTCCGTTAAACTTTTATCATTGATGTAACTATTATTAGATTCAATAAGCATTTGTTAATTAGACTATGTGGATTTAGTCTTGTTATTTTAGCTTTCTTTGTAGAAATTTTAGTTTTCTTCACCATCTGAGAAGCCATTCTCAAAGACTTGTTAGAAGTAACAAGCATGATAGAAATAAATATGATAGATTAATAAAAGCTGATAAAATTTGATAAAGGCACAAAATTGACAAGAATCACTTGTGATTAGGCCAATCGGTGATGATTGTGTGATTTTGTGATTTAATAAAATTGAATGTTTGAAGTTTCGATTAACATTTTAGATTGATTTTTGGCTAGAAATGATGAAAAGAGGCAAACATATTTGTAAGAAATACCGGAGGTTATGATGGAGCTAAAAGAAGCCTCAAACCTCGTTGGAAGATGACCTGAGATGGTTGGTGTAGTTTGCAAGTTGAATGTTGAAAAATTGATCCACAAAAGCTTTGAAAGGATTTGAAAATGCTTGATGAAGATTGATAATGATGCTCACTAATGATTTTGATATTTTGGTGCTAAGTGATGATATGCATAATGCTGGAAGACAATATTGAAAGCAAGAGCTCGAGATTCAAAATTGAGGATCTTGGATGATGGCTAAAAACTACTATTTATAATCATTGGCAATTACCTGAATCATCGGTGATTTGGGTTTTTTAGGGTTTGGAAGGGTAAAGTGGTTAAAACCACTTCCAAATGGAGTTGTTTAGTTTTGGCTTTAGGTAAATAGTTTGCTAAGTTTTTGGGGATGAGGTGTGATGGTTAAGGGGTTGTAAAATAGGTTATATGTGATTTGTATTTATTTAATTTTTATTTGAGGGAGGTTTTATATGGTTAGATGTAGATTTGACATCTATAAGAAGGATATTTATGTGTGGTAAATATGGTAAAGGGGTTATGATTTAGGATAAGGTGATTTCACGATTGTAAATGATGAATTGGATTAATAAATGATAAAGGGGATGAAGGGTGTAATTTTTTTGTGTCTACATTTGCCCTTTTTGTCTAGTAGTTTGATGTTGGCAAAGTGCTAGACAAAAACAATGACTCGGTGGATTTTTTTATGATACCCCCTCAAAATGAGGTGAATGCAACGTAGTGTATGGAGAGCTAGTTTGATAGGATGGTTTGACGAGTATGACATGCATTTCGTTAAAAGAGTTTCCCGATCTGAAAGGGGTGCGAACGAGGTATGCTACCATGGGATCAAGTGATAGGGGGAACTAAAAGGTTCGATGCCTATGGACATATGATCCATGAAGGTAGGCTATAATGATGAAGGAATTCAAGTGATGGGGAGCTAAAGGGCTTGCATCCCATAGACATATGACATATCCCGAGATTGGTTTGATTTTTTGATGTCTAATAATTCAAGGATTTGGGTCCTTTAAAGTAGAAAACCTTTCTTTGAAAAAGGTGATAAAGTGTTTGATTTTTACAAAATATTTATGGGTGTGTAAAAAATGATGATCGCTAGCGATTATGCTAATCGCAAGTGATTTTGAATGAATCGGTGGTGATTAAATAAATCATCGGTGATTAAGGTAAAAATGATTTGGGGGCTATAAAAGGTGGTTTGAGTGGTGAACAATTCATTTTTGTGATGAACTGAGTAGTTGTGAGAGTGATTAAGGAGTGGAAAAATGTGATTAAGTGTAATGGCATCCACCAAAGATGCATCAAAAACCTTCTCGGGCATAGGTAAGCTTGATTATACTTGTTTTTGTTTTAACTTTTATTTTTTATGGGTAGATTTTAAGAATTTCAAATGTTGGAATTGCGGTAATTCATGTGATTTCCAGTGATTTAGATGAATCACCACGATTCAATCGGTAAAGTTGTAGTTGATATTTTTGAGTGGAAGTTCTTTATTTTTATGAAGTTTTTGAATGTTTTGATGATGATATGTGTTATAATGTTTGTTTGTGTGTTTGTGTACGTAGGTGGATGCGAAGTCAACAATCTATGATAGGATCCCTATCATTTTGGATGAGGTGAGAGAGGACATATCAGGATGAGGATTGGGAGCATGTGGAGGCAATGGGTTTGGGGGTACGAGCTATTATACGAGAGTGCACAAAGCTCTGCTAGGTTTTATGTTAGCATTGATGAAGAGGTGGAATCCTTCCACTTGCACTTTTTGGTTACCCATGGGGGAGATGACTATTACATTGGAGGATGTGCATTAGATCATGAGACTACTAATTCGAGGAGAGGGTATATATACTATTGATGATTTTAAGAGACTAGATGTTATGAGGATGTTATACGGGGATGAGGTAGATGATGCAAAGTATATTTTGGGAGGGTTTGCATATCAGGTGTTGTATTTTCCATCAAGAGATGGATGCATGAGGATGACAATGATGATGATGGCCATTTTTGTTTTTCCCTACCTAATTCTAGAGGAGGTAGGTTCCCCTGAATGATGAATGGGGTTGTAGCTAAGATGATGGAGAGTCAGATGGTCTTTAAGTGGGTGCAAACTTTATTAGCTTAGACATATAGAGAGTTATGGGCCTGGAAGGCTCACAAGAGATTTGGTATTGATATTGCCTTATTACTATAGTGTTGGGCATATGTGTACATATCTATTATTCAGCCACAAGGTTTACCATGGGGGATAGATGACAGGAATGTAGGTTTTATGAGATGGAGGTAGGATATGGGTAGTGTAGACACCTAAATTTGGTATCTATACATCGTCTTCTTGTGTGTGAGTATTTCACCTTGGTCCTACCTAGGTCACTTTTAATTAAATACATACCCTTAATTTAATTAAAATACCCATCCCATCACATTTAATTAATTTAATTAATTAAATCCTATTGGTTAATTAATTAATATCCACATCATATAATGCCCTAATCAACAAAAATACAGCCCATTGGGGAAACTTTCCCGTGTTCGATGGTGACCCAGTCTAGTCTCCATTGACCCTATAAAACTAAGTTAAATCTTTCCATAATCAATCAGAAATCAGATGCATGCAAATTTTGGATCTTCCTCGTGACTTGTGAATTGAATCTCATGCCTAAGCATTCTGCAATAGTTACGAATCTCCTAGACATCATTCCAACATGCTTGTATCACTCACGATCACCCTTCATGATAGTTATCATATTTTCATGTAATTTATGCAATATTTATAATATTATCCTTATATTTATTTTGTCTAATCTTTTACAATTTCACATTAGCTTTGAAACACTCGGAGCTCCCTCAAGTAAAATTATTTTCTAGCTTATGTGCTTACAGGTCATCCATTTCATCATTTTGACCTCAGCCTTACCCAACTCTAATACGATCGTCGTCGACCCACACCATTCGGCCGTCAACTAGGGTCTCGATTCCCAATCTGATCTTTTCAATCTCTATTCTCCTAGTTTCTTCTCCCTTATATCCCTTATGTAGGTGGATTCCAGGATCCATAGACCTATGTTACCTTCTAGTTTGCACTTAGGCTTTTCGGGCTGCATATTCATTCTATGTTCTAGATCTTCGTAGTTGACCAGCCTCTTCATAGTATGGGTCACCATCGACCCGATCGGGTAATATGCAATTCATATTTCTTCCAATTAAATTATCTCTTATATCAAATTTTAATTATTCTCATATTTTGTATTCCTTTAGTTTTCGCATGTTATCTTATTCAAATTTTACTTCGCTCTTTCTAAATAAATGGAAGTTGACATCCGTGAAAGGAAGGTCTCACTTATTGGAATCGACATTGTTTAGGAAACCCATGCATATCCCATATAATCAATCTCCTTTTTAGTTTGTATTATTTGCGGGTCATCAGCTACAAGAAGGATTAGCTACTCGGTGCATGTTCATCGGTCAAATCATGTTAGATGTACCATAAATGCTACATGTTATGAGTTCTAGTTTCTTTTAGTATCTATCTTATTAATTTGAGTACGAATGAAGAAAATAGACCAACATTTTTGGCATGTGTGGTGGGACAACCATTGGTGTTCACTTTTCATTCCTTTTCTATTTTCCTTTCTTCTTTTGTCTTCTACTAACACTATAGTGTGAGGCCCTACTTACTTGCTTGGTCGTGTTGCTTCGGGTTGTTAGATCAATATTCGCTAAAGTTCAGATAGAAAGGAAAATATTTATCCCTGATTTCCTCTTTTTCCTTATTTTCTCTTTTCCACACTTGTATTTCCCTTTCCTCTAGGTGTCCTCATTGAAAGATCACACTTTGAGTGGGTTTGAAAAACAACCTTTCTTTTTGCATCCTGCTGGCTCATATAGTTTTTAGAAAAAGGGTAAATTGGGTGTTTTGGGAGGACCCCATCCTTTTACAAGGGCCCCAAAGGAAATATATAGCAACAAATCATATAAGTGAAGAAGCACATAGAAAAAGTGAGAAGAGGACCAAGAAATCCGAAACAAGAAGGAAAAAAAGAAAAGAAAACCGAGAAGAAAACAAAAGGAGAAGATGTTGTCCTCTAACAATGGAAAACATCGATTCTAAAGAAGAAGCATCACCAAAAGAATAGATGTGACTAGAAGTAGGAAGGGGAAAAATTAGAAGAGGGGTATGCAGCCTAAAAATGTTACAACCCCGATGGAAAGAGGAGAAGTAGGATAACAAGAAGAAAGGAAAGAAAGATTGGTCGGTGTCTACCTTTCTTTCCCTTTTTTATTGAAGCAGGTTTACCATTTATCCTATGGAAGCATATCAGCGATAAGAGGATTATACTCCATAAAATCAAAGGACAAAGATCCCTTGAGAGGATGGACACTCTCCTTGTTCAATTCAGAGTGATCAAATTCATGGGTTTGCTTAATTTTTGGAGAAAGACCATCGAAGAGGGAGTAATATCCATAGGCGCCCACTTTACAGAGGAGGAGCTGAAATAGGAGGAGAAGAAGTTGTAGGGATAGTAGATATAATAGTTGGGGTAGAGGTTGAAATTGAAGGATCTAACACATTTTTTTGGTTTTCCGTGTCAACATCTTCCCCCTTTTCTAGGTGCAGTGGGATCTATTGTTTGGGGATGGATCCTTTTTTCGAGGAACCTAGGTTTTATCCTAAGGGAAAGCTTCATGGGGGTGACCCATTGCCCCACAATTTCAACACCTGAAGGTAGTATTTTTATATTCAATAATCGAGAGGAGGTTATATCCCATCTTGAGGTTCATCTCGATCTAGAAAACCCTTCTTTGAGATCAACCTCAACATAGATCCTAACATAAGCTAGCGAGAATACTTCGTAGCCTTTGTTTGTCTTCCTTGATGAAACACTCAATAAGGTTACCAATTTCCTCCCTTGCATAGGAAAAATTGAAGGGTAAGATTGGGTAAATGTATCAAACTATAACCCTCATGATGAAGAAGGTATTCGGATCAAAATATGGAAACCATGGGGTTGTGAAAAGCCCTTAGGACCCCAGAATGAAGGGCCCTCTTAAGGGCTCTTTGATAATCCTTGAGGTCATGGAAAAGAACCATGAAGAAGCCTTATGCACAAATATTTTTTTACAATTTTCTTTCCAGGAGATATGAATCCACTGTATGACTACATTGGAAGATGGCCATACCCTATTAAATCTACATATCAAGGTCTGTGATTTAATTTCTTGCAGCAGATCTAGGTATTCTTTATTCTCGTATTTCTAAATTTAGGACTTGATGGCTTTCTCAAGAATGTAAATAGGGGCAAGGGGCTAAGGGAGGATTCAAAGAAGAAGTATTTTTAAAGAGTTCCTCCTTGAAAGAAGTAGATATTTGATCCTTGGATTCACCTAAGAGAATTCCAGTCATATGAATCACAGAGTCACGTAAAATCCCATAAGAGAGGAGAATAGAGTCATCCTCAAGGACTTACCAACAAAACTAACCCAAAAATCCCTACCCTAATGTGCAGCTTATGGGAAAGAATAAATTTCAAATCAATACCCTTATCCTTTCGATGGATTGGAATGCACAAAGTATTACCTCTCGGAGAAAACAAATACTTGAAATAGGTTAGAGGGTCATTGTGAGGTTCTAAATGGGCATAAGGAAACTCAGGACCATTTTCTAGAGCAGAGCCTCTAACAATTTCCCCTGTATTATGTTCATTTTACATAGTAGGGTTGTTTTGCGAGCATGGCCATTTTGTAGAGTAGATCCATAGTCTTCATCATCATACTAACCACCACCATCGCTAAAGGGGCCATAGACTTCATCTCGTACATGTCAATGACATCACTATCACTAAAGGAGTCGACACCGCAATTGATTTAGGATTTAGGGTTCACGGGGAGGTCATTACATCACTAACTCAAGTTATATTTTAATGTTATTACATCACGAGGCTCACATAGTTTAAGAAAGGGTTAACTTGCTATATTTCACAATCCTCACACATGACCAAAAACTCATAAATTAATCATCACATCAAAACAACATCTTACCTAGTAGGCTGATTGGGATTTCATCACCCAACATGAAACTTCTTGAGAATCTCCCAACCTAAAACAAACCTGAAACCAAACATAGACTACCTTCTTTTAGGTACCTTGTTATCCATCCCCTTTTCTATTTCACACATTTTCTTAATTAAAAACAATAAAAAAGAATCATTTGCTTGACCTTTTTTTTAGTTAGCATAAAAATTGTTCTTGTTTCATTCATGTAATTACTTGTTTGAAAGCCAAAATAATGGAACAAAACTTCCCTTCAAATAGTTTTGCCTCAACTTGATAGACATCTACTACAACGGTTGCTTCGTCCATGCCCTTTATTGCCTCTCCTCTCTTTAGTGCCTCTTACCCAAAATCCTCTCTTCAAACCACTACCTTAGGAGAAACTAATCCCTTCTTCTATCATCATTCCATCCCATCTAGACCAACCACCCCTCCTTCTGCATCCAGACCTTTTGGACCTCTAGTTATCCCTCATGGTGACTTGGATTTCTAGGATATTTTGATGCCAATCCGATGGCTCTCTAAGACTATCTTCTTAGGAAATCAACTCAGATTCCCCAGGACAATCCACCACTTCATAATATTTATCCTTATCAGACTAATCCCAATTTCAATCAACAATTTTCAATGAATGAGCTTACCTCATCTTCTAATAATCCTCCACCCCATCAAATTGCTCACCCGGTCCGTCCATTCCACCCAATCAATATAACCATCACCACTACCCTTCCTATTGCCTCTTCAGCCCCAATATCATGTCCCTTATTTGGAAAACATGATCCCCTCACATCACACATGCATATCATCACTTCCCAACCTCCTCTTATAGGTTCTCTACCTTATTCAGTTTCTAACCCCTTTCAACAACAATATCAAAGCATACCTATACTCATTAAGTGCCTACCTAGTATCAATAATCATACACCATCCCTTGACACAACACCAAACATTCTAAAATCAACCTTTAACTCACATTCATCAAGAAATCCCCAAACACACATTTAATCTCACCAACAATTTTATCCAAATTGCTTCACAAGATTACGTGACCAAATCCACAACCACAACCCATTATCACTTCATCAAATGATCATATGAATTTTTTCATGAATAGGTTATCCAACCTTGAGGTCACCACCCTAGGGCCAAAATTTTCATTATCATATAAAAAAATATGCAATGAGCCAATTCATCCATTTGTACCAATTAAGTTGTATCCTCCACATTGGGAATTGCCAAAATTTTCCAAGTTTAACAACAAGGAGGATCCACAGCAACACCTTCATGCATTCAAACATATGTGTTACCTAATCATGACATGGAGAGGCATGCACCTAGGGGTGACCCACACCTCGACACTGGGCCAGATATTCGAGGTCAAAGAGGAGTTTGTTAGAGAGAGCTCGATGCCTATTTATATGTGTGCCCTTGGCAAAGAAAGAGAACACAAGTGAGGTAGCAGAGCTCTAGAATTACTATGAGAACTATGGGATAAAATGGGTAGATGATTCTAGGAAGGATGTAATGAGGGAAATGGGGAATGAAAATTTTTTTTTGTGAGCATACATGTATGGATCCAGATATGGTGTATGACTATGGTCTGCCACTCTGTGATGTTTTGGAGTAATACTATGAATGAATATGATAAGGTTACCACTATGTTTATATTAAGATCTCCTTCCTGTATTATCTGCATGTTTCTACTATGCTTTTGATCTTGTATAATCATGAACCTTACTTGAATGTTAAGTCTATTTGTGGATTTACAACTTCCTAGTTCTATTAATTTTGTTGTGCATGCTTTGCTTTTGTTATGATTGAAGGGGTGTAGAAGCCATTTTGAGCTCTATAGCTTTTTCATGTCTGTTAAATCACTAAGTCAAGATCATGAATTATGCCTTCCACTAAACTCACATAAAAGAGAGACTCGGCTCCCTCTCTCGTGTGCCTGGGTGAGAGTGCCAAGACCCACTGGGTGATAGGCCGATGCGCATGAGGTTCCCTTGTTCTTGGTGGGTGCAAAAATGACTACATCTTGGTTTCCATTTCGGGACCTCTTTTCAAAGTTGTAGTGGAACATGGCATACATCATGATCTGTGCAAAGAGTGATGATGGAGAGAATAACCCTGGAAGGTGTTGAAGATTGGTTTAAAAGCATGGAGGATGAATTCACTCAGAGATTCAATACTGGACCTAGGTTTGACACACGAAGATGGGTGGAAGACACTCTTTATCATGAGTTGTATGAAACCTTCTTTTGTTGTTTCCCAATAGAGTTATTTGAATGGCTCTCACTTATACATCTAGATCGGGGTGGTGTTATAAGTCACACCCTTGGACCCAAGAAACATATCAAGAACTTGCAAGATGTTGATCTAACATGGACCCATGCTATAGATCATTGGTGGAAGGGAGTATTGACTAGCTACACTCTGGAATACGCAATTTCCACGTATTCTGTCCTAGAAGTTGCTGAGTTTGAGTTTTTATGGAGCCCAGAGGATCATTTCTGCATGTTATCCCCCTGCAATCAAAATCTTGATGGTAACCATGGGTTTAGAGGCATTTCCTATGGCCGGCTAAACCACTGAGTGCTTGGTGAGGAAGCCAGGTTGGGGAAAGATGGCTGATATAATGACTGAAAAGGAAAGGGAGGAGAGATGGCTCAAGTATAACGAAAGCACGTGAAAGGGAGATCGATAGACAACATGGGATTACAAGTGGGTTATGGAGCCAGACATGGTGGAAAGGAGTTGAGGTTCACGTGGAGGATGTGGAACCCGAATAGTCTGTGATACCCCATCTTGGTAAGCGTGGGAGAGAAAACCTTGTGGCTTCTGATGAGAGTCCATCACATAGAGAAAGAAGAGTCGTTGGCATGCATCTGACCCCACCTAGTGACCAAACCTTGGTGCTTGGTTTGTTTGAATGAGGGAAAAGTATAGTTGATCCATTTGATATCAGTAGAAGCAACCGATCGGCACCCAGAAGATACAACTTCTCATTTGGGACTTCTATGGCTTCACACACTATTCCAGTATTTGGTGGAATGTTTGGACAAGGCACATATACAACTGGTTTTGGAAGTGTGTTAGGAAGTGGTGGAGGAAATATGATTGGGAGTGGCACTAGTTCACAAAATCAGTGTGTAATTTAGTGGAATGATGGGAGCATTCGACATGACAAACACAGGCCCTGTACCTAACACAGAGGATCTGGAGGTGGAAGTGGTGGAGCTGGTGGCTCAAGATCTAGTGGGTCCAAAGGGAGGAGGAAACACTGAGGAAACCAAGGGACTGGATCGGGAGGACAAGGGCCTCAGCCACCTCCTCAAGTCTTTTTTGAGATGTCTCTACACTTACCAGATTACAGTGGGATAGAAGATGCGCAGAGCATGTGCATAAGTGTGAGAGCTGCTATGGCGCGCGAAGGGGATCATGACCCAGGATCGAAAGGCCAATCAATTTGTGATGACCTTGCAAGGATGTGCGCATAGTTGGTATAGAAAGTATGACCCTCATCAGACTATTGTGGATTATACCACACTGAGAAATGCATTCTTGGTGGAATTCCACATACCTAAGTTTGAACAGAAGAGCATCAGCTCTCTCAAAGAAATCCAACAGGGAATGGCAGAGAGCATGTGGGAATATGATGCACATTTTAAAACTCTATTGTCTAAACTATCTTATGATATCCACCCTTCACAACATGCTCAAGTGGTTTTTCGGAGGTTGATCACACCCTTTAGGAGGGCTTTGTCTCATAAAACATTCACGGACCCGTGTGAAGTGTTGGAAGCCACTTTGTGCTGAGGTAGTTGGTAGTGTTGACACTGGTGTTAGCCCATTTCTGGAGGCTTAGATCACTGCCATGGCTAAGAAATTGGAGAAATTATCTACCAACATAGTTCCAGAGACTCATGGTGGGATGTGGTGCACAGATTGTAATGTAGAAGGGCACACAAAGGATAATGGTGGGATATGTACTTGGAAGGTGGTACGCATGCCGTAGTGGTAAATTGTGAAATATGTCATGGGACCATGATGCAAGTAGGTGCCCCCTTTACAGCATGCGTGATCCACAAAAATGTATCTTGTTATTGTAAGATATGTACCTCAACCACACATGACACCAAGGATTGTAGATTGATTGACCAGATTCATGAGGCAATTGATCTTGGTGTGTGCCAGACTGGCATTGCCAAGTAGTTCCAAAGGAGATGAACATCGGTATGAAGAGCATGGAGATGGAGGTGCATGTGGAAGAGGGTTTTGGAGGATTTCATGGTCATGGTAACCATGGGGGAAGAAGTGAGTTCCCACGTGGAACATGCTTTAATTGTGGAGCCAGTACCATTATAAGTGTGAATGTCCAGATCTTCTACAATGCTCCTGGTGTGGAAAAAACATAAGTACGAAGAGTGCCCAGAGTTATACGAACATATGAGTCAACAGTAGACAGAAGGATAAGGGTGCTGCCATGGTGAGTATTAAGAAGGCTGACATGCAATGGCTCCCACGAGTAATACGTGAATCAGAACTAGAGCCTGTTATGGTAACAACAAGGGTGGAGTCCCGCGTGCAAGGGAAGCACCTAGGCAGAGACCTCTGGTTTCGAGGGAAGAAGTAGTACATGGGAAGTATCCAAACCCGGCTCACTAGAAAGAAGTCTACCAGGAAACCATGGACGTAATTCAAAGTTTACAAGGGGAGATCCAATGCTTAAAAGAGAAAACTAGAAAAGATGAGCAAAGAAGACCAAGTAGAAGCACCAAAGGATGACTTGGATGAGGTTAAGGAGGTGTGTAAACTATTGAGGCAAGAGAATATTATTCCCTACTAGAGCATGGTTGAGAGAAAAGGTACCACGCACCGGGAAGAACATGAAAGGTAGATCCTGCATGCAAACCTCCCACCTCACAACCTTGATTATGACAAAGAGATCACCTTAAACGCAGTAGTGGATGGATGGCTGCTTAGCAACATCCTCATTGACACAGGTGTGGAGGTTAATGTTCTCACTCTGGATGCCTGGCATCAAATGGGAAGACCTACATTACAGCCATCTTCAAATGTGTCTGTATATGGAAAATAAGACAAAGGCAATGCCCATAGGTGTCTTGAAGGATGTGACCATTACCATTCAGGGACTAAGTTCACTGGGGATTTTGAAGTCTTGGTGCTTGCCGAGGTAGATAATTTCCCAAGCTTTACTTGGGTGCCCGTGGTGCTATAAGAATAATGCAGATCTCTTCGGTTTAACAAGGGGTACATAAGTTTTGAAAACAAGGAAGAGAGGGTGATTATACCACTTGCTGATGGAAATTCCACACCCCTATACTGAACCCCTTGGAGAGGAGGTCCTGATAGAATATATGTGTGCTCCATAAGAGATCCAGAGACCATCCACCCTATAGAAGGAGTCATCCAGTTTGATGATGCTCAATCTGTCAGTGATACTACCAGTATAAGCATGTGATAATTGGGTGCATGGGACTTATGAATTGATTGGGTGACATCTGAAAGGATCAGTAACCAGGGTAACCATGGTACGCATATAGTTCGGGCACCTGGGAGGAAAGGTAATAACCAAGTATTCTGGGGATGCATACCCTGAGGTCTTTTTGAGAGAAATGGAAGCTCAATGGAGGGAGGATGAGTGATGAGGTATGCTAGGTTATGTTTTGATAGGCACAACAGTGAGGTGGTGGGCCACGCATAGTGAAAACTTGTTGGAGTGGTGTGAAGTTAGAATTGTGCTCACTATCTGATTCTCAAAGAGCAACATACCCACCGCTATCAAGGATTACAATGGCAATGGACCCACCTCTTCCCACATCATCCAGCATGTGAGAGGGTCTGGGGAGAAGGCGTGGAAGCTTTACCACCCTCCCTTTGGGTGCACAAGCTATATTCGACACTACAAGGTTGTGCATGTGCGCTTGGTACATCCATTCTGAAACTCACCGCCAAATGGGAAATTGGCAGGAATTAGTGGCTGACCTGGTTCACACATTCGAGTACCAAAGTACCATGCAACCGGTTGATGAGGTGTTGCAGACTATCAAGTGCCTCACTCTGGGGGATTGCACCATGGTGGAAGATAGATTAGTAAACTTACTTGGTGGACCTAGCTTGGAAGTGTGGTTCGAAGAGGAGGAACCAGAAGACATACAATTCAAGCATGCATGTGTGTGCTAAAAAGGAGAAAGGAAAGATGGTATATGTTATTGATGGAGAGGAGATGGAGAGCCTGAATGTTGACCATTCGGTTGGGATGTGTGAGGTAGTTGACAGTGTGGATGCATGTGCATGTGCATATCATGAACCACTCAAAACCAAGAAAGTTAACATCGGCTCAGAGAAGGAGCCCAAGGAAGCTATCATTGGGGACTACTGGTCAGACAAGGAAGTATCAAAGATCATCGATCTCTTGCATGAATTTGAGGATTTATTCCCACGGATACCATGAGTTGAAAGGCATCCACCATTCATTGGGGGAAATGAGGATAAAGTTGAAAGATGGTGCATGCCCAGGTCAGGAAGAGGCCTTACAGATGAATCCCAACATGTGCGTAAGGGTTAAAGAAGAGCTAGACAAAAATGATAGCATCCAGTATCATTGAGGCTATGGAGGAATCAGAATGGATAAGTCCAATGGTGATCAACATAAAGAAGGATGGGTGGATTAGGATATGTGTGGATTATAGGGAATTGAATGTTGTTTGTATCATAGATCCTTTTCCCACCCCCTTCACTGAAGAGATTTTGGAAGGAGTTATTGGGCGTGAGGTCTATTCCTTTATGGATGGATTCTCAGGATATCACCAAGTAAGGATTGCCAAGGAAGACCAAGAAAAGACAACTTTCACCACCGAGTGGGGAAGCTTTGCATACATGGTCATGCCCTTTGGATTGAGGAATGCACCCAGCTGTATTTTCATGCATAGTGGTACAAGCATTTAAGGACTTCATCCACAAGTTCCTTCAAGTATATTTGGATGATTGGATAGTGTATGGATTGGTAAGGGACCATTGTGATAACTTGAGATTGATGTTTGAAAGATGTCAGTAGTTGAGGATTTCCCTCAACATCAAGAAATGTGTCTTTTGCAACCCTTTTGGAACGTTTGGGGCATATCATATGCAAAGAGGGCTTACTGGTGGATCCCGTGAAAGTTGCAAAGTTATTGTGGGATTAGGGGAGCCCACCAGCCAAAGCATGTGTGGATTTCTTGGACACACTGGGTACTATAGAAAGTTCATTAAGGGATACGCCAAGATCACCGTGCCTTTGGAAATATTGCTCAGACATAAGAGTGCCTTTCAGTGGGGAGAGGCAACAGAGGGCATTTGACACTCTAAAAGAAAGGCTTATCACCGCACCTATTCTATGATTCCCATCATGGGATAAACCTTTCCATGTCCACGTGGATGCCTCTCAGTATACAACAATGGGAGCCATTCTTTGCTCAACCAGAGAGGGATTGTTGATCATCCCTTGTGTTTTGCAAGTAGAAAGTTGACACCAGCAGAACAAAATTATACAATGACCGAGCGTGAGGCATTGTCAATGATCTACGTGCTCCACAAATTTAGACAATATCTACTGGTGACTCCCTTCATATTCTACACTGACCATATGGCCTTGAAGTATCTAGTAAACAAAGCAGTGTTGCAAGGGCGCATATGTCGTTGGGTACTTTTATTTCAGGAATTTGAATTCAAAGTGGTGGTAAAACTGGGAAAGAACAATTGTGGGCTATGGATCATTTATCAAGGATTGATTTGGGAGAGGATGCAAAGTATCGAGGAAACCATGCCAGACATGTAACTATTAGGTCATGTGCGCACCCTGGAGTTAGAAGACATTGTTGTTTTTCTCAAGGAAGGTGTGGCACCCAAGGGATGAATGCACTGGAAAGGAAAAGGTTAGCCATATGCGCCACACGCCCTTCATGTTGATCAATGGGGATTTGTATAAAATGGGCCATGATGAGGTTTTACACCGGTGTGTATTAGAACATGAACGCATGGCCATAATAGAAGAAGCCCATGGTGGGATTGCTGGAGGACACTATGGGAATGCAAACCACGCATGCAAGATCCTAGTCACAGACTATGGTGGGAGATGATTCACCAGGATTGCATTGAGTTTTGCAAGGCCTGTGACCACTGCCAATGCCTTGGAAAACCCGGGAAGAAGGGATGAGATGCCCTTGTGCCCCATCGCCAGCACGGAACCTTTTGAGAAATGGGCAATAGATTTTTTCAGACCAATCTCACCAGCTGCATGAAGGACTAACTCGTGGTATATCATTACCTGTATTGATTATCTGACAAGGTGGGCAGAGGCCATGCCCACTAAGGATTGCACCGCAGCCACGACTACTAGATTTTTGTGGGAAAACATTATCAAGCAGGTATGGGTGCCCATTAAGTTTAACAAGTGATAGGGGCACTCACTTCTTAAATGAAACCATCAGGATTCTATTGGCAGAATTCATGGTAGCCCATCACAAGACTACCCCTTATCACCCTCAGGAAAATGGGACTACAGAGGCATTCAACAAAATCCTTAGTCACACATGACTAAGATATGTGATGTGGGTAGGTAGGATTGGGATGACAAGGTGTCAGCAGTTCTTTGGGCATACAAAACAACGTATAAAAGATTGAACAAGGCCACACCATTTCAATTGGTGTTCGTGCGGAAGTAGTTTTTTGGTCGAATTCATGCTACCATCTCTGCGTATATAGCGCATGTGCAGGAGGGTTGGATGATGAGCAAGCACTGGAAGAAAGAATAGATGAATTGATAAAGTTGGATGAAAGGCACTCACTAGCAAGATGGAGCCAAACAACTGAGAAGGAAAAGCAAAAGGCATGGCATGACCACCATATTAAGAACAAATAGTTTGAGGTTGGCCAGATGGTATTGCTATATGATTCAAAATTTCTACGCCATCCTGGAAAGTTGAAGGTGCATTGGTTGGGTCCTTATGTAATTTCATACATCCTTGATTCGGGCATGTGCCAGTTACAAGCACTGGATGGAACAAAATTACCTGGACACTTCAATGGGAGTAGGCTGAAGCCCTACTATAAATAATGCTTCTTGGTGTTTGTAAATAAGGTAGTTTTTCCAGTTAGTTTAGAATTTCCTTTTATGCTTTTCCTTTCTTGTATTTCCCTTTCACGTTGTTGTTTTTTTTGCACCTTGGGCACCGGTAACCTTATTACTTTTTGACTTATGAATGCAGAGGACCACACATCATTTTAGTGTGGGGTGAGATGATAAAGAGAAACTTGGAGTTATTCTAGAGGAGGATTTGGTAGACCATTTGAATTGCCCGTTGAAAAATGCATTAGGTTAATAGATGGGTGGTGGCAAAATAAGGTTACATTGGAAATCCATGTACAAAGGAGAAAAAGTGCAAAAACATGAGGTAGGTGAAAGCAAGAATCATGAGGATGGAAGAGGTGCCTTTGGCACGGTAACATGCATGCAAGAGTCTTCTATCAAGATGGATTGTTTGCATGCCATAAGGTTGGAAAATTTTTCACGCAAGGATTGGGGCACGGGTGGAAAATTTTTTCAGCAAGGATTGGTGGGTGAAAAATTTTTGGCAAGGATTGGGGGTGGTGGAAAAATTTTTCATGCAAGGATTGGGCACGTAAGGAGAAGTGCTGAAGTCAAGGTTTTGTTTGAAAACACCACATTAAACATTATCATATGGTGGTAGGTAGCCTAGCCTTAAATGCGTAAAAGTGGGAAAAGCTATAAATACAAGAATGGGCAGTTCATTATTTTACTTTATGAACACAAGAAGAGTGATTTTCTTTCAAGAGCTAGGGTTTCGAGAACTGACTCTGTGTGAAGGAAAATCCCAAAAAATTAAGTGCAATCGGTCTATTAGATCTACAAACCTAGAGCAGAAGTGATTCATGGGTGTGAGGAACATTGTGAAGAAGCATCGTGATCAAAGGAGAAAAATCAGAGATTAGGGTTTGTGTTCTAGGCACATGGGGGCACATGAGGAAAATGTTCAAACAACTCACAAGATAACCTGGGAATGAAAGCAAAGGGTGCAATGATGGCCACAAAACCTAGTAGGTAAACCTACAAAACAATCCAAGAAGGGAAAGGGTAAAGGAAAAGGAAAGAAGAAACAAGAAGAAATACCCTGGATACAAATGAGGAATGGTACTCGGAGATGCAATACCTGGATGGGGTTTTTCTAGGGCAAGAGTGGGAGTCCCACATAAGACAGATGACCGTGATCGACTACAATCACCGGTCAAGCACAATCATGAAGGAAATGGCACACTGAGAGCTGGTGTGCCCCACAAATAAATGAACACCTGATGGGTTGCCAATCTACAATGACGTGGTCAAGGTGAAAATGGAGAAGGCAAGGGCTTCTCCAACTTTTGAGTTGCCATATTTTGGGAAGCCCGAGTGCTTGTACCAATGGTTGATGACGCACGTACATGAAGACTTCTTCTGCTTCACAGGGCACAAAATGTGCATAACTCCCCAACTAATTTCACACTTCACAGGCCTAAACTATAAAGGGGACGTGCTCATAGATGACCTCCTGGATGAGGAGGCAATCAAAGAAACCATAGCATCCCAGGAATTGAAGAAGGGATCAAGGTACTACGACATCTCGGATATCAGTGATCCGGTGATGAAGATGGCCACACACCTTGTCTCCAAGCTGAATGGACAAGAGAGGTGGACCCAGGTGAGCAAGCCCTAGCTGAATGTCTCAGAAGGTCATGGAAGGCACCATATACAACATCTCCCAATACATAGTAGATGAAATCATAAGCAGCAGAGAAGGGAGGAAAGATCCTATTTGGAAACATTCTGTTGACAATTGTGTTCTCAGAAATTGGGGTGCCGGATGCATCCGACAAGTTCATGTGGGAGTACCCTGCTGAAGATCCTTCACCCATGGAGAGATTTCAGAAATACACATGTGAATCAATGATAGGGGTACACAAGGTGCGCTTAGACAAATGGTATAAGCACCTTAGGAATGCATTCGGGGCTGAATGGTGGATCCTTGAACAACTCCCCATGGTGACCAAAGGAGAAGTAGAGTTCATGGTCTACCAACACTTTCTACATGGTAGGTTCATTTTGGTGGATGGAAGTTGGAGTCCATGGTGCAAACTCCCATTCTCATTTACTACCCAATTTTTCCAAGCAGGGGTAAATAGATACAAGGAATCAAAGAAATTAAACCTAGAGTTGTCCACCCTTGACAGAGAGCACAGGGAAATGAGAAAGAAGTTGGTCTACCCAGAGAAGCACACGTACATTGAAAGGTACGTGTCACAGGATGTGCATATTGTAAGGCCTTTGACCTTACCTATTGCTGGGAGCAATGCCGCAAGGATCTACCTATGCATAAGGCCAAATTTGAAAAGGGCACATACGTGGAGAATGAGATATCCATCCCGATGACCCTATGGAAGAAAGAAGCCCATGCCAAAGCGCAAGGAGAGGGAAGAGAAAGAGGAACAAAGGGGTGGAGAAGCAGAATGTAGATACCATGGGGCCAAGTACCTATGTCCGAAGAAGAAGAGAATGGTGGTCAGGGAGAAGACCCTGAACCTGTGAAGCCACCATCCCCTGAAGAACCCTTAGATGAAGAGAAGACCACATCCCCGACTCCTAGAGTTTTCAACAGAGGAAGAAGAAAAGGGGATGGAAGAACAAGAGTCTAAAGATACAGATGACCCAAATGCCTATATAGGTGAAAAGGATGATGATGAAGAGGAAGAGTTGGAGGTGGATCAGGAGCCGATTGATGTCCATGATTGGGGGAAGAGGGAGCAGAAGATACAAATGATGCTTTCATCTTTGTAAGGAGGAAGGTGCCCAAGGGGAGGAAGGCACGTGGAGTGAAGAAAGGAGTGAGGGGGCAAGTACTAAGGGGCTAGATATGCCCAAGCTCACTCAGGAGGAGGTGAATGAGAAAGTGACAAGGGAGGTAGAGAAGATAATTAATACCTTGGTCGAAGAGGAGTTGAGAGCGCAACATGGAGCTCATGCTGGTGAATTCAAGGAAGAGAAAAGGGAGAAGAGTGTGGGTAGCACAAAAGGCCCAACTCTTTCAGTAACTATTCCCAAGGGCGTGTGCATGGGAAGTAAACACATGGAAGGGGGAAGAATAATGATGGGATATGTTGATGACCCCAACAAAGTTTTTTACATGCATGCATTTCCAGAGTACCATGCCCACCAAGGAGCTCACCACCATGGAGTCCTTTGATCCTGAGGGTGGATACCCATGCACAAGGAAGATGCTATCATGGGCATTCGACTCCCACCTCGATGAGCCCGAGTTCGAGGTTAACCAAGGAGTGATACTAGCGTTATTGCTCAAAGGAAAGGGGGACAACCCCATTATAAACATGCAACAACTATCAGATGAGCAAGTGTGTAACATGCACTCAACAAAGTCTCCATGGAAATTGAGGCTAGGCTCTTTTGTAGAAATGACAAGGTTAAAGTCTTGGAGGACCTATTGGAAAAGAGGAAGGAAGAAGTAGTTAAGCTAACAAAGGACCTCAGCCTTGAGAAACTAATCAATGCTCAACTACAGAGGGAGCTTCAGGAGGAAAAGGCTAGGGTACGTGAAGTTTCCAAGAAGGTGGAGCTCATCTCCCAAGCTATTATCATGAAGCACCTGACCTTAACCCTCCCACGCAAAAGTATGGATCCTCCCTGGAATGTCTAGAGGACTTGACTCAGATCCTCACCATGGAAAGGAAAGCCTTTGGCCTTGGAGTCGGCAGAGGAGGTAGCTACGCATGCTTGGAGAAGGAAAATTGAAAGTCATCGCACTCATGGCTGAATACAACAAGGTGCTTGCTGATGTGAAGATAGCACACAAACCACGGGGTCACCTATGACATCATGCATGGATCAAGACAAGGTGTGACAAGCACATGCTGCTCAGCCAAATGATGAGGCCAAGTCAAGGACTTTCAGGGAAAAGAATAAAGGCAATAGAGCCGAGTGAGAAAAGATCCTAGCCGAAGTGGAAAAGAAGTCTGAAGCTATTGAGATCCTGTGAGTCTCAATCAAAACCCAGCTAAAAGAGCTCTACAAGGTCATTACGAGGAAGATGGATGCCTTGGAAGATCACGCTAAGGAACTGGAGACTATGGTGGAGACCATTAACACAAAAGGGGAAGGGTTAACCTTCGACGAGGTGAGCACATTGGTTGGTGACCTCTGCACAAGAGTGCAGGATGAAGTCAGTGCTTGGAATACACTGGAGGCCGACCTGTGGCAAAATTTTCCCCTTCTTCTTCTTTAGGTAGTTTTCCTTCTATTCTTTCTCTCCCCCATTCTTTATTCTTTCCCTCCATTCTTTTCCAAGGCAAGGCCTTGCATTTTTGTACTGCATTCTTTGAAAAGGTTCCCGAGGGAGAAGGTGAAGTGTGGGGTAATGTTGGGACCCTAATGTAGCTACCAAATCTTAAAGGCGTAGGTAGGCACGCACATGGCCGGAGGGAGTGCGCAAGTGAAGGCACGCAAGGTAGAATTCAAAAAGGGTTCTTGGAGAACCAAGGATGCGCCCGTGAAGAACAATTTGGGACTTAGCCATTTTGGCCTTTTGGATAGAACACATGAAGAACGTGTTCCATTTGGATAAGGTTCCAGCCTAGCAACAGGTGTCCTGGAAGGAATATACCTTATGATAAGAAGATCCAAAAAGCTAATCATGACATGGAGAGGCATGCACCTGGGGTGACCCACACCTTGACACTTGGGGCCAGATCTGAGGTTGCAGAGGAGTTTGTTAGAGCTCAGATGCCTATTTATATGTGTGCCCTTGGCAAAGAAAAAAGAGAGACACAAGTGAGGTAGTGGAGCTCTGCAGAATTATTGTGAGAACTATGGGATAAAATGGGTAGATGATTCTAGGAAGGATGTAATGGGGAAATGGGGAATGAAAATTTTGTTTTGTGAGCATACATGTATGGATCTAGATATGGTGTATGACTGTGGTCTCCTCTCGTGATTTTTGAGTAATACTATGAATGAATATGATAAGGTTTACCACACATGTTTATATTAAGATCTCCTTCTCGTATTATCTCGCATGTTTCTACTATGCTTTTGATCTTGTATAATCATGAACCTTACTTGAATGTTAAGTCTAGTTCTTCACAAAAATTCAGCCTTCCCACCTCCAGTTACTATTCTTCCAAGCATATTCCCCCTTGTTTAAACGGTGGATTGACAACCATATTTGAAGTATCAAACTTACTGGATCTAGAATACGCTAGGCATTCCAATTTATATATTTTTAACTTTCATTTGGTGGTCTTGTTTTCCATTTCAAGTAGTTCCTCCAAGAAAAAAGGAATCTCTCACAATTAGCTATGGATCAAGAAGTCATATGCGCGCAACAACCTACAACCAACATTCTAATGGTATTCTTCCTAGCCCTTTACCCTTATCTGTTTCATCAACATTTGAAGAAACGGTCTAGAATCAGGTGAAACACCTATACCAAAACTAAACCCAGGCCATTAAGACATAAAAATACTCAAACTTTATCATCTTATACATCTACTTATTTTGCAAAGACCAAGACATTCCAAAAGGAAAATGTACCTCCTGAGGAATTTGGTAAATCATAATAGTTTAATCCCAATCTCCTCTGTGTGTATATCATTGTACCCCTAGACATGACACTAAGTATTGCAGAGCATTCTAATCCATCATTCATGGATTCATTAAGGAAGAATACCTTCTCTCCCCAAACAAATCAATCTCTTCCTTCCACTCCAACACATGTGCCTTCTACCTTATCCATCCAAATCCAAAATTCCCATGGTTCTTCACAAATATTTTCAGCCTTCCCACCTCCAGATGACTATTCTTCTAAGGATATTCCCCCCTTGTTTATCAAAATTGTTCGGGTAACCACTCGGTCCGGCCAATGTGAGCCTAAATCAACATCCCAACCAAAATCTAAAACCTTTATTTCCATTCCTCCTCCTAAGGATTTAGCCACGCCATCAACACCTAATGTTTCCATCTTAGCAACGCCTACAGCTATTGAGAAGAGTATAGTAAAAAACCTCCACTAGGCCCCGGTCAAGATTTCACTATAGGAGCTCATCTAAAGCTTTCCAAAACATAGACATGCTCTCACTGAAGCCTTGAAGAGCTTTCGACATCCAATGATGAATCTCAACCCTTCACATACCTTGTAGGATCACTTCACGGCTTCTACTACCATCTCATTTGATGATGTTGAGATTCTAGATATCCCGCGGAAGAACATGATCTTCCCCTCTTTATCATGGTTAATATTAATGACATGTTCATCGATAATCCATGATTGATAGTGGAGTGAGCATTAATATCCTCCCATCACATACTTTTGATCAACTTAAGATACCAAAGGCTTCCATTTCCCAAACACCTATGGTCCTTTGTGCTTTTAATGATGTTTTCACTCCCACCTTAGGAATGGTCATTCTTCCTATCTGCATTGGTGAGAATCTCATCCATGAGATCTTCTACATCATAGAAGGATAATTTCAATACAATGTTCTCCTTGGGTGACCTTGGATCCGTGCTATGTGTTGTGTTCCCTCTACACTCCATCATTCCCTTAAATATGAGCATGAGGGGAATATTTTGACACTTCCCAAGGATGCTCCTCCCTTTTAGATGTGAAACATGACTTATCAACCCAATGATGTCCTTATTCCTAAGGATGATCCATCTACACCATCCACTAGTTCATCTATCCCTTCTTCCAAACTTCCTAACAATGATTCCTAGATAAAGTAATGGATAAACTTATGATGGGGGAGTATCATCTTCTCACACTTAACACTCTTCCCACTCCTCACCATATCGGTAGAAATGATAAAGCACCCATGTACCAACAAAATGTTAGAGATGTTATTCCTTTCGATCCACCACATCTTCACACCAATCTCATTTATGGTGGTTTTGATACCCCTCTTCTCACATCAATGATCTTCCACATGCTAAACCTTATACCTAGTGGTTTTGACTTCCTTAACAAACCATCCTTTTCCCACACTTATCTCTACCATTAGCACATGGAAAATATTTGGCATGGGAAGTTATGAGCATGGACCACATGGCTCATTATTTCGATCAGTACCGCAAACCTCATGAAAATGTTAGCATGGATACCAAAGAGCATTCCCTTGACCCCATTCCACCATCTGAGATATTCATGGACATGCCTTCTCCACCTTCTTTTTAATGTCAAAAACATGGACATGCCTTCTCCACTTTCTCCATCTTTTATGACTCTTGAAGACATGGAAATGGATGAAACCATTTCTATTACCTTGAATTTTTTTAGTCTCCACCATAACTTTGGGACCGGTCACCTATCAGTGTGAAATTAGACTAGGTCCCTTCCCTTTTTCCATCTCGGAGATGATAGAAGAATACTCTTTTACCATTTATGTTCTTCAATGCACTAACAATGATTTTATTCTTTCCCACATGGGGGAAGAGGATTCTTATCTTCATAAGACCTTACCATCGACACATCCACTCTTCTCAACAAATCCACCATCGATGTCAATATCGGGACTCCTCAAGAGCCTCACATCCTCAAGGTGGGTCAACTTGATCCACATGAGCTTGAGTCTTTTACCACATTCCTCTTGTGTCATAGCTAGGAATTTGCATGGTCATATTCAAACATGCCAGTCTTGACCCTTCTATTATCATCCATAATATCGTCACCTTTCCTAAATGAAAAAAGTTAAGAAAAAGCTTTCCACATGCACCCTCGAGTTTCTCTCCTTATCAAAGAGGAGTTGAAACATCTTCTTTCTGCCAATTTAATCATCCCCATTGACTATCCCCAATGGGTTTCCAATGTTGTACCCATGTCACTAAAGCATCTAGAAAACTTCACATATGTACCAAATTTTGAGATCTTAATCTCATTTTACCCTAAAGATGACTTCCCTCTTCCCAACATCGATCAAATTGTAGATCTCACTACAAAGGCCATGAGATGCTTTCCCTTATGGATGGGTTTTTTGTTACAATCAAATCCTCATCGTGTTCAAAAGACCAACATAAGACTTCCTTCATCACCCCTTGGGGGACCTTTGCTACCATGTCATGCCTTTTGGTCTAAAAATGTCGGAGCCACCTATCAAGTGGGCCATGACTTATATCTTTCATGATCTTATCCATAAAAAATAAAATACTATGTTGATGATATTTTGGGTAAATATAAACATCACCATGACCATCTTTCATTCTTGAAGTCCTTTTTGAGAGTGCCTTATTCATTTTTTTCTTCGCCTTAATCTAGCCAAGTGTGTGTTTGGAGTGCTAACTAGAAAAATCCTTGGATTTATCATTTCCATTAGGGGCATTGAAGTTGACCTATGAAAATTAAGGAAATCATTGAAATTCCACCTCCTTCCAATCTTAAGAAACTTTAGTCTTCAAGGACCAACTCCAATCACTTTGTCATTTCATCTCACAACTTTTAGATCATTGCCAACCCTTTCATCATCTTCTTCATAAAGACATAATTTAATTGGGACCAAGATTTCCAAAAGGCCTTGATGATCTTAAACAATACCTTTTGTCTCCACCAGTGCTTACACCTCCACATGAGGGGAGCCCTTTTATCTATATATTCTACCACCGATCATGCTCTAGGGGCCATGTTAGCACATTGTGATGACCAAGGTCATGAGAAGGTTATTTATTACATCAATCACACCCTTCATGACTATGAAACCCACTACACTGAAGTTGAAAATTTGTTGTTATCTCTTCTTTTCCACTCTAAACTTTGACATTATCTTCTCAATCACAAGACTTATGTCATTACTAGCTTTCATCTTCTTAAAACATTACATTCTAAACCTTATCACAATGATCACATTACTCGATGGCTCATGCTCATGACTGAGTTTGACCTCGAGTTTATTCCTCAAAATCCATTAAGGGCCAAGCTATCGTAGACCAATTAGTGGAATCCCCTCTTCCTAGTTCACATATTCCTCATGAGAAATTCCCAGATGAATCAATCAATCATTTTCATCATGAGTATGACATCCTTAAGATGAACCTCTTCTTCGATGGTTCTAAGTGTAAGTCAGGGGAGGAGTGCTAGTGTTCATTCTCATTCCTCCTTGGGATATCCTATTCCTCTCATAAAAAAACTCAATTTTGAGTGTACAAATAATATGGTGGAGAATATGAAGCCCTTATCTTAGGCCTTGAACTACTCTCTTTCTAGGAGTTCAAGTCCTTGACATATATGGAGACTCTAAACTTATCATCAAACAAGTCATAGGTGAGTATCAATGTAAAAATGATACTCTTCAAAAATATCATGACATTGTTCATCTTCTCCTCAAAGCCTTTGATTCTTATACTATCCAAGTATGTCCCTCGATCATCCAATCATTTGCTGATACGATGACATCTCTTACATCTCTCATTCCTTGGACAATGGAGGAATCCAAACTTTCTGTTGTCATTCATCATAGTGATCGACCATTCTCATGATCTACCCAAGTTAATCTTGTTGAATCTAGTTTGTCGGATCTTTGGTATTCCCAAATCTTTGATTATTTATCCAAATCCATCATTCCATCTGATCTATCCAAGAATGCTAGGAGGTATTTCCTTCAGCATGCTAACCACTATGTAATCCTTGGTGGCATCCTTTATAATGTGGATTTGATGGTATTCTTCTTTGATGCCTTAAATCCCATGAATCTTCTCATGTTATCCAAGAAGGTCCATGATGAATATTTGTGGTGGACACTTTAGTGGCTTAGCCATCACTAAGCTAAGCATGTCTTCATCTTGGCTATTATTGGCCTTCTCTCAATCATGAATGTTGTGAATATGTTAAGAAGTGTGAAAAATGTCAACAACATTCCAATCTTATTCACATTCCTAGTCAAGCTTTGTAGCCATTGGCTCAGACCTTTGGCCCTTCTCACAATGGGGTCTTGATCTCATCGGTCTTATTAATCCTTGATCTTCACAACAACATCATTCCATCATCACTGCAAACTAAATATTTCACTAAGTGGGTGGAATAAATTCCCCTCACTTCAACTAAATCTGGTCCAATCATTAACTTTATCTACCAACATATCATTTTCCACTTTGGTGTTCCTCACAAACTCATCACAGAATAATGGAAAGTCCTTTAAAAAAAATATCTTAAGAAGCTATTTTTGATTCATTTAACATCAACTCATCTTATCTTCTCCATATTATCCTCAAGCTAATGGCCAAGCTGAAAGCCACTAACAAAACTCTTTGAAACATTCTTTGAAAACTATTGACTATTGACCAAGGTAGGACGTGACTGACATCTTCATCTTCCTTTTCTCTTTGGGCTTATCGGACTAGCATCGTACTTCCATGGGGGCTACACCCTTTTCACTTGTGTATGGTTCTGAATCCATCCTTCCTCTTGAAGTTCAAATTTCCATCTTTTGTGTGTCCCTTCGTGACTTCATCTCTGATGAAGACTATCACCAAAACATGTCTAACACAACTTGAGTTGTTAGATGAGTGCCACCTTCTCGCTCTTGAACACCATCATGTTTATCAAGAGTGCATTAAACATGATTATAAAAAGCACATCAAATAACATGAATTTAATTTGGTGACCTTGTTCTCAAATAAAATCAGAATGTCACTACTCTAGAAAGGAGCCAATGTAGAAATTTTTCCCCTAACTAGATTGGACCATACATTATCATGCATAAGTATGGGTTGGGAGCCTATCGATTGGCCTCCCTTGATGGTAAACAGAAGTGGAACCTCTTAACACATTGCACTTGTGACCATTCTATTATTAGTGTGTCTTCCTAGTGAGCTCTTAGTCATATTCTTAGATCATCCCTCCATCATTAGCCTCTTCCATCTTTCATTGTAGTGATTTGGAATTATGTGGTCATCCATCACTTTCCTAGATGTGACCTTAAATATGAGCACCATGGCTCTTCTCATAGCATATTCCTTATGGATAGGTTCTCCCTTTTGGTGAGAACTCCATGATCATTACATCCATCACCCTCTCATTCACCTATTGGAACCATGCAAAGGGTCCAGGGTGTCTCTTGTACATTCATTTTCCCTCCTAAGTGGTCTACTTAGCTATTCCCAACTCTTCCCCATGTCAAAATCAAAATCAAAGGATGCTCAATCAAAATTCAAAGCACTCAAAAATAGACTACTCCCTCGAAGGACAATTGTTCAGTCAAAAAAAAAAAAAAAAAAAATCAAAATCAAAAAGAAAGAAATAGATTGATCCCTCGAAGGATGACTATCATATATGTTATATTTTTCCATCTATATTACATATGTATAAAGTAGACCATACCCTCGAAGGATGGATACTTTTTTTATCATGGCATTGAAGGCTTCCCACATTGATCAACCTTCCATTTTATTTGCATCCTAAGAAAGCTTCCCGCATTGATCAACTTTCTTCTAGCATTTCTCTTCCCCTTTCCCGAGTTGGGGCATAGATTTAGGGAACACCACTAATGGAGAACCCTTTTCCCCATGTACAAGTTACATCTCAAACCCCTTTTTCATGTTGACATTAGGTCTATGAGTTCATTCCATCCATTGTCTCTTTATGATCTTTGATATAACTAACTGACGTTGGTTACATTCTAACACATGTTTTGGTCACATGTGCCTTGTTATTGGATCCCCTCTTGTTTACCTCTAATGCAATTAGAGGTATATTTTCTTCATGTGCATTCCTTGATATGATGTAATGTCATTCGTACCTATAGGTCACCATCATTTGGTTGTTCTATCCCCAATCACCATCTATTTGATTCATGATTAAACACACCTTTCATTATCTCAATCACCTATCAATCTATCTATCTATCCTAAATACATCAATCTTTACTTACATTAATCGATAATCACATCCATTAATTTTCCATCCACATTACATTCTATCCATTCATCACATTACCATGATCAAATTCAAAATAAACATGTAATCCTAATCCTCATTAACCATACAAAAATTCACATCATCAATAATCCATGCATATACAAATCCCAAGTAGCACAACATCACATCCAACATCATAATCTAACAATCCAAGTAAAGGTAAATCATTTCATCTTATACTTTTACCATCATCATCAAATATAATTAAAACATGCAACCAATCCTCATCATCATCATCACATATACATATCAATATCATCATCATCATAAATCAAATAATCAACATTACACAATACACATATATCAAATCATGACAAAATGATATCATATATATATATATATATATATATATATATATATATATATAAAATCAAATGTATCAATACATCATTTCCCTCTAACAGGGCTCTCTCAAAGCAGAGATATTAGTAAAACTAGAAAAATGAATGTCAGAGAGCCTAATATCCTCCCCCTGTGGGATAGATCCCTCCATCTATCTATCGGCCTCGTCACCTCACCCTGCCCTCTCCTCGATGTGGTTGAGCCACACTCATTGTGTGATCCTCGATGACCCAACTCCACCTACCGCTATCTTTTGTAGATGCTCCCAAGTATCGGAGTGTCTTTTGGAAACTTCTGATCATGATCCCCTCATAATACTTAGCCTCTGTGGCTAAGGCTTGTATCTATCAATCGAGATCATACCAAGAGGTGCCATCTCTCCTCCTCCTCCTGCGGTGTTTCTGTCCTCCACCTCCACCTACAACCTAGAAACCAGTATAGTAGAAAGATCTCCAAAATAGACCTATAGGCCTCCTCTCTTGTGGTATCGGTCCCTATCCTATATAACTATGTGTCCTCTCTCTAGACCACACATCTCTCTCTCCACCCTCTTATTATCTAACTGGCGTGAAGCCATGCTAACTCAACAGTCTCTCCAATCCTCCATCTCACCTCCCAGAGTTGCTACCTCTCATCTCCCCAATCTCCATCTCCTCTACCTCCTCCTCTCCTCCCTCCACAACCACCCTAGCTATGCCTAGATAGTGGTCATCCAATCACCAAATCCAGCTCCGAACTCTACATCATCATCATCATCCCATGGTGTAACCTCCTCCTCCAATGGATCTTCCATAATAGGCTCTTGAAACTCCTGTCAACCTCCTCCCACCTATACAAAATAGGAGCATCTGGTATAGTCTGGATGACCCAAAATGTCATCACACACTGATCAAACTGAATGGCCTTGATCATCTCTAGACCATCTCCCTA
The DNA here is from genome assembly GCA_018340775.1 of Taxus wallichiana var. yunnanensis. NCBI lineage: Eukaryota > Viridiplantae > Streptophyta > Pinopsida > Cupressales > Taxaceae > Taxus > Taxus wallichiana. Next base: position 986,756,316 of record CM031240.1, read on the forward strand.
AACCCACCATGTCCATCCTCATCCTGGAAAACTCTACATCTACTCCTGGCCATGCAAGGAAATCCCTATACGACCACCATCTAATCTGATTAGTCTCTAACTCTGTAAACTGATCAACATACCAATCCACTCCTCTTCCCCCTGTCTCCAAAGGCTGGTCGGACCCTCCATCTCAAAAAACCCAACCACCAACTCTATGTGATCCCTAGTGACCCATGGAAGCCCTGGTGGCCTTTGAATCAAACAATGTGCTCATAGGCCCAAATAGTGAATAAGAAACCTACATTCAACCCATGATCTCCTACCTACCCTGTACATCGATAGCTCATGGTACACCTGAGCTAACAAGGTAGTCCCAAAAGAAAATATTGTCTAGTGATCCACTATATCTACAACACACCAGCTAATGCCCATGGAAACTAAGCTCCTCCCGAGTCTAAAATCATAACAAGACACTACCATCATAACCAAATAGATCAAATGGCTTCAAAGGTACACCTACCTCATACCTCAACTCATATGAAAATGCCCCAAGAAAACCTTATGTGGGGCACATCGGCTCCAAATAGCCATGTCAAAAATGTAAGTCTATTATCATTGTGATGGGAACTATCTGCTCTCCCTGTATAGGAAATCTTATGATCTATACACATCCTCTGGGTGATGGTCATCTCCCTATCCTAAACCAAAAGGTACTAGTCTTTGGTCCCATCTCTCTACCAAAGTGATCATCAACCCCACATCTCATGGGATCCTCTGATAATGTCTAAATCCACCTAACCCCACTGCAGCCAAGTGATCCCACTCAACATCTATCACATCTCCTCTAATCTACTCATATAGAGTAGACACTTTATCTCTCAAATATAAGGTCTCTCTCCCTCAATCATCAAACAAAAAAAACATTAGATCATCCAAATATAAAACAACAAAATCCATTAAATCCATTAAAAAATCTAAAATCAATCAAAATCCATTAAATTTCATTAAAAATCCAATTTAATCCTAAACAATCCAATCTAACCCTAGTCGATTTAATCAACCCAAGTTGGTTCGACATGTTTTGGGATGATCGATGCACCTTAGGGCTCAAGTCGATGTCGAACCCACCTAGGTCACCACCAATTACCTCGATGATGTCATCCACTTTTTCTAAAAAATTAAAAAAAAAAAATAAATAAAATACAAAATTAAACTAAAAACAAGCTTGAGTTTTATTACTCACCATCCTCCGCACCCTCGGTGCATTTCCTTGCAGCTCTTGTGGCCTCCATTTCTCATTTTCTCTTTAATCACTTTGATCTCTCTCATCAATTTTACATGTGAAAATGAGCATCATCGATCAACCCCCATGCTTATATAGCCACCGACACTTGGTCATCATCGACCCCTTGGGTCACCATCGATTGGCCTTAGTTGCCATTGATTGGCCTTGGTATCCTTTGCTTTGGCTTCCCCGATCTTTTTTATGACCTCTTCTTGGGCATTCTTCAAAGTCCACCTTTTTGGCCATCTTTATTTTCCTTTAGGGCATTTTATTTCAATATTCTGATCCTATCCTTTGTGATCTCAAAGTCCACTTTGTGGCCATACTTACTCCCTCTTGGGCATTTTATTTTTCAATCTATCCAATTTGCACACAAATTCCACCTTCATGGCCATACTTATCTTCCCTTGGGGCATATTATTTCACTACTCACCTTTTTGGCCTTTTCTCATGTCTTATGTTGGGCACCATTATTTTCATCCTCATCCTTTGTGGATGCATAATTTTTCACTTGATTCCTCATGTATGAAGGATTTCACATAATTTTCACATTTAGTTGCACATACTTTGATGCTTGCCCATGACCCCATGATCATATTTTATTGCATCCATTTGAGAGCTTTCCCATTGGATTCTCTCCATTTTGTAGTGATTTTCACCCACTTGCTGGCCTATAGAGAATTTCACCCATCTCCATTGAGACCACAATTGTCCCTCTACCGATGTGATATTGGAGTCACCACCATGGTTTTCATTTTTATTGTGATCCTTTTTCTTGGGGCATCTTTCCTTACGCTATCCTTTTACCCATATTTCTTCACCCACCCACCCTTCATCATCTACCTTTTTCAAATACGTCATGATTTCCTCTGGCATCATCGATCCCCATTTGAGGGGGAGTTCTCATCATCAACCTTCATCAATTCATCATACCTTTTTCTCTCTCACTATTTTTGTTCATGGCTTGTTAGTGCAAAACCACTCAACAAAAATGGGGAAAATGTAGACACCTAAATTCAGTATCTCTACCCTTGTCTACCCGCATGTACACGTATTTCACCTTAGGTCCTATCTAGGTCCAATTTTTAATTAAATACATCCCCTTAATTTAATTAAAATGCCCATCCCATCACCTTTAGTTAATTTAATTAATTAAATCCTATTAATTAATTAATTAATATCCACATCATATCATGCCCTAATCCACTTTCTATTTAGGATGCTTTTATCCTAAATCCCTATCCTATGCTTTTTTTTCCCTAGCTTTCTTCCTACTAACTATGATTCATCCCCAAGCAATATAATCCCACACATAAGCTTTAAAGCACCCTTCTAACTCTTTGAAACATGAAATCATGCCAAAAAAAAAAATCTAGATCATTGGGGAAACTTTCCCCATGGTCAGTGATGATCTAGCCTATTTATTGTCGACCACTATAAAACTAAATTAAATCTTTCGTAATCAATAAAAAATCGGATGAAACTTTGGAGCTTCCTCATGACTTATGAATTGAGTTGATATTTAATGATAGTATTATGGGGTGTTTCTAATTGTTGACCAGGTGGGGTTTAGAAGCATCTTGAGGAGGTGTGGATGTAGATTCAAAGTAATTTTTTAGCAAATGTAGACTCAATGGTTTGCAGATTGAGATTTGGTAGATGTAGATTTTGATATAGCAGATGTAGATAAGATTTCAAGGTAGGTATAGTCTTATTGATAATATTGATGGTATGATGAGTATTAAAATTATTTTTTTGTGGTTGACTAGTGGATAGAGAGTGCTTAGGGAAAGGTTGTTTGAACACATCAATATGTTGGTTTTAGGGTGCATTCAGATTTTCTAAATGGATTTCACCCCTTATCAATAAAATCTTGAAGGAATTTCAGAATGAGTGACACCTTTTGATGTCATGTCCTTTAACCCTATGGTATTTACAATAATCATTATCCCTATACCAAGAGCACTTAGATACATATATTTCGATGGGATGGATGGGTGGAAGAGAGATCATATTAAAAGTGAGGAGTTTGTCAAAGACTACACTATAGGTCTCTCCAATGGGTGTGTAACTACGTTATGGAAGAGAATGCTTGGTAGTGGGATTTTCCTTAGGAGTGGATTTGACAAATATGGAAAAGGATGATGATTTGGACTTGTCAAGATTGGAGGATGATTTAGATGAAAAGTCAGATTTTGGATTCTTAGGTCATAGTTTAACTCTACCTTCTTCGAGGGCTCGCAATTATAATTTATGGGCCATAGTAAAAGCTTCATCAAACATCTGGAATGACTAGATTTTAAGTGTGGATGAGATGTGTTTAGCACATGAATGAAAAAATAATTTAATTAATTTGGTTTGTGGTAATGAAAAGGATAACTAATAGATTATATCCCTCCAGTGGGCAAAAAATCAGCTTTGGATTCATCTTTAAATTGTTTAATGGCATAAAGGTCACTAATGGTTATTTTGCGGGAGATTTTTATAGAGAAGTGTTCTAGGAAGAGTTGTGTGAGTTGTGTGAATGAGAAAAGGGAGTACCGGGGATGCTTATCATTGTACCAATCTAGGGAAGGACTACGAGGTAAATTGGTAAATTCCTCAACATTAGACCTTGGTCATGGGCTATGAGATAACAAGCATGGCAGAAAGCATGAATGTGTTGTTGGGGATCTTCTTTACTATAGAATTTGATAAAATTTGGAAGTTCCCAGTGAGGCAGATATGCTTTATAAGGTACTGAGGGGTGAATGGGCTCATTGCAGATTTTTCATAGGAGAGCACATTCTTAGGACTTGAGGAAGAATCTTTGAGGTTGGATAGTCCGTTAATGATATCTTGACTCGGGTCCTGGTTGTGATGGTTTTGTAAGGATGAGCTAGGTTGATTGAATGAAAGCTCGGCTAGGCTATGGGTATAATTGATATTATTGAGGGATATTCTCATTGATAGAATGTTAGTGAGGATATTGTAAGTGGGTTGAGACACTAAGGGTTGTGATGGTTGCACATATTGATAGGGGATGTGAATAGATGTGTTAGTAAGAGTTTGTGATGGTTGGAAGGAACATATGTATAGGTAAGGGGTTACGAATAAGTGAGTGGTTGTTGGAAGTATATAGAAGAAGTAACAGAGGATGGTGCTTGTTGTGGGATATTCTGAATAGGAATAGATTGGGGTATGGAAATGAGTGGTTGTGATGGTTGAGGTACATGTTGTGAGATAAGAGGAGTAGAATATGGTAATGAAATGGGGTGGGTGCTAGCAATAGCACTAGTGTTGACTAGAGGGATGGATGCAGGAATGGACATAGTGATGTTCTGAATAGGGTTGGTGTTTTGTTGAGAAGGTGGTGGCTAAGATATAGTGAAAGAAATGACATCTGAACTCACTTTGGAGGTGTGTGAAAGTACGAGGATGCTTGAGGGGTAGATGAGGAAGCATTAGGATTGTTTTGAAGAGGTGTGGAACTAGTGGAAGGATCAGGTGAAGATGTAGGTTGTTGAGTGGACGTGTCTTGAGAAGAAATCATATGAAGATTGAAAATAGGAATGGAAGACACAACATTAGATGTTTTAGGTTGAGTATGAGGTGGATATGGGTATAATTGTTGAATGACAGGTTCCTAAGTTGGGTCAATAAGATGGGAAAAACCACATGAAGGATCAAGAACATACAAAGGTGGTTTAGGTACTGATGGTTGAATTTGGACACCCCTAGCTATAAGGTAAGAATTAAGAGCCACGAGGTTTGAATCCAAAATATATGAAAGATAGGATCCCTCTATTAATGAAGCAAGGAATGGGAGGATTACGGATTTGGATGATGCAGATTGAGATATAGGAGAATGTGGTGGTTCTAACTCTTTTATCTAAGATAGATGAGAGATTTGAAGATGGAGTAGGCATGTGGAATCTAAAAGGTATTTTCTGAGATACTTTCATTATAATGCTCATTTTCTTCCTCCCAAATTCATTGATTTTCAGATTGAGGTGTGGATATTTCTTGATTTGGATCTATAATTGGTTGAGATTGTGGGATTTGATGGTGTAATGGTGTAGATTGCTGGAATAGACTAGACATGTTTTTGGATGTTTAGACACAAGATTGTTGTCTTGTAAGTACCATGATTAACAAACGGGAAATCACCTATAAGTGAAATATAACTAAGTGGGTTGATTAAAAATAGTAGAAAAATCAAATAGAATGAATTTTTAAATTATCTCTAATTAATGAAATGTGTAAAATGGCTGATGGGGTCTAGGAAACCGTTGTTCATGGCTTATTTCGGGACCATTTAAGGCTGAAATCCTTGATATATGTAGTCATTTTTATGTTAGAAACAATAGTCTAATCCCATGCGCATTTACCTATCACCCGGTGGGTGTTGGGCGCTCACTGAGGCATGCGTGGGTGTCGAGCCTCTCCTTTATGTGAGTCTTGTGAGAATACATTGATTAATGACAGAGACTTAGAAAAAGGGTAAAGAAACATGCATTCATTATGAGAACCTAAGATGAGGCATTATATTAATGCATCCATTTAGACAACAAGAGAAATATCAAACAGATAACAGATATGATAATACAAAGAAAAGGCACTAGGGTTTATACCCATGAACAATGTATATATTTTAAGAGAAATCCATATATTCATATTACTCTTAGTAACCACATTACATTCCTCAAGGCCATTACATACCAAATGTCTTAATGCAGATAAGAATTATACATCAGAATCCTAAACTATGCTTTCCAAATTACAAAGATGTTCATAGACCCATCCCTCTAGATAAGTCATCTCTCCTATACCCTTCCTAATGAGAATCCCTAGAACCCATCCCTATTTATGTAGAGCTTTACCTCTTTAATCGCTATGTGGTGCTAGTGACCACACAATTTTCTCAAAATCCCTCCTCTCCTTTTATGTGAGCATCTCTATATATAGCTTTAGCATCCACCACCATGCCTTCCTAAAGTAATAGATCAGATTCACAAAGTGTCCATGTGGTCCTTTAATGGAGCATGCTTCTTCCCATCCGAGCTCTCCACTTTCTACAATGATGTCTTTCTGGATCCTTCCATCGCATGAAATATTCCTTCTTTGATCATCGAGTTTCCTAGATGGCACCTTATCCATTCCACATGCTTAGTCAAGTCACACCTTTCTCATGTGCTTCCCCGGGATGCTAAATATGGCTAAGTCCTCGAAGCCCTTTCCTTTACCTTACACACAAGCCTTGGGTTCTACTAAACCAATTTAAAACTTGTCCTACATGCCTTCACCTTGCGCGCCCTTCTTCATATAGGCCCCACTCACCCACCCGCCTTCTTGTACTTGGAAAATATTATGAGGCCCAACATCACCCCACACTACACATGTTCTCCATCCTTAGAAACACTTCTCTTCAATGAATAAAGAATGGTGGGTTCTGAATAGTTGGAAAAAGAATGAAGGAATGAATAATTGGGAGAAAGAATGAAAGAATGGGGAAATGAAGGAGGACATGTTCATTGTTCAAGAGGAGAGGGAAATCCTTCCTATATCTATCATTAGCTTCTCATGAGGCATTAACCTCACTCTTTTCTTAATGACAGAGATCACCTAATAGGTGCTTACCTCCTAAAATTTTAACCCTTACTCCCCTTGGAACTCATTGTTTGAACAATTCCTTCTTATTGTTTTCAAAAAGATTCGAGGGCATCCATCCCATGGGTGATCTAAGGGTATAATACCTTCATATGGTTTTTGATCGATCCCCTGAGGTCTCGATAGCCTCTTATTTCTTCTCCACCTTGGCCAAGATCCTATCCCACTCTGATTTGTTCCCCTTATTCTTCTCCTGGAACTGCTTGATTTTTGTCTCATGTAGAAACCAAGATGCTTGATACTCTATCTCTATCAGCACAATTATCATAGGCAGCTTCAACAACTTACAAGGTGGCCTTCACATTGGAAAGGATTTTGGTATACTAAGAAAAATCCCTATGACATTTAGCTTTTCTTATCCTTCTTGGCGCACATGCTTCTTCTACAAACTTTAAGGTGAGTAACCGCCTCTCCATAGTGAGGGTGTGAGTTAAGTCCTCTATGCATTGTAAGGTTGATTTTTTTGTTCAGTGCAGCACTAAGTCGGGATGCTTTAAAACAATAACATTTGTAATCATCTCAATTTTCTTGTGTAATCACACACCTCTTTCTCTCCTCTTTCAGGTTGAGGTGCCTTAGCTGTGCACCGATTAGTTATTCTTGTTTCAGATTCTTGGTTTTCTCAAGAAGCTCCTCCTCCTTCTCTAATTCCACCTATATGAATCTCACCCTATCATTTCTTCCAAAAGTCTAACCTCAACCTCAACCTCAACTTTTTTGAGTGCATTACAGAATTTCTCATCGAAAACCATTGAGCATTAACCAAGGGTTTATTCCTTTTCTTTGGAATATTCATTAGTGCCCCTTGTCTTACCTCAAACTAAGGTTCATAAACATGTGATTCTAATTCCAAAGATAACATCTTCCTGGTTCATGGGTATGTTCCTTCTATGTTAAATGAGGGCATGGCTAGGAGTTGTTTTATTGGCAAAGTGTTTTTGAAGTGCATGAGTAGCACCTTTCTTGGATCATTGATATAACCCATTCCTTTCCCTTGGGCTGCCACCATGCTCTTCCCACCTATGCGCGCATCCTTTGGAAATATCACATCTAGGTGGGATCTCCACCCATGCTTCCATATTCATTTCCAACATTTTCTTCCTCAATTTCCCTCATCACTTCATCCGTGTTATACTCTACTTCTGTTATACTAAATTTTATATGATGCCTACCATTTCTCTCTCTGCGGCCTCCTCTATCTGCTCCTTGGTGAAGCTTGGGGTTCTCTAATCTTTGTGTGTTCAGCTTATTCACTAACCGCCGCTTTCCCTTGAGCATATGCTTCTTCCTCGTCATTTTTCCCTTCGTTTCCTTATTCTTTTGAATCATGTATATCATACATGGGAAGATTATGAACTTCTTCATCCTCATCATTGTCCCTCTTTCCCATGTAGGCGTCCAAGTCCTCCATTTCTTCTGAGTCTTCCTTCTCCATCACCTTCTGTTTCTTCCTAACTAGTGATTCCAGTATAGGAGACTCTTCCCTCTCTTTCTCTTCAGCAAGAAAATCCTTCCTTGGTGACTCTTCTCTTGTGAGGGCTTATCTTGTGAGGGGCTCCTCTTGCTCTAGTGCCTCTTCTTCTAGGGTCTTCTCCTTGACTGGGGACTTCTTCCTACATGTGTAAGTGATTAGCTTAGTGCTTGTTTCTAGCGTGCCCATAGATTGTGTTGTCTTCACACTTGGTTCCTTCTTCTCCTGCACCTCTTCTCTCTCCCTTTTCTTTGGCATAGCCTTCTTTCTTCTGTGGGGTCTTCTAGAATGGAGACATCATTCTCTAGGTAGGCACCCTTCTCAAAATTTGGCCTTATGTGTAGATATACCCTCGTTTTATTCCTTTTGGGAAATTGACAATGTTAACGGTTTCATCACGTGTACTTCATGGGAAACATACTTCTCCACATATGCACACTTCTTTGGATATACTGAGCTTCAACATGTACAGCTCATGGTGGTCTTGATATACCTCACTAAGGTCAAACCTTAGTCTCTTGGCCTCCTTAAAATGGTTAACCCCACTTGGAAGTATTGTGTAGTGAAAGAAAATGGTAGCTTGCACCATGGAATCTTAGTCCCATTTATTAAGGTGAAATGGCCAATACAAAAATGTGATATATAGCAAACTCCACTTCCCATCTATGAGTGTAGGAAACTCGATCAAGTATCCTCCACTCGCCCCGAATGTGTCGCGCATTTGCTTATACCATTTTTCTAAGCGCATCTCACGAGTATATTTCTTAAACCTTTTTGCGGGTGAGGGATTTTCTTCAGAATGCTCCCATACAAACTTCTCTGGCCCATCGGGCACTCCAATTTCTGAGAAGATGATGGTGAGGAGAATGTTCATAAATAGTATCTTCATCCCCTTGTGTGTAAGTTAATGATCTCATATGCAATATAGGTGGATAATTTGTAAATGGTTCCTTCTAAAATCTTCCAGCATACATTCAACCATGCCTTGTTCACTTGTGTCCATCTTTCTTGATGATTCAACTTAGTAACCAAGTGTGTGGCCATTCTCATAATAGGGTCGGGGATATATGAGATATCGAAGTAGCGTGAACCCTTCTTATAGTCATAGGCCTCCACAGTTTCCTTGATGGCCTCCTTATCATCCAAGTCGTCATCTATGGAGTCTCCTTTGGGAATTTTGATATGAGTTGAGGAGTTATGCACATTTTGTGGCTTGTAAAATAGAAGTGGTCTTCATGTATGCATGACATCAACCATTGGTATAACCTCTTAGGCTTGCCAAAATAGGGAAACTCATATAGTTGTAGTAACCCAACCTTCTCTAAATTCACCTTCACTTTGTCGTTGTAGATCGGCATTCCTTCTAGTGTCCTCTTATTAGTTAGATGAACGAGTTCCAATACCATCTCTTTTTCTATAGTTCTCATGTGATGATTTTAGTTTCTTACGACCATCTTCCTCAAGTCACGATTCCTACTTTTTCCTTAGCAACACTCCATCCGGGTATTGCATTTACTGCATACCACTCTTCATTGGAACTAGTGCGGAAATGGTTTGTTTTCCTTTTCCCTTTCCCTTCTATTTCTTTGGCGAGATGGTTTCCTTATTTGGTTTCATTCTACTTATTGGGTTAAAACTTTAAATTCCTCCTTGCTATGTTCTACTACTCTACTCACTCTAATACTCAACTTCGCGAAGAATCCTCCTACCTCCGTGCCCTAGCTGCCAAATCCTAACTAGGAAAACCCTTCCACAAGATGGTGAACTCCAAAATAACTCTCCCCATGCCTATGTACTCCTTCCCTCTGGTTTTTAGATCAACCCTAGTAACACATGTAGATCTCATGATTATTCTTCCTTTGCATAAATCTCTCTAGATGCCCTAGTTTGTTATAGCTCTTCTACTTTGTAATCATAAGATAAACTAATAATTCACCTAACCTCACAATTATAGCTTTTTCCTTCTTTCTAGAAATAAATGTTATGCCACCTACTAAATTACATAGCATTAAATGTGGCTTTTCCCACTAAAGTTGACCTTAAACACCCTTACCCACATGCCCAATCTTGTGTGAAAAACTCTTTACAACTTTCTGGTACACAAAAACCCTTACTAACCAAAAACTCTTATGCACGCGTCTGTGGTGCCAAAGGTACCTCTTCTATCCTTTACCTGATTTTTTCCCTTGCCTACCTCATGTTGTTCCTGTGCTTTTCCTTCTCTGTACATGGTATTTATAAAGCCTTATCCTAACACCAACCATTCTCATCCACCTGTTTTCCCACGTGCTTTCTATCCTTCAACCGGGTCATTTTCACTTTTACTTCCAAATTATACTTTACTTTTCCACACTACTCTACCCCAAACTAAAACAGATGCATGGTCTTTCGCACATACACAAACGTTTGAAAATAATGTTGTTACCAATGCAAAGACGCAAAATAGAACACAAAGAAAGGAACAAGCAACGAGAAAGGGAAACAAAAGAAAATAAAATGCATAAAGGGAAATCCTAAGCTAACTGGAAATACTTCCTTATTTACAAACATAAGTAAGGCTTATTTATAGTAGGGCTTCATCCTACTCCCATTGAAATGGCTAGGTAAATTCCTCCCATCCAAAGCACTAGTAATTGACATGCTCCTGAATCAATAATGTACAAGATGATGTAAGGGCCTAATCAATGGACTTTAACTTCCCAGGATGGCATAGATACTTGGAATCAAACAAAAAAACCATCTTCCCGACCTCAAAACGTTTTGTTCTTGATATAAAAATCATGTCATACCTTTTGTCTAGGATTTTTCAGTCTTCGACTCCATCTAACAAGTGATCATCTCTCGTCTAATTGCATCAAATTATCAATTATTTCTTCAATAACTTTTTCATTAACCAATCCTCCTGCGTGCGCTATATGCAAGTGATGGTAACATGAATTCAACAGAAAATGGCCTTTACACCAAAAGAAACTAAAATGGTGTGACCTTGTTCAATATTTTGTAAGTTTTCTGTATGCCCATAGAATGGATGATACTTTGTCATCAAATCTGTCTTATGACATCACAAATCTTGTTCAACATGTGACTTATTATCTTTTTAAATGCTTTGGTAGTTCCATTTGCTAAAGGGTGATAAGGGGTGGTCTTGTGATGGGTCACCATAAATTTTATTAACAAAATCCTAACTGTTTCATTCAAGAAATGTGTACCCCTATCACTTGTCAAGCTCAAAGGACATCCATACTTGTTGATTATGTTCTCCCATAAGAATCTAGTAATTTTTGTTGTAGTGTAATCCTTTGTAGGTGTTTCCTCCGCCCATTTTTCAAGTAATTAATGCAAGTAATGATATATCGTGAACCAGGTCCTTCGCATGCAGGTGAAATGGGTCCTACAAATTTGATTTCCCACTTTTAAAATGGATCTACACTTGGTTATAAGGCTTAATTACATCTCATCCCTCTTTCTAGTTTTCCTAGTGCTGAAAATGGTCACAGCCTTACAAACTTCAATACAATCTGGTAGATGGTTTCCCATCAGAGCCCTATGAGTAGAATATTTCGTGTGGTTACATTTCCTACATATTTCCCTCCTATAATTTCACCACATGCTTCCTCCATAATTGTTATGCACTCATGTTCTAATACACATCGCAGTGCAAAACCTCATCATGACCTAATTTGTAAAGATCTCCACTAATCAACATGTAGGGTGCGGCATGCATTGCTAAGCTATTCGCTATCCAAAGCCTTCATTCATACTGGTGCCACACTTGTTTTAAGTAATACTACAATATCTTCTAATTCTGAGGGCATGTGCCATAACCTAAATAATTACGTATCCGACATGGTATCCTCAATACACTGTCCTCTCCTGATTTAATCCTTGATAAGTGGTCGGGTCTTGAATTATTTTTTCCTATTTTTGACCACCGTGAACTCAAAATCTTGAAATAAAATGACCCAACGACAATTGCACCCTTGTAAAATGGGCTCATTTACCAAATACTTTAGTGTCATGTGATCCATGTAGAATATAAAGGTTTGCACAAGTAGATATTGCTCGAATTTATACAATGCGTAGATTATTGATAGTGCCTCGCACTCAGTAGTGGCATAATTTTGTTCTATTGGTGTCAACTTCCTACTTACAAAACACAAGGGGTGATTAATTATCACCTCACCAGAGAGCTTCTAGTACTACTACCATGGTTGTTATTGAGGCATAAACATGCACATGGAAAGGCTTATCCCAAGAAGGAAAACATAGTATGGGCACAGTGACAAGTTTATCCTTCAAAGTGTCAAATTCCTTCTCCTACACCTCTCAAAAATGAAAGACACTCTTGTGCTTTATCAATTCCTCCAAGGTCACAATGATCTTGGCATATCCTTTGATGAACTTCTGTGTAGTACCTCATATGCCTAAGAAATGCACACTACGCTCGACTACTAGGCTCTCCCAATACCACAATAACAAGAACTTTTGCAAGATCTACTAAAAATCCCTCCTTACATATAATATGTCCTAATAGGGTTCCAAATGGAGTAGTAAAGGCACATTTATTAATGTTTATGGATATCCTCAACTGCTAACATCTCTCAAACATCAGCCTCAAATTGTCACAATGGTCCTTCACTAGCCCATACACCATCCAATCATCTAGGTAGACTTGAAGAAACTTATGAATAAAGTCTTGGAATGCTTGTACCACGATGCGTGAGAACACAATAGGCACATTTTTCAATCCAAAAGGCATGACCGTATAGGAAAAGATTCCCCACTTAGTGGTGAAAGTTGTCTTTCTTTGGTCTTCCTTTGCAATCCTAACTTGGTGATACCCTGAGAACCCATCCATGAAAGAGTAGACCTTGCACCTAGATACTCCCTCTAGAATTTATTCAGTAAAGGTGGTTAGGAAAGGATCGATGAAACATAGTACATTAAGGTCCCTACAATCAATACAGATCCTTATTCTTCAATCCTTCTTGATACTGATGACCATCGAGCTTATCCATTCCGACTCCTACACTACCTCAATGATGCCTGAATTGATCATCTTATCTATTCTTGACCCATACGCTCAAGTTTGGATTCATCCGATAAGGCCTCTTCCGAATCGGGTGCACACCTTCCTTTAACTTGATCCTCATCTCCCCAAGGAATGGTGGACACCTTTGAGTTCATGGTACCCACATGGGAACAAATTCTAAAAATCACACAATAGATCAATGATTTTGAAACCTCTTTCTCCAACTAATAGTCCCCAATGATAGCTTCTTTAGGTTCTATATCTGTCCCAATGTTAACCTTCTTTGTTTTCAAGGGCTCATGGTAGGCACTCGCTCACTCATTAATGCTATCTATGACTTTGTGCATACCTTCAAAATGGTTAGCATCCAAACTTTCCATTTCTTCACCATCTACTATATAGACCATTTTTCCTTTTTCCTTTTCCATACATGCGTGCTAAAATTGTATCTCTTCTTATTCCTCTTCATCAAAGTGCATCTCCAAACTAGGTTCACTCAACAAATCTAGTAGCCTATCTTCCACCATGGCACTATCTCCCATTGTAAGGTGCTTGACAAATTGCAATGCCTTATCCACTAATGGCTTGGTCCTCGATACTCAAAAGCTTGAATGAGATTAGTTGTTAACTCCTGCCAATTCCCTATCGGACGAAGTGTTTCGAGTGGATATACCCATACACGTGTAAAACCTTATAAGGTGGAATATAACTTATGCACCCATAACAAAGGTGGTAACACTTTTGTGCACTCCATCCGAGCATTCTCACATGTTTAGATATGGAATGAGGTGGGTTCCTTTCCATGGTAGTCTGGATAACAAGTGGGCACGCTTTTCTTACAGTAGAATCTTATAGATAATGTGACTCTTACCTTGCACCATTCTAGGAGACTCTCATGATGTGTAGCCCACAAATGTGATATAATCCCAAGAAAGTTGTAGTTGAGCATACTTCTTCTTTCATCCTCATCTTTGCACTTGATCCTCCATTTCTCATAAGAAATCATCGTGGCTTTCTCCTCCGAAGTAACTTGGTAGCTTCTTTCTTCCGGGTGCTTGACTAAGTGTGCCTTCATTACCCTTATTACAGATCCTCTCAATTTTCTCCCAATCAACTCATAAGTCTTGTGCACCCAATTATCACATGTTATGCTAGTTGTATCACTCATTGACTGAGCATCTTCAAATTGGATAACCCATTCTATAGGATGAACTATTTCAAGGTCTTTAAAGGAGCACACATAGATTCTGTCAAGGATGTCCCCTCCTAAGGGCTTAGTATAGGGTGCTGATTTTTCATCTGTCAAGGGGATGATGACTCGTTCCTCCTTGTTCTCAAAACTGATATAACCCTTGTTAAATTGCATGATGGAATTGTTCTTATAACACTAATGACATCCAAGTAATCTTTGGGAAATTATCCACCTCGGAAAGCACCAAGACTTCAAATTCCCTAGTGAACTTGGGCCCTTGAATAGTGATAACCGCATCTTCAAGACTCCAATGGGAATTGCCTTTGTCTTGTTCACCATATAAAACACATTCAAAGATGACTGTGATACGAGGCCCTCCCATTTGATGCCATGCATTCAAGGTAAGAACATTTACCTCTTCTCATGTGTCAATAAGGATGTTACTCAGAAGCCAACCATCAACAAATACATTCAAGGTAATCTCCTTATCACATTCAAGGTTGTGAGGAGGAAGGTTTACATATAAAAACTTCCTTTCACACTCTTCTCAGCACTTGGTATCCTCTCATGTAGCCTTTTTTCCTAGCAAGGGAATAATATTCTCCTACCTTAACATTTTACACACTTCTCTAACCTCATCCAGATCCTTCTGGAGCCTCAACATTCTTCCTTTGCTCTAACTGCCTTGAATTTTCCTTTAGACACTAGATCTCTCCTTGTAATCCCTAAATCACATCCATAGTCTCTTGGTACACTTCCTTTTGATGAGTAGGGTTTAGATATTTCCCATGTACCACTTCTTCCCTAACAACTAGTTTCGTCTTGCATCTCCCTTACACACACAACCTCTGTTTGCATTGTCACTAATACAACTTCTAATCCCGACACACACGCCCTCTTGGCATCCACTATGGGTCGGCCTTTTTATGCTCACTATCCCATCACCTTTTTCTTTCCAAAGTGTTGTTGGCTCATGTGCCCAAACAAATCACGACACTCCTCGTACTTATGTTTTTTTCCACACCATGAGCATTGTAATAGATCAAGACACTCACACTTATAATTCTCTATAGACCCATAGTTATAATAGGTTCCTTAAGGGAACTCACTTCTTCCTCTACTTTGTTGTTCTGTGACCACGAAATCCTCGGTGAAACCCTTATTGGTGTCCATTTTGATCCTCTATTATTTTGCCCTAATTTTCCTTTCACTCTGCATCTCCTGAAACATTTTCTATAGTTTTAATGGGTGAAATGAAGTTGTTGCCTCTGTTCCCATGCCTTAATCCATTTGAAAATCATTTGACATGCCCTATTTTGCAAGAATACTCAAAGTTTGCCCTAATTTTTGCCCTAAATTCTTCAAATCTATGGGCTATGCCATGTTCTCCCTTTTGCCCGATCGTGAAAAATCAAAATTGATCATTTTATACATATATGCCTTCAAAAATTCAATCCCAAGGTCAGAAATGCTCGGAATCATGTTTTTCTGGTTCCAATTCAAAAAAATTCCATCCTTGGTGAAAAAATCAATTTCTAGGGCATCCCTGGCATTTTCTGTATTTTGGACAGTCAGACGGGCGTCATTTTCCCGTCAATTTCTTCCTCAGCATGCATTGGCAACATGGCAGTTCTAATTGGCTGAGGGATGGCGGGTGGTCGATTCCCTTAGAATTTTTAGACTTTATTTTGCAAAATTTTAAAAAGTCAAAAATTGGCTCGAAACCCCGTAGACAATAATTGGGAGTGGACACATGTCCTAAAGATCAAAAAGGGAGGAGCGGGCCGATGGGGGACTTAGAGTTTTTAGCTCTATTTTTCTAAAGTTTCAAAATCAGTTTCAGCCCCGCTCCAATTAGAGGAGGACACATGGCATCAATTTTGGGCGAGGGGATGCAGATGGCGGAGGTTTTGAAGTTTTTGTCTTTGGAGGTAGAAAATGTTAAGGTAAAATTTTGGAGCATGGCCCCATGGCCAATCATAGGTGGACATGTGGCAAGCATGGTGGTAGAGTGGGGAAGTGCGGGCTGCGAGAGGAAAAGGGAATTTTTTTCCCTTTTTAGCAAAAGGAGCTAAAGCAAAAATTAAGTTGTGGGCCCATGAATGAGCCATAGGAGACACGTGGTGAAGGCATAGCAGGTTGGCGAGAGGAAAAGGAAATTTTTCCCTTTTGTAAAAAGACTTGGAATGGAAAATTCAAGGTGTGGCCCCATGATGAATCATCGAGCGACACATGGTAAGGGAGAAATCGGGTGTGCAGGCCCGCGGGGAAAAAGGTGAAAAATTTCTAATTTTCCAAAAAAGGTCAAAACGCGTAGAATTGAAGTGCGATCCCAATGGGACCCACCATGTGCCACATGTCATTACCAAATTTCAAGGGTGGAGGGTAGAGAAAAAACTCAAATTTTTCCATTTTTCCAAAAAATGTGGAAAAGTCAAAGGTGAGCCGAATTCATTCCCAATCATATTTTGACATGTGGAGGGCCCACATTGAAGGAGAAAAAGAGCATATCAAGGGTAACTGTACATTTTCATTTTTGGGTGCCATTTTTGCTACAAGAAGTGTGGAAATGCTAATTTTACATCATTTTTCATCGATTTTTTGGTGAATTTGTGTCCTTTATGCCTGCAAAGATCAATGCAAGTGGTTTTAGGGATTAATTTGTAGATTTGAGGTGTTTTTGAAACAATTTTTTTCCTAATCCGTCCAAACATGTGAAATGTCAAATTTGAAAGTTGCAGAGGTAGTTTTAAAAGGTGAAAAGGTGAAATGATGAGAGGAAAGGCATCTGCATGCCTTGATGATGAAAAATGTGCCTCTAGGAAAGATAATGATCGAATATTTGTAATGATTCAGTCTTTTTAAAACACCTGAAACTCTCGTTACAAATTTGTTAAATGTCATTTTCAATGAATCATGAGAAATTTTGTAACAAACTTGATCCCTTGGCATATTCTTTGCTTGGGAAAGAAGGCTCCAATGTGGCAAGAGGTATATAATGCATTTTGGAGAAATGCAAATGGTCGGGAAGTTGAAAATCACGAGAAAATTATGAGAGAAAGCTCATTTTTTGAGAAACCCACCAAAGAACCAGGTTAATTTCTTTTGTGTTGGATCTTCATGTATGTGAGTTGGTTACAAGTGTATAGCCATCACAAAGCTCTGAGATTGTTCATGAAACTCTCCCCTATTGATGAATCTAACAAGATTTTGAGTTAATCTATGTTTTTTTGGGCAATATGATGTCTATTATCATTTTAAATACCTACAAATAGTTTTCATTGTTCTTGTTGCAATCTTGCATTGAAAGTCTTTAGAAATCACATAGAATCTCATCCTTATTGATAGTTTAGTGGCACTTGCAGTTTTGTTTGTCAGAAGAGCTTTCATCTGGCATTGAAAATAAGTAGTTTAAAATCACTCCACCTTCATTTGTTGATTGAGATTGCTTGTAAGCCTTTGGGGGTACCTTAGGCATGGTTTGATCAAGGATTTTTGTGTTTAATTGAGTTCTTTACTTCAAGATTTTGTGGTGAGTTCTCAAATATTGTGTGAAGAGTGCAACCTGGGCTTCCATTTATGCATCTTCTGGTTGAAAGAACATCTTGATTATTTGAAAATTTTTATCTGATAGTTGTTCAAGTATAGTAGATTTTGTCAAAGATTTGATATATCCAAGTTTGTCTTGTCAATACCCCACCAAAAATCATCTGAATAACTAATCCTACCCATACTACCCCTGCATTGCATTGTGTGTCAACAAAAGAATCTAACCCATCTACAAAAATGCACAAAGCAAATCAAGATCATACCATGTCTCTAGTAGCCTCAGCCTTGTTTTGAAAGCATTTCCATCATTTAGTAGTGACAGCTCTGTTGAGTTTGAATAATGGAAAATTGATCATGTTTTCCCAAGGCCATCTCCATACAATATGCACAGTATAAGGATATCTCCACCTCCTTCACAAAACAAAGGCTGCAATATAGGTTCTCTTACCTTGGTTGAAAGGCACAACCTAAAATAGTGAGGATTAGATCAAAATCCTTTCAAGGTGCTACCCACTTCTTCAAAGCTTGAGTGCTAACAAGTCAGATAAATTGCTTCCCGACTACAAAATGACATATAAATCATTTATTTGCCTCTGAGTGTCTTGTAAAATCCATGATGCTACTCAAGTTGTGAAGGAGATTAAATCTGGGTACCAACACCCAAATGGCACCGCTATTACGAGGATTGTTTTAAATTCCTAGAAATAATTTGCATTATGCAGAGATTGATTTGTTGATTCATTTCCAGTCCATGTCTATTCGTCAACAACAGTATTTCAGAGGGTATTTCAGATCCCTGGTAATACTTCTTGTGTGATTTATGTGCAATTACAAATCTGAGTATCATCTTTTGATCAGATTTATAAGATTGGAATGAAGAGTAGAGTTCTGAGTTTGATATTCTCTTAGTTCAATCTGATCCATGTGCATACATATTTGAGATATTTGAATGCATATCAAACCTTGGTAAAGTCCCTTGCAAATTATGCATGCAAATACATTGTTGAAGCATCATTTTATAATCAGATTTGTAAGGATTAAGTGAAGATATAAGCTCTACTGCAAAGTTTTATCAGCTTCAAAGAGTAGTTGCACTTCATTTTCATTTGTGATTGATAAATTCAAAGAAAGGAAGGTCTGATCTATAAAGTTTGGCAAGGTTTTCAATGTTGATAGATATTTGATAGAGTATTTTAGTGCATTTACACAACTAGGGTAAAATTCCTTAGTGGCATCTCCATGTTGTTCGATCTTGATAAATACCATTTTCTTAAGCTTTATGTCATTTATTTTTGTGTTTCTAATCTCTTGCAAAACTAGAAGGAAGAAGATCTCACTTCATTAGGGACTCTGCTAAGAAGTTGTTTCTGATTCAAGATACTCATATTTGGAAGGGAGAAGAGTTTGGAATGTTATTAAAGTTAGACATCGGAAAAGATATATCCATTAGTGAGAGAGATCAGCCTTTGGTAGAAGATTATCACTCTTCTTCAAGTGATTCCGATTCAAGCAATCATGTCATAAACTTGTTTTCCTCAGCTAGTGAAGGTCCTTTTCTATACCGGGTAAGTTCCTTCTCCAATCTGCACCTCTATGTTTCAATTCAAATAAAACTTTCCAAGTGTTGGTGCTAATTCTTAGTTTGCATAATGTGCCCTAATGTTCCATGCCCAAATCTACTCACAAACGTTTTATTTTTTGATTTGGTGGTCTGCAGTTCATCTTCCCCAATTGAATACCTTCAAAATGCCCATAATGTTATTGTTTTGCCCTATTCTGAAACAATATTCTAAGTTGCCCCCTTTTTGTGCCCTAGTTTCTTCAATTTTTTGGATGTGTTGTCATTTTCCTTTGTCAAATCGTGCAAAAACTCAAAATTGATCGAATATGAAGTGTTTGTGGTGATTAATTTCCCAATCCCAAGGTTGAAAGAAATGTCAAAAATGATTGAAGCTAGTTTAAAATTATAAAAATCTACCTTCCTTGTCGAAAATTTTGATTTCTAGGGCATCCTGTGAATTTTTGACGTTTGACAGGTCATACGGGTGTCATCTTCCGTCGAATTCAGCATCGCAATGTATTGTGCAACATGGCTGGTTTCTATTGGCAAGGGGATGGTCGGGAGATTTTTCTATCTTACCATTTTGAAATTTTGACAAAGGGAAATTTTTGTCCTGACTCCGCCTTATGCATATTGAGGTGCCTATGTGGTGCATTATGATTGGCTAGAGGATTGGTGGGTTGTCCTTGAGAAATTTGGCTTTTACTTTGCAAAATTCTCAAAGTAAATTTTTTCCCCAAAAGCCCTTGTCCAATCAAAGTGGACACGTGTCCAGGAGAAGTCAATATGAGGGGGCGGAGGTTTTGGTGCATTTGAAGTTTTAACTTCAAAATTTTAAAGTTAAAATTTGAGCGAAGCTCTGCAATGAATCATGAAGCAACACGTGTCCAAGAAGGAAAAATAGGTCGGTTTTGTGATGGTTTTGAAGTTTTAACTTCAAATGGTATAAAGTTAAGTTTTAGGCTGAAGGTCCTCGACCAATGAGAAGTGGAAATGTGTCCAAAAATGTAAAAATTCAAGCAGGGGGTGAAGGAAAATTCTATGAAATTTGTGTTGCTCAATCCAAATGACCAACGCGTGTCCCAAAAGGAAAAATGAAGAGTGCGAGCCCGAGGAGAATTTTGAAACTTTGTAATTTTGGCGAGGGGAGGATTGAGGCGGCAGAATTGAAAGGTTGAACCCATAGCAAATAGAGGATGGACACATGGTAAAGGAGAAAACCGGGGTGCGGGCCCACGGGGAAAAATGTAAAAAATTTCCAAAATCTAAAAAATGGAAAAATTAATAAAATTGATTCGTGTTTTCAATGGGGCCCACCTTTGGACATGTGGCAGTCCAGGGGAGAAGGGGAAATTTTGCAAAATGCCTTTTTTTGCAAAATTAAAAGGTCGTAAATGTAATTTTAAAGATGGGATCCCGATCCAATCATGTTTTGACATGTGTCCCACATTATCCAGAGTCAAAAAAGGTAATTTTGGGCTTATGTTTGGGATCTCATCTGCCACGTGGAGGGCTGGTATTTAAAGTTATCCAAAATCGATGGTTACTATACATTCACCCTTTTGGCCGCCATGGGAGCTCCAAGAAGCTTGGAAATCAAGTTTTTCATCAAATTTCTTCAAACCTTATATGATTTTGCATTGTCTCGGCCTTCTGAGTGCAATGACACCATTTTCATGACCTAATTCGGTGATCTATGATGTTTTTGATACATTTTTTTCTCAGGCCCGATAAAAACATGAAAAGTGAAAATCAAAAGTTGCAGAGGTGAAATGATGAGGGGAAAAGGTAAAAAATGATAAGTGAAAGATGCTTGCATGCCTAAATGATAAAAACATGACCCTGGGGTGGATAATAATCCAAATTTGTGTAATGATTTAATTTTTGTGCATACCTGGCAACCTGCGAGTTGTTTTTCTATTTGGTGTCACTATCTTTAAATCATGAAGTTTTTGTAACAAATTTGATCCCATAAGCATATTCTTTGCTTGGGAAGCAAGACTCCAAGATGGCATAGAGTATATATCATATTTTTGGAGAATTTGAGAAAGGGGAAAGAATTTAGAATTTCATGGGAAAATTGGAAGAAGCCCATTTCTCTGAGAAACCGCCTAAGAGCTATTTTCAATTCTATTTTGCATCAGATTTTATCATGTTGAGTTGGTTTCAAGTTTTAAAGCCATCAACAAGCTCTGATATTGTTCTCATGACATTCCCCTACTAATATATTTGATCATTTTCTGGATTATATGGTTCATTCTCTTAGCAAAGTTTGCATATACTTATGTTTCATAATGTTTTCAATTTGTGTTTCTTTCTCATGTTACAATCTTGTGTTTAGGATCTCTTTGATCATACATGGTCTCATTTCTTGTTGATGGTTTGATGACATCTGTAATCTTATATCTAGAAGATCCTTCATCTGATAGAAGATAAACAGATTTAAAATCATTTTACTATCCTTGAATCTTGAGATTATTTGTAAACCTTTGGGGGTACCTTAGGTCATGATCAAATAGGGATTTCTAGATATTTTGTTGGTATATTTGCTTCAATATTTTGTAGTAGGTTGTCAAAGATTGTGTGGAAGAGTGCAGATCTGGGCCTCCATTTGTGCACATATCCTAGTTGAAGGGGTATTGTAAACCTTTTGAAGCATTCTTGTTATGTAAGTGTTACAAATTTCTTGCAAAGGTCCTCAAAGAGTTTGGTAATCTCTGGTTGGTCTTGTCTAACATCTCCCAACAAAATTTCATTCAGAATAATTAACCCTACCCTATACTACCCCTGCATTGCATTGTGTGTTAATAAGAGAATACAATCCATTTACAAAAATGCACAAAGCAAGTCAGGATAATATTATGTCTCTAGCAGCCTTTGCCTTGTTTTGAAAACATTTCCATCATTTAGTAGTGACAACTCTTTTGAGTTTGAATAATGGAGAATTGATCATGTTTTCCCAAGGCCCCTTCCATACAATATGCAAAATATAAGGATCTCCACCTCCTTCACCAAACAAAGGATGCAATACAGGTTCTCTTGCCTTGGTTGATAGGCACAACCTAAAATAGTGAGGATCATATCAAAATCCTTTTGAGGTGCTACCCACTCCTTCAAATATTGAGTGCTAACAAGTCAGATAGATGTCTCCCCAGCTTCTACAAACGACATCTAAATAATTTATCTCGCCTTTGAGTGTCTTGTGTGAATCCATGATGTTGCTTGAGTTGTGAGGGAGATTAAGTTTGGGTACCAACACCAAGAAAGTCAACATTTAGAGAATACCGGATCTTGTGAACCATATTCTTTAGCCCCAAATATCTTGCACTCCTCATCAACTTGTGTCACCCCCAAATCACCTCCACTAAATAATATGGCTCATCCTAGACCTCCATTTGTTGTTAACACCTTTGGTCTTATAGATTTTAGAGGAATGGATGGTTACACAAATGCTACCCACAAGATGTCGAAATAGATTGCCAAAATTCCAAGGTAACAATATGATAAGCGGTGATGAGCATCTCAAACTTTTTATTAACAAGATGGAATATTTTGAGATAGATTTTGAAGATTTGTATATTAAATTGTTCATTCATACACTAGAAGAGGATGCTTTCCAGGGATTGGTACAAGGCTCTACTTGAGAATTCAATGGAAAAAAATTCTTGGTCTAAGATGAAGAATGCATTTAGGTTGCGATATGGTGACAAGACTGATCCTAGATTTCTCTTGTCTCGAGTTTGATGATATCAAAGAAGAACCCCGATGAATCAGTCCATGACTTTAACACAAAGTTTAACAAAAATTTGAGAAGGCTTCTGTTAGACGAGGCCTTGTGATGAGTCTTGTTTAATCAAATATGCATATGCATTTGATAAAAAGGTAGCCTATTACCTAAGAGACAAGAACCCTACCAATATAATATAATCTTTCACCATGGCACTTTAAATTGAAAACAATATCAAAGCAATTGGGAAACCTCTCAAGAGAGATGGTGTAAAGTTGATAAACCACTTGAAAAACCTCAATCTAGCAACGGTGTTGATTTAGAGGAGGTTGTGAAAACTTTGGTGGGGATGTCAAAGAAATCTCATATAAGTTGGCAAGAGTTGAGAAAAAAATTGGCAAACTTCACTAGGTCAGCCAAGAGCATAAAACCATGATAGATTTACAAATCATCCTAGAGGTGATCAAAGGGAAGATGATAAGGAAAAGGACCCATGGGGCCTGCAAATGACATCCTTAAGCATGTGAAGGAAGAGTGTTACCCGACTCCCTAACTACTAGGGTTGTTGTTGTTGAAGAACTTTCTAATATTTATTGGTTTGATAGGTTTTTTCTACCCCATCCTCCATGTGAAGTGGACCAGCAAGATGGTGAAGGTAATAATGTTGATGGTACTGATGATGATATTTTCATGATGGGTTGTTCTTCAAGTCCACAAGGAGGAGCAACATCTACTTGAAGTGATAAGTGCAAGGAAGCTACAAATTTTGGGATTGCATCAAGCAGGTACAAGCATTTCTTCCCACTCATACTCTTGAAGTTGATGTAGTGCAAGATTTTGAAATTCCTAACAATGAATTTGAATACTTAAGAGCTTTAATGATTAAGAATTATGATGGTGGTATTCCTTCAGAGGAAGAGAGACAATTGTTGATGAATGCGGTTGTAGCTCAAGAGAAAGATTATAACACTAGAAGAAAGGTTGTTAAAGGAGTTGTGCCTCAAGCCAAACCTAAAACAACCTTGTTCAAAAGCATTCAAAATAAGCTCCTAAGATAGAAACACTTGCTAAAAAATTTGTTGTCCCAAGAAAAATTACAGTCCTCCTCATGCCCAAGTGCCAAGAATCCCTTTCCATCAAATGATGCTTTGCAAAAGAGTGTTCCTGTGACATATCCCAAGTATTGAGCCAAATCAAATTGAGTTTTATAATCATTGAGTTTCTTAGGATCCTGAGCATAAGAAGAGAGCATTTGAGTACTTAGGGTTGAAAGACTAGAAGACTACTTCAGCAGAAATGTAAATGTTGTTGAAACTCCTCCTCAAATCATTGCTGAATTTGAAACACCACAAGCAATAGAGGATATTAGAGAGACACCCGAGGTATATTTGGGGACATCCTTGGTTGATTCCCAATTGAATTTTGATCCATTCTTCACAACTTTGATCAGAAAGGATAGGCTACTTCACAATTGTATGTTTAATTCTCGGTGCATCATGTAATGTCATGCCTCTAGAAGTCATGAATGAGTTGGATATCAAATTGACAACAGACTATGGAAAATTTACTACCATGGACTAAAGATAAGTTTCAGTTATTGGTTGCATGAAGGGTTTGGTTATGCATCTTCCACCTTATCCCGGGAGGAATTTAAAATTGGATGTTGTGATTGTTGATTTCCCGCCAAATGGGGTATGTTATTGTCAAGAAAATGGGCTACAAGTGTTGGAGGAAGTGTCAAATGGATATGTCTTTTGCCACCATTCCCGATTGATGGAGGCCTTGTCAAGCTCTATGGAGAGAAGAAAATGTTGCATCTAATTAAGGACCCAAACAATGCCTCTTATGAAGTATTATTTGTTGATGTTGATGCTAATAATTTTATTGGTTTTGCTGATGTAAAATAACACAAAATGGATCAAGTAAAATTTCCTTCAAAAAGTATGTTCTCCTTGGACCTTTCTATTTGATGGAGCTTGCTCCAAATTTGTAAATGGTGCTGGTATAATTCTAATTTCTCCTAGCTTAGAAGAATTTGTTTTTTCCTTCAAGCTTAATTTTGAATGTACTAAAAACATTGCTAGTATGAAGCCTTGGTATTTTGTCGAGAATTGCATGGAAGTATGGTGTCAAGGACATCATTGCAAAGGGAGATTCAAATCTAGTTGTCAAACAAATAAGAAAATTGTATGCTACAAAAAATCAGCGAATGAAGCAGTATAAGCATGTAGTTTGGGATCTAATTGAGATGTTTGATTCCTTCAATATTGTGCACCATGATAGAAGTTTGAATTACTGCTAACAAGTTGGCGTAGTGATGGGGTCAAGATTTGGAGATTGCACCATTTCACCTTATTGTGATTACAATGTTGAAGTGTTAACTAGACTAGCTGTCCCTGACAACATCAAGCATTGGCAAGTGTTTGATGATGATGCTCAAGTGCAAAGGTTCTAAAAAAATCAAGGTGAGTTTGTAGATCAGCATATTGATTGGGAACCAATGGTGTGTGTGACTGAAGGGAGATATACTTTGTTTGGAAAAGATATTATCCAATTGAAAACTAACACCATTCCTAGAGGTCTTGTTGCTCTTGAGTCAAATTTTAACAATGTTGATTACATCATCAATAGAAACATGTCTACCTCAAGGGATGTGGAAGAGCATGACTTGGGAACAAAGGAAAAACAAGAAAAGTTTGGTTGGGAAGAATTATAAACAAAGAAGAAAAACAGTCCTACCTCCAATTGTTGAAACAATATCAAGACTGCTTTGCCTGGTCATATTCAGAGCTGAAAGCATATAGAGAAGACTTATTTCAGCATGAGATCCCTCTTGAGAAAAATGCCAAACCATTTAGACAAAAAAAAGGCCAATTAATCCACTCCTCTTAATGAAAATGCAAGATGAATTGAAGAAATTGAAGGAGGGAGGGATCATTCAGCCCACAAGGTATTCATCTTGGGTTACAAACCTTGTGCCAGTCAGAAAGAAGAATCGAGATATCAAAATTTGTGTAGACTTCATAAATCTAAATAGAGCTTCATTGAAAGAAAATTATCCTTTTCCAAACATGGAGAACATACTACGATTAGTGACTGGATCTGAATTTTTGTCCACCTTGGATGGTTTCTCTGCTCTACAATCAGGTTGTTGTCAAGGAGTTAGAAAGATTTAAAACTGCCTTTACCACTCCTTTGGGAACATATGTTTATGTGATAATTCCTTTTGGTCTCATAAATGCTAGAGCTACCTTCCAAAGAGAAATGGATGTTTCTTTTGTTGGTTGTATAAATGACTTCATTGCGAGTTTATCGGGATGATGTGTTTGTATTTTCAAGGAGTAGAAAGGATCACTTTAAAGCATTTGGAAAGAATGTTGTTCAGATGTAGAGAATTTGGAATATCTCTCAATCCAAAGAAGTGTCACTTTGGAGTGCAAAGGCAAAGCTTCTTGGTCATATTGTTTCAAAGGCTGGTGTCGTGATCGATTCTAGAGAGAGTAGAAGTAATCAGCAAGAAGGTGCCAATTCAAGAACAAAGAAGGGAATCCAATCTTTCTTTGGAAAAATAAATTTCATTAGAAGGTTTGTGTCCAATTTTGTTGTGTTGACTCATCCTATCACATGCATGTTAAAGAAAGATCAAGTTATTAGATGGGATAAGGCTATTATTCATGATTTTGAAGGAATCAAAGAAGCACTTAAACATGCACCTATCTTGCAGAGTTTTGAATTACAAGAAGCCTTTCCAAATATTCTCCTTTGCTTCTTGAAAATAATATTGCATATATTTTGCTCCAAAAGGATGAAGATGGGGTTGAGAGGCATATTTCCTTCTTTAGCAAGGATTTACAAGTTGCTAAGTTAAAATATGCAATCATGGAAAAACAAGCATTTGCCTTGGTGAAAGAAACACAAGTTTTAGGCCTTATATTTTAAGTTCAAAAGTTGTTGCTTATGTTCCCCACACCATGGTAAAATACATCTTATCAGAGATGGAGATCTCAAGTAAAAGATGTATATGGGTGAAAAAATTGCAGGAGTATGATATGGACATCCAAACCACAAATTTGGTAAGAGGTTTGGATCTTACTAAGCTTATGGTGAGAGCGACTTGTAGGCTGTGGAAGTGAATGAGGTAGAGGAAGAAAGGGCAGATGTTCTTGGGAAATTGGTAAGTTCTGAATGGTATAAGGATATAATATTTTACCTCAGACACCTTTGTTGTCCTGATCATTTAAATAAAAATAAGAAAAGATCCTCAGTGGCTTCTCAAAAATACATCATCACCGACTTTGGGTGGCTTGGAAGAAGGTGTCCTCTTGAAGTGTGTAATCGAAGATGAAGCTCACAAAGTAATTGCTGATTTCCATGGGGTAGTTTGTGGAGGACACTTTGCTGGAAGGGTTACAACACACAAAGTTTTGAGAGTTGGTTATTGGTGGCCTACTCTCTTCAAAGATGCAACCATGCTGATTGGAAAATGTGAAATTTGTCAGCATTTCTCTAGAAGAATGAAATCTTGGGCTCCCTTCCTTTGCATCCTGTATAAATTGAAGCCCCTTTCAAATAGTGGGGAATGGACTTCATTGGTGAGATTTTAGATCCTTCTAGTGCTATTCATAAGTGGATTCTTGTAGCCACTGATTATTTTACCAAGTGGGTAGAGGTAATCCCCACCAAGAAAGTAACACACCAAGTTGTTATGGACTTCTTGTTGAATAATATCATATGTAGATTTGGTGTGCCAGTCAAGATTGTTGCTGATAATGCCATGTGTTTCAGAGCTAAACCTTTGATGGCAATGTGCAAGGAATATGGAACCAATCTGACTTATTCTTCAAACTATAATCCCTAAGGAAATGGACAAGCTGAGTCAGCAATAAGAATTTGTTGAAGATCATTAGAAGAACCTTGGAGTTGAACAAGAGAAAGTGGGGTGAACAACTGAAATTTGTAGTTTGGGCTGATAGGATAACTCCTAAAAGAGCTACTGGTAAGAGCCCATTTGAGTTGGTGTATGGAACTCAAGCTCTGTTGCCCTTACATCTACAGTTATCTTCATTTCAGTTTGTTCAACAACTTGAGGATCAAGAGGTCAGTCCATATGAAGCAAGGATCAATCAGATTGTGGAGCTAGATGAAGAGAGAAGAGCATCCCACCAGAGGCATGTTAGATTTAGAGAGAAGTTGAAAATATTGTTTGACAACAAGGTCACTCCTAGGGCCTTCAATATTGGAGATATGGTTTTGTTATGGGACAATAGAAATGAAGATAAGGGCAAACATGGAAAATTTGATGCATTATGGATGGGCCCTTACTCCATTGATATCAGAATTGGTAAGAATACCTTTTTTTATCAATGATTTAGATGGGGAATTTCTGGAACTTCACTTAATGACAGAATATGAAGCATTTCTTGGATTAATCCCCAAAACCACTTGTACGAGTGTATAGTGTTTGGTTTTTCACTTTTTTGGTGTTTTGTCGGTTTGTGGTTTGCCTTGGTATGTGGTAGCCATTTTTGTAGGGTTCTCGAATTTGGTTTTTGGTGGTTTTGGCTCATGACTCATTTTCCCAATGGATTATTTTGGCACTTGGTCTACATTTATCTTGTGGGACTCACTAGAGTGACCATCCCTCAAAGTAGAGCCGATGTTGGTGTCCATTTTGATCCTTTATTATTTTACCCTAATTTTCCTTTCACTCTACATTTCCTGAAATGTTTTCTACAATTTTAATGGGTGAAATGAAGTTGTTTCCTCTATTCCCATGCCTTAATCCATTTGAAAATCATTTGACATGCCCTATTTTGCAAGAATACTCAAAGTTTTCCCTAATTTTTTCCCTAAATTCTTCAAATCTGCGTGTTATGTCGTGTTCTCCCTTTTACCCGATCATGAAAAATCAAAATTGATCATTATATATATATATATATATATATATATATATATGCCTTCAAAATTCAATCCCAAGGTCAAGAAATGCTTAGAATCATGTTTTGTCTGGTTCCAATTCAAAAAATTCCATCCTTGGTGAAAAAATCAATTTCTAGGGCATCCCTGGCATTTTCTGTATTTTGACGGTCAGATGGGCGTCATTTTCCTGTCAATTTCTTCCTCAACATGCATTGGCAATGTGGCGGGTTCTAATTTCTTTGAGGATGGTGGGTGGTCGATTCCCTTAGAGTTTTTAGACTTTATTTTGTAAAATTTTAAAAAGTCAAAATTGGCGTAAACCCCATAACCAATCGGGAGTGGACATGTGTCCTAAAGATCAAAAAGGGAGGAGTGGGCCAATGGGGGACTTAGAGTTTTTTAGCTCTATTTTTCTAAAGTTTCAAAATTAGTTTCAGCCCCGCTCCAATCAGAGGAGGACACGTGGCATCAATTTTGGGCAGAGGGGATGCGGATGGTGGAGGTTTTTGAAGTTTTTTCTTTGGAGGTAGAAAAGGTTAAGGTAAAATTTTGGAGCGCGGCCCCATGGCCAATCACAGTGGACATGTGGTAGCACGGTGGCAGAGCGGGGAAGTGTAGGCTACGGAGGAAAAGGGGAAATTTTTCCCTTTTTAGCAAAAGGAGCTAAAGCAAAAAATTAAGCCTGCAGGCCGCGAATGAGCCATAGGGAGACACGTGGCGAAGGTAGAGCGAGTCGGAGGGGTGGTAGAGGCAAAGGGAAATTTTTCCCTTTTGCAAAAATACTTGGAATGAAAAATTTGAGGTGTGGCCCCACGACGAATCATCGAGTGACATGTGGCAAGGGAGAAATCAGGTGTGTGGGCCCGCATGAAAAAGGTGAAAATTTTCCAATTTTTAAAAAAGGTCAAAATGCACAGAATTGAAGTGCAATCCCAATGGGACCCACCATGTGCCATGTGTCATCACCAAAATTCAAGGGCGGAGGGGCGGAGAAAAAATTCAAATTTTTCCATTTTTACAAAAAATGTGGAAAAGTCAAAGGTGAGCTTGAATTCATTCCCAATCATAGTTTGACACGTGGAGGACCCAGATTGAAGGAGAAAGATCAGATCAAGGGTAACTATATATTTTCATTTTTGGCCGCCATTTTTGCTACAGAAGTGTGGAAATGCAAATTTTGCATCATTTTTCATCGCTTTTGGTGAATTTGTGTCCTTTGTGCCTGCAAAGATCAATGCAAGTGGTTTTAGGGATTAATTTACATATTTGAGGTGTTTTTGAAACAAAGTTTTTCCCTAATCCATCCAAACACGTGAAATGTCAAATTTGAAAGTTGCAGAGGTAGTTTTAAAAGGTGAAAAGGTGAAATGATGAGAGGAAAGGCATCTGCATGCCTTGATGATGAAAAATGTGCCTCTAGGAAGGATAATGATCCGAATATTTGTAATGATTCAGTCTTTTTAAACACCTGGCAACTCTCGTTACAAATTTGTTAAATGTCATTTTCAGTGAATCATGAGAAATTTTTGTAACAAACTTGATCCCTTGGCATATGCTTTGCTTGGGAAAGAAGGCTCCAATGTGGCAAGAGGTATATAATGCATTTTGGAGAAATGCAAATGGTTGGGAAGTTGAAAATCATGAGCAAATTCTGAGAGAAAGCTCATTTTCTAAGAAACCCACCAAAGAACTAGGTTAATTTCTTCTATGTTGGATCTTCATGTATGTGAGTTGGTTACAAGTGTATAGCCATCACACAGCTCTGAGATTGTTCATGAAACTCTCCTTTTGATGAATCTAACAAGCTTTTGAGTTAATATGTGTTTTTATGGGCAATATGATGATACTGTTATCATTTTAAATACCTACAAATAGTTTTGATTGTTCTTATTACAATCTCACATTGAAAGTCTTTAGAAATCACAAAGAATCTCATCCTTATTGATAGTTTAGTGGCACTTTCATTTTTGTTTGTCGAGAAGAGCTTTCATCGACATTGAAAATCAGCATTTAAAATCACTCCACCTTCATTTGTTGATTGGGATATCTTGTAAGCTTTTGGGGGTACCTTAGGCATGGTTTGATCAAAGATTTTTGTGTTTAATTGAGTTCTTTACTTCAAGATTTTGTGGTGAGTTCTCAAATATTGTGTGAAGAGTGCAACCTAGGCTTCCATTTATGCATCTTCTAGTTGAAAGAACATCCTAATTATTTGAATCATTTTATCTGATAGTTGTTCAAGTATTATAGAGGTTGTTAAGCATTTGATATATCCAAGTTTGTCTTGTCAATACCCCACCAAAAAATCATCTGAATAACTAATCCTACCCATACTACCCCTGCATTGCATTGTGTGTCAACAAAAGAATCTAACCCATATACGAAATGCACAAAGCAAATCGGGATCATACCATGTCTCTAGCATCCTCAACCTTGTTTTGAAAGCATTTCCATCATTTAGTAGTGACAGCTCTGTTGAGTTTGAATAATGGAAAATTGATCATGTTTTCCCAAGGCCATCTCCATACAATATGCACAGTATAAGGATATCTCCACCTCCTTCATAAAATAGAGGCTGCAATATAGGTTCTCTTACCTTGGTTGAAAGGCACAACCTAAAATAGTGAGGATTAGATCAAAATCCTTTCAAGGTGCTACCCACTTCTTCAAAGCTATAGTCTTTAACAAGTTAGATAAATTGCTTCCCCGGCTATAAAATGACATATAAATTATTTATCTGCCTCTGAGTGTCTTGTAAAATCCATGATGTTGCTCAAGTTGTGAAGGAGATTAAATCTAGGTACCAACAACCCTCTTTCATGCGCTCCCTCTATCTATGTGCCCTTCATAATGGAGATCATCATCCTTGGAACTACTTGTAAGGCTATTTCGTGCACACCAATATCAATAGCATAATGAATCAAGTTAATTAGCCTACAATCCTTGGTATCATGGGTCGTAGAGGTACATATATTGCAATAGTAAGAAACATTCTTACAAATTGCACGTTGTAGTAGAGGATCCTTTCATTCCTTTGAGAAATAGATAAGGGTTAGGGCTAGGAGGAATACATTGAATGTTAAGATGGTGTGCGCGTACCATAGAGAGAGATCGGATCGATTGCAAAGAACTCCTTTTTGTCTGGGAAGGACTACCTGCAAATAAGAATACAAGACCACCAGATTCTAATTAGATAATAAGTGAGGGAACTGCCTTGGGCCCAGGAAATATGAGACTTCCTTTCGAAGGTGGTCAGTTCCCCTGCTAATATGAATTAACACAAATTCTAACAAATAAGCTATTGTCCAATTACAATTTATTTACCTTGTTAGAACAATAGAGAAAAGGTTGGTCTTGGTTTTTGAATCACGGTGGCCGATCTTAGGTCGAGTGTCACCGATACGGTTGATGATAACCGATATCGGTAGGGGTAGTGATTTAAGGGGTTTGGTGAAGGTTGGCTATAAGATGGCTATATGATAGCTATGGTGTTTATAAGGCTGGTAAAATGATTGGGGATAGGTAATGAGGTGATGGAGAAGACTCAGAGAGTATGGGGGCTGTTCTTGGGGCAATGTAGGGGTAGAGGAATGTAAGTTAGATGGAGAGTGTTACCGGGTAGTGGATCTGGGAGTAGACTTGTAATTACCGTGATTCAGAAATCCAAGAAATATTATTAAAAGAACATATAAGACTTACTTACTAGTTCCTGATGAAAAATGCAGGTTCAAGGACTGTGATGACGAAGGCAGGGTTCAAGTAGGATGATCTGACAATCCAAGATGAGCTATCTCCTCTCCTGATGCTTGGATGAGTGTCACTGGGCTCTGGTTATTCAGTTGCAGTCTTGGGCTTGATGTCCTTCTCTGCAAACTCCTCTCTTTCCTTCACTTGTCTCTGCTCGGCCAAGTAAATTTTGGATTCTTCCAATGACTTCTCCTTGGATCAATGAAAAATCCAACCCTTTGTTTTTGGTTGGGAGAGGTCATTTACAGGGAACCGATGGCGGTTACGTAACCGACGGCGGTCGAGTAGGAACCGGTATCGGTCAGGTCAAAGTGGGCTATTTTTAGTAAAATAGCCAACTTTCCCTCCTTTTCTCCCGAGGGATTAGTTGTGGGCTTGGTCAAGTCATTATGAGGTTGGTTTTAGGTGCGGGTGAGGAGTAATTAGTCATGGGTGTGGATGTAGACCAAGTTATAGGTCTTAATTAGGTTAGTTTAGGGTTAGGACTAGGTCATGATGAGGTGGCGAAATGAGGTGGCAGGTATGGAGATGTGGATTTATTAATTATAAGGTAATTAATAAATAATTGTGTAAGGTTTAGGTGATGAGGTTAGGTTGCGAAATGAGATGCGGGGCACAGGGGGTCGTAAGACACAAATTTGGTGTCTACATTAGCCCCTTGTTGTCGTGTAGCTTGTCTTGTAAAGCTGCACGGACAATAATAAGAAGTGGTTACTCCTGTTAAGGGTATAGGTAATCCCCCTCAAATCTATCACAGATTGAGGTAGCGTGAAATCAGGGATAGGGTTGATAAAGGGTAAATGGTGTTGAGATGATGGTAAGATGGTGGGGTAGGTCAAGGAAGCGAGACACACGTTGAAATGCAGTAGTGCGACCAGGGTACATGATTTGAAGAGAAAACAAGCAATTCATAGGCAAAGGTCGATAGTTTATCCAAACAAGGGTGATATAATCACAGTATCAAGGCATAGGAAGTAGCTCGGGGGATATAACGGGTAAGATACGAGGAATGTTTAGGCATGTTCGGTAGTACGAATGGTTGGTTTGGTTGAGATAAACATCACGGTCTTGGTCTAGGCAAAGTTGGTGGTGATCAAGTCAAGTACCCTAATCATGCTAAAACACGAGCAGGTGAGCTCGATTGAACAAAAAGCTACATGATGGGTGGATAAAATTGTAATTTGTTGGTTTTGGGTGAGGTATTTGAGTGTAGTGCGGCCTTGGGTCGGGCGATTGATTAGTGAGGGCCATGGGTGGGCACGATTGGTTGGTTGCGGCCTTGGGTCGGGCCGATTGGTTGGTTGTGGCCTTAGGTCGGGCTGATTGGTTGGTTGCGGCCTTGGGTCGGGCTGATTGGTTGGTTGCGGCCTTGGGTCGGGCGATTGGTTGGTTGTGGCCTTGGGTCGGGCAAATGATTGGTTGCGGCCTTGGGTCGGGCCAAATGATTGGAATTCTGACCTTAGGTCGGGCCGATTGGTTGGTTGCGGCCTTGGGTCGGGGCCAAATGGTTGGGCGGCCTTAGGTCGGGCAAATGGTTGGTTGTGGCCTTGGGTCGGGCAAATGGATTCGTGGCAAATGGTTGGTTGCGGCCTTGGGTCGGGCCAAATCGTAAAAAAGCGTTGATTGCTTTTAGATGGAGGGTACCCGAGATTAAAATAATACCTTCTCGCCGAAAAAGGCGGGAGATAGCGAATTGGTCAAATGGACGTTGGAAGATGTGTTCCGTATTTTAGGGCAGACTCCCAATTCTGCATTGATTGAGAAGAACAGAAAAAAGAAAAATATATCAGGAGAGGCATTACTGGCGGTGTGTTTAGGCGAGCGATTACCTCAATTATATTTTGTCCATACGAGTGGAGATTTGACACATGTAGAGTTTGACATTCACTTATGGTATAATGTATAAGCACCCGGTGAAGAGGAAACAAGGTTGGCGGTGGTATTAATGATAGCGAGGTGGGGTATTATGCATTCACGAGGGTGGATTGGTGGAAGATTTCAAAAGCATTGATGAGTGTTATTTGGGAAATGATAGAAATGAGTGTGACTTCGCATGGGCACCGCATGCTCTGAGAGTTATACGAGGGTTTATGGGCTGTAGGTGAAAACACAAGACGAATGGATTGGATTGTTCATACTTATTACATTGTTGGGCCTATGAGCACATTATTTGTGTGTGCCCAGTCGAAAGCCGACGGCCATCGACTCGAGGGGAGAGCGAGTGCGAGAGGTTGGGATTGAGACGATGGGTCGAGAGAAGAACAAGAGGCGAGATCCCAGCCGTGATAGATGACATCGAGTATTATAGACAGGTATGGGAGATGGTGACGATTGCAGATATTTGTTGGAGGCCTTACGGGAACTATATGGTAACAGAGAACATAGCTGAGGAGTTGAGGGGTGTAGAGCGATTGAGGTGGATCGCGGGGCACAGGCCAGGTGAGTATGAGAGGATTCCTCTAGATCGCGTGCGGTGATAATTTGGATTCGTTTAGGATATACCCCTATGACATATAGACCATACATGAGGATTGGGCAGAGGCGGCATTCTCACCTCCCGGCCGACACCTCGAGAAGGGCGAGAAGAGATAGCGCCGATCGTAGGGTAATGGATGCGGGAGCAGATAGAAAGGCCTATAGATTATGGTGGGTAGTAGAGCTGTGAGGTGCACGTGATTGCCTCGACATAAGCATTTGTGATTACAGTGGAGAGATCGTCTGTAGGATTTGGTTCGACTTCAAACACAGTGAATGAGACAACGGGATTGTTAGAGGTTTCACGATTATGAGTGGAGAGACTAGAGGCAAGATTCCTCCGCAGAGAGGCGTATTCGTATGTTACAGGAGATGTTGGCGGATCAGTGGGAGGAACCAATAGCAGTGGCACCTTTGAGGATGGAGAGGCCAAGTGAGTGGCGTCGACGATCACGATCACCACCTGATTCGGGAGGAGGCGCAAGGGTCTAAGTGAATTTCATAGGAGTATAAGAATAAATAAGGATGCCGACCTGCGAGTCGATGATAGAGAAGATGTATTTGTTTAACATCTAAAATAAAACTAAATATGTATGTTGTTTTGAGTGATGATAATAATAAGAATGGTTGTGTTTTGAATGTTGTTTTTGTTTGTTTTGAAAAAGGATAAAGATGAATGTTGTCAAAATAGAAATACACAAAAATATTTATATTTACAACACATGATAGGGTATGGTAGGGGATGGTCGAGCTAACCTTGGGAGACCCCATGTCTCCAAAGTGCTGCCTACATAGCCCATTGCACAAAGCAAGGAGGGGCCTCAGACCGATGTAGTTCTCCCTTAGAACCAGGGAGAGGTGAATTCAGGCAATTTGGTTGTGGTTAGGCAATTTGTTGGTTGGTAAAAATTTGATGTTGGTAGGGTAATGTTGTTGGTGTTGGTAAGGTATTGGCGATGTTGATGTAGGTATAGGTAAAGCGAAAGTTAGCTTACCCAAGTAGTAGGGAATCGTGTCCTGATTAAGGTCAACACACAATCCTAGAGTCGAGCAAAAGAGGAAAAAGTGTCCTGTAGTTGAGAAGAGCTAAACAAACCACATATTAACATAGGATGAGCTTGAATCCCTAGGTACCTTGCATAGGCGAGAAGTCGATAGGTGAAAAGAGTTGTATAATCACAATATATCGGATATACGTCACGTCCCTTGAGTTTGTTGCTTTAAACAAATGGTGAGGTGAGGTGGTTGGTGTAGGCGAGGCTTTGAGAGCTTGTTATAAGGTGAGTATTGACGAAAAGAGGGCCAAACCTAAATAGACAAGTCCATGACTCAAAAGTGCTTTTGAATGCGGCTTTTATTTTTTGAATATAGGTGATCGATGTGGGAAGTCTACAAGGGATATGTATTTTGTTACTCTTGAGGTCTTCATGAAGTGGATCAATGCGAGAAGCTTCGATAAAGGCTGACTTTGTATAGTTGTCCTTGAGGAGCGAGTCTATTTATAGTAGCAGATGTGGCATTTGTGTATATTTGTCCTTGGGAGAGCGATCTATGTATAATTTCGAGAGTCTAGATGTCCGTTTGGGCATAAAGCATCTAGTTTTGTAGGAAGTTTGACTCAAGAAAATCCCATAAGTGTTTAATTAAGAATGTGTCATTTTGATACTTTGAAGTCATGGACTAGACTAAAAAGGGAAGGCATCTTTAAGGAGGTGATAATCAAACCATGTGAGCTTGATTTGATTTTGAGATGTAGGAAACAAAGTGTATGAGGTAGTAAATGAGCTCAAGGGACGAGCGCAAGGTAGATAAGAAGTGATATAACACTAAATTCAACAGTAGAATGGTCGAAGATGCAAGGCATTAAGGGGTTCAGGCTCAGGTTTACCATTAAGCGAAGCTAAGCGGTAAGTGCCTGATCCGTAAGTATGCGTGATAATGTAAGGCCCAATCCAATTAGGAGAAAATTTTCCACGTTTGCTCTTTTCTAGTTTGGTTACATGTTGATTCTCTTTGAGGACAAGATCACCAACCTTAAAGGTACGCTCATGAAGTCGCTTATCATAAGCACACTTGCTTGATGCGTTTTGATAGATTTGAAGGTGGTCAAGAGCGTAAACGGCGCTCGTCAAGAAGCTCTAATTGGGCTAACCGCTCTTGGCGGAAATCATCGTTGGTGAGAATATCTGAAGAGATATTCTGAGGGAGGGTATTTGTATTTCGAGAGGCAAGACAGCCTCGGTACCATATACCAAAGAAAATGGTGTGGCATTAGTGGAGGTATGAATGCTAGTACGATAAGCCCAAAGGGCAAAGGGGATGTGATCATGCCAATTTCTTCCAGAATCGTTAACAACTTTCATGAGGATTTTGGTTAGGGTTTTATTAGAAGATTCGGCTTGGCCATTGGCTTGTGGATAGTAAGGTGATGAGAAGCTAAGTTTGATACCGAAGTTGTTACAAAGGTCTTGTAACAACTTATTTTTGAAAGATTTACCATTATCTATTATCAGGCGATGAGGAACACCAAAACGACAGATAATGTGATGGTTAATGAATTCTATGATTTTTTCTTTTTTGGTTGAAATGAGTGGAATGGCCTCCACCCATTTTGTGTAATATTCGGTTGCTGTGATTATCCATCGGTGACGTTGCGAAGAGGGCGGATGAATCTCACCAATAAGGTCTAAACCCCATTGTGAGAAAGGCCAAAGATCTCGTGCGACCTGTAGCGGATGGCTAGGAGTATGTTGAAGGTTGGCATGTTGTTGACACATAACACAACACTTAACATATTCAGTAGTGATCGTTATTAAGTAGGCCAATAATAACCTAGGTGAAGGATTCGTTTGGCCATGGCAAGGCCACTAAAATGTCCACCACAAATACCGTCATGGACTTGTTGGATGGTATAGGTGACCTCCGCACCGGTTAGACATCGAAGGAGGATGCCATCAAAGCCACGTTTATAGAGGAGTCCCCCCATGACGACATAACGAGAAACACTTTTAAGAAAAGCACGTTTGCCGTTACTAGTAAGGTCAGGTGGGAGAACGGGAGGTTTTAAGGTAGTGGTGAAATTGGTGTACCAGGTATCCTGCGAATTAGCAGACACATTATTTATCATACAAACAACCCG
Organism: Taxus wallichiana var. yunnanensis; assembly: GCA_018340775.1. Classification (NCBI taxonomy): domain Eukaryota; kingdom Viridiplantae; phylum Streptophyta; class Pinopsida; order Cupressales; family Taxaceae; genus Taxus; species Taxus wallichiana. Next base: position 986,795,044 of record CM031240.1, read on the forward strand.
GGGAATTTGAGTAAGATGGGGCAAAGAGTTGTTGGACCAAGGCGAATATGTCGAGTCGATTGGTGAGGCAAGAATTTGCGAGGCTAAGCAAGCCATAGTATCTTACAAATTTGTTAGTGGAGCGGGAATGGTTTGGATAGAATAATGAGTAAATAAGGTCAAAAGTGAATCCACGTAATGTTTGTACTTTTGAAGTTCCTCATTTTTACATTGGTAGATGCCCATAACTTGATTGACTACCAATTGAGAGTCACCGAAAATATTGATAGATTTGACACCTAAGTGTAACGTAACCTGGAGACCCAAAACAAGGGCCTCGTATTCCGCTATATTATTAGTGCAGGGGAAATCGAGCCGGAATGAAAGAGGCATAGGCTCAGCGTCAAGAGGAATGAGAACATGCCGGCTCCTCACCCCGGCTTGGCATTTGGATCCATCGAAGAAGAGGGTCATTGGATACGACTCCTCCCTGAGTGAAAGAGTGGCGATGAGTTCGTCGGGGAAATTAAAATTGGTAAATTGCTCCCCAGGTAAAGGGGCTTCCGCGAGAGTTGGTGCGATAGTTTGTCCTTTGATTGACTTGGTGTATAAATTCAAGGTCGAGGTCAGCGAGGAGCATAAGCCATCGGGTGATGCGTTGGTTTAGATGTGGTTTGGCATACATATAATGAATGGGGTCCGTGTTGGTGATGATGAAAGTTTTGTGATTCGGGAGGTAGTGTCGGAGTTTGGTGGCTACGAATGATAGGGCTAGGCCTGAAATTTTCTACATGTGTATACCTAGTCTCGTAATCCACGAAGTACGACTTATATAATAAATGCTTGTTCTCGATGCTCGGAGTCACGATGTGCGAGCATGGCTCCTACGGCGTGGTCGGTGGCGGAAAGGTAAAGGTAGAAAGGGTGATCGTCTGAGGTGGGATAAGCACGGGTGGCTGCGAGAGATAGGCTTTAAGAGCCTCAAAGGCTTGGTGACATTCCTCGCTCCATTGAAAGACAATATCTTTTTAAGGAGATGATGGAAAGGTTGACATCGATCAAGAGTTGTGAGATGAAACCCGGATAGATTGGAGTTTACCTTACTGCAAACTACGTAATTGTTTGAGGTTAGTGGGTGGGGGCATTTCTAGGATAGCTTTGACTTTAGATGGATCGACCTCGATGCCATGCAAAGAGACAATAAAACCAAGGAGTTTTCCCGAAAGAACACAAAGACACATTTCTTTGGTTGAAGGCGAACAGAATATTGTAGCAGGTGATCGAAAATAATGGTTAAAACATCGAGATGTTCAACTGCGATGTTTAGATTTTCCAAGAAGATCATCGACATAATCTTGAGGATAGTGTGCATAATGTCATGAAAAATGTAAGTCATAGCCAGCGATAGGTCGCACCAGCATTCTTAAGGCCAAATGGCATGACACGATAACGAAGGTTCCCAAGGAGTTATGAAGGTAGTTTTATGTTGATCGGCGGGGCTACCAAAATTTGATTGTATCGAGAAGCCATCCATGAGAGAAAGCATCTCATGGCCGCGGTGAGATCAACAAGTTGATCAATACTTGGTAGGGGAAGTCATCCTTTGGGGGCAAGCGAGATTAAGGTCCGAAATCCGTGTACATATCAAAAGTCCCCGTTGCTTTAGTGTAGTGCGATATTAGAAATCCATTGAGGATAGTCGATAGGTAAAATGAAGGAAGCAGAAAGGAGTCGTTGAAGTTCTTCTTTGACCAAGAGGGCAATGCGTGGATGCATTTTCTCGATTTTCTATTTAACTGGTTTGGAATCGGGTTTTAGGGTAATGTTATGGACCATGATGTCGGGATCAATTCTGGCATGTCGGCGTAGGACAAGCAAAAAAGCTTGGTTGCGGGTCTGGAGAAAGGTAGTAAAGGCGGCTTGTTACGATGTGTTAAGGGATTGTCGATCTTCACAATGTGAGGATCATCCTCTATGTGGATGTTGATTTCTATAGTCGACTCATTCAACATGGTTTGAGTTTCAGACGGTAAGGCGCGTTGAATATAGAGTCATCCGCACCAAGGTAAGTGAGGATGGAGTCGTCATCTGGCACTCAACAACATTAATTGAAGGTGAATCCTCTTGATCATGTCTAGATACGAAGGGAAGAGAAGATGGGTCCTCATTATCACGTTGATAAGTGAGAGGACCTAGGAAGATAGCATTTATGAAAAAAAAAAAAAGTTAGGAGGGATAGATTCAGGGTCTATCGACTCTGTGGGTGACGATGGCAAAATGGGTGATGATGGTTTGGTAGGGGTGACGTCGTCATCTTCCAGGAGATAACTGACACGAGGTTTCTTCGGTGTAAGTGTTTCAGGAAATCTGAGACCACTACGATCATTGTGTTTGCGTGTAGTCACGGGAATGATTGTATGTCGGCCTTGTTCATAAAGACCAAAACCAAAGCCTTTCCAAGCACAGCGAGTCAAGAAGGTGAGGGCGAAACGACGATTTGTCAGGTATTGAAAATCGGATTGGAAGGGAACCACACCAAGAGGAGGTTCAGGGGTAACGGAGGATGCGTCGACACCCCCATACGTTAGGTTGGTGCGGCAATTAGGTGGTCCGTAAGAGATTACCTCCCCCACGCGACGGTCGTAGGTAGGATGCGCATGTAACTGTCCGTACTCCTGTGGGGTATGGAAAGAACTAACGTTATATAGGTGATACTCCCCCAGCGTAAGGCGTTGAAAAACATCTACTAGGGGGTCTGAGGTTGGGATTTTGTCTGCGGGAAAGGAAGTGGTATTTGCGACGGTGGTTTCATTGGTTGAAGGTGTAGGTGCGGTTGAGGTGGATGGTTAGAGGTGTGGTTGAAGTGGATGGTTGGGTTGGATGAATGGGTGTCTTGACTGGTACAAGCACATCATTAGGGCGATATAACATATTGCAGAGGTTTTGAAGGGGAGGATCAGCTTTTACGGTGTAGGACTTCCCCTCGTACTCAAATTTTATGCATCATGTAAGGTGGAGGAACGCATCCCATAGCCGGATCAGGCGGCTAACAACATATTGTATTGGAACTCTCCCTCGAGGACATAGAAGAGTTCGGGTAAAGTACACGTGGTCCTACATGAATGTTAAGGATCACGGTGCCTAAGGTAGAAGTAATAGCATCATTGAATGACCGCATGACATGATGGGGTTGGCTTTGCATGCTAGAAGGGATATTCATTTGTTGGAAGGATTTTGAAGAGATGATGTTTAGGCTAGCGCCCCGTCAATCATAACACGGCGTACCCGAATGTCCCGGACATAAGTTTGAGATGAAAAGAAGCGAGTCGGGATCTTACGCACCAAAGTCGACAATTTCATCTTCGGAGAAGCGGCGGTGGCTTGCTTTATGCGAGAGGCGAAGTGGTTGGGGAGATAGGTTGTTTGGTGAGTGAAGCAACATGATTGGGTGTGAGAATGGAGGTAACAGGAAAGGTTTCATTAGGTAAGACCTCTATCCCTTGAAGGATTTCAATGAGAGCTTGTCGATGAGATTCAGAAGTTTGAATGAGATCATACAGTGTCATTTTTACAGGTGATTGGTGAAGCTGTTTGATCATGGTACGGTGGGAAACTCCATCAGAGACGGGGTAGGCAGGTCCACGAATAACCACTTTAGGTGGTGGTGCGATCGGGATGGTGGACGGAGAAAGAGAGGCCGCAGGTGTGCTTCCTTTAGCTTTCTCATTGTTTTTCTACCCTCGAGTAGCAACACTAATCATGTTGATCTCGTGAACACGAGAGGAGGAAGATGGTAGGGATAAGTCATGGTCTTCGAGAGGTGGGGTTGTAATAATGATAGATCTTGGTGAAGCGGGGACAGGTGGTATAGGAGAGGAGATTGAAGCTAAAGGTTTCTCCCTTCGTAAGTTGTCTTTTTAACCTTTCTATCTGAGAGAGGTGACTGATGAAGTATGGCTTTCAACGCTTTGCATCCCTCTACATCATGTCCTGGTGTGCGGTGGTAAGCGCAGATTTTAGACTCATCATAACCTATAGGTCGAGGTTTAGATGGATCATAAGGTCTAAGTGGGGGTAGGGAAATGGTCGCATTCTCCACCAATATAGCAAGGATTTTGGCGTAAGACCCTTTGAGTGGGTCAAAGTCAGAGGAAGATGAGGCTATTGAGTGGGTAGTTTTGGTAATGATGGGGTATGGTTGATTTGTATGGGTGGCGGTTTAGCGAGGGTTTTGATAATGGGATTTAACTAAACGTGGCTTCTTTGGCGCAGAAGCTATGTTTAGTTGGTTAGATGATGAGGCCACAGATGATGTGGTATCAGAAAACAACCACGGAGCAATAGGAGTGACAGCAAACAAATCTTTTGATGATGGAATTTGTTTAGGGTTGATAGGCGGACAGGATACGCGGGGTGACGGTGTTGATATACCCTTGGATCTCTGTATGGGTGCAGAAGGCGTAGGTCGTTTTAAAGAAAATGCAGGAGGTATGATATATTGATGCAAGGTGGAGGGATGAGGTCCCAATATGGAAGGTAGGTGTGACGACGATGGTTTTAGTTGTGATAGAGGCATAGGTTGAGGAGATTGAGTTTGTCTCCTAAGTGGATGGATGGCTTTATTTTTGGATAAATCTAGCCGCTTAGGTGGGTGTGTTAGACTGGGTATTGGTGAGGTCCCAAGTGTAGGGGAAGATTTGGTTAGGCTAATAGAGGTGGATGAGGTATTTGGTAGAGATGAGGGGGGTGAAGATGAGGACATAGGCATTTTAAGCTTTAAACACTTCGGGTATATAGTAGAGGCGTCTGGATCGGTCATCTGCATTTGAGTAGAATATGGGGTACTCAAACGTTCCCATAGGACTCATCTATCTTCTGAGGGATGACAATCCTCACGTGTGAATAGGAACTTTTGTATGGAAGAAAGGTGGGTTGTGATTCCGGTCCCTTTGTGGGTGTGATACGGGGGTAGATGAGGCTTTGTATCAATGGGCGTTAAGAGGTCAACCGGTCGCTGAAAAGATTTAGGCGATGAAGAACTAATAGGTAGGAGGGCATGTTTGAGAGGATCCGTCATGATTAAAGAATTTGGTGATGTCGGTGCAAGAGGTTTCTCATCTAAGGATGACAAAAGAAGTGGCGAGCCTTCCTCTTGTGTAGCAAGAATGGTAGAAGGAGATGTTTGGGAAATAGATAAGTTAGATAACATCCGCTCACAGTCTTGCAAGGATGTGGTGTAAGAAGGCTCATCTGTGAGAAGAGACCTCTGGGTGGTTAATTCCTCGATGGGTAAAGGAACGGCAAGGATTTTGTCTTGTCTTGATGGTGATGAAGGGGGTTCGGGTTCCTGCGTTAGTGAAGAGGCTTGATTCAGAATTTTTTCGATAGAGGCTTTTGGCTGGGAGTCGAAGACTGCATGGATCTCATGAACACTCTCCTCGGCTAAGATATCTTGGTTTATGTTACTGTTAGAAGAGTGATTTGGGAATGGTTTGTTGAAAATTTTCAAATTTCGGTTAGCAGGAGCGTTAGGATTATCGAGGGCTATATCCCTGCATCAACCATTTCCTGCACTATGTTTTTCAACATCTTGCAGTTTTCATGACTGTGTCCCTTCACGCGGTGGAAGTTACAGAAGTCATTTTCTTTGTACCAAGAAGGTATGGCGCGGGTGGAATCAAACCCGGAGTGAGGTTTAATAGGAGGTAAGGTAATGGCTCCTGCTTTAAGCAATTTTTCCAATATCACACCATAAGTTTCTCCCAAGGGAGTGTAATTGATGGGCTCGACTTTATACTTATAGGTGGTTTTTGGTGGGGTATTAGACGGTGGTTGGGATTTGACCATCACTGCGTGCACAGCTCCTTTTGATTTCGAAGCAGTCGATGTGTGAGGATTGGTGGTGTTAGGTTTGTTGGTGGAATCTTGGGTTTGAAATTGGGGTTTTTGTTGCGCAACCGCAATTTCTCTTCCTCTAAGGCTCGAATCTCTAGTTTTCGAGCCATAGTAAAGGCCTCGTCAAATGTGCGGAAAGTTTGAATTTGGAGGGTAGGAGAGATGTGCTTAGCGCAGGCCCACGTAAAAAGTTTGATAAGTTCGGCTGAGGCAAGGCATACGTAAGTTGGTTGATAAGGCCCCGCCATCGTCCAACGAAATCTGCGATAGATTCGTCTTCAAATTGTCGGATGGCATAGAGGTCGGTGATAGATACTTTCTTGGCAATGTTAATGGAGAAATGATCCAAGAAAGATTGGGCTAGTTGGTTAAAAGAGAAGATTGAGTCTTTGGGTTAAAGCACTTTGTACCACTCAAGCGGGTCTGATAAGGACATGGGAAAGGTGCGGAGTAGTAGTAAGGCATCGTCATGAGCAATTAGATAGCGAGGCATGTCTAAATGAGCGCAAGTGTTGTTGAGGATCCTCCTTACTATTAAAACGAGTAAATTTTGGTAATTCCCATTGAGGAGGATATGAATGAAGAGGGGACGAGAAGGGTGGATAGGCTCCGAAAAACTTGCTCGTATGTAGGGCGCTCTGACTTCACTGAAAGCGAAGCCTCAGATTTTGCATTTTGTCCATCATTTGTTTGATTAAATCGGTAGTTGGATGAGATGATGGTGCGGTTGCGGTAAATGGAGGCGAGATTGGGCAAGGGCCACCACTAGACAATGGTGGGGTTAAATGTTGATAAGGTATGGAGGACGAATGTGTTGAGGTGACCGAATAGGGATGTCTATATAAGATGTTGAGGTCACCTTAGGATACGTGTGTGGAAATGAAAAGGTGGGCGGAGCTTGAGAAGGAAAGCTCGTGTGGATAGGTGGCGAGAGAGCAAGTCATGAAAGGAGCGATCTGAGAGAGGCGAGGTAGGAGTGGTCGGTGGTAATGATATGTGGGGCCCAAGATTAACCAAAGGAAAGCCAATCATGCCGTATGAACCCTGAAGCCTTTGGATTGGGAGGCGGGGCTAAGGATGAAGAAGGCAAAGCGGAGTTATCGGGGCGGAGAAGGAGCTAAATGAGCAGCTATACTAATAGGCATGCCAACAAGGAGTTGACCATCGGGTGTACGGTCGGGGCATGAGACAAATAGTATTATGCAGCGCTAGGATTAGCGTCCAAAAATTTTACAAATTCCTTATCTCCTACGAGGATTTTGGGAACCTCTCTTTGGTGTCAGTAGGGTTCCCCATAGAATGTGAAGGGGGTGATTCGGGAAAAGGCATAGAGCGAGGCATGTGAAACCATGGCGGCGGCTTGCTTCAGTGATAACAACCATGGAAAGAGTACATATGGGTTTCAATCTATCGAGAAGCAGAAACAACCAACGAGAATGTTGAAATTGGTAGGTTCTTTGGTTTTCGGGGCTTGTAAAAAGCTCATAACGATAATATCGATCAGCTAACCGATGTCGGTTATATTGTAGCGGCGTCGGTCACTTAACCGATGTCGGTATAATAGGACTGGTATAAGAAACTGTAAGAAGTTGCTGATTTGGGGTTAACAGTGCTTAGTATGCCTACCAAAGCTGTTTTACGAAGTGATCACGAAAAAAATAGTGTATATGAGAGAAAACAAAGCTAAAAAACAAGCAAGATACACAAGCAAATTAATGAGACTAACCCTAGGATTAGTTTTAATCAATTTGGGCTTATGCCCTTAGACGCAGAATGATGTCAGAATCCTAAACAAAAGACTTAGGGGAAATGTCAAGTTTGTTTTGGCTTATAAGGTTACCTCAATCGGGCGGAGGAATACCGCGGAAAAAAGGGGGGATGTTTTGAGCTGTTGTGTTAATTGTGAAGTGATTCGGTATGTGTTGTGCAGTGAAAGTAAGATTAATTTCTTGTCAATACCATGGAAATCACCCCCACGTGTACGACCTGTTACTTAATCTACGTTCACTAGAATTGAAAACAGCACGCAAAAATGGGATGCACGTGTTTTAAACCCAAATCGAAAATGATATTCGATGAAGCAAAGAAGATGACTTTCACTAATGCAAAGCTGGGAAAGCAAGACAAATTCTTTTACCAAATATAACAAAATATCGTGTGAAATTTTTAGAAGAAGAAAACAGCAAGTATGCTCCCTATATGAAAGCAAGCAAGAAAGAAAGAAACCCGAAATGGGTCCCACCGGGCGTGCCAAAATGTTTCACACAGAAATGCTTCCGTTCCCAGGATAGAGTTGCTTCTATCCTTTCATTCCTTTGAGAAACAGATAAGGGTTAGGGCTAGGAGGAATACCTGTTGAATGTTGAGAGGGTGTGCGCGTATACGTAGAGAGAGATCGAGATCGATTGCAAAGAACTCCTTTTTATGCAGGAAGGACTACTGCAAGTAAGAATACAAGAGACCACAGATTCTAATTAGATAATAAGTGAGGGAACTGCCTTGGGCCCGGGAAATATGAGACTTCCTTTCGAAGGTGGTGAGTTCCCTGCTAATATGAATTAACACAAATTATAACAAATAAGCTATTGTCCATTTACAATTTATTTACCTTGTTAGAACAATAGAGAAAAGGTTGGTCTTGGTTTTGAATCACGGTGACCGATCTTGCGGTCGGTGTCACCGGTCCGGTTGATGATAAGCCGATATCGGTAGGGGTAGTGATTTAAGGGGTTTGGTGAAGGTTGGCTATAAGATGGCTATATGATAGCTATGGTGTTTATAAAATTTGGTAAAATGATTGGGGATAGGTAATGAGGTGATGGAGAAGACTCAGAGAGTATGGGGGCTGTTCTTGGGGCAATGTAGGGGTAGAGGAATGTAAGTTAGATGGAGAGTGTTACCGGGTAGTGGATCCAGGAGTAGACTTGTAATTACCGTGATTGAAATCAAGAAATATTATTAAAAGAACGTATAAGACTTACTTACTAGTTCTGATGAAAAATGCGAGGTCGAGGACTGTGATGAGCGAAGGTAGGGTTCAAGTAGGATGATCGACAATCCAAGATGAGCTATCTCCTCTCCCGATGCTTGGATGAGTGTGCTGGGCTCTGGTTATTTAGTTGCGAGTCTTGGGCTTGATGTCCTTCTCTGCAAACTCCTCTCTTTCCTTCACTTGTCTCTCCGCTCAGCCAAGTAAATTCGGATTCCTCAATGACTTCTCGTTTAGATCAATGAAAATCCAACCCTTTGTTTTTGGTTGGGAGAGGTCATTTGAGGAACCGATGGCGATTATGTAAGCGGCGGTCAGTAGGAACCGGTATCGGTCGAGTCAAAGTGGGCTATTTTTAGTAAAATAGCCAACTTTCCCTCCTTTTCTCCGAGGGATTAGTTGTGGGCTTGGTCAAGTCATTATGAGGTTGGTTTTAGGTGCGGGTGATCTTCTTCTCAAACTTAGAGATATGGAACTCGTCTAGGAAGGTTTTCTTCAACATAGTGTAATCCACTACAATCTGATGTGGGTCATACTTACGGTACCAATGCTATGCATGTGCCCTTGTAATGTCATTCCAAATTGAAATGTTTTTCACTTCGAGGTAGTGATTCTCTTTGCGTGCCATAGAAATTCACATTTTTCATGAGTTCGTGGCATCCTCAATGCCTCTCGTAGTTTGGAAAGTGCAAAGACATCTCAAAGAATACTTGTGGAGGTGGTTGAGGCCCTTGTCCACCTGACCCAGAACCTTGGTTTCCTCCCATGTTTCCTCTGCCACTAGATCCACTAGACCCACCGGATCCTCCAAATCCATTAGGTCAACCAGTCCTCTAGCTCCTATACCACCAGATCCACCTCCTATGGCTAGCAAATGGCTTGAAGTGGTTACACCTAGTGTTCTTAATGTCCCCCACCGAACCACATGCGATGGTTTATGATATTGTCTCCGCTGCCAGTTGTGTGTCCCGTGCCACTTCTAGATGTGATACCCAAACCTTGTGTATTTTCACCTTGTCCAAAAATTCCTCCGAATACGGGAATTTTTTTGTAACCATCGATGTTCCAAATGATAAATTATATCTCCTAGGCATATATTAGTTACTTCCACTCGATACCAACTAGATTAGTAATACTTCTTCCTTGATCGATAAACCAAGTGCCGGGGGTGGGTTGGTCACTAGGTAGGTTTAGATGCGTGTCGATTGCTCTCCTTTCTCCATGTAAAGAACTCTCATCAAAAGTGAAGGATTCTCTCCCACACTTTCCAAGATGGGGTAGCATAGACTACTCAAGTTCCATGTCCTCTGTGTGAACCTCAACTCCTTCCCATAATGTCTGCCTCCATAGATCCATCACACCTACAACCTCACGTTGTCTAGCCATCTCCCTTTCACAAGCTTCACTATACTTGAGTTATCTCTCTTCTATTTCTCTTCTAGCCACAATCTTAGTCATCTTCCTCCACCATAGATTCCTCACCCAAAGACTCGAGAAGCTTAGCCATGGCCATAGGAAATACCTCTAAAATTAGGGTAATGACCAAGATATTCATAGCCAAAGGGATAACAACTATAAATGATCCTCTGGGCTCCCTCAAAAACTCAAACTCAACAACCTCTGGGAAATAATACATAGAAATGGCATATTCTAGAGTATAATTGGTCAGGACTCCTTTCCACCAGTGATCAACAACACACATCGAGTCAAATCTACATCTTACATCCTTTGGTAATCATCTTGGGTCCATACGTGTGATCTATAGTACCAACTTGATCTAGATGCATATGTTGAAAGCCATTCATATAGTTCTACTAGAAAATAGTAAAAGAACATCTCGTATAACTCATGGTATAGGTTCTCTTCTACCCATCTGCATGCATCGAACTTAGGTCCAGTCTGCTAAATCATTACGCAAACTTGTCCTTTGTTCTCTTGAACCATGCTTTTAACACTCTCCAAGGTAAAATGTTTTTTCATCACACATCACAAGGACCAATATGTATGCCATTTCTCACAACAACTTCAAAAATAGGTCCCAAAATGGAATCAATATGTAGTCATTTTTATGTCCTTCAAAACAAGCATCCAATCCCATGCGCACTATCCTATCACCCAGGTGGGCACCTGGGTGCTCACCTAAGGCATGCGCAAATGCCAAGCCCATCCTTTATGTGAGTCTTATGAGAATACATTGATTAATGATAGAGACTTAGAAAAGTTTAAATAAATATGCATTCATTCTCGAGAACCTAAGCTAAGGCATTATATTAATGCATCCATTCGCATAACAAGAGAAATATCAAATAGATAACAAATCTGATAATACAAAGAAAATGAAGTAGGGTTTATACCCATGAAAATGTATATATTGTAAGAGAAATCCATATATTCATATTACTCTTAGCAACCACATTACATTCCTCAAGGCCATTCTAGGACCAAATGTCTATAATGTAGATAAGACTTATACATAAGAATCCTAAACTTTACTTTTCAGCTTACAAAGATGTTCATAGACCCATCTCTCTAGATCAGTCATCTCTCTTATACCCTTCCTAATAAGAATCCCTAGAACCCATCCCTATTTATGCAGAGCTTCACCTCTTTAATCACTATGTGGTGCCAATGACCACACACTTTTCTAAAAATCCCTCCTCTCCTTTTACCTGAGCATCTCTATATATAGCATTAACATCCACTGTCATGCCTTCCTAAAGTAATAGATCAGTTACCAAGTTTCCATGTGGTCCTTCAATGGAGCATGCTTATTCCCATACGATATCTCCACTTTCTGTAATGATGTCTTTCTGGATCCTTCCTTGACCATCAAGTTTCTAGGCTGGCACCTTATCTATTCTCGTGTGCTTCTAGGATGCCGACTATGGCTAAGTCTGAAAACCCTTTCCTTTTCCTTACGCTCTCACCTTGGGTTTTACTAAACCCTTTTAAAACCTTGTCATTCACACCTTCACCCTATGCACCCTTCTTCATATAGTCCCCACGTGCCTTCTTATACTTGGCCAATATTCTAAGGCCCAACAATATACCTAAAGGTATGTGAGGCTCAAATCAGTCTATTGCCATATGTGGCCACAGAAGTATTGGGGCCTATCCCTTCACTTCAAGGTCCCACAATAATAAGGGATTCAGGTGCTTAGCCAATATACCGACAACTAGTTGTTTATATTCAGCTAGAATAATGAGTTGATTTCCTATTGGGTGATGAAATCCCAATATTTATCACCTGGGTAGGAGTGTTTGATGCAAATTTGATGTTTGATGTGATTTGGTTGTGTGTGGGGAAGAATCAAGTGAATGCAATTAGTTAACCTTCCTAATTAAAGCTATATGATCAAGAAATATGCAATGTTCATTTTAATCCCAAAATAAATGATTGATTTCGATGAGGATAGAAAAAAATGCAGTATAGAAAGAAAAAAGAAGGGAAAAGGACTCACCTTAATAATGCTTCCTTTTTAATTTTTTGTAATTTTTTATTTTTATATTTTTAGCAATATAGCAATCCAACAAGCAAAAATCCTCTAGAAATAGAAAACCTGTAAGAAAAAGTTAGTAAAAAAGAAAAAAATAGAAAACATGGGTTAGAAGGCTGACTATTGAGTAATCAAAATAATTCAGAGAAATTATCGGTGATTAATCAATTGCTAGTTATTCAATTTGATCGATAGCGATTGACCAAATCGCTAGCAATTACAGAGCAAAAAACCTAGATGTGAAAAATATGAAATTTGAATGAATGAAAGAAGGGATTATGTCCCACTGGGCATGCCAAAATGTTCAGAGATTTTTTTACCTTTCTACTTGAATTAACAAAGTGAAATAATAATAAATATAATCGACATCGAAGATACGGGGTTTATCAATACACTGTAGGTGATGTTTTTCGATGCTCGATGTTGATAGAAGTTGTACTCCATCCAAAAGTGTGTATAAGCTCATGTGCCATGAAGAAACATGCACTCAAATACACTAAACAAAATATATTAGATAGATAGATAAGCGAGTTGTTTATAAAGGATGATTCCAAGAATCCAAAGGGATTCCTTGAAGAATGGCAGCTCGCCTTGTAAAATATCAAGTGAATTGTAATGGATAAATGATAAATGAAAAACTTATATAAGATATATAGATGCAAGGATACTAGATAAATATGACTAGAATTCAAGGTCAAATGGTAGGTCTTGTTCAGCTTTGAATGTGGCCCAGGAAAGTGTGGATGTAATTTGTACATGTTCAAAGTAGTCATACCAGAAATCATCAACTTCCTATTTGATCTTGTGTAATAATTCAATATGATCTTTAATGTCTTGTTCGGTGTTAGCAAATCATATTTCACACAGATTCAATTCGTGAATGATGTCAAATTGTTCCCAGTATAAAGGTTTTCGAACTATTGGAAGTGAGTGAATGCTTGTGATTTCGTTTGACCAGGTATTTCCATCTAATAGTAAGTCATTCTCAAATACATGTTAGAAGCAAAAATCATGATAGAAAAAAATATTATAGATTGATAAAATATGGTAAAAGTTAACAAGGGGTAAAATTGATAGGAATCACTAGTGAATAGGCCAATCCCTAAAGATTCAGGTGATTTTTGATAGTTTAATAAAATCAAATCTTTAAAGTTTATGATTAATGTTTCTGATTGATTTTTGACTACAAATGATGAAAAGAGGTAAAAATATATACAAGAAACACCTAGAGGTTAGGATGGAGTTAAAATAAGCTTCAAACCTTGCTAGAAGATGACTTGAGATGGCTAGTGTAGTATGCAAGTTGAAATGTTGAGAAATTGATCCAATAGATGCTTTGAAAGGATTTGAAAATTATTGATGAATATTGAAAATGATGCTCACTGATGATTTTTATGTTCTGGTGTTAAGTGAAGATATGCAAAATCTTTGGAAGACACTATTGAAAGAAAGAGCTTGAGATTCAAATGAGAATCTGGATGATGGCTAAAACTATATTTAAATCCAACATTAAATACCCATATATTTAAATCCAACATAAGTCTTAATGCAACCCCTTTTTAATAACTATCATGAACCATGTGCAGCTGTATGAGAGAATACCGAACTTACAAGTTCTCCCTCAATGCTCTTACGAGCCATACATAAAAATGTATCCCTTTGGTTCTCCTTTAACAGGATATGATATATAAGTGATAACCCTAAGTGTGTACCTAGGTTCCACCTATGAAATCCACAGGCATCTCACAACTTAGATAATGGTGAAATCTCGACAGTATAATCAGCAGTTACACTACCTTGCGCAAGGTTTCTGAGTCATGTATACCATACTCAATTCCATGACGGCACACTCGTCACTAGAAGATTGTCATTTCACCTTAATCACTTTTTGGTTATAAGGATTTGCAGTCAATGATGTTGTAAACAGCTACAAGTCTTATACAAGGTACAAGTCCAGATTAACCTATACGAAGCATTACCTCAAGTCAACCTATGATGCCTATGGGTGAGCAAGTGTCTTTCTAATGATTCTCATCATTGCTAGACTTCTTCCCTTCCCGTAGCCATCATATGTTGTCATCGGGTACCAACCCGTGGGGTTCCATCCACCCTTGTAACTATAACAAGCTTGTACTTAAGCAACACCACGCTACATTTTAAGGTCTTGAAAAGGGAACTCAATATAGCTGTTATGTGGCAGTATTCAATTAACGACTACTGTCATTAAACGGATACGTCCACGTAACAATCGGTAATGAGTTAACCTGTCAAGAGTCCTAAAATGAAACATGGTATCTTAACAGATTAAACATTATACAATGATCTAGTTCTTGAGTCTTCATCACTTGGTGAAGAGTGACTAGAGTCATGTCCCCTAGAATCATGATAGGTTAAATGTAGTTCCTAAACTACTCATTTCTTCCTATCTGTTTCAGATATAAGATAGATCAAACTTTTAGACCTAAATTCCCAATTCTACGGTTTGTTAATGATTCAATTTCCACCGCATCAGAATAATACCTTACATTATTATGGAGTAATAACTACTAATGTTATTCTTACTCCCATTAGTAATCTTACAACTATATAATTACTAATTATTGGGTACATACGGAGTCGTTCCCGTTACCCTCCTTTCAATAACACTTAAGCTATTTTATTAGAATCGTGTTACTCAGTTTAACCTTAACATTTATTCATGCCAGGTTTGATTTATCTATAGATATAAATCTTATCCATTTTACGGTTCCTGTTTTAGTAGGATTCCCAATTCTCTTGAGAACTTCTATAACCATTTCCAAACCTCCACTTAGGTTTATTTGTATGGCTACTATCACCTTGGTAGTGTATTCATTTTCCTTGGATCCTTGCACCAATTTACTTGGCATCCAAAATACATTCCATTAATTCCAGCTGTCGGATCGTTGCTATCATTTATATGACTACACCGTCATATCCTAATCATGGTTGGTTTCAACTCACAATTTTATTTTATTTTTAGGAGCGTAAACACCAAACTTCCATAGTGAGTGAGATGGCGAGTACTCATGTTGAGCACAATCTGAATGCTCCCATCAATACTCTAATCATTTTCATTGGGTAGTAAACCCATAGTTTCATGGAGGTTTAGTTTTCTGGGATTTTAATGATCTCCCAACAATTCTATGCCAACTGTATCCCATATCCTATGGGCCCTTTTAGCTTTTAGGTTCAACCTGATTATTAATGAATTATCTTTAATTCATCTTGTTAGTTGGAGTAGCTCCAACATAAACATTCATCACATCATGTTTTATACGATAGCGATCCGATCGATCATATATTTTATTTACCCACTTTATGGAAAGACAATTTGTTTAAGCAACAAGGAATGATCTATTCTCATTTATTATTTCACTTTGAGGAATTAAGTTGAACTCTCCTTCATATTAAGGGAGTTGGGTTAGTTTTATCAATTATTTCAACTTAGTTTCCTTAAAAGGTTTAAGTGCTTCCCAAAAGGAACATCAACAAGTTTTTGGGACTTAATCTTTATATGATGAATATTAACATTTCATCCATAAATTTCATCGTAACAATTTATTTCTAATATTGTTACTCAAACTTTATCAAAGGAATCTTCCTTCAGTATGCACACATAAGCAAACACCTCAAGATTCATAACTAGATGATTTCTCATCTATCATGCATTTAACCTTTACCGGTCTTGTGAGGAATCACTACCTCTTGCTAACAACAATATTGATTTCCCATAAGTTAATCAATCTAGATTACAGAATTCAACAACACTACTTCGTAGTGTATTCCATTAACCTATCCCTTATGCTACTGATTTATAACTTCACAACTCGCTCATTGAACCTGCTAGGTTCACCTAGTCCATAAGACAGTTTTATATTATAAAATAGAGAGAGTTACATCAGCCCTCCATTACAATCGTCAAATGATTCCATTTTTCATAAAATATCATAAGTATAAAGCCATTCTTATACCGACACTACTACAACATAGTGGGAATTCATTATAGAAATTACAGAGAGGCATCAACATTCTTTGATAATATGAAGCGAGTATTTATTGAACAAAATATGGAATCTTTTCCATGATACAATAGATCGTAAATGTACACAGTATATTTTCACAAGAGAACCTTTACTCGAAGTCAATAAATAACTTCCTCAACATAAATAAGAATATCTCAAATCAACAATTGGCTGCAACTTTATTTTTTTAAAAGTAAGCATGTGATACAATTAGATAACCAAGACATTTCTCTACTTCACGCCAGTTACCTTCGCTCAATTTCCTGTAATGGTTAGGCAAGGTCAGTTCGACTGAACTGAGCAAGAAAATTCCTTTATCCCATTTATCAATTTATGACATTAAATGTTAGAATGAATAAATATTGCAATAATCTCAATCTAACATTTTAATCATATAATTCCACAAAATCATTCTTAAGTAACCTGCTTTGCAATCATTAAGAACAGCTCCTTTACTTCTTTCAGTACTCCGCAAGGACAAGTTCTATATACTACTTCACAAAAATAAGTTAAAGCAAAACCGGATAAAAGATATTCATACCCAAGAAATGACCATCAAATAATCAATAACACAAGTTATTAAAAATACGATTGCATCACATAAAGATAGATGGAGTAATCAGACCTTTATCAACCACGGTATGAATCTATGTCATCCCATTAATAAATATAAATTGCTGCAACTAATGTTGCTTCTCTAGCAATTCAAATAGTATAATCCTTGGACACACAAGGTAATCCAAGCTACGGAAATGAAACTAACCAGTTTCACCAATATCAAAACACCCGACATATAGATCCGGTTAATTCACATGACGTTTTATATGTCATAGCTACAGAATAAGACATATTCTACATTATCCATAACATCCTAAGAAGGATATATATATATCTATACCACTCAAGTTACTTATCATAGTAACATAGAGGAATCAAGGCAATATAGACTCAGTTGCCTATTGATTTCTTATTGTACCTTCTTAAACAAAACTCATCATTTCAAATTATATCTTACCTCATTCTACTGCAATAAAAATCTGAAGACACAACCATTCAAAAGCTTATTTATGCTTGTGTTTAGAGCTAAACTTCCCGAATTTATCTCAATGGTTAATACATATTACTCTTCAGTAATAAAGATATGTTTCCCTTGATTTAATCATCCTACAGAGATTAATCCGTTACATAACTTTACATAATATTGATATTAAAATCTTCAGTAAAGATCGATTTTAGGAATGAAGACAACTAAGTTTCCCTTCCATTATTGCACCTTATATACGGATCAGCCAAACTTATCAAACATATCCATAGTGTAATCCACCAAGACTCCTTGGTTTCAAGTAAGATTTTCTAGTTCTTTCAAGAAGACATACAACAACCAACTCTTTTATTCATTATCCATCCAGGTCCCAGCTCCAATCGAGCTTTCCTTAAGTAAGTGTCTGATTATAGAGGTAATATAACATCATAACATAATTTCTTCCTAAAGAAAGAAGAATGGTTTTCCACACTCGGTAGAAGAACAGTTAGGTTCAGCCCTTCGAAAACCAATTCCCTAATTCATCTTTTGATCTCCAGTATCAGTTCAAAACTAGCTTAGATAACTTCTAAGGAAGATAGTAAATAACGAAAAATCCTTATAATGGAGTGAGCCGAAGGCTCTACAACTCAGCAGTTATTTACACCAACTGAAGATGCTTCAAAAATCCTAAGAAAAGGAATATTCAGGATGAGGTTGCAACCAACTCGTGGCTGGATGGTGACGGATTATGATACCAATATCCCGCAACTCAGCCTCTGTTGCCACTCATCTACAATGAAACCAGGTGTAATCCCTGCTTCCTCCCATTAACCTTTCTAAGAGCTACATGGTTCAACATATCATGCTAGAATAACGTGAAGTGTTATTAGCTCACAAAACACCTATCCAACTGAGCCATGTCTAAAGAGGTTAATACCTATATTTTCTTTGGAGAAAGAAAATATGAGGAATAAAATTTTCTTGCAAACCCAACAAACCAGCAAGTCTTACATTGACAAACCAAGCAAGTCTTCAGCCTAGCGGACTCGTGGCTCATTAATAGTCAACCCGATGGAGATAAAAGTAGTCTATAATATATACTATGCGTGAGATATAAGTACGAACAGGTTATCCCCAAATCTACCCGAGATCATGCCCAAAAACACCTTCTTTTCCTACGGTGATACGCACAGGACAGAAGTGAAGTAATATACACCAATATCCAGACTAGGTTTAATTGCTTAAATAAACATACCCTGATTTGAGTCAGGTATAAAGGAAACCCATATTCCCAATTATAATTTTTTTGCAAAACCTTAACTTATTTGCACAAATACCCGTTGTTGTTTGGGTCAACCCCAATCAAACAATGCAAACAAAAAATAGTATATGCAGTCGTCATTGCCGAGCATGATCTAAGCAGAATAAAAGATAAAAGGATAATAGTTTTCCAGGGTTACAGTCGCACCATTTTCCACTTCTTCTCACACAAAAACAGAGTATAACAACCAGCAACCCCGAACTAATACATACCCAATTCTTTTCTTAGCACAAACCAAAATTGCAAATATGTATTCATTATAACCTCTGATGATTTAAAAGGATAAAAGGGATAAAGAATGTTTCTTGCCTGGTAAAATGGCAGGCCGAATTCTTTCCTTCATGCTTCCTTCGCAGCCCCAAACCGTACACAATTCGAATCAACTTAGGTCGTATTTCCAGCTTTCCTTTCCTAGTGAAACGTTTTATATAGCAACTGATTTAGAAATCACACGGCTTTACAGTCTTCTGCTCCGAGAAATTCGTCATGCAAGGATACCAAAACTGGAGTTTTTCCAAATTTACCAACAAAACTAAAGGAAGCAGTTGCATGCAATTCACCTCATTTGGGGTTTTACGAATTTCCAAAATATTAAATGCAAATTTTAATGACATTCAATGCAGAAGTGCTACACCAGTAGCTTATCCATCTACCACCGCCCATTACCCTCCTCCAAAATTGGCGGGGTTATTCCAGTTTAAAACTTTAGTTACCTTTTCCCCGAAATTTGCTAAATAATAATAACTTAATTACTCTTCTTAACTTAGGTCGATTAACCTCTCAAAAACATAGGTTATAATATTGTATAAGACCAAAGCTTTAGCACATGAATAGCCTTGTTGTTATTATTTAAATGCACTACAACTCCCATAGAGGTGCATATTACAAAGTGAAATCAGTTATAATAATTTCATAATCCATGTAAGTGCCATGGCCCAGGATTCACAAGCCGGAGTCCTCTGACCACAGTGGTTGATCGTTAGAAGGTTCGTTAGAAAAATCCAGAAACTACATTCCCTTGTCTAAAACGTGTTACCTTCTAGGAATGAAACAGTGAAATATACTATTTTGCAGGTATCATATTATCCTTAGAAAACTTTAACTCTTCCCATTGTGATATCATGACCCAACACCGTCGGTACGACATATTAAGTCATGTCGTCGATGGCTTATTACACATATTTTGATCGTAACCAATTGTACATGATTACAACACTTCAATTCTCAGTTACCAGCAAATTATCTTGATTACAAGAATGTTCTTCGCAAATGCAATCTTAATATTTAAATATGAAATCGGGGTTTAAAGTGAACATTATTTAAAAATACCCAATTCCCATCACTTTAGTGGGAGCAACATAACACTTCCTACCCTTATTAAGTGCATGGCTGGTGTTATCCGCACAACCTATTATGGCAAACATGTTGTGGCAAGTGAAGATGCACGTTAGAATCTAGGAGTCACTGCATTAAATCCTTTGACTTAGTTTTATCATTCCATGGATAATTTCAACTCCTTTATTTGAGGGAGGTTTTAGATGGTTAGATGTAGATTTGATAGTTGTAAGAATGATATTTACATGTGGTAAATATGATAAAGGGGTTATGACTTAGGATAAGGTGATTTTATGAGTGTAAATGATGAATTAGATTAATAAATGATAAAGGGGATAAAGGGTGCAAATTTTTGGTGCCTACGGGAAGATAGGTAATTTCTTGGTATTTGGGTGGAGAGAATTTACAATGGGATACTCTCTCAATAATGCATTCAATGGGCACATGTGGGGCAAGTAATACATGAATATCATTCATATTTTGAAATAAATACTTGGTTGAATCTATGTTTTGTGAATAAAGATAGATGATGGGTCAATTTTATTCATCCATCATGTCATCTCTTATCTCAACTAATTGTAGTGCAAGACTCATAGTCATTTCAACACAAGATTAATGTTGAGGTGTAAGACTTATAATCAGTCCAAAGTGCAGAACTCATGATCTCCATCGTGAATTTGATCTGAATGTTCCTGAATTATGACCATGGCTAGAGATGAAATCATATCTTTGATTCATCTGTATTATCCTTCCACCATTGTTTATTCTCTGTAGAAAAAGGTTTTCATGGCTAGATAGATGGATAATTTCTTAGAATCCTTTCCATTTATGATCACCATATCTCATGTTCTACAATCGATAAGGGTGGTAGCATTGGCTAACCAAGGGTGTCCTATGATCAAATGGTATACAATCTTCCTATTCTTCATTTTTATGACCATAAAGTCTACAAAATAGTCCCACGACTCAATGGTTATGGTAACATCTTCTACAGTCCCTTTAGGCTTGTTTACGGAGTGGTATTCCATTTTTAAAACTATTGAGGTTGATTGTAGTTTAGGGAGAGACAATGTGGACAAGGTGTCAGTGGTCATCACATTGATAACAACTCCTAAGTCAATTAGGACATTTGGAATCTACACATCTCCTATGCAAACCTATAACAATAGGACTTCCAGGGTCTCCTTATTTAGGAGGGGTCATATTCACATCTAATATACTATCCCAATTTCCATCAACATGGATTTTCTTTTTGCTAGTTCTTTCTTTTTACATGGAGTCTTAAAACATAGATCTTTGATGGTTTTTTTCAATTATGGAATTTCCGTAAAATATTGTGAGAGGGATCCCAATACTCAATTTCCTTAGTCCTTGAATCAACTTTGACTCTAGTTATTCATGAATTATAGTTTTGTGCTTATCCAAGAGTCTGGATGGAAAAGGAATATCAATGTTTGGTTGGGATGTTTCTTCAATAACATGACTGGGATGCATTTCTTCTGGATTTTCTTTATCTTTAGGGATTTATTTTATAATAGGAGATGAATTTTTGAGGTAACCTTCCCTAAATACAACAATATGTTTCTAAAATCCACATATTTTATTGTGGAGTTTTTATCTTATTCCACGATGTATGTTGGGTTAGCTTTGCCTCACATTTTGGGGTTCTCTAAAGTCTAAGATGGAATTTTTGGTTAGGTAGGTTGTTTGGATGGGGTAGCAATTGTGGGCCCAATCAACAAAGCTTTTTGTCCTTGGGGTCTTCTTTGGTTATAATATTATTATCCTGATCCTTGAGGTACATTCCAATGTTGTTGGAATTGAGGATTAAATTGTTGAAATGGTGGAATGTTTGAGTTTGGAGTCTAGGATTGTTGATAATAGTTCAGTGGTGTATTCCACCGAGAACCGCATTCCTATGGGACTTATTGAGCCCAAGGCTGGGGGTATGGCCATGGTGTGTTCCATTGGTTTAGGCCCCATTTAATTTTTGGTGAATAGGATTGATTTAGGTTTAATTGAAAATTCCCACTTGCTTCGAACCATATAATTTAACTCATCTTCATTTTATGTGTTCTATTTTAAATGGTTTTTCAGCAAGGGAAGTAATCTACATTGGTCAATGGCATGCTATAGATCACAAATAAAGAAATTGTATGTTTTATCTAAGGGGAAGTCCTTAAGTCCATGTTAGCTCCTACATCTTAGATATAAGATAAAAAAATGGCTCTGTGTTCTGTTTTCTCCCCCACACACGATTGTGTTAAGTTGAACTAAGAGGTTTTTCTTAAATTTTTAATCTCTTCCTTAGTTTGGATATATCACCATTGGCAATTTTTCCTTTCTATCTATGAAGATTGGGGAAATTTTAGGAATAGTTCCTATAGAGGTCAATTATATCGTAAATTCTAATTTTTTCATGTCTCCTTTTCCCATAAGATTGAAGGATTCTTGTGTGTCTTCATCCAATCCCTTAAGGAATAGAGTTTTAAGAAAGTTTATATCAAGACCAGTGTCACACATCTTATGAAGGAAGAGGAACTGATCAAGATATTCCTCCACACTCTCATCCTCCTTTTATTGTATCCAAAATAGATATTCCTTCTTATCCCTGACTCTAAAGTAATCTTGGTATTTATCCAAGAAGACTATTTTCATTTCCTCCCGAGATGTGAATGGGAACTACCTCATGGTTTCATCCTTTAAGGTTGAAGGAAATAAATTTAATTTATGAGTATCGAGGTATAGTAATAGGTCGATACATGACCTTGAACTCAAATAGGAATTGATCAGGATCTTCTGATACCAATCCCCTGAAGTTTGGAAGAATTAAAGGGGATATATTTTTCATGGGAATTTGCATAATTTGGGTCCAATTGTATGTGATATGTAAATTTACTTCTAAGTAGAGGGTTGTCATTATTGGCACCATTGGGGTTTTTCACTCCAATATCCATCATTTCTTGTTGATCAAGTTTCTCCACGGAGTTGGTTTTGAGGGGGTTTTGTAAGTTAATTATAATAAATCTTCCTATATAATCTCTAGGTCTAAACATAAAATCCTACCATATTGAGGGCGATTCTCTAACTACTAATACTCAACTAATAGTTTGTGTCCCACATACTCCAAAGCAAAAATAATCTTGTTATCACTACAAGGTCTTCTTAATTCAAAAGAAAGAGTTATGGAAATAAAATTTCTAAATGGAAACTTACTGCAGGCAATCAGGTAGCACTTCAAGTTAGTACCTTAATCTTTGATAACACCTTGAGGATCCTCGACAATGACGCCAAAAGTGAGAGTGTCGTTGGTATTCACACTTTAGTTATCTTATAGTTTTTAGTCCAGGGAGGTGTCGGAGATTATTTTTAATAAAGGACATAGTTGGAACTATTATTAGTACTTGTTTAATAAAAACTTAACCAAATGATATGATAGCTGCCATAAGGAAATGAAAATATTGATCAAAAAAGAATTACTAAACTGATAATGGAAACTAATAAAACAATAAAATTCTAGTAAATCAAATAAATGATTAATATCATAGATAAAATGGACAAGAAATTATCCCTTCATGTTGGGAAGGAGTGGCCTTTTCCTTTCCCTCGCTAATATGGTTAAAAACTTTAAATCACACAAGTCAAACTTCCCTTGAATCAACACTTTATTGAATGGAATAATTCCTTTTACAGTAATCAATCAAAATAAAAAATTCCTATTATAGATGTTTTTATACTTAGAGCAGTATTAGTCACTCCAAAAGAGGACTAGTTATTTTCATTTAATTACAACTACTTAACTAGAAGATATCTATAATAAAAATAATTGTTTTAGGAGTTACAATTGTGGAAGGATTAGTGCATGTCGTATTTGGATAAAATTCATCCTGTTAACTATAGATGAGGTCCATAATTGAATCTTAGTTGAGATAGTCATCAACGCCAGAAGATATTACAGATCCTGAATTGATTCCCTATAATCATGATGATTATAAGTCTATGAGTATTCTTTTTATCTGCTCCACGTATTGAAGAAATTGGTGTTAAGTTGAGGTTGTATGGTCCTCATAATCCACATGAAGGTTGAGATAGTAGTACACATTTCATGCTCCTATCATTGTGTCAATTAGTGTGCCAACTACATCAACTCATCATTTAGTCACCCGAGCCATTTTCCCCTTTTACGTGAGTTCCTCATTCCACGTGAGTTTGCATTAGTGCTTTGGGTGAGTCTTGTGCTCCTCAATGATTCCTTCACTAATACATGAGCGAGTCCTATAATATTTCATAAGTGATTCCTGCATTGGTTTATAGTTGGATCATATGATGGCTTAAGATATACTCTTCAAATTCATTGTTAATACACATAAAGATTCATTTAACCCATATTTGAAGAAGTAAACAAAAGATGAAAATAACAAGGTTATGCACAATATTTCCTTCCAAAATATAGTAAAGTATTAATTACAAAATGAAAATATCATACTTAGTGCAAAATGATGACATGAAAAACAAGGGTTTACATAGGATAAATGAGGGCTCATCAAGTGAGGTTGTTGATTTCCTGGAGCCAAGTAGGACTGCATTTTTCCCTGTAATCCCATGTTTTAATGATTTCCCCACAAAATTGCATCCTTTTCTACATTTCTTCATTATAAAATGTGGCCATTGGAAATATGGAGCAAATGCAATAATTATTATGTTACTTGGAGCTCCTAGTCAAAATTTATGGCCAAAAACTAGTTCACTGAGTCATGGCGAAATGCCTTCACAAATTATAGTTTCACCTTATTCCATAACTTCCAAATTTTGTTAGTCCGCATAGTACTATTACTTATCTTCACATGAGCTCCATTTTAACATTTGTGGTTATTCTTCATCCCATGAATTTTGAAATCTATTGTAATTATCTATTTCATTCTCCTACTATGCCGTGAATCTCTTCATCTTCGTTGTGCGACATTTTACCACGCAACCATGTTCCTTTATTCTATGGAATTTCAAATTCTGTAGAACACTATATTTGGGAAATCCATGAGACACCGAATTTTTTAGCTCACGGCTTCCAACCTTATATGTTTCACAACTCCCTTACCTTCTTTTCATCCTTGCACAACATGTTCCTTGTACATTGCGGCATATCCTCAACAAGCCCATTTTTATTTCTTTCCAAAAAGTACTAATTGTTTGCTCCATTTCCACGGAAAACTAAAACTTCTTTGTTTCACAGATTTTACATGCAAAACCTATGGAACACTTACTTTAAACCAGATCTTCAACAACTTTCCTTCCTTATCAAATTTGGAACCTATAAATACAAAGCTCCAATTCCAATGTTCAAAATCATTGTGTTTCTTGATACACACCTTCATATGCCAAAAACCTACAATTTTTCATTGAAATATTTCATTCGTCACGAATGGAGTGGATTGATTTGAAACTTTGATAAGTTATATAAAATAGCATAGGGTGTTATTTTGGATAAAATATCCTACGAACATAGTTAGTTGGGTTTGGGAACCCCTTTACACTACCAATGTCACCACTACTCCAAAGAGGGCTCAAATTACATGTTGTTCTCCTAACATGTGATATCTACCATAGTGCAATTAGAATTTGACAAACATGTTTGAAAATACCTTACTTGAGTTTCACACTTACTCAAATACTTGGGAAGGGTCACTTTATTACTTTTAGAGAGAATATGGAGACTCTTGGACCTAGTAGGAGATTTAAAACATGTAGATAATTCTACCCAAATATATTTCCATGAGTTATTTTGTAGTTTCGGGACTTTGGAGTTCCTTTTGTGATTTCTTTTACACTAGGATATATTAAATTTATAGGACCCTAAATGAGGTATGATTGAATTTCTTATATAGGTTTCGATGGTTATTATGTCATGAAAGGTTGACCAAGAGGGAATATTATTCTACATGAAGATTATGGAATTGAAAGTTTTAGTGCACAATGTGTTGGTCAAAAACCATACACTAGGGTCAACTTGTAGATTTGAAACAAATGACCAATGCCGATGGTTTTGACCGGGAGAGGAAAAAGTTGATTTTGACTTCATGGAGTTAGGGATAGATGTTTCTAGGTATGTTTTGTGCAATTAAACCTCATAAATTGATGACAAAAATCTATGCAAAGATAAACAAGTGACCAAAGGGATATTAGGGTGTGCTTAAGAAAGAGTGGAGAGGGTGTATTTATATATGTAAGTGTGTAATGTCAAGACCAATAGTGTCAAAGGATAGATTTCCAAATTTTATTGTCTATATTAATTTAATGTATAATGTGAATGTTAATCAATATCCTACTCATGTAATTGTGCTTTATATTTTTATTACTATATCCAATCAAGTCTTGTTTAGTATAGGTTAGTATTTTCATTTTTCATCAAAACTTCAACTTATATTATCAAATTTAGTAAAACAAATTTGTGTCATAATACAAAGCTAGAAAATATAGGCATGTTGTTAAGATATATTCCTTATGCATTAAAGTCTCATCATTGTGTTGCATCGTTAAAATTATATTGGAACGAGTTTTCAAAAGTTAATTAGAGTCGTGTCATTTTTCAAAGTGTAACCTTTCCATAATAATTATATGTTATAATTTGTGTCATGTCGATACGCTGACATACCGGCTCAACCCTAGTTAATCCAAAGTGTGTCAAGATACCCCGAGTCTCCTAGGGCAGGTATAATGTGACCACATTCCTAATCAGTCCCAGAGTAACTTGTTCGAGTTTAAGGTGTAAATCTTAACGATCAATGCAAAGGGTGTCATCATAAATCCCCTGCATTGTTGTATCTTTGAGAAGATCCTAATCTTCTCAAGGTACAACCCCCGCATTGACTTGTGCCGTCAACCTTTAAATCCACCTTGAAAAGATCTACTTATTAATAAGTGTTACATACGTTGAGTTAAAATTATACTGTAAGACGCTCCCTTAAGGTTAGTCTTTCCCAATCCCCTCGGGTTCCTCACCTTAGAATTACCTTTCATAGTAAAACCCATTACACAAGAGAAGTTATTAAGACTAGAGGACCCTTGAGGAGTTCATAGAAAACATAAATTCTAAATCAACGAAATTGGACAATAACCCTCAACCTTCACATGAGATTGCTAACCAAACCCTTTTTAGGTTTATATCGGTTCTCATAACTGAAATTATATCTTACTTATTAGTATCGAGATATAGTGATTAAGAATCAATTAAACGTTGTCTTGACTTAGATCAAGACTAGGAAGTAATAATTTATTCAGCTCGTTTAGCTTCCTGCTCAGGTTTATTTTAACCCTAGCTTCCCGAAAGACAGTGATCTAAATTCCAATTTAGCTTTAGATAGAACATACTAGAACTACTAAACAATCATAAGTATTCAGTCACATAATCTTGCAAGCTTACTTAGATAATCACAAAAGTCTCCAAATTATACAATAATAACAATGCTCTTAAGATCATTCGAACCGAAGAAGATCAAACCAACAAGATACGAATGCAAACACATAAGTAACAAATACCTCTTTTCATTCCTTTCAGAGCTAATCAAATACATTTTATGCATTCAGCATATTTGATACAATACTCAATAGAAAAAGAACATCTTTCTTCAAGTAGTACATTTAGAGAATCAAGTTGTAATTCATCATAAAACCAAATTAAACAATCTGAACATCATATCAGATCTGCGTGCCTTTACCACTTACGGCAATCATCTGCAAAAATTGTCAACATGGGTCAGTTCGGTGAACTGAGCATGATAAGCACTAATTCTTAAAACAATTGCAATCCACCAATTGTTTTCATTAAACAACCTGTTTAAATGAAATCATTTCACCAAACATGTAAACATATTTCAGACTATGCTCTTTTGTAATTCAAACATGACTATAAACGCGTAACTCATATTATAGTTACTAAATAGTCCTAGATACTTTTCAGATATTTCTTCATAAATATTAGTGACCAAGAAGAACAAAAGTATCCAAAACAACTATCCATCTGAACCCCAAGGACAGCAAACATCCGACAGACCATTATATTCAACAAAAAAGAATATCCTAACAATTCATGAATCTATCAGTATGTTTTAACAATTCCAACAGATTAAATATAATATATCAACATATACTTTACAACAGAAGAGAAAGAAACCGAGACATTTAGATGTCCCTTCCAAACATGCTCATGACTGTACCGTCCACTTAAGAGTAATGCAATCACATTATACGCCTGCGACTAAGCCAGTCGAGACCACAGGAAGAATTACCGTTTCGTCAAGATACAAATATAAAATTGCCTGTAACTTACTTGAACAACACAGTAGCTTTCGTGACAAGGCAGTGATGAATAATCCATCAAATAGACTCCACATAACCTTCCATATTATTCAACAACGAGAAAATATCCAACGCCATCGCTTGTCAAGGCACAGTTAATAGCTTTTTACTTCATTCAAGCACACGACTAGATAATCATGATAATAGAAGACGTAATCATGCATAATCACAACATCAATCCCTTCGAGTGAAACACTCAAAGAACATACATCTGACTCAATCTAATCCCTACTAACATAGCAAGGACTTAAATCAAAGCCGAAATAAAAAGAATAACCTCTTTATCACT
This sequence comes from Taxus wallichiana var. yunnanensis, assembly GCA_018340775.1. Taxonomy (NCBI): domain Eukaryota; kingdom Viridiplantae; phylum Streptophyta; class Pinopsida; order Cupressales; family Taxaceae; genus Taxus; species Taxus wallichiana. The sequence goes on from CM031240.1 coordinate 986,823,768, forward strand.
AGTCAAACAAGAGGCTAGATAACATTAAAACAAATGATGTTTCCATATGCATATATAGTGACATTCACATGGAATCTAACACAAACATGCAGACTTCATTCATTTGAGAAAAATCCTACGTTTATACAACCATGACTGTAAATTAGAAGTCACTTTCAAGAAAAATAATCTCAACAAGGTCTTCATAAAAGTGAATCATCAAATCATTATTTTCCTCAAAGTTTCATCAAGCCAAGATACGGATACAAGTACAAAAGGTTTGTAAAGGACTTCATTTAATTTCGAGTTTAAAAAGAAAACACGGCATGGACAAGATCGGTGAGCGAATTCCTACGATAAAACATTGAGGTTTTCAACTAATTCAACACCCAGTCTTCACAACTAAACTTATCGAGAGTCTAAATACAAGATACATATTAAGGACTCCAATGAGCCAATATCAATAGGTATTCACAACCAAGCTTATACGAAGTCAAACACCGGTTACATATCCGGGTCTAATTGAGTCAATAAGCACAGTATTCACAATTCGAGAATAATACCGAAAGGAAAAACCTAATATACGATTCAAGGATTCAAAAGGAGTCGAGCACGTGTAGTATTTGCAAATAAACTTCTAAGCTAAGAGAAGAAGAAAGATACAAGATATATATTAAAATCAAGAATTCCAACTATACCAATAACAATATATTCAAAACGAAAACAAAGTAGAAACATATGATTACCTTTCCAGGACTCAAAAAGGAATCGAACCCATATAGTATTCTCGATTAAACTTCTACAGAAGTCAAAAATACTATCTACTCAAGGATTCCAACAGAATTCAATAACATATAGTATTCACGCTGTACTTCTACAGAAGCCAAAACATATTTTCATTTCAAGAAGTCCAACAACAACAATAACATATATTACTCACGACAAAACTTATAAAGAAGTCGGAATATACTGTACATTCAAGAATTCCAACAGTATCATTTTCAACAAGTGAAAACAACAAGGTATCGACTGAAGTCTGAATCAAACAAGAAAACAATTCATGGACTCCCACAGAGCCGAATTCGTATATTTTCCTTGCAAGCATTTCTACAAAATCTAACCGAAATGCAAAACACAGCAAGATAGTACAACCGTTCGAAACAAAATGTACACCCATCAAGGGTTCACTTGAAAAATCGAGCCAGTAAGAAGATACAGCAAACTAATTCATACAAAGCTACCATAAAAACCAACTGAACCCAAAATCATCTGAACAGAGTTGTTCTAATGAAATCATTTGAAGGAAAGCAAGATTTTTAAAAGTTAGGGCCTAACATGCCTGGTAATGTTGCTTAAAAATCCGAAGAAGACCACTGAAAGAGCTTGAGCCTTCTCCTCTTTTTCCACGTTAGATTCAACAACAATAATTTGTTATTTCCATGCCTTATAAACTTTCCTCGACAGAGAAAAGAGCTAGTTATTCTCATAGTTGCCATGCAACACCAAGTAGACTGGTTCGAAGAACCAGTGATCAAACAGAGAGAAAACCAGAGTGCATGAAAACCAAACAAACTACTAGTTTTCCATTTTGCATGTCTTCCCGAGAAATCGAGCTCGAGACCGAGTTCATTAATTGCATTAACTCCAAAATTCCGCTCAATCTCCATTGCCACCGACTGCCATAGTTGGCGATGGACAAAAACAAATCAAAGACCATTTCTAGATTTGGCGACTCGCCACGTCGGATTTCACTAGCGTTTGAAACTTCCACCTAAATCCTCATCCTTCATACTTATCCATCTCATTTAATGCCATAGAAACTACGCCCATGGCTCGCACCCCTTCATAGGTCCCTTTCCTCCATGTTCATTAGTTAGGTTAGAAACATAGGTTAGAATTTAAGGTGATACTTAGTCTAACCTCCTTAGTGCTAGGTCACTAACCTTAGAACATTTAGTTTATAGTTTAGGCCTAGGTTAGATTAGCACTAATCTAACCCATAGGTTATAGTTTAGGTTTAGGTTATTAACCTTAATAAATCTAGCTTAGGTCTTAACAATTAAAATCGTTCAGTATAAGAACCAACAAATATACATTCACGAAAAGGATTCATTCCAGCACTGCTAATAAGCTAGTAGTATAAATGTATCTGAATTTATTACCTAGCTCAAGATCAAGACCTTCCTGATTTTACGATATCGGGAACCAATTCATTTAACAAGATCAGCCTGAGTTAACTCCGAATTTCTTATTCCACACATTCGACCTTACTGACCTTCGTAAGGTCTATAATTTTTGTTCATCCAGAATAAACTTAAAACATCTCTTGGATCAATGCCACTGATCCAAGGCTAAGTCATATAGATGGGTAAATCCACAATTTATTCCGAAATCAGATTAAACTCAGGTGCAAAAATGAAAGAAATAAAAGAGTCCAAGCATATCCTGGCTCAGTCAAAGATCTTCAAATGAAAGAAGATACAATCTATATCAAGCATGACTTCACAATCAAAGGAACACATCCTTTTACAGAAGAAATCATATATCAACACTTGAATGCTCAGGAGGAAGTAACAACAGTTCAGAGTGTTCCATGCTTGCCTAAAAGATGCCATAGTTGGTGATGGACATAAAATTAAATCAAAGACCATTTCTATTTCTCAAACAACGCAATTCGGATTTCACAACTTGAAACTTCCACTAAATCCCTCATCCTTTTACTTATCCATCTAATTTAATGCCTAGAAACTCGGCGCCCATGGCTGAAAAAGATAAGTTCATAAAAAATGTCCCTTTCCTCCATGTTCATTAGCTAGGTTAGAAACATAGGTTAGAATTTAAGGTGATACTCTTCTAACCTCCTTTCCCAAGTCACTAACCTTAGAACATTTAGTTTATAGTTTAGGCCTACATTGTTAGATTAGCACTAATCTCAAACCCATGAGTTTATAGTTTAGGTTTAGGTTATTAACCTTAATAATTCCGGTCTTAGGTCTTAAAAATTAAAATTTAAAACATAAGAACCAATCTAAATACACATTCACGAAAAGAAATTCATCATTCATGCGAGATAAAGCGGTGGTAATGCTAATAAGCTATAGTATAAATGTATCTGAATTTATTACCGGCTCAAATCAAGACCTTCCTAAGTTTTACTCTTATCGGTTTAACTCAAAATTCATTTAACAAGATCAAACCTGAGTTAACTCGAATTTCTTATTCCACACATTCGGACCTTCTACCTTCATAAGGTCTATAATTTTTGTTCGAATCAATAAACTTAGAACATCTCTTGAGGATCTGGTCAATACCAAATGATCCAAGGTATCCCAAGTCATATAGATGGGTAAATCCACAATTTCCTTTAAATCAAATTAAATGGTGTAAATTTGAAAGAAATGAAAAGAGTAAGCATATTGCTTGTCAAAGATCTTCAAATGAAGGAAGATACAATCCATATCAAGCATGACTTCCAATCAAAGGAACACATCATGTTTACAAAAAGAAATCATATATCAACACTTGAATGCGTTCCGGATGAAGTAACTAAAATTGAGTGTTCATGCTTCCCTCCTAAAATATTCATCATCCCGATGATTACATATTCGATTAACCTTGATTAACCAATTTATTAGTTCACAAAACAATGCGACTATTTCAACTTGAATAGTTCCAAAATCAATGTCACGATACATTTTATTAGATTTGAATAATGTTTACCTCAATTAGCTTTCTATAACTTAAAAAGATAAGTTCATGTAAAAAAATTTATCTGGATGATTTCATCCTGTTGACAAAAGAAAAGGAAAAGCAATTTTCATCTCTTATGAGGATTTTCCCAAGTTGCATGTTTCTTCGTTAAACTGGTCCCATTGGACCTTACATTGATGTATTTCACGATTTCTCAAATGCAATTTGTGAGTTTCCAAAACTCGTGTAGGTTTAACCACGATTATTTATGGTCTTGGACTGTAAGGAATTCAATTTAAAACATGTGACAGATCTGAAATGTATTTCTTAAGCAAAGAAATATGGAAAACATCATGCATGTGAGATAAAGTAGGTGGTAATGCTAATCGATAAGCTACAAGATTGATTATTTCGACAATTTCAAAGGTCCCACGAAACGAGGTGACAAGGCAGCCTTGCCAAAAGTTATAGAACTCTTCTGGGTTTAACTCAAAGAAAAACCTTCTCACCCAGCTCAAACCTTCGATCAACCCGCTTAAGGTCAAAGTATAGCTCTTACGCTTTATCTCATCTTTGCTTCCTTTAATGTTATAACGAATGTGCTTAACTTGATGTTCCATTTCGGTGAGGATCTCTAGTCCAATTACCACTCTAATCCTCAACACTATTGAGATAACGGGGGTTCTACCACTTCCTTCCATAAAGTTCTTCAAATGGTGCCATTTTAAGAGATGAGTGATAAGTGTTGTTGTATGCGAATTCAACTAAGGGAAGATACTCTTCCCATTTATAGCGTTGATCCATGCAGCTACATTTGCAACATATCTTCCAACACTTGATTTACTCTCTCGGTTTGTCCATCCGTTTCGGATGATATGTACAAAAACCTGAAGTTTAGTTTCATTCCAAGAGTTGTATTAAGTGTTTTCAGAATTTTGAAAAAACTTATCTTGACATCATTCTAGGATCCCCTGATGAAGTTATCGGTGTCTAGATATAATCAATTGGTACACCAGTGCAACTTGAAAATTTCGTACGTAATCTTTTGGCCACTTTCGCTATTGACTTTTGAATCATCCTTTAGATTTCTAGCGATGAAATGAGCTACCTTAGTTAGTTTATCTACAACTACCGAGGATAACATCATGTTTATTCTGGACATAGGTAACCCTTGTACAAATTCCATGCTTATTACTTGCCATTTTTTGCGGTATGCTATGAGGATATAACAATCAAGTAAAAGGTGCATGTGTTCTTGAATTAACTGATATGACATTCATAATGAGTCACAAAATCAATGACATCCTTTTTCATACCTTTCCAAAAGTATTGTTGTTTGGATCAGCAAGAATTTTTGTGATACCAATGAAGGTGTCAGAGAAAGAAGAATTATGAAATTCAACTAACAACTTCCTTCTCAAATCATTCAAACATAGGTACATATACCCTATTTTCATAACGTAAGATTCCTTCATTATCAAAATGAAAACCAAAACAACAATGTATACCTTTCATCATTAGGTTCTGCAAGAAAAGACATGGGCAATTAGAACAAATTGCTGAAAGTATATACGATCATCGAGGCACTTTTACCTCATCCTTTAACTAAGTTTTTAATGTTATAAGAGCAAGTAAAATGTGCCTCCTACGACTTAGAGCATAGAAAACTCTATTCTCTTTCCCTTTAAAATTTAGCTAATATCAAAATCATATTGGGATAAAAACTCTAACCACCTTCTCAACTGGCAATTAGATTAAATTTGAGTGAAAATATATTTCAGTCCTAAGTGATAGGATTTTCAACTCAAAAGGTTTCCCAAGTAAATAGTGTCTGACTTGAAGCGCATTTGAACAATGGCTTTTGAAGCTCCAAATCATGAGGAGCATAATTCAGCTCATGTAACTTAAGTTTTCTACTTTCATATGATATGAATTGATCATTTTTTGTAACAAAACACCTCCAAGGCCTTCCTCGAAGCATCGTTATACATCTAAAGCTCCCATTAGGTCTGCAGTACATCTAATATAGGTGCGGAAGTCGAGAAACACGGCTTTTAGACTTTTTGAAAGACCAAGTTCGCACTTATCATTCCAAATAAATTTCTTATCCTTCTTCTGGGTGAAGTTATCAGCGGTTTGAGAGTCTACTTTAGAAAAATCCTTAACAAATTTTCTATAATAATCGGAAGACCCATGAATCTTCTTACTCGGTGCACATTCTTGAAAGTGCGGGAACCGATTATTGCCACTATTTTTAAGGATCTCAGCAATTCTTTCTTTACTAATGAATGACCCAAATAGTGAACGATGGAATCAAATAAAGAACATTTGGATAACTTACTATGAAGACTTTCTTTTTCTCAAAATTTCCAAAACTATCTTCAAATGCTCATTGTGCTCCTCAACACTTTTAGAATAAATGAGAATATCGTCCCAAGAATACAAGAGTACAAACTTGTCCAAATATTCTTGAAAGATATTATTCATTAAGTTCATAAAAGGTTGGGTGCATTAGTTAATCCAAAGGGTAGAACCGTGAATTCATAATGTCCATACCTTGTTCGGGAAAGCTATTTTATGAATATCTTCTTCTCTAATCCTTAATCGATGATAACCGGATCGAAGATCTATCTTAGAATAAACCGCTGCCCCACGCACTCGATCAAATAGATCGCCGATCCTTGGAAGTGGGTATCTATTCTTGATTGTTGCTTTATTCAACATCCGATAATCAATACACGACCTAAGTGTTCCATCCTTCTTTTCACAAATATTACAGGCGCCCCAAGGTGAAACACTTGGTCTAATCAAACCTTTAGACAAAAGTTCTTGCAATTGTGCCTTAAGCTCAACTAACTCTGTAGTAGTCATCGATAAGGTGCTTTGGAAATAGGTTCCGTTCCTGGTTTGATTTCGATGGTGAAGTCAAATTCCCTCTTGGGTGGTAACCCTGGTAATTCCTCCGGAAAAACATCCCTGAAACTTTGTAGCAGAGGAAATCGTTTCATGGAATCACCATCTTCTTCTGAAAATTCAGATATCTTTACTGCATAAAGGGTACATCCTTTGTTTTTAGCCTTTTTAAGTTGCATAGCTGACAGTTTTCTAACTGAAATTTCCCATTTCACCCCTTGAATCTCTGTTGTTTCCAGCTGATCATCCAAACATCTTATATTCTTTTCATAGCAGTCTACTTTTGCTTTATGTTCAGCTAACCAATTGACACCAATGACAATGTCGTAAGACCCCAAAGGTGTAACATAGAGGTCAACTTCCATGGAAAAGTTAGGTAAGTCAAGGACTGCCCCAAAAAGACACATACTCACTGTATGAATAGAGTTATTACCATACTGTACAGTCCAAGATTTATCCATTTTTCCAGCTTTTCTCTTAAGTTTAGAAGCAAGTTTATTAGAAATAAAACATTCAGTAGCTCCTGTATCAAAAAGAATAGTGACAGGTATGCCAAATAACTTACCCGGAACTTCTATAGGTGTCACTTGCTTTTCAGCTTGCTTGTCTGCTACTGCAGCATGTATCTTATGCTACTGATTACGATCATCCTTCTTCAAAGGGCACTGATTTGCGTAGTGGTCTTTGCCACAATTGTAGTAGCCTCCTACAGGTCCCTTTTTAGGCTCAAAATTGCCTCCACCTTGTAATTATCACATTGTCCTCCATAGGGCTTCTGCCCATTGTTATAATTTTTGGCAAAATTATCCCTTACATTTCAGTGAGGCTTATTTGCTCACGATTTCTTACTATTATCCCCTGAAACTTACTTTTGTTTCCAAAATTTTCCATGGTCCCTTTTTGGGTGCAAGAGAGGTTGAAGAAGGGTTTGCAATCTTCTTCCGCACTTCCTCTTTATGAGCAGAAATAGCCTTTAATTTCTGTTCTTGTCTTATGGCCTTTTCAACAACTCCTTCCATAGTGGTTGGACTGTGAACATCGACCTCTCCCCCTATCACGGGATTCAATCCCATGATGAATTTCCGTATTCTGAACTTCTCGTCAGTTTGATACTGCGGTACATACTTGAGGAGTTTTGTAAACCGCTCCCAAAGATTCGGGCGATTACCATTAGCTTCCTTGAGCTAAGTTCTAGAATTCTGTCATTTTACGATCATAGAAAAGTTGTGGCAGCCAACGTTGCCTAAAATAGCCTTTAAATTGATCCCAAGTAACATTGGTCTCATCAATATTTAGCTCAGCTTTACGGCTATCCCACCATGAAGATGCTTCGTGGGAAAGTTGATAGGCTCCCCAAATAGCTTTGGTTTCCTCTGAGAAGTTTCTTATTGCAAAGTACTTCTCCATTTCGCTGATCCAATTCTCAGCTCCATCACCTAATGTGGTGCCATCATATTTAGGTGGGCTTATCCTTTTTATATCATTAGTGAGTTCTGCTGCCAACCTAGCCTTTTTGTTTTCTGGTTATGACGGGTACATTTCAGCATTAATATCAACACCCATATCGGGGTTGTCCTCGAGGAGGTTCTTTGATTGTTATTACCACTTCATCATCCTCCTCATTTCCCATCACATTGTTCAAGTATAGCTAAACGATCTCTTGTGTCCAATAGGGAAGCAAGGATCTCATCAAGTTTTTAGGTTGTTGCGCCTCCTCCTCGGGTGGAGCATTATTCGCAACATTCCCCTTGTTCTAACCATTTTTCTCATTCAAGAAAATTCAGGTTTTTATCATATTATGGACACAATAGGTCCAAGAGATGCAACCTTCACTCACGATACCAAGATGTAACATCCTCATTTTTATACATTAGAACAAGTAATTTTTTTTTTTTTTTGATAAATGCTTCCTGTTCTAAATACATAATTTAGAACTCACAAATCAAAACAACCATTCTTATAACGAGATAACCATATGCATTTGTAATGCCTCGAGTACCTCCGATCTATTCATTCCATGACTCGGTAATCTATGGATTTATTCATGAGTATCAAAGAGTTGGCATTTTTATTTTAACACCTCACTCTTGCATGGTTCTCTTCCTAATCTAGGATTCGAGATGCTCTATCCAAGGAACCTATTTGAATAATTGTTACCATTATTCATCGGCATCTCATCCCGTAGACTAGGTGACATAGACAACGCAATGAATGACTTGCGATACTTTGGCCAAAGATTTGAAACATATACTTATGTCTCATATTCCTTGACGGCATACTCGTCAACGGAATATGTCCCTTCACCCCATTCCTATGTTATGTAGAATGTCTTATACTTGACTTTTGTCATACTCTCTGTCCCAAGTTATTCACTCAGAACGGATTAGTAAGATTAAAGCGTTATAGGGATGCTCCCGAGGGACTAGGGATACGCCGACATACCGGGTCAACCCTAGTTAATCCGGTGTTTCAAGATACCCCGAGTCTCCTAGGGCAGCCTTATAACATGACCACATTCCTAATCAGTCCCAGAGTAACTTGTTCGAGTTTAAGGTGTAAATCTTAATGATCAATGCAAAGGGTGTCGTCATAAGTCACCTGCATTGTTGTATCTTTGAGAAGATCCTAATCTTCTTGAAGGTACAACCCCGATTGACTTGTGTAAATCAACCTTTAAATCCCCACCTCGAAAAGATCTACTTATTAATAAGTGTTACATACGTTGAGTTAAAATTATACTATAAGATGCTCCCTTAAGGTTAGTCTTTCCCAATCCCTGGGTTCCTCACCTTAGAATTACCTTTCATAGTAAAACCCATTACACAAGAGAAGTTATTAAGACTAGAGGTCCCTTCAAGGAGTTCATAGAAAAACATAAATCTAAATCAACGAAATTGGACAATAACCCTCAACCTTCACATGAGATTGCTAACCAAACCCTTTTTAGGTTTATATCAGTTCTCATAACTGAAATTATATCTTACTTATTAGTATCGAGATATAGTGATTAAGAATCCAATTAAACGTTGTCTTGACTTAGATCAAGACTAGGAAGTAATAATTTATTCAGCTCGTTTAGCTTCCTGCTCAGGTTTATTTTAACCCTAGCTTCCCGAAAGACAGTGATCTAAATTTCAATTTAGCTTTAGATAGAACATACTAGAACTACTAAACAATCATAAGTATTCATTCACATAATCTTGCAAGCTTACTTAGATAATCACAAAAGTCTCCAAATTATACAATAATAACAATGCTCTTAAGATCATTCGAACCGAAGAAGATCAAGACAACAAGATATGAATGCAAACACATAAGTAACAAATACCTCTTTTCATTCCTTTCAGAGGTAATCAAATACATTTTATGCATTCAACATATTTGATACAATACTCAACGAGAAAAAGAACATCTTTCTTCAAGTAGTACATTTAGAGAATCAAGTTGTAATTCATCATAAAACCAAATTAAACAATCGAGAACATCATATCGGATCATGTGCGTGCCTTTACCACTTACGGCAACCATCTCTGTAAAATTGTCAACAACATGGGTCAGTTCGGTGAACTGAGCATGATAAGCACTAACTCTTAAAACAATTGCAATCCACCAATTGTTTTCATTATACAACCTGTTTAAATGAAATCATTTCACCAAACATGTAAACATATTTGGACTATGCTTTTTGTAATTCAAACATGATTATAAACGTGTAACTCATATTATAGTTACTAAATAGTCCTAGATACTTTTCAGATATTTCTTCATAAATATTAGTGACCAAGAAGAACAAAAGTATCCAAAACAACTATCCATCCGAACCCCAAGGACAGTGAACATCCGATGACCATTATATTGAACAAAAAGAATATCCTAACAATTCATGAATCTATCAGTATGTTTTAACAATTCCAACAGTTAAATATAATATATCAACATATACTTTACAGCAGAAGAGAAAGAAACCGAGACATTCAGATGTCCCTTCCAAACATGCTCATGACTGTACCGTCCACTTAAGAGTAATGCAATCACATTATACGCCTGTGACTAAGCTTTGGGCCGATCGAGACCACGAAGAATTACCGTTCGTCAAGATACAAATATAAAAATTGCCTGTAACTTACTGAACAACACAGTAGCTTTCGTGACAAGGCAGTGATGAATAATCCATCAAATAGACTCCACATAACCTTCCATATTATTCAACAACGAGAAAATATCCAACGCCATCGCTTGTCAAGGCATAGTTAATAGCTTTTTACTTCAGTCAAGCACACGACTAGATAATCATGATAACAGAAGACGTAATCATGCACAATCACAACAACAATCCCACTGAGTCGAAACACTCAGCAACATACAACTCAATCTAATCCCTACTAACATGCAAGGACTTAAATCAAGCCGAAATAAAAAGAATAACCTCTTTATCACGATCAAACAAGAGGCTAGATAACATTAAAACAAATATGTTTCCATATGCATATATAGTGACATTCACATTGAATCTAACACAAACATGCACACTTCATTCAACCGAGAAAAATCCTACGTTTATACAACCATGACTGTAAATTAGAAGTCACTTTCAAGAAATAATAACCTCAACAAGATCTTCAAAAGTCATCATCAAATCATTATTTTCAACAAAGTTTCATCCAAGCCGAGATAGTACAAATACACAAGGACTCATACAGATTCGAGTTTAAAAGAAAACACAAAGATGGTAAGGTTTGTAATTCCTACGAAAACATTCAAGGTTTTCAACTAATTCAACACCAGTGAGCCTTCACAACTAAACTTATACAAAAGTCTAAATACAAGATACATATTAAGGACTCCAGTCAGAGCCAATATCAATAGGTATTCACAATCAAGCTTATACAAGTCAAAACACCAACATATCGAGGTCTCCAATTGAGTCAATAAGCACATGTATTCACAACTAGCTTAATCGAAGGAAAAACCTAATATACGATTCAAGGATTCAAAAGGAGTCGAACACATGCAAAGATTCATAAATAAACTTCTACAAAAGAAGAAAGATACAAGATATATATTAAATTCAAGAATTCCAACTATACCAATAACATACAATATTCACAATGAACTCCTACAAGTAGAAACATATGTTACCTTTCCAGACTCAAAAGGAATCGAACCCATATAGTATTCTCGATTAAACTTCTACAAGTTAAAAATACTATCTATTCAACGATTCCAACAATATCCAATAACATATAGTATTCACGTTGTACTTCTACTAAAAGTCAAAACATATTTTCATTTCAAGAAGTCCACCAGCAACAATAACATATATTACTCACACAAAAACTTATAAAGAAGTCGGAATATACTGTACATTCAAGAAATCCAACAGTATCATTTTCAACAAGTGAAAACAGCAAGGTATCGACTGAAGTCTGAATCAAACAAGAAAACAATTCATGGACTCCCACAGAACCGAATTCGTATATTTTCCTTGCAAGCATTTCTACAAAATCTAACCGAAATGCAAAACACAGCAAGATAGTACAACCGTTCGAAACAAAATGCACACCCATCAAGGGTTCACTTGAAAAATCGAGCCAGTAAGAAGATACAACAAACTAATTCATACAAAGCTACCATAAAAACCAACTGAACCCAAAAATCATCTGAACAGAGTTGTTCTAATGAAATCATTTGAAGGAAAGCAAGATTTTTAAAAGTTAGGGCCTAACATGCCTGGTAATGTTGCTTAAAAATCCAAAGAAGACCACTGAAAGAGCTCAAGCCTTCTCCTCTTTTTCCACGTTAGATTCAACAACAATAATTTATTATTTCCATGCCTTATAAACTTTCCTCGACGAGAGAAAAGAGCTAGTTATTCTCATAGTTTCCATGTAACACCAAGTAGACTGGTTCGAAGAACCAGTGATCAAATTGAGAGAAAACCAGAGCACATGAAAAACCAAACAAACAACCAGTTTTCCATTTTGCATGTCTTACCGAGAAATCCGAGCTCGGAGACCGAGTTCATTAATTGCATTAACTCCAAAATTCCCGCTCAATCTCCATTGCCACCGAATGCCATAGTTGGCGATGGACAAAAACAAATCAAAGACCATTTCTAGATTTGGTGACTCTGCCACGTCGGATTTCACTAGCCGTTTGAAACTTCCACTAAATCCCTCGTCCTTCATACTTATCCATCTCATTTAATGCCATAGAAACTACCGCCCATGGCTCGCACCCCTTCATAGGTCCCTTTCCTCCATGTTCATTAGTTAGGTTAGAAACATAGGTTATAATTTAAGGTGATACTTAGTCTAACCTCCTTAGCGCTAGGTCACTAACCTTAGAACATTTAGTTTATAGTTTAGGCCTAGGTTAGATTAGCACTAATCTAACCCATAGGTTATAGTTTAGGTTTAGGTTATTAACCTTAATAAATCCAGCTTAGGTCTTAACAATTAAAATCGTTCAGTATAAGAACCAACAAATATACATTCACGAAAAGGATTCATTCCAGCACTGCTAATAAGCTAGTAGTATAAATGTATCTGAATTTATTACCTGGCTCAAGATCAAGACCTTCCTGATTTTACGATATCGGGAACCAATTCATTTAACAAGATCAGCCTGAGTTAACTCCGGAATTGCTTATTCCACACATTCGGACCTTGCAACCTTCGTAAGGTCTATAATTTTTGTTCATCCAGAATAAACTTAAAACATCTCTTGGATCAATGCCACTGATCCAAGGCTGAGTCATATAGACGGGTAAATCCACAATTTATTCCGAAATCAGATTAAACTCAGGTGCAAAAATGAAAGAAATAAAAGAGTCCAAGCATATCCTGGCTCAGTCAAAGATCTTCAAATGAAAGAAGATACAATCTATATCAAGCATGACTTCACAATCAAAGGAACACATCCTTTTACAGAAGAAATCATATATCAACACTTGAATGCTCAGGAGGAAGTAATAACAGTTCAGAGTGTTACATTCACACTAGGTGGATGTTAGGAAATATTAGTATGAACATTAGATATTAATGTGTGAGACATTAATATAATATGTAGTAGATAATATAGTGGTGTGATGATATTGTAATGTGAATATTACATGAGTAATTATTCACAAGTAGATATTTAGTTTTTAGATAGTTGTCTCTATGTTTAGTGAGTTACATATATAGCTCACGTCAAGTTGGGTTAGGTTTTTAGTGAGTGGTTATAGGAGCTATGTTAGGCTTCCTAGATTATATGAGTTAACATATCCTATATATATGTAACTTATGCATATGAAATAAAATAGTAACAAATTTTATTGTGAAACTTTGACCAATCACCTTCAAGGATAATCTTGAAGGAATTTTGAGAGGAGAACTTGGTCAAAAATTGGTGGATTTTGCCCAAGAAATTATGGGAATGAGAAAACTATTTTTGGTGAACTAGGAATGAATTTGGTTTTCATGGAGTTATAGAGAAATAATAGCTGCACTTTTGTTCTATTCCTTCATTACATGCTTCTATTTTATCATTGGGAAGTTTTGGGAGGAAGCAATTTCAAAATTACTTAAGTGGGTTTGTAGAGATTGGGAAATACAAGAGCAAAGGATAACTGCAATTGATTTTTACAATCTCCATAATTTAAGTGCACAAAAAAAGGTGCATGGACACTTTATAAGTGTATGGGGAATTTTGGATATGTGCTTTTGCATGAGGCTCCTCCAAAATATAAAATTTTCCTGGAGGAAGTGCATGGAGGTAAAAACAAGGAGGAAGAAAGCCAAAATTTAATTTTTGGTCAAAAAAATTGGAGCAATGTGAGACGTGTGCACTTTTGGGTATGGAAAAACATAAGATTCAATGTAAAACAATGCATCAAGGATCACAAAATGTGCACAACATTAACTTAATTGAATTTAAGTTGTTGACATCTCATCCCAACAAAGAATTAGAACAAAAGGAACTTTCTCACACCTATAGAAAACTTTGGGATTCCATATGTGTATGATATATGATTTTGGATGCAAAAGGAATGAAAAACTACACTCCTATAACTTTGGAACAAAAAGGGTGGAAATGTGAAGAATCGAACCGTGATTCTAATGGGACCCACCTTGGGACACATGTCGGCTGCCAAATCTCAAGGGTAGATGGGCGGAGAAAAATGTCGATTTTTACATTTTTTCAAAAGTGTTAAAATGTCAAAAGGTGATCCCAAACCCATTTCCAATCGCATTGTGACACATGGATGGCCTAGATTGAAGGAAAAAGGCGATCAATGGTAATCGTGCATTTTTCGGTTTGGCCACCATTTTTGCTCCAGAAGTGTGGAAATGCATTTTTGCATTGATTTTGATCAAATTTTTGTGAATTCATGTTGTTTGTGCCTACAAGGACCAATGCAATTGGTTTTGAGGATCAATTTGAAGATCAAAGATGTTTTTGAAATAAATTTTGCCCTAACCCATCCAAAAACGTGAAATATCAAATCCAAAAGTTGCAGAGTCAGATTTTGGAGGGAAATGGATGAAATAATGAAAGAAAGGGGGTCTGCATGCTTTAAAGATGAAAAATGTGCCTCCATAATGGATAATGATGCAAAAATCCTCAATGATTCACCTTTTTCGAAACACCTAGTAACTTTTGTTGCAAATATGTTAAACATCCATGTTTGTCGAATCATGATGGAATTTTGTAACAAAATTGATGCTTGGCATATTATTTTCTTGGGAAAGAAGGCTTGAATGTAAACAAATGATATATAATGCATGTTTTTTTACATGCAAAAAGGTAGGGAAATTGAAAATCACGAGAAAATTTTGAGAGAAGCTCATTTTCCGAGAAACCATCAAAAAACTTGGTTAATGTCTTCTCATGTGTTAGATCTTCATTCATGTTGAGTTGGTTATAAGTGTATACCATCACCACACTCCGAGATTGTTCTTGAAACTCTCCCCGTTGATGAATCTAACAAGCTTTTGAAATAATCTATGTTATTTTGGGCAATATGATGTCTCGTTATCATGTTTAAATGTATGTAAAATATTTTCCTTGTTCTTGTTGCAATCTTGCATTGAAATCTCTAGGAATCACACAGATCTCATCCTTATTGATAGTTTAGTGGCATTTGTAATTTCATTTTTCAGAAGAGCTTTCATCTGGCATTGAAAATAAGCATTTTAAAATCAATTCACCTTCATTTGTTGACAGAGATTGCTTGTAATCCTTTGGGGGTACCTTAGGCGTGATTTGATCGGAGATTTCGATGTTTAATTGGGTCCTTTAATTCAAGATTTTGTGTTGAGGTCTCAAAGTTGTGTGAAGAGTGAAAACCTCGTGCCTCCATTTTTGTATCTCTTCTGCTTGAAATAACATCCTAAGCTGTTTTGAAGCATTTTATCTAATAGTTGTTTAATTGTTGTAGAGGTTGTCAAAGATCTCGGCATAATCAAGTTTGTCTTGTCAATATCCCACCAAAAATCATTCTAAACAACTTTTTCTACCCCATATACTACCTTTTTTTTTGACCTCGTATACCCACGAAGGTCAAAATCCATTTGCTAAAGTATGCGTAACAGATCAGGATTTCAAAATGTCTTCAATAACCCTTGCCTTGCATTGAAAATATCTCCATAATTTGGAAGTGACAACTTGTGAAAGTTAGATTTGGAGTGTTGATCATATTTTCCCAAGCCCCTTCATACTATTTGCACAAATTGAGGGATATATTAATCTCCTTCAAAATTTTAGGGTTACAAAATAGGTCCTCTTACCTTGGTTGAAAGGCACAACCTAAAATAGTTAGGACAAGATCAAGTCCTATTTGAGTTCTATCCATCTCTCCACAACTGAGGTGGTTAGATCACATCCCGGCTACAAAATGACATACATCATAATCTATCTATCTTCAAGCTTTATTCCATATCCCCGATTCTACTCGTGATCGAAAAGGAGAGAAAATTTGGGTACCAACACATGAGTGCTGCTACTGTGTACATTCTTGGTTCAATTTGATCCATATGCATACATATTTGAAATAATTGAATGCATGTCAAACCCTGGTAATGTCTCTTCGCAAGTTTCGCATGCAAATACATTGTTGAAGCATCACTTTATAATAAGATTTGTAAGGATTAAGTGAAGATATAAGTTCTTCCTGTAATTTTATCGCTTTAGTAGTAGTTACACTTCATTTGCATTTTTGGTTGATAAATTCAAGAAAAGGAAGGTCTGATCTATAAATTTTGGCAAGATTTTTCGGTGTTGATAGGTATTTGAGGTATTTGATAGAGTACTTTAGTGCATTTGCAAAACTAGGTGAAAGTCCTTAGTGGCGACTCCATGCTAATTTGATCTTTATAAATACCAGCGTCATAGCTTTCTATCATTTATTTTTGTGTTGGTAATCTCTGTAAACTTGGAAGGAAGAAGATCTCTTCAGGAGGGACCTAAGTAGAAAGTTATTTCAAGAAATTGGAAAGATGGTTTTAGAGGAAAGAAAATTTTGGAAGGTTGTTGAAGGTCAGGACATCAAGCAAAGGAATATCCATTGGTGAGAGATATCAGCCTTTAGTAGAGGATTATTACTCTTCTTCCAAAGTGATTCCGATTCAAACAATCCTCTCATAAACTTGTTTACTTCAACTAGTAAAGGTCCTTCTGTTGTACTTGGTGAGTTCCTTTTTCAAACTGCACCTATGTATTTCAATTCTAGTAAAACTTTCTAAGAAAATCAGCACCTAGAGAATACCAATCTTGTGAACCACATTCTTGAGCCCCAAAGACCTCTCACTCCTCATCATTTTGTTTCTCCTCCAAGATCACCACCTCAAAATCATATGGCTCAGCCTCCACCTAGGCCTCCATTTTTTGTTAACACCTTTGGTCCTATAAATTTTAGAGGAATGGATGGTTACCCAAATGTTATCCCACAAGATGTAAGGAATAGATTGCCAAAATTCCAAGGTAACAATGCTATAACCGGTGATCAACATCTCAAAATTTTTGTTAACATGATGGAGGACTTTGAGATTGAGCATGAAGATGTGTATATTAAATTGTTCATTCATACACTAGAAGAGGATGCAAGGGATTGGTACAAGGCTCTTCCTGATAATTCTATTGATTCATGGACTGAAATGTAGAATGCATTCAGATTGTAATATGGTGACAAAACTGATCCTAGGTTTCTATTGTCTGAATTTGAAAATATCAAGAAGAACCCCAATGAATCAGTTCATGACTTCAACACAAGGTTTAACAAAACTTTGAGAAGGCTTCCAGTCAATTTGAGGCCATGTGATCAGTCATGCTTGATCAAATATGCAGATGCATTTGATAAAAAGGAAGCCTATTACCTAAGATACAAGAACCCTACTAATTTAAGGCAGGCCTTTACCATGGCATTGTAGATTGAAAATAACATTAAGGCCATTGGGAAACCTCTCAAGAGAGATGGTGTAAAGTTTATAAACCTTGAAAAACCTCAAGCAAGCAAGACTATAGACTTGGAGGAAGTGGTGAAAACTTTGGTAGGGGCTGTCAAAGAGATTTCCTACAAGTTAGGAAGAGCTAAGAATGGAATTGGGTAGACTTCACAAGGTAATAAAAAGCACAAAACCATGACAAATTTTCCAATCATCCAAGAGGTGATCAAAGGGAAGATGATAGAGGGAAAGGACCCATGGGGTCTACAAATAGACATCCTTAAGCATGTGAAGGAAGAGTGTTACCTGATCCCCTAACTGCTAGGGTTACTGATGTTGACGAAGTTGCTAATATTGATTAGTGTGATAGGTTTTTTTTGCCCCATCCTCCATGTGAAGTGGACTAGAAAGATGGTGAAGCTAATAATGATGATGGTACTAATGATGATATTTGCATGGTGGGTTGTTCTTCAAGCTCACAAGAAGGAGCAACATCAACTAAGGTAATAAGTGCAAGGACAGTTGCAACCTTTTGGGATTGCATCAAATGGGTACAAGTATTTCTTCCCCTCATACTCTTGAAGTTGATGTAGTGCAATATTTTGAAATTCCTAACAATGAATTTGAATACTTAAGAGCTTTGATGATTAAGAAGTATGATGGTGGTATCCCTTCAAAAGAAGATAGATAATTATTAATGAATGTTGTTGTGGCTCAAGATAAATATTATAACACTAGGAGCAAGGTTGTTAGAGAGTTAGGCCTCAAGACAAACCTAAAACACCTTGCTTACAAGTATTCCCAAAGAATCTCCTAGAAGAGAAGCACCTACCAAAATCTCTATTGTCCCAAGCAAAAATTATAGTCCTCCTCATGCCCAAGCTGCCAAGAATTCCATGCCATCTAATGAATCTGTGTGTCTCCTTCTAATGTTTCCTTGCCTAATAATGTTCCGTATGACATACCTAAGTATTGAGCCAAATCAAAGTGAGTGTTCCAATCATTGAGTTGGTTAGGATTCCTGAGCACAAGAAGAGAGCATTTGAGTACTTGGAATTGAAAGAGGAGAAGAGTGCCCCAAGCAAAATGTAAACGTTGTTGAAACTCCCGCTCGATCATTACTGGACTCAAGCACCGCCAACAATAGAGGATCTTGGAGAAACACCCGAGGTATACTTGGGGACATCCTTTGTTGATTCCCAATTGAATGTTGATCCATTCATTACAAATTTGATCATAAAGGATAGACTACTTCACAATTGTATGTTTGATTCTGGTGCATCATGTAATGTCATGCCTCTAGAAGTCAAGAATGAGTTGGATATCAAGGTGACAAAGATCCTATGGAAAGTGTACTACCATGGACTCAAGAGAAGTGTTGGTAGTGCTGGTTGTGTGAAGGGTCTAGTGGTGCAACTTGCATCTTATCCTCGGGAAGAATTTGAAATTGGATGTTGTGATTGTTGATTGCCCTACCAAATGGGGTATGTTATTGTCAAGAAAGTGGGCTGCAAGTGTTGAGGGAGTGTCTAGATGAACATGTCTTTTCCACTATTCCCATTGAGGCCTTGTCAAGATCTATGGAGAAAAGAAGATGTTACATCTAATTGTGGATCCGCATAATGCTTCTTATTAAGTATTATTTATTGATGTTGATGTTGATAATTTTATTGGGTTTGATGATTGTAAGGAGAACAATATGGATCAGTCAAAGTTTCTTGAAAATGTAGGTTCTCCTCGACCTTGCTATTTGATGGAGCTTGCTCCAAAATTGGAAATGGTGTTGGTGTAATTCTAATTTCTCCTAGCTTGGAGGAGTTTGTTTTTTCCTTCAAGATTAATTTTGAATGTACTAACAACATTATGAGTATGAAGCCTTTTGTTGGGTCTAAGAATTGCATGGAAGTATGGTGTTAAGGATATTATTACAAAAGGATATTCGAGCTAGTTGTCAAAACAAATAAGAAAATTGTATACTACAAAAATCAGCAGATGAAATAGTACAAACATGTAGTTTGGGATCTAATTGAGATGTTTGATTCCTTCAATATTGTGCATCATGATAGAAGTTTCAATGCTATCTGCTGACAAGTTGGAATTTTGGAGTCAATATTTGGAGATTTCACCTTATTGTGAGTACAATATTGAAGTATTAACTAGGCTAGCTATCACTTGACAACATCAAGCATTCGCAAGTGTTTAATGATGATGCTCAAGTGCAAAGGTTCTTAAAAATCAAGGTGAGTTTGCAAATCATAATATTGATTGGGAACCAATGGTGTGTGTGTGATCTGAAGGAAGAGAGACTTTATTTGGAAAGGATATCATCCAATTGAAAACTAATACCATTCTAGAGGTCTTGTTGCACTTGAGTCAAATATTAACAATGTTGTTTGCATCATCAATAGAAACATGTCTTCCTCAAGGGATGTGGAAGAGCATAACTTGGCCACTAATGATAAACCAAGAAAATTTTGGTTGGGCAGTAAATCTAAAAAAAGAACAAAAACAGTCCTATGTTCAACTATTGAAGAAATATCAGGACTATCTTGCCTGTCTTATTCGGAGCTGAAAGCATACAAAGAATACTTGTTTCAGCATGAGATTCATTTTGGAAAAATTCCAAGCCCTTTAGACAAAATCAGAGGCCAATTAATCCACTCCTCTCCATGAAGATGCAAGATGAATTGAAGAAACCGAATGAGGAGGGATCATTCAACCCATAAGGTATTCATCTTGGGTTGCAAACCTTGGCCCTGTCGAAGAAAATGGAGACATCAGACTTTTTGTAGACTTTATAAATCTGAATAGATATTCATTGAAGGAAAATTATCCTTTTCCAAACATGTAAAACATATTGTAGTTAATAAATGAATCTGAATTGTTGTCTACCTTGGATGGTTTCTTTGGCTACGATCGGGTTGTTGTCAAGGAGTTAGAAATATTTAAAACTTCCTTTACCACTCTTGTGGGAACATATGTTTATGTAAGAATGCCTTTTGGACTTATGAATGTTGGAGCTACCTTCCAAAGAGCAATGGATGTTGGTTTTGCTGGTTATATAAATGACTTCATTGCAGTTTATCAAGATGATGTGACTATGTGATTGTGGATGTTGGTTTTGCTGGTTATATAAATGACTTCATTGCGGTTTATCCATAACATAAAGAAACAAGATTACTAGGTTTACGCCTATGAACAATATATTTAGAACATAACCTTATATTCATATTGATCATCATTCAGTAACCACATTACAGTCACAAGGGTCATAATGGACCAATGCATCAATATAGATATCTAGCTCATGTATCAAAAGTTGTAGTTAATCTCCCTAATTACATCACGCAGACCCATTCCCTAGATATGATAACATTCCTATAGTCCTCTAATGAGAACCACAACCAATATAACCTTATATTAATTCTACAGAGCTTCACCCTTCCATCCTCTCTATGATGTCCAACATATATATCTGATGGTGTCCCTCTAAATTTGTTATTCTTATTCTACCCAAGAATCTCTATATATAGGTTTATCACCCACCACCATGCCTTCGAAGTAGTAGATTGGTTTCCAAGTATCCATGTGGTCCTCCAATGAAGAATACTACTTTGATATGATCTCTCCACATTCTATAATGATGTCTTTCTGGATCCTTCCATCGTATGGAATATTCCTTTCTTGACCACCAAGTCATCAGGCTAGCACCTTATCCACTCCGCATGCTTAGTCAGGTCACGCTTTCCTCATGTGCTTCTTGGAATGCGAATATGGAAAAGTCCTTATACCCTTTGCTTTTCCTTGTGTAAAAGGTGGTTTCTACTAAACCCTTTTCTGTGTTCCTTCTTCTTATTGGTCTCACGCTCCCATGCACCCTTTGGCACTTAGCCAATATTCTGAGGCCCAACATCACCCCACACTAATCTTGTTCTTCATCCTCGGAAACATCCTTCCTTTAAAGAATAAAGAATAGCGGGACTCTAAATAGTTGGAACAAAGAATGAAGGAATGAAGAATGGAAGAATTAAATAATGGAGGAAAGAAGAAGAATATGTTTATTGTTGAAGGAGGAGTGGGAAATCCTTCCTTATATCTACCTCAATATTCTCCCAGGCATCTACTTCACCTTACGCATATTGATAGAGGTCACCTACTAGGGCGCTCACCTCTTCAAATTTTAGCTCATCCCCTTTAGCACTCATCGTATCAACAATCCCTTCCAGTTTTTTTCCAAGGTCATCTAGTGCATCCATCCTGTGGGTGATCTAGGGATATAACTCCTTCAACCGGTTTTTGATCGAGCCCTGCAAGGTCTCGATAGCTTCTAACTTCTTCTCCACCTCGGCTAGGATCTTATCCCACTCTTCCATGTTTCCCTTATTCTTCTCCTGAAACTCCTTGAGATATGCTTCATGTGTAGCAACTAGAATGCTTGTTACTCTATCTCTGTCAAGGTAGTTGTCATAAGCGCCTTCACTATCGGCGTGGTGACCTTCACATTGGCAATGATCTTAGTGTACTTGAGAAACTATATCCATAATGTTCTATTTTTCCTCCTTCTAGTGCACCGGTGCCTCTTCTACTCGACTCTAAAGTGAGTGGCCACCTATCTATGTTGAGGATGTGAGTTAAGTCTTCCAAGCATTGCAAGGTCAACTCGTATTTCTTCTCGGGTGGTGCTAGGTTTGTATGATTCAAGACTATAGCATATGTAATCATTTCTACATTTTTATAGACCTCACACACCTTCATCTTCTCCTTCCTTATCTCGTGCCTTAACCGTGCATTGATTAGATATTCCTTCTTCAAGTCCTTGCTTACCTCGGTGAGCTCCCCCTTCTTCTTCTCCAACTCCCCTTCCAAGAATCTCACCCTATCATTTCTTCCAAAAATTCTTGCCTCAACTTCAACTAAAACCTTGTTGAGCACATTACAGATTTACACATCAAAAAATTGTTGAGAATTCACCAATGGGTTTATTCCTTTAGTCTCAAAGCACTTTCATCATCTCTCCTTGGCTAAATTCAAACTCAAGCTCATTGACATGGGACTCAAATGCCCAAGATAGCATCTTTCTAGTTCGTGGGTATGCACCTTCTTCTTCAAATGAGGACATTGCTAGGATTTGATCTATTTGCATGATTCTCTAGAAGCATGCACGTAGCACTTTGTTTGGATCATAGATATAACTCATTCCCTACCCTTGTACTACTACCACGTTCTTCCCTCCTATGCACACAACCTTTAGAAATCTTACCGCTAAGTTGGGATCTCCACCCATGCTTCCATACTCCTTCCCTATGCTCTCTTCTTCTATCTCCTTGAGTATCTTGTCCGTGCTCCACTCTACTTCTTGCACCACTAAATTCTCTCTCTCTGCGGCATCTTATATCTACTCCTTGGTGAGGGGGGGTCCTTTGATCCTTCGTATTTACTTCTTCACTCCCCCTTTTCCTTAGGTGCCTTCTTCTTCTCCACCATTTCCCTCACTTATTTCTTCCTCCGAATTGTGTACACCATACACGGGATGATTCCAAACTTTTTCATCCTCATCATCATCTCTCTCACCTCTATAGGCCTGCAAGTTCTCCATCTCCTCGAGTTTTACTTCCCTGCTACCTTTTGTTTCTTCCTAGATGGGGATTCTTCCTCTTCCTCGCAGGTGATTCCCTTCGAGGTGACTCTTCTTTTTATGGAACTTCTTCCTCAGGTGTATTTTCCTTATCCTTGATGGGAGACTTCTTCTTGTGCGTTTATGTTCTTGGATTGGCACTGACTCTAGCACACCCACCAATTGTGTTGTCTACACACTTGGTTCTTTCTTCGGCCCTTCTTTCTCGTGGTATCTTCCCTTTCTCTCTTCTTTAGTGCAACCTTCTTCCTACCAGTGGGATCCTCAAGGATGGAGACATCATTCTCTAAGTAAGCACCCTTTTCATACTTGGGCCTAATGCGAGTATATTCTCATTATGACCCTTCCAACGAATTGGTAGTGTCAAGGGTTTTTTCATGCACACCTCATGGGAAACATACTTCTCCACATAGGCACACTTATTTGGATATACAATCTTCATTCGAAATTTGCGGTGGTCTGGTCCACCTCACTAAGGTCAAACCTTAGTATTTTGGCCTTCTTGAAATGGTTGACCCTTACTAGGAAATATTGTGCGGTGAGGGAGAAAGGTAGTTTGCACCATGGAATCTTAGTCTCATCCGTCAATATGAACATGCCAATGAAAAAATGATGATATACAACAAACTAAACTTTTCCATCTACAAACACAGGAAACTGTTCCAAAGTATTCTCCCTCTTCCCAAATGCATCATGCATTCACTTGTACCATTTCTCCAGGCATGCCTCGTGGGTGGTTTTCATGGTATCACAAGTGTATTTTTCAAACCTCTTCGCAGTGAAGGGTATTCATCTCAATACTCCCATACAAACTTATTTGGCCCATTAGGCACTCCAATATATGAGAAGACGATGGTGAGAAGAACATTTCTAAACATTATCTTATCCCCTTCGCACAATGCCGATGATATCTTCCGTAATATAGGTGGAAAAGTTGTAGATGGCTCCTTCTAAAATTTTTCGACACACATTCAACCATGCCTTGTTTATTTTTTTCCACCTCTCTTGACCATTCAACTTAGTAACCAAATACGTGGCCATCCTCATAAATGGGTCGAGATATATCTATGATATCAAAGTAGTGAGACCCCTTCTTATAGTCATAGGCCTGGACTATCTCCTTGATGGCCTCCTTATCCTCCAAGTCATCATCTATGGACTCCCCTTCAAAACCAGCCTATAAACTTAGAGATGAGTTGAGGAGTTATGTGCATTTTGCGGCCCTTAAAACATAAGTTGTCCTTATGCACACATGACATCAGCCATTGGTATAACCATTAAGGATTTCAAAAATATGTCAACTCATATAGTTTGATAAAGAACTCCTGGCCTTTCCTAACTTCATCATTGTGGATCGGCATCCTTTTGGTGTCCTCTTATCTATTGGATGAACCAGTTCTAATGCCATCTCCTTCTCTAGTAGTACTTGTGTGATGATTGTAGTTTCTCATGGACATCTTCCTTACGTGTGATACCCATTATTTTCCCCAAGAACACTCCATCTAGGTACTACATCTCTACATACCACTCCTCATTGAAACTAGTGGTGATAGTTTGTTTTCCCTTGCCCTTTCCCTTCTTTGGTGAAATGGTTGCCTTCTTTGGTACCATTTTTACTTGTCGGGTTAAAACCCAAACTATTCTTTCCCCTCTTCCTTACTCTTCTCAATCTTGTGGCTCAACTCCGTGAAAGAATTCTTCTACTCCCATGCCCTAGATGTAGAACCCTAACTTAGAAAATTCTTCCACAAGATGGCGTACTCCTTGAAACTTTCTTCCCTATGCCCATGTACTCCTTCCACTTTGGTTTGCAGATCACCCTAGTTATGCACTCATATTTCTATGATTCTTCCTTCACATAAATATTTCTCTTTGTGGATGCCCTAGTTCACAAGATCTCTTCAATATCGTGATAACAAGGTAAATAATAACGTGCCCGACCTCATACTTATAGATTTTTTCCTATCTCCCATAATAAATGCTATGTCACCCACCAATGTACTTAGCATTAAATTCAGATTTTTCCACCAAATCCGACCTTAAGCGCACTTATCAAACATGTGTGAAAAACCCTCTACAAGCTTCTAGGGTGAAAAAATCCTTCTTGACCAAAGAATTTTACACACATACTTGTAGTGTTGAAGGCACTTCTTCTATCCTTGACCTGATTTTTCCCTCACCTACCTCATGTTGTTCCTGCACTTCTCCTTTGTATGTGGTATTTGTTAATACCTTCTTTAACACCAACAATTCTTATGTCCACTATTTCCCCATGTGCTCTCCTACCTTATGCACTTTTGATCTTTCAATTTAGGCCATCACAACTACTACCAGCTTCTTTCTCTCTTTGTTCTACTCCACCCCACACTAAAATAGATGTGTGGTCCTCTATGCATACACAACCTTAGAAAGTAATGTGGTTACTAGTGCACAAGGTGTAAAACAAAACAAACAGAAAGGAACAAGCAACGAGAAATGGAAACATAAGAAAAGAAATGCATTAAGGAAAATTCTAAGCTAACTGGAAATATTGCCTTATTTACAAACACAAGGAAGACTTATTTATAGTAGGGCTTCAACTTACTCCCGTTGAAATGGCCAGGTAGCCTCGTTGCATCCAAAGTGCTTGTAATTGGCATGTGTCCGAATCAAGGATGTATGAGATGATATATGGTCCCAACCAATGGCCTTTTAATTTCCCAGGATGGCGCAGAAACTTGGAATCATACAACAAAACTATACGCCCAATCTGCAAACTTTTTTTATTGATATGACAATCATTCCATGCCTCTTGGTTGGCCTTTTCAGTCTTTTGACTCCATCTAGCAAGTGATTGCCTCTCGTCTAACCGCATTAACTTATAAATCATCTCTTCAAGTGCTTGTTCATCAAGCAAATCCTCCTACACATGCTATACGAAATGATGGTAACATGAATTCAGCTGGTAATATATCTTTGTAATGCCCACTTCAAATTACCACTTGAGACAAGAAACAAACTAGGGTTAGATGGGAAAAAATTAAGGAATAATTTTTTTTTTATTAGGAGAGTCCACAACTAAGTTGCAAGACATCGATTTGCACTAACGGAGTTCGAAACAAGGTCTAATTACCAAATACACATTTTTCCCATTTTAAATTTATAACAAGTTCACATGGTTTCAATTGTAAGGTTACATATTTTACTTAGCTTTAGGGAGAAATTTACCCCATGTCTACTCTCTTAACAGTGCCTGAACTTCAACTAGATTTTCTCACATTAAGATTTATCAAAACTTTCCTAAATTATGCTCATTTGATATGAAATTCTCTCACCTTTCCAACCATATAAAGAAGTCCTCCTAACTCCTTGTAGAACTCCAGTTATGGTCGGGTGGAGTTTTAGGGGGAAATTTTCCCTAGGGAGGTCTGCGGGATTAGGGAGAAATTTTTCCCTTAGGGCGGATTGGTGGAGCGGGGAGGAAAATTGGAAATTTTCCCCCACTTTGGCACAAAGCACAAAACATCTCCGCATGCCCGCGGGGTCGATGAAGCAAGACATGTGGCGCACCCCCGATTGGCGAGGCGAGGCGGTGTGGACCGGTGGGGTGAAGAAGGATTTGGAGATTTGGGTGAAAAACCAAATGGAAAAATTTCTCACATGCCTCCACCAAGGAGAAAACTTGCACCACATGGCACTTCCCATGCCACGTGTCAAACTCTTATTCATCATGGGGATCACGGGTCGGCGGAGCAAAAATGGACGAGGAGATTTTGGGGATTAAAATCCCAAGGGAGAAAATATCTCTATGCCCCCGCCGATGCCTAAAGTGCCACATGTCAGCACATGGTTGGATGGGGTTCAAAGCGGAGAGGTGAGGAAAATTAAAAAAATCCCAAAACCAAAAGTCAAATTTTCCAAAGGAAAATTTTCCTCTGTGCCCTTGCGCGTGCTCCAGCTGCCACGTGGCGTCCCGTGATTCGATGTGGGCTGACGGAGAGGTGGAGAGAAGTCAAAAAAATTTGCCAAAAGAGGGGAAAAAAAGGTAAATTGGTTTCACATTGGGCCCGTGCCTCCAAGGGGACACGTGTCGACACCCTATTGGCTGCGGGGGTGCGGGTCCATGGGGAAAAATGTGAAAATTTTCCAAAGACAAAATTTTCAAAAAATCTAAGTCTTCAAAAATTCCGCCCCTCAAGATGCCACGTGGCATCACCTGATTGGATGAGAGGGTGGCGGGGCCGTGGAACTTTTTAAGAAATTTTTCTAAAGTTCAAAGTTTAAATTTTCTAAGGTTGAATTGATTTATTTTTAATTTGGGATGGCCATTTTGAAGTAAAACTTCAAATGGCCATAAATTTTGATAGGGAACTCCATTTTGAGAAAACAAGGACTTTCTAGAAAGCTTTCAGAATCCTCTTTACACAGGAGTCATCAATTTTTATTTTTGATAAATTTTTAAGGGTCAATTTTTAGAAAAAATCTGCAGGGTTTTTAATTACATAACTGGCAGTTTTTCCTAACTTACAAGTTTTGTTCAATTTTGATTTCCTTTCTCCTCAACATGTAAATTGAACATGGAGGGATGATCATGGGTGTGTTAAAGAGTGTTTTCCAGGTTCAAATTATGGATTGGGTTGCAATTGATATATTTTGCATCTTTTGACAGGAAATCTATTATGCAAGTTTGGAATTTTTGTTTGATGAAGTCTTTGATAGTCATATTAATTGGTTGAGTTTCAAAAAGGTTCCTTAAACATTGAAACATCTAACTTTCATTGTTTCATTTCTTGATTTAATTATAAATCTGAACTATGCTATTATTGGACTTTTTAAATGCCAGAATTAAAATTTGAAACAAAGATCCTTTTCCAATGAACTTGTAAACAAATGTGCAACTTTTAGTTATGGAAAACATGTCAAATTTCTTTCTCAACATTCAATTGATTCAACACCCACTTACATTCAATATGCAGAGTTGATTTCAATTCTAAAACTCATTTCAAATATCCAATTTCTGTCATTTCTTTTTTATATACGTGTTCTCTTTCTCAAAACAAATTTACAAACTATATCAATCATTAAAATTTCAACACAACAATGCAATTGGGAAAAGAAGATATTTCTTTCATTGATCTCCAATATCAATATACAATTTAACTCTTTCTTTGAATTCCAATTTGAAACTTACAAACTGTATGATGTTCTTTTTCCAAAACAGAGAGAGGAAAAGTGACTCTTCACATTTTGAAATACAAAATATAGGATATCATTTACATTGCTCAATCAATTACAACTTCCAATTACAATGTAAACACTTCACATTTCAATATCAATACATTCATCCACTAGAAGTGGGAAAGGTTACAATGACATTTTCTCAAGGAAAGAAGACTGTCAAAACTATTTTCTCCAAGCTCCAAACAAAAACATGTTGATTTCTTCATCTTTTATCTTTTGATCACAACAAGGAAGGGGGAAAGGCAATGCTCTCCACCCAACCAAGATACCCAATGGGTAAAGAGAAGCCATATTTCCCCATTGGCCCCCAAGCCCCAACCATATTGAAATGGAGCATGAAACCAACACATGGAAATAAAGGCTTCTATCACAAACAAGCAACACTCACATTACACAAGAACAACAAAAGCATAATTTAAAACAAAAAGTAGTTCCCAACTGCATTTAAAAACAATCATACAACACATAGGCTTGAACAAGCAAGCCAAACAAGAGCAAGAGCTATGGAGGTCTCCTTATGCCTCCCTTGTTGAAATTTGGGCATCCACCAAAACAACCTACCAAAATCATAACAAAACCCATAAACCTTATCCCTCCTCAACCCCTCCTTATCCCTCCTCCAAATTTATCCCTTATACGCCCCCCCCACAAAAGTAAGAAATGCAAGCATATTCTTTTCCTAGGTGGATCCCAAACCAACATTCCCTCCACAAAGAACAAGTGCTAATGGCAAATCCCTTATCCCTCCTCTGATAAACCTCATAGTCTTCTCTCTACACCATGCCCTAAGCATTCTACCCATCCATCTAAGAATGAAAACACAAGGCCATTCAAAAATGCATGCAAATAAAGGGGAAAACAAAAATTAAATGGATAAGAGCCTACCTCTCCATAATGGAGATTTGTGTTCCAAAATAGCAGTTCTTTGATGATCAAATGCAGTCCCAAAACAACAAATGAAAAGCATGCAAATCAATCCAAGCTCCTTCCACAAAGCAAGCTCCCAATGCAAGAGAAAATTGACCCAAGAGAGCAATGACAAAGTTTCAACAACCCCAAATGAGGAGGAATTCAAATTTTTAAAGGAGAGGGTGGAAGAGGATGATGTGGATTCCAAGTGGGATGCCACATCATTTTTCCTCATTCCCCAAGAGTGCAATCAACATCAACAACAAATCACCATTAATGGAAATGACAAAATCACTTACATACACAACTTCAACCCATACTCCAAAAAGGAATGCATTAAAAATTTGTAAGACAAGTGCAATCAATTCTTACACAAAATCATATCAAAATGCAATAAAAAGGATTGATTTTGACTCCAAAGCTATAATCATGGTTGGTGGAGGTTTTTGAGAGGTGTGGGACAAGTTTAACTTGTCCCACAAGCCTCCAAATTTGTCCTTCAAGGCCAAATTCGAATTTCAAAGAGGATGGAGTGTTTGACCTTCCAAAATCTGCCTTACAAACTCTTACAAATTCTTACACATCCTTACATGGTAACTTACACACTCTTTTACATTCTCTTACACTTGCATTAATATCTATGACATTTATTTATTACAATCTTTTATAAAGATTTATTTATTTACCACATGGTTATACAATATATAAATCAGATTTCATTATCAACCAAGACAATAACATTTAATTTATATTCCACATCCCAATTAATTTAATTAAAATTTAACTATATGACTCTCACATTATACTATCACATTTAAATTAATTAAAAGAAAGAACACCTTACAAATAAAAATACACACAACAATAATAAAAGGGAACATACAAATAAAACACACATATCCCATGGTCACAATAATGGAAATCCCCCCCCCATGGGAAGTCCTAACATAACACAACACACAAATCAAACACAGTTTCCATGGTGACCTTGTTGATTTCACACTGAATTCCAATATGGTTAGTCTCCAGTCCCCCAACATTGTTGTGATTTTTACCTGCAAAATAACAATACCTCCTTCATCCTGTGGCCATTTGAACATCCAAAATGATATAAGCACATATAATTATTAAATCCAAATCACAACAATATCAAGAATTTAACATTTATCATTTAAATTCAATTTGCAACTATATCATCATCCAATAGATCTCTATACTAGAGCTATTCATAATATCAATGTCACATGTCTAAAATCAACATCAATAACCTGTCCATGTCAACCAGTATATCATCATCCAGATAATAATAATAATGTCTCAATGATCATCAAGCATAATAACTGAATCCAGATCCATATTAATCCATAGTCTATCATCTAACCATCATACTAAGCAAAACATAATAATGTCCATAGTATTCCATGATCTAGCATATACACATCATACTACATCAAAACATAATAATGTCCAAAATATGATCAAAAGTGTCAGGATCAATATCTAAATAGTGTCAAAGGAGAGTGGGCACTACAATCTTTCACACTAAACACCAATTGAAATAGTGTGGAATTTTTCAACCTTTTGTAGGTTGTCTTATATTCCCATAGAGCAGGTTGATAGCTTATTATCCCAATCCTGTCTTCCAACATCACAAATTTTACTTGTGGGTGATGAGGAGTAGTCTTGTGATGAGTCACCATGAACTCGCTAATAGAATCCTAACCGTTTCATTCATAAAATGTGTTCCCTATCACTATTCAAGCTCAAATAACATACATACCTACCGATTATGTTCTCCCATAAGAATCTAGTAGATCTTGCAGCATTGAAATCCCTTATAGGTGTTACCTATGCCCATCTTGTTAATTAATCAGTGCAAGTGATGATATAACATGAACTAGTCCTTCACGTGGCTAGTGAAATAGGTCGTACAAAATCAATTACTCATTTTTCAAATGGTTCAAAGCACTATCTATTGGTCGTAAGGGAATTTAATCCCTCCTTCTAGGTTTTCCAAGGCACTGGAAATGGTCATAAGCCTTGCAAAACTCAATACAATCCTGGTAGATACTCTCCCACCAAAGCCTTGCAAGTAGAATCTTCCGTGTGGTTACATTTCCTACATATTTTCCTCCTACAATCCCACCATGTGCTTCCTCTATGATTGCAACACACTCGTGTTCTAATACACATCGGTGCAAAACCTCATCATGACCTAACTTGTACAAATCTCCACTAATCAACATGTAAGGCATAACGCGCATGTATGCCAATTGCTTTCTCTCCAAAGCCTTCATTCCTTCGGCACCACACCTATTTTAAGAAACACTATAATATCCTCTAAGTTAGAGGGCTCAAGCCATAACCTAAATAGTTGTGCATCGGCATGGTATTTTCAATGCTCTACGTGTCCTCCCTAAGTCAATTCTTGATAAATGATCAGTCCTAAATTACTCTTTCCTAGTTTTACCACAACTAAAAACTTGAATTCTTGAAATAATAGGACCCAAAAGCATATGCACCCTTACAAAATGGTCTTTTCACCAAGTACTTCAGTTCCATGTGGTTCATGTAGAATATGAATGGTGTTGTCGATGAATCTTGCCTAAATTTATACTGACACATAGATCATTGATAGTGCCTCATGCTCAGTAGTTGTGTAAATTTGTTTTGTTGGTGTCAACTTCCTATTGGAAAACAAAAGGGGTGATCAAAAATCCCCTCACCAGGTTATGCTAGTACTTCTCCAATGGTTGTTCCTGAGGCATCAAAATGCACATAGAAGGGCTTATCCCAGAAGGAAAGCATAATATGGGTGTAGTGACAAGCCTATCTTTCAATGTGTCAAACACCTTCTATTGCGCCTCTCCCCAGTGAAAGGAACTCTTGTGTTTAAGAAATTCCTCCAAGGCATGGCAATCTTGGCATATCCCTTAATAAATTTCATGTAGTACCTACTACATGCATAAGGAATCCACGCACAACACTCGACTAGTAGGCTCCCCAATCTCATGATAACTACAACCTTGGAGGGATCGACCAGTACAAGCCTTCCTTACATATAGTATGCCCCAAAAAGGTTCCAAATGGAATAACAAATACACATTTCTTAATGTTTATGGATATCCACAACTACCGAAATCTCTCAAACATCATCCTTAAATTGTCACAATGGTCTTTTACTAGCCCATACATAGTCCAATCATCCGGGTAGACTTGAAAAACTTATGGATGAAGTCTTGAAATTCTTGTACCATGATGCGTGAGACGAGAATAGGTGAATTATTCGATCCAAAAGGCATGACCATGTAGGCAAAGCTTCCCCATTCGGTGGAAAATTTGTCTTTCTCTGGTCTTCCTTTCGCAATCTTGACTTGGTGATACCCTAAGAATCCATATGTGAAGGAATAGACTTTGCGTCCGGCCTACGCATTCAAGTCCTGTAATCAACACATCTTTATCCTTTCATCCTTCTTAATTTTTATGACCATTGGACTTACCCATTTTGATTCCTCCACAACCTCAATGATGCCTAAAAGCGATCATCTTATCTATCTCCTCCTTGACGATGCACGTGTAAGTTTTGATTCACTCGATAAGGTCTCTTCCAAATTAGGTGCACACCTTCCTTCAACTTGATCCTCATTTCCCCAAGGAATGGTGAACTCCTTTGAGCTCATGGTACCTATTTTATATATCTTGCCCCGGTAGATATAGACAAACAGGAGAATATGGGAATCAAAGAGACTCAAACCCCAACATTTATCGCGTCACCAATAGCCGAAGGCGCAGGTAAAGGCGCATGAAAATGGATGTCGACATGTAAATGGATGTGCCAAGGTGCAGGTAAAGGGCGCATGAAAATGGATGTCGACATGTAAATGGATGTGCCAAGGCGCAGGTAAAGGGCGCATGAAAATAGGTGTCGACACGAAAATGGATGTACCCATGGCGTAGGTAAGAGGCACATGACAGAAGGTGTCGACACGAAAATGGATGCGCCCATGGTGTAGGTAAGAGGTGCATGACAGAAGGTGTCGACACGAAAATGGATGTGCCCATGGCGCAGGTAAGAGGTGCACGACAGAAGGTGTCGACACGAAAATGGATGCGCCCATGGCGCAGTAAGAAGGTGCATGACATAGAGTGTCGACATGGAAAAAGTTTCACCCTTGGCATAGGCAAGTGGCGCATGACATAGAGTGCCAACATGGCAAATTCGCGCCCTTGGCGTAGGTAAGTGGCGCACGACACAGAGTGTCGACATGGCAGAAAGTCGCGCCCTTGGGCGCGGGTAAATGGCGCACGACACGGAATATCGACATGATAGAATCCATTCCTTGGTGCACATAAGGGTATGTCGACATGAATATGGATGTGCCTATGGCGCACCTTCGGGAGGCGCAACATTTTGAGCAACGGCAGGAAGCAAACCCTAGCGTAGATATTCAGATGGCCATAACTTTTCACTGGGGAGCTCGGATTCATGAAAGGTTGGAATTTTCGGGAAAGCTTACGAGGTCCTCTATCCAACTACTACTAGATATATTTAATTGGGTGAGAAACGAATTCTTAAAAATGCAAAATACAGATTCGCCACTTTTTGGGTTTCTTTAGGGTTCTCACCTACCACCATAATGAGATGAATTAAATGTAACCTAGAGGTGGTTGGGGTAGATTTGGAATTCCTCTCTCTTTTCTCTCTCATTCTTCCTATAAATTATAAGGAGGGATTATTTCTAAAGGTTGGACATTCTTGTTTTGCCCCTCCCTTCTTCTCTTTGGCAGGTGAATTTGTGGAGTTCAAACCTCCCATTAAAAATTGTAATGCAACTTTGCCTCCTAGCATTTTGTAGTGTGTTGTATCAATCTTTGGAGAAAATTAATGCATGTCTTTGGATAATTCTCAACACTCTCTATGTTCATTTGCATCCTCTTGATCTTTCCTTTGTGAAATCTGCTATCTGTGCATGATCTTGCATTACATTTTAATGGTCTGTGTTTATTGGCAAGATAGGTGTTCTTCATTCCTCGGTGCATCACCTTTGTAGTTTAGGTTTTATTTTATGCATCTTCTTACCCTGTCTCCTTGGAAAGTTAGATTAGGTTTTTGAGTAAACCCTCTGCATTTTTTCGTGTGCATCTGAACAGAGGAATAGGAACCAGCCTTCATCCGGAGAGCTTTTCCGATTTCGCAAGGTCCACACTTGGGAAAAGCTCCATGTTATATAATCGCACCGAGAGTCTCAACCCATCGAGTTGCAAACATTCGGGGTGCTGCGATTCGCCATCAACAAAGTACCAGCGTGGGAACAAATTCTAAAACACGTGCAATAGATCAATGATCTTGGAAAATTATTTCTCCGATCAATAATCCCTAATGATAGCTTCCTTAGGTTCTTCCTCGACCCAATGTTAACCTTATTTTTCTTTAAAGGTTCATGGTAGGCATGTGCTTTCTCATCAGCGCTATCCATGACTTCGCGTGTACCTAATGAATAGTTAACATCTAGACTCTCTATTTATTTTGCATCTATCAAATAAACAATTTTTCCTTTTATCTTTGATATGCACACGCACTCAAGTTGTATCTCTTGATTCATCTTCATCAAAATGTGTCTCTAAACTAGGTTCACCCAAAAAAATCCATTATCCTATCTTCGCCATGGCTCTATCTCCCATTGTAAGGTGCTTGATAACTTGCGCAATGCCTTATCCACTTGATGACTTGGTACTCGATACTTGAAAGATTAAATGAGATCAGCAATTAACTCCTACCAATTCCCTATCGGACGGAATGCCTCTGAGTGAATGTACCATGTGCGTGCATAGCCTTGTAAGGTGGAATATAGATTATGCACCCATAGCGAAGGTGGTAAATCTTTTGTACCTTTTATCCAGGCCTTTTCACATGCTTTGACATGAAATGAGGTGGGTTTTTGCCACAGTAGTATTGTATGATAGTGGGTGCATTGCTTCTAGAGAACCTAATAGAGAATGTGACTCTCACCTTATGTCATTCTAAGAGACTCTCATGATGTGTATCCCACCAACATGCTATAGTCCCAAGCAGGTTATAGCTAAGCATTCCTCTTATCGTTCTCATTTTTTCCACTCATCCTCGGTTTCTCGTAAGAATCATCGGGTTGGATCCCCTAGAGTAACTTGGCAACTTCTTCCCTCCGAGGTGCTTGGACTGAGCACACCTTTATTACCCTTGTTACATATCCTCTCAATTGTTTCCCAACTAACTCATAAGTCCCATGTTCCCAATTATCACATGCCATGCTAGTTGTATCACTCATAGACTGAGCATCTTCAAACTAGATAACTCATTCCATAGGATGAATTATCTCGGGCTCTCGATAGATCGCACATATGTTCTATCAAGGACTTCTTCTCCCAAGGGCTCAAGTATAGGGCATTGATTTCCCATCTGTCAAAGGGATGATGACCCATTCCTCCTTGTTCTCAAAACTTATATACCCCTTGTTAAACCATAGGTTGGCATTGTTTTGTAACACCAGGGGCACCAAGTAATGTTGGAAAGTTATCCACCTCAGCTAACACCAAGACTTCGAAGTCTCCAGTGAACTTGGCCCCTTGAATAGTGATAACCGCATCCTTTAAGACACTAATGGGAATTTCCTTTGTCTTGTTTGCCATATACAACACATTCAAATATGGTTGTAATGTGGGCCTTCCCATTTGATGCCATGCATCCAAGGTGAGAACATTGAATTTCATGCCTGTATCGATCAGAATATTTCTTAGAATCCATCCATCTATAACAACATTTAAAGTGATCTCTTTGTCATAGTCAAGGCTATGGGGAGGAAGGTTAGCATGCTAGAACCTTCCTCTTGTGCTCTCTTCCAACATGTGATACCTTCTCTTGTAACCATTCTCCTAGCAAGGGAATGATATTCTCTTGCCTTAACATCTTACATACTTTCCTAACCTCATATAGATCTTTCACGAAGCCTCAACATTCTTCCTTTTCTCTAATTGCCTTGATTTCTCCTTCACACACTAGATCTCTCCTTGCAAACTCCAAATCATGTCCACAGTCTCTTGATATACCTCCTTTTGTTGAGTATGGTATGGATACCTCCCATGTACTACTTCTTCTCTTGTAACCAGTGTTATTTGTCTTGGTATCTCCCTAGCATGCACGGCCTCTACTTGTGTCGTCACCGGTATAGGTTCTAGTCACGACTCACACACAACTCTCAAAGCATCCATTATGAGTTGGCCTTCTTTATGCTTACCATCCCAAAGCACCCTTGTATTTCTCGGTGTTATTGGCTCATGTGTTTGAACAATTCAGGGAACTCTTTATACTTATGTTTCTTTCCGCACCAAGAGCATTACAATAGATCAGGATAGTCATGCTTATAATGCTCTGTAGACCCATGTTATAACAGGTTCCTCATGTGAACTCACCTCTTCCTCCATGGTTGCTATGACCACAAAATCCTCCGTGGAAACCTCTTACGTGCACTCATCCATCATCGTGCGCCCTCATGCGGGTGATCATCATCCTTGGAACTTCTTGCAAGGCTGGTTTGGTGCACACCAAGATCAATGGCATCATGTATCTGGTCAATTAGCCTATAATATTTGGTATCGTAGGTCGTAGAGGTACATATCTTGCAATAGTAAGGCACATTCTTGTGGATCGCACATTGTAGTAGTGAAACCTACTTGAATCAAAGCATCCCCATGGAAAATCTCTGAGTCTACTACCATGGCACATACCAATTTCTGGAGGCAACTGTCCTTTATATGCCCTAATATTTCACAATCTATACACCAAGACCACTACAAGTCTCATGCACTACGTTTGTAGATAGCTTCTCCAACTACTTGGAAATTGCAGCAATTGAGCTTCAAGAAAGGGACTAACACCGTGATCAATGCTTTTAACAACCTCATCATGTAGGGTAACCTCTAAGGCTTTGTTCGAGTCTATGAATTTCTTGTGCAAAAGAATTCTTCTAAATGGTGTTATTAACCCTCTAACAAACCATTGAGCATGTCGAGAAGGGTGAATATCATAGGATATTTTTGACAAGATATTTTTGAACCGCGCATCATATTCCTGTACACTCTCTATCCTTCTTTATTAGATTTCCTTGAGAACATTGATTCTCTTTTTCTCAAACTCAGGGATATGGAACTCTACTAGGAAGGTTTTTTCGGTGCAAAGTGTAATCCACCACCGTCGATGGGGCTTATACTTCTGGTACCAGCTATGTGCAAGCCCTTGCAACATTATTACAAACTAACTTACCTTCCACTCTAGGGTAGTGATCCCCTTCATGTGCCATAGTAATTCACACTTGTGCACATGCTCTGCAACATCCTCAACACCCTTGTAATCTAGCAGGTGCAAAGACATCTCAAAAAATATTTTTAGAGTTGGATGAGGCCCTTGTCTGCCTGATCCAAAACCTTGATTCCCTCCGGTGTTTCTTGCACTAGATCCACCTCCAGATCCACTAGGTCTTCCTCTTGTACCTAGTAATGGTCTGAATCGATTGCACCTAGTGTTCCCTATGTCCCATATGCGTGCAAAGGATGACAGTTTGTGATACTCCTCCGCTACTAGACATGTATCCCACACCACTACCATATGTGATACCCAAACTCGATGCAACCTAAAATTTACCAATAATAACCTAGACGCATTGGCACATCACTCGGCCCTAGGCGAGAACTCACCGAAGTGCACAAAGGTACCAGGCCCCTCCTTAGAGTTGTTTGTGTAGGATGCAAACATGATGAAGGGTTAATGCATTCAGATCCATAAACAATATACACTTTACATAAAGCATATTCATGGATTAAATGATAAACATAATGAAATTATCCATGTAATAACTAGTTACAGTCATGTTTGACTCCATTATTCATCCAATAGAATCCATTATATTAAAACACAATAAACATAGAAGCTTCTTACAATAAGTAGTACCATAAGTTCATGTGCACATCAGATCTGGTAGCATAACTTCACAATAGCTCATACATAGTCCTCTCTTAACCTACGTAGATTACTACATATTTATAAGGGTGGGGACTTTCCCTTCACCGCTTACATAATTCCCAAAATAGGTCGCATGCTAAAAATAGCCATGCACCTTTACAATAATAGACACACATGCAAGTGCACTAATAATAGATCTCTTCTAGTTAACTGGTAGTGGTAATCCTATTATTAACTCAAACTCATGAAAATCACTTGGTAGATGTTCTTCCAAAACTAGCTTTTTGTAAGACACAAGTTTTCATCTAGTTGTGTGCCCCACATGTTACCTCCAAAATATCTCATAACCATGAAAATGGCTAAGTCCAGATTCATTTTGTCTTCCACGCATGCTTCTTTCCCTATTCTTCCACACCTTCAAATATGTCTTGCTACCATGTGTGAATCTTCTATGTACCTTCTTCTTAGTGTCATACTTTTCATGCTCAACAAAATATATGTACTTGTACTTTTCCCAAAAATACCTCCAATCACAATAATTTTTGTGTGTTCATAGATGTCTTAAACAATAAGTTATACCTCTTAGGTGCAAATCGGTCACTTCCACCGATACCAACTAGGTTAGCAATACTTGTTTCTTGATTTGGAAAATGAAGCGCAAGGGTCGAGTCACCAGGTGGGTTTCTCTCCCATGTTTTCCAAGATGGGGTAGCACAGACTACTTAGGTTCCACGTCCTCTGCATTAAACTCAATTCCTTCCCACAATGTATTCCTCTATAGATCCATCACTCCTATAATCTCATGTTGTCTAGCCATTTCCCTTTCACGAGCTTCACTATACTTGAATTGTCTCTCTTCCATCTCCTTTTCAGCCACAATGTCTTCCATCTTCCTCCACCCTACCTTCCTCACCCAACACTCATAGAAGCTTAGCCAGACCATAGGTAATGCCTCCAAACTTAATCTAATAATCAATATCTTCATAGCCAACGGGATAGCTCACAAAAATGATCCTCTAGGTTCCCTTAGAAACTCAAAATTAGCAACCTCACGGACGGGTATATGTAGACATGGCATATTCCATGGTATAACTGGTTAGTACTCTTTTCCACTAGTGATCAACAATACTTCTCCAAGTTATATTTGCATCGTGCAGCCTCTAGTAATCATCTTGGGTCCATACACATGATCTATAGTACTAGCTTGATCTAGATGCATATGTTGAAAGCCATTCATACAATTCTACTAGAAAATAAAAAAATAAGGTCTCATACAACTCATGATATAGGTGTTCTTCTACCCATCTACATGCATAAAACTTAGGTCTAGTACTAAATCTTTGAGCAAACTCATCCTCCATGCTCTTAAACCATGCTTCGACACTTTCAGGGTTAAGCACTTTGTCATCACGTGTCAAAGGAACAAATATTTAGCCATCCCTCACAAACAACTTCAAAAAGAGGTCCTAGAAATGGAACCAAGATGTAGTCAATTTTATGCCCTTAGAATAACCTTTCAATCCCATGCACATCATCCTATCACCCAAAAGCGTTGGGTGCTCACCCAAAAGCATGCGCGAGCACCGAGCCCCTCCTTTATGTGAGCATTGTGAGGAGATATTTCCATTGATGATAGATTAAGTGCAAAAGAACAAATGATCATGCATGCATTCTGAAGCATAGGATGAGTTATTATACCAACATACTCATTCAAATAACAAGAGAAACATCATACATATAGTAGATTTGATCCATAACATAAAGAAACGACACTAGGGTTTACGCCTATGAACAATATATTTAGAACATAACCTTATATTCATATTGATCATCATTCAAGTAACCACATTACATTCACAAGGGTCATAATAGACCAATGCATCAATATAGAGATCTAACTCATGTATCAGAAGTTCTAGCTAATCTCCCTTATTACAAAAATTGTCACATACCCATTCCCCTAGATATGATAACATTCCTATAGTCCTCTAATGAGAACCCCAACCCCTAGAACCTTCTATTATTTCTGTAGAGCTTCACCCTTCCATCCTCTCTATGA
This sequence comes from Taxus wallichiana var. yunnanensis, assembly GCA_018340775.1. Taxonomy (NCBI): domain Eukaryota; kingdom Viridiplantae; phylum Streptophyta; class Pinopsida; order Cupressales; family Taxaceae; genus Taxus; species Taxus wallichiana. Next base: position 986,864,591 of record CM031240.1, read on the forward strand.
TGTCCAACATATATATCTGATGGTGTCCCTCTAAAGTTGTTCTCCTTCTTCTACCCAAGCATCTCTATATATAGGTTTATCACCCACCGCCATGCCTTCCTAAAGTAGTAGATCGGTTGCCAAGTGTCCATGTGGTCTACAATGAAGCATGCTTGCTCTGATCCAAGCTCTCCACTTTATGTAATGATGTATTTCTAGATCCTTCCATCACATGGAATATTCCTTTCTTGACCACCAAGTTGCTAGGTTGGCACCTTATCCACTCTGCATGCTTATTTAGGTCACGCTTTCCTCATGTGCTTCTTGGAATGCCAAATATGGAAAAATCTTGATACCCTTTTCTTTACCTCATGTGTGTTTCATGGTTTTTTCTAAACCCCTCTTAAACCCTTGTCTTGTGTGATTTTCCTATGCACCCTTTTTCTTATTGGTCCCACGTGCCCACGCACCTGCTACGCCCTTAACTTATTGCTTGTATTAGGATATGAGTAGCCAACTTGTGGCTTACCATATCATTTTATTATATCATTTATACTTTATCATGCTTAATAGGTCAGCCTTGGTGATGGCCATAGCATATGAATAGTATATATAGGGGATTGTAGGTAGTAGTTCATTATCATTTGAGCATTTGAGTCTTATTATATGGTTTGGAGGTTGCCCCCTCGAAGTGGCGAAGCTATTATAATTGCATATTGAGATCATTATTCTGAAATATTGTGTTATTTGGTGTTCTATTGCTGCTCATAATCTGAATTATACAAGTAATTTCATTACAAGTGGTATCAGAGCTGCGATCTGGGCCAAAATTAGGGTAAAAACCCTAATTTTTTTGTTTCCACAATATATTTCAAACCAGAGTGAATTGGTGGGAGATATTTTTACCAGAGTTGTGAAACATTTCAAGTAAGGTTCCCTAAAAATTTTAGAATTTTTTGATTTATTTTTCACAAGTTATTACAAATTTAGGGTTTTTCATAAAATCACTCCCTAGGTTGCAAATTGTGGAATTTTTTCAAGTTCTTTACATTTTCAGTAAATATTTCCAAAAACTAGTATTAGTATCTTCTATATTTTTTTCCTGTTCGGTTGAATTTTATCAAAAATATAAACCCTAAGGTTTGATATCATGGCGGGGCCTTCCATAAGAGAAAAAAAGAATCCAATTACTCCGGGTAAAACCCCAAATAAACATGGGATATTGATTGAAGATATGGAGTCGAGAAGGGTAAATACTGATTCCTCGGACTAGGGTTTACCTCGAGTTGATCATAAGGTGATCCAACTTGAGTATGAGCTGCGAAATGTATAATATGAGATGGCCTCTAAAGGAGACATAACCCAAATCAATCATTAGTTAGATGATATCATGTAACATGTAAAGGGTAAACAGCATGGCCCAAATCTAGCCCATATCAACCAAGGAGGATCTTCGGTTCAAAATCATGGACAAAATAACCACGTTGGATCACTTTTCAGCCCAATCAGAATCCAACTTATTCACAACCATAGAACATGATGCTGAAAGTGGATATGCACAAATTTGATGGTAAAGATCCACTAAATTGGATAAATAAAATGGATAACTTCTTTGAGCTACATCAAACACCATCAGGAAAAAAGGTGACATTGGTATCCCTATATCTTGAACTAGACCAATTCGTTTGGTATCGATGGTTATGTGCTTAGAGGCTAGAAGAATGGTCTCGGTGTCACTTAGACAATTTTACCGAGGAGTTGCAATTGCACTATAGTTCAAGTGTTTCAGAGAACTACTTTAGTTAATCAAAGCAAATTTACGACAAATAGGATTAGTCAAAGATTATGTGCATCAATTCCGAGAACCTATCCTTAAGGGTGGAGAATATGCGGAAGAGAATCTGAATGACCTGTTTCTTAGGGGTCTTAAGGACCACATCAAGCATGAGGTATGTATGTTTAATCCACTCAAGCTTTCTGATTCTATTATCATGGCATGTTGAGTAGAGGAAAAAATTCTTTGTAGTAGGAGGCCACCTTTCATTAACACTAGAGACCGTAGTATCTTTTCCCCTTCATTTTCTAGGCCAATTAGACTGACTCCTCAACAAATGGAAGAAAAGAGAGCAAAAGGATTATGTTTTAACTGTGATAGAAAATATGGACCGGGACACAAATGTGCTTTGATAAGAAGTTGTTCTATATTGTGAGTTAATGAGGATGATGAGGATGCTGAAATTATAGGAGAGTTGAGGAACCGGTAGAAGATAAAGTAGAGGATCACCAAACTACAATTTCTTGCCATGAATTATGCAGTATTAGTACTCCTCAAACACTCAAGGTTATTAGCTATCTCAAAAATTAGAAGGTGCAGTGTTGATTGACTGGGAGTACTCATAACTTCATAAATAGTAAGTTAGCTGCCCGCCTCAATTGTTTTATTTACCCAGCTCCAGAAATGCAAGTTATGATTGCGGATGGTGGGAAAGTCAAGTGCATAGGAAAGTGTCATAGTATCAAGCTTTATATGGGAAACTACATGTTAGACTCACCTATGTTTTCTATTTCTATGGGAGGGGCAGATATTATTTTGGGTGTCCAATGGCTCACAACCTTAGGTACTATAGAGATGAATTTCTAAGAATTGTTCATGTGATTTCATTCAGATGGAAGGACAATACAATTGAATGGGATGGTAGCTAATTCTCCACAGATTATTAGCTCTCATCAGATGCAAAAGGTTCTTAGAAAAGGAGTAGATGGATTTATAGCAAAGTTATTTTCCATAGAAGTACAAAGCATACAAAGTCTTGATACCACGATCTTGAGAGAAGATTGTTGATGCTCACTCATCTATTTTTCATGCAATTCCAAAGGGACTACCACCAGTTAGGGATCATGATCATGCCATTCATTTGATTCCAGAGATCCAAACACCTAACATCAGACCATACAGATACCCATATTCCCAAAAAAGTGAGATCAAGAAAATGGTTCAGGAAATGTTGAAGGCAGGTATCATCAGGCCTATCCAGAGTGCATATTCTTCACCATTGTCATGAGTACGTAAGAAGGATGAAACATGGAGGATGTTTCAGATTACCGAGAACTCAACAAGTACACCATCAAAGATAAGTTTCCTATTCCAGTAATTGATGATTTACTTGATGAATTTCATGGTGCTATTTATTTCACAAAATTAGATCTTCGTTCGAGGTACCATCAAATTAGAATAAAAGAGGAAGATGTTCATAAAATGACTTTCACGACTCTTGAGGGCCATTATGAGTTTTTGGTAATGCCTTTTGGTCTTACAAATTCACCTTCAACCTTTCAAATCTTGATGAACACTATTTTCATGCCATTTTAAAGGAAATTTATATTAGTTTTCTTTGATGACATATTGATTTATAGTAAGACATGGGAAGAACACTTACAACATGTAAATAAAGTGTTGGAAGTTTTGGAGAAATATACTCTTTATGAGAAGCAATCGAAATGTTCTTTTGGTGTACAAGAGGTAGAGTACTTGGGTCACATTTTATCCCATGAAGGTGTCAAATTTGATCCTCGAGAAGATCAAAGCTATGGTGGAATGGCAAGGCCCAAAACTCTAAAAAATCTTCATGGGTTCCTAGAACTAACAGGGTACTACAAAATATTTGTGCGGGGATATGGTAGAATAGAAAACCCACTCACTGCATTACTAAATAAGGATGCCTTACATTGGATATACTTAGCCACTAAATCCTTTGAGTAGTTGAAGGAAGCCTTGTGCAGCACCCCAAGTTTTGGCTACTCCCAACTTCTTAAAAACCTTCATTTTGAATGTGACGCTTCAGGATCAGGATTGGGAGCAGTTCTAATGCAAAAAGAAGACCAATTGCATTTGAGAGTTGTCAATTCAAAGGAAAATATCTGCTCAAACCTGTCTATGAGAAAGAAATGATGGCTATTCTTCATGCGGTGAAGCAATGGAGGCCCTATCTCATGGGTAGACACTTAAGGTAAAAACTGATCATGATAGTCTCAAATACTTTTTGAAAAAGGTTATCTTTTGAGGAACAAAAAAAGTGGGTAACAAAAATGTTGGGTTATGATTTTGAAATCATATACAAAAAGGGTAAAGAAAATGTAGTAGTTGATGCGTTGTCTAGAAGGGATACATCCATAGATGCCTTACTATGTGGAATGTCCATGTTAATGACCGATTGGGTGGATGAAGCAAGATTAGAATGGGATCAAGACAAGGATACATAATCTCTAATATAGAATATCAAGCAAGGATCTATGACATCTAACAAATTCAATTGGAAAGGTAATGCCCTATGGTACAAGGATAGGTCATACTTGAGTAAAGCTTTTGAGTTGAAGCATAAGATTCTTGCGGAGCTACATGCCTCACCTATTAGAGGACACTATGGATTTTTGAAGACATATCATAGAATTAAAAAGAGAATTATTTTGGGGTGGACTTAAGGGGGAGTTTACAAAATTTTGTATCGAAGTGTTTAGTGTGCAACAAAACAAAGGGAAATAATTAAGACACCAGTGTCTTTACTTGACCCTTACCAATTCTAGCTAAGAGATGGGAGGAGGTCTCCATGGATTTCATCACTGGATTGCCTTGTTTAGAGGGTAAGAATGTTATTTTCATGATTGTGGATAGGCTCACAAAATATGCCCATTTTTTGCCCTATCACATCCATTTATAACTAGTATAGTTGCAGCTATTTTTTTGGAGACAATTCAAAGGCTACATGGAACCCCAAAGATAATTGTAAGTGATCGTGATCCTATTTTCACAAGTAATTTTTGGATGGAATTATTTTCATGTTTGGGTACTAAGATAGCTCACAATTCATCTTATCATCCTCAAACTGATGGGAAAATGGAAGTGGTCAACAAATGCTTAGAGGTTTATCTACGTTGTTTTGTATCGAGATAAGGAAAGGTGGATTAAATGGATACCACTTGCGAGAATGGTGGTATAACACATATTTTCACACCTCTTCTCAAATGACCCCATTTTAGAATTATATGGTTACCATCCACCTTCTATCACTTCCTCCTTGAGGTGAAAACTAAGGTCGAGAGATGTTGAGAACACATTCAACATCAACAACATGTTTTGGCTAGTTTGAAGGAGAATTTAACATTAGCACAAAACAGGATGGAGATCAACACCATATTGAAAGACATTTTGAAATTGGTGACTATGTTTTTGTACGCCTCCAACCTTACAAACAAATGTCCCTAAAGAAATAGAAAAAGGACAACAAACTTTCTCCTAAATATTATGGCCCTTATCAAGTTCTATAGAAAATTGGCAGTGTTGCTTATAAACTAGATTTTCCTCCATCTTCACACATACACCTAGTATTCCATGTTTCATGCCTAAAGAAGGTTATTGGATAGAAATTTGAATCCCAAATAGAGTTACTAGAAATTGATGAGGAACGAATAATCATTTTGGAGCTAGAGAAGATTCTGCAAACACGTACTAAGAGGTTGAGAACCAGAGACATTAAGGAATATTTGATCAAGTGGAAGAATCTGAGCATATAAGATGCAACTTGGGAGGATGAAGGTTTTCTGCAGCAACATCCATGATTATTCAACGTTGAGGACAATGTTGGTTTGAAGGGGAAGGGCATGTTACCCCCTTAACCTATTGCTTGTATTAGCTTATGAGTATCTTACTTTTCACTTACCATATCATTTATACTTTATCATGCTTAATAGGTCGGCCTTGGTGATGGCCATAAGCACATGAATAGTATATATATGGGATTGTAGGTAGTATTCATTATCATTTGAGCATTTAGTCTTATTATATGGTTTGGAGGTTGCCCCCTTGAAGTGGCAAAGCTATTTTAATTACATATTGAGATCATTATTATGAAATATTGTGTTATTCGGTGTTCTATTGCTGCTCATAATCTAAATTATACTAGTAATTTCATTACACGCCCTTGTGCACTTAAGCCAATATTTACAGGCCCAAAACTTTTGGAATGATTTTTTAACTAGTGCTCTTACAATTTTTAAGTTGATGCTTTAGGTGAGTAAATGAATACATTTAAATTGCTTATATAAGGGGTTTGAGGTATAATTTAACATTAAGGTTGGCCCATGGAGGAAATTACTAACCCATAAAAATACATCAAATTGGAAAAATAATAATTAGGTGGCTTATGATGAAACTTATAGTTTTAAACCAAACCATTAAACGGTTTGGCCTTGTTTTTGAAGTCTTATATAAGTAGGGAGTGAGGTGATGGAAATTTTTATACACAATACTTAGATATAAAATCTACTATTGACTAGATTAAGAAATTTTGTGAACAACTAAGTAGTGAAAATAAGTATATAAAGTCATCAAATGGGGATAATGATAGGAAATTAAGCCCATAATGTATGCAAAAGTCATGATTTATCCATTAAGCTAGTGTCAATATTATCAAGTGATAAATTACCAAATTTAGGTGTCCACGTTTTACTCCTTAAAACTAGGAAATGAATTTTACTATACTTAAAGGAAAATATACCTAACTATGTAGACACACATTATCATTTTCAAATTGCTTGATTCCATTTTTTTGACACGATATCCATAGTGAAACTTGTAACACATAGTGTAGTCAATTTCTATTCAAATAAATGAATTTGAATGTAAAGTTAAAAATATATTTCAAACTTGTAAATTAAAATTTTGAATTGTAAATTTGAAAAGTGAACAAAGCAAGGAATAAGAAAATATATTTTTCTTGTCAAAGGACAATCATTGATGAATTTCTTGTTAATGAAAAATCACAACACCCCCAAATGAGTTCTAAAAATATGCGTTTCTAAGGCGAGTAATTTGGTGTGATTGCATAACATTGAACTTTCCCCAAGATGTGGAACCTTACAAAATGGGAAAGCTCTCCAAATTGAAGGTTGGTTCCTTATTCCTCTATTTAGGTGCATACGTAGAACTTGCAGAGGACTAATTATTCTTATTCCTAATCTAAACTTTACCAAGGAGACAAGGATAGAAGAAATACATAAATTAAAACAAATATAACTATGAGGTGATGTTCCAAAGGAATGATGAAAAATTGTAATTTTGCTAATAGACACAAACCAAAAAATGCATACAATAAACAAGCACAAATAGCTATATATGTAATGGGAGACCGGATGAAAGAAAAAGAGACAAGAGAGGATCTAAAGTCGATCATGGATGTGTTTTATTGCTCTATAGATTGATACAGTCCATTACAAAGTAGTCAAGAGGTAGAAACATATTACAATTTTAGTGGAAGGCACGAACCCCACGAGATACCTTTCTTAAAAAGGAGAAGGAGCTGTAAAACAAAGAATGTCCAACCCTTTACAATGAATCCTTCCTCTTTATTTATAGATTCAGCTTATTTGAAAGAAGAAAAGAGAGAGAAGCGGGAAAGCATGTTGAAGTTCAACCACCACGGTTAATATTATCCTGCGATGAAATATCTCCCCAAATGAGTCTTTACTTCATCAATCCTTAGTTCAAGCACCTTGAAGGAAGAGAAAATGGTAGAAACAAATCAAATTTGATGCGGTTGTTGAGACAGATGGATCCTACATTGAAGGTCCAAAGTTACCACATTTCCTCCATTTTCTTCACCTAACCTCCTCAAAATTAAATTTTAGACCTCCATGACATGGGTGAGGCCGAGATATTTCCAATGGCAGAGATTTTCAATATTTCAAGCCCTAAGTCAAAAGATACGCCCCTTGTGTATCGGGTCTATACTGAAGGGTGGGAAAACATCTTGAAAAATGGGTTTTTGATATCGATACGTGGCACTACAGTTGGAACAAAATCAGCCTACTGGTCTATAATTTATCTTTTACCTTTTCTCTCGATTCCCTTTGGCTTTGACTTGGGCCTAGATGCTGAATTTTTCCTTGGGACTTTGACTGAGTCTAGCACTCATTTAGAAACCTTCTATGTCTAACTTTTAACTTTTTTCCTCTTATGCAGATCATGGTTGATCCAATATTTCAAACGGGGAAAAATATGGATAACAATTTGGTGACTCACAGGGGTATCTTCTTGCTAGATGAAAAGACCAATTGCCTTGTCATATCCATTGGGCATGGAGTCGTGGTGAAAATTTTACTACGATCTAAACTTTGAAAAATCATCGACTCTCGGCCGCTTGGAAACACATCGAGACAAGGCTGATCTTGACCAAATGTCGAGTCAAACATTTGCATGAGTGTAACAAAACAACACCACACTTGTATACAAAATTTGAAATCATACATGCTCCAAATGGAACATGCGAGAAGAACTTGCAAAGCACTTAGGAGAAAAGTAATCTATACTACAGAAAGATAATGTCCATAAGCACTTAGAGGAAAGAAAACTAAACTAATATACAGGGGTGAGGACTCCCTTTTAATAAAGGAAAGTACTTAAGATAGATCCCATTTTACTAGAATCTACAACTCTTCACCCTCTAATGTAGACAATTGGAAATAATTTATACTTTTGCATCTTGTGATCATATAGGGGCCACTCTAGATGGCATCAAATTTAGAATGCATTCCTAGTTTTGCTCGATTCTGCATCCCATTTCAAAACCATGTCTCCTTCTGGAAGGTCCTTACCTTTGTCTTCTTCCAAATCATTTCTTGATTGAATCTTGATTCTTCTCTATTTCTTGGAGAGCATGTTCTTTGGTTTCTTCTAACTCCATTAGCTCTACATACATGGCCTCCATTGGTCCAAATTCAAACATCTCTAGTTGCTTCATGAGCTCCAATGCTAGCAACTCAAGTGATATAAAACACTTTGCTTCTTTCCCATAGACGAGCTTAAATGGAGAGTTGCTTTGTAGATCTCTTGGGTGTTATTCTATAAGCCCATAAGGAATTTTTGAGCTTTGTGTTCTAAGTCTTCTAATTCTCATCAAGATTTCTTGATGATCTTTAGTAGGTTCTTGTTTGTGGACTTAGCCTAGCATTACCTCCTGAGGGTAATAGTTTGATGAAGTACTCAAATAAGTCCCATTCTTCATGGGTCATCCTATGATCTTGGAAAATATAAATTCTAATGCATTATCGATATGATGGTGGTTGGCACTCCAAATCTAGTCTTTGTCCTTCATATAAATCCAGGATACTAAACTTATTTTCTTCCTTGAGTGCATTGCCTTGGTCCATTTGGTGAAATAATGTTTTTGGTTAGTGTCGGGATCCATTTGTGACCTTGGCTTAAGTTTGGATTGATGACTCCAATGAATTCCAATCCCCATTTCATGAAAGGTTTGTAAATCGAGATTGGGTAAAATGGAAGTGTTGTTAGCCTTTCATTACCTTTAAAGAATGCACAATTCTTGCAAATTTTTGATCCATGTGTAGTAGTCACTAAACACTCTAGGCCAATAATATCCTCGCTTTCATGATTTTGAGTGCTACCACTCTTAGAGAAAAATGGCCTCCACTTCTCAACATGGAGTTCTTGTAGCACTCTCTCCATTTGATCTTCCCGAATGCATCTCAAGAATACTATTGATGTCCCTCTTGAACAAGACACCACCAATAAGAACATATGGGATGGCTTGTAGCCTAAAATGCCTTATTTTGCTTTACTCATCTCATGAGGAAACATTCCTATAGAAGGAAGTGCACCCCTGCCTTGGGTCCAATAAGGAGTAGGTACATCATCTCTCCCTTCTTCTCAATTATCTTGTATAACAAAAACAACCTCCTTTTCGCTTTCTATTTCATCTTGTTGACTGATTTGAGGCTAGTTTTCACATAACCCCTTCCCACGAGCCACCTTAGTGACCTTGATCTCAATGTCATATTCCATGACATCGAGTGATCCATCCTACACGCTTCTCATTCAAGTCCTTTTTGAGAAGGAATTCTTTAACTCCCATATGGGATACCAATAGTTGGATTTTGTTGTTTGAAACCAAATGCTTAAACTTATTTAAACTCTCGATTACCACCAGGACTCCTTCTCAATGAAGGAGTACCTCACCTCATAATCTTCTAGACTCTACACTGAAGAAAGTAATTGGTTATTATGTACTTTCTTTGTTACATGTAGCACCAAGATTGCAGAAATTATGTTCGCCACCAAAGGCATACAAGATGAAGTCTTTGGAAAAATCGGGTTCACAAGAGTTGGGGATTATGATATAGCTTCTTTGATAGCCTCAAAAATTCTTTTCCTTCATCTATCCACCTGAATGTTAAGCTTTTCTTAAGCATCAACGTTATTGGTTTAACAAATTGGAAAATTTTGGAACAAACTGTGGAAATTTTTTAATTTTCCCAAGAAGCTTTAAAGATCCTTCTTGTGACTTGAAAAATTCAATGATCTTATTGCTTGAACTCTTTCAGGGTCAATTGTCAATCCTTCCTTTGATACGATATGGCCTAGAATCTTACCTTCATGGGCTAAGAATATGCACTTTTGGGGTTCAGTGACACCCCAAATCTCTTACATCTCTGAAAAACTTGCCTCAGATGGAAGAGATGATCTGCATTCTTAGAAAAATAGTGATGTCATCCAAATAGATCAGCACTATTTGATTAATTAATCCCTTGAATGCCATATCCATTACCCTATGAAAAGTGTCTCTAGTGTTGGATAATCCAAATGGAATTTTCTGTAGGAATAGGTGCCCCATTTGGTAGTGAAAGTTTTTGAATTGATCATCTTCTTTCACCATGATCTAGTTGTACCTTACGAGTAGCCATCAAGGAGGAGAACCTTTCTAACCTAGAAACTACTTGCAAAATATGCTCCATTGAAGGGAGTGGGTATTGGTCTTTAAGGGAGGCTCTATTCAAATCCCTGAAGTCAACACACAACCTAATTTCTCCATTTTTCTTCTGATGGGACCAGATTTACAACCCAACTTGAGTGTTTAATTAGAAATATGATGCTTGCATCTATCATCTTGTTTAGCTCCTTCTTCATCGTGAGGCTCAATATGTGGGTTGATTGGTCTCTTCTTCTACCTGATGGTCTAAGTAGCTAGATCCAGTTTGATTGTGTGTTGTTCTAGTTTTGGAGTGAATCCTCTTAGGTCCTCATAACTCCAAGCAAACAAATCGAGAGAATTCTTGGAAAATTTGTATGAATTCATACCTTTCTTGCTTGGTGGCCACTTTTCCAATTTTAAGTGTTTTGTCTTCTCCAACTCGGGATTGAATCGAATCTTCTCCTTTGATCAGCATGTTAGCCTTCTCTTTTTAAACTGATCATTAGGATTGAAAATAGATTCAGTGTCACTAAGACTTTGGGAAGCTTGTTTCTATGTAGTTGTACTATCTTATTCCTATACTACTACTCTATTATGCTCTAGTTTATAGCTAAGAATTAAGATTCTTCTTGTAGAAAGTTAATGATCTGCGTTGATCATTCTCAAACACTCGCCAAAGACATGTATTATTATTTGGCACTGCTGGCCTCACAACAACATGGACATGTGGTTGTTCTCTGTCCCTCTTGATGTTTCAACCACATGAAAAATTGCTCCAACTACTCGTAAGTCTATCAAGTAGCTTCATTCTCTGTTTGGGTATGGAAAATACTTGAACGCCTCAAAATGCTCCATGAGATCCAATACCCTACTCTTGTAGTTCTTGAGCAGGTCATTTTTGACAACATTTAGTCCTCTGACTTGATTGGCAACCAATTCATTGTCACCGAATACTTGTAAGTTCTTAATTCCCAGCTTCCTTTCCCAATGAAGACCTTGGACTAAAGCCTCATATTCAACAAAGTGTTATTTGAGCAAGCAAACTAGAATCTGAAGGCTGAATAATATCTCATACCTCTAGGGGACACAATCATGGCTCCTCCTCTAGCTCCTTATTTACTCCTTGAACCATCAAAGAACAATTGCCATACCTCATTGTCATCCTTGTATTCTGGCTTGATTAGGTTAGGAAGAGGTTGGTTCTCTTCATGTAGGTAGTAGACACCTAGCTCAAATTCTTCCATTTCCCTATAGGGGTCAAAAGCATGAATTTTTTTGGCCCAATCATCAAGAGTCAAGTTTGGGATACATCCCACCTTGGTATTTGCTTCAGAAGTGCTTAGGAGGTCCTCTTGATCAAAATCTAAGCAGTTGGCATTGATTGGGCTAGGCACATAGGATTCAATATGATAATCAGTAATAGGTTCAAATCTGATTGTGGCCTTCACCCCATACCTTTTCCTAAAGAGCATATGTGACCAATCAGTAGACAGGTAGCCTCCAATTTTGGTAGTGAAGTCTCTAGACAGACACAAAGAAAAATGTGGTGGCAGGTCTATGATTGACACATTTTACAAAATAGTCACATTAGGGCAAGCGTGTAGAGTGAGACTCAAATAGTCTTAATTAACAAGAATTAAACAACATTATAAACACCATCATGATAAGAATTAATCAAGGTTAGATGCTAACATTTATCAATACAAAACTATGAAATCAACTATGTTAAGCACCTAAATATCCTCTATTCTCTAACAACATATAAATGAAGGAACCTAGGTAGGTACCATGGCTACAAAAAAATAGTTGTCCTTAATGTTCCAAGAACCTAGGAATGGGGGCTAATCAAAGTTGGGCTACAAGACCCTTTTGACACCTCCCATATGACCCAAGCACTTTAAGAAAGAGGCTTAACTCTTCAAGATGATGAACTCTCAAGAAAACAAGGTGCAAGCTCTTAGTCTCTTTGCTATATGCTTTGCATTTGCTCTCTAAGGAGTTTAGGTGTAAGTAAAAAGGTAGGTGGAGGGCTCTTTATATAGCCCAAAGGATAAAGGATTCAACACATTCTCATGAATGTGGGATAAAGGTAAAACATGATTAGGAATGGATAAGGTTGCTTTATTAAAGGTAACCTTACTTTAGAAGGGTTTAATACATGTTTAGCAAGTCATGGGAGTTGGGGGTATTTTAATTAATCAAAGGTGATTAATTAATAGGTAGGTGTAAGCTTATAGAAGCCATTTAGAAGAATATTAGTGCGATTCAGGCTATTAGAAAGGGATTAAATCAATTTAATATCGATTTACTAGTTTAAATGAAGGGGAAGACTAATTAATTAATAATAATTAATTAATCAAGATAGAGGAAGTGATAATTAATGGAAGGTCATTAATTAGGCTATTAGCTAGGTAGGTGACTTAATCAATTAGCGTATTGTAATTAATTGATGACAATTAGAGGGAATATGAGTGCTTTTGACGATATGTCATCTATTTTGGAAAAGGAGATAATTAGCGCAATTTAAGTATTTAAATTGCTTGGGCGTAATTATAGGTGTCTACATTTGCCCCTCTTTGGGGTGGCGTAAGTGACGTCACTTCAAAGATAGTAGATGGAAAAATTTTTGAAGGGATAGGAGAAAAATTAGTAGGAGGGAGAAATGCCCCCTCGAGTGTCGATGGGGTGATGAAAGAAGTCGATCGACGATCAAAAAAAGGTGAGATATAGGTAGAAGGATGGGAGGAGGCAAGATGCCCCGGTGAGAGAGAAAAGTAGGGGTGAAAAGGGAAGTGGTGTAGAAGAAATAAGGAAGAGGGGAGAGAAGAGCTTAGCCTCTAGCCGTTTTTTATGTGGAACAAATTTGATGTCATCATATTGCCATAGGAACTACATCATTGGCCCTTATTAAAAAAAATAAGCATACGACAAAGGTAGAATGACATGAAAAGCCATACTGTGAACAATTGTCCATTGCTGAAAGTACCAACTCCATGCAACATACAAAAATGCAATGCAATACGAGAAGGAAACAAGCTCATCTAATAGGGAAAACAAGTACGAACGCACATATCCAACCCAACAACGGTCAAGATAGTTGTACAAATGTTTTTTATCAGTGCTGGAGAGATCCACAAGTTCATGATTGATGAAAAGGGTTAAAAAATGATGCCCCAAGCAAGGATACATGCAAGGGGAAATGAAAATGGACATGGGGTCCATGAAAAGTTTGTGTGCAATGAAACAACACCAGGCAACCAAAAGTGCCCCAGAGTATAGACGAAGCAAGCAAGCTAGCTTTTGTGAATGGTTGTGAATCCGGTGATCCATGAGTCATATTAATGGGGAAGATGTGAGACAAACCAACAGGATATGGAGAAAATACCATGCAAGACACAAGTTTCAGCCGTAAGAAGCAAGTTACCATTTTGTAGGGTGTTTTACTTTTTAGGAATTTTTTGAAAAATTTTGCCTTGTTTTTGGGATTTTTTGATATAGTAAATGTTTGTATTGTTTTGGCTTTTTGAACCGTGATAAACAATAGAAGAAAGGAGAAGAAGAAAAAGAAGGGCCTAGGGGCAACAAAAAGTGCCCTAGGTGGAAGAAAGGAGAAACAAATGACAAATAATGTCCTTGTTTAGTGGAAAAATTAAAAAAAATAATTATTTGAAAAATAATTATTTACGAGAGTGTGAAGAAGAATAAAAATCGCCAGGGAGCAATAAAATTGTCTGGGGGAGAAGAAAGGGGTATTGGACAAAAAATGCCCCAATACGGTGAAAAATAAGAGAAAAATAATTATTTAATTAAAAATAATTATTCCACAGCGAACAGAGGAGAAAATGGTGAGCTAAACGGGTGTCCCGACCATCCGATCGGTGAAAAATAGGTTAATATACCCCCGAGGGGGTAAAAACATCGCAATCAGTTCATTTTAACCGCTCAGTTTAGAAAACTTACCGTGAGGCTCTGACACTCAGGAGAGATGGTGATCGCACGTGATCATTTGAGGCGTCTTTTGTAGATGTGTAGATGATAGATGAGGGGCCATTTAGACAATATCAAATGTTGTTTTCAAGTGTTATTTTGATGTATATGGATGGGATGATATGATGATATTGGTGGGGGGGATAGATTTTTATTATGCGCAACCCCTCTTGCCCCCATTGATGATATGATATGTGATGATTAGCTTAGCATACATGCATGATGTAAAACTTAGCATTTTTGTTTATATATGATGTATAGATGATGCTAGATGTGATGATAGTGATGGTAATGTGATGTGAATGATAAAAAAATAGAGCACATGCAAGAAACACAGCCAAATGCTACAAAGAACACTAGGAATTAATGCAATACACCATGAATCACCATGCCTTATTAACAAGTAACAAAACACAACCAAATGCGTTAAGAAAGAAATAATGAATTAACACACTAGCATGTCGAAACCCACTACAATATGCACAAGAAAGAATGAATCTATTCTAAGAAAGAAAAGATAAACTATGACAAAGTACACCCAAGCAACAAACAACTCAAAAGTAAGCCCACAAAACACTATACAAGCAACAAGCAAAGCAAGGAAACAAGGCAATGCAAGTAAATGTTTTTGTAAGATATGTTTTCATGCACCGATTTTCTATTGTTTAGGTTTTTGTGAAACAATTGTCTATTGTTTTTGTGTTTTCTCGAAACAATTTTCTATTGTTTTTGTGTTTTCTCGAAACAATTTTCTATTGTTTTTGTGTTTTCTCAAAACAATTTTCTATTGTTTTTGTGTTTTTTGAAACAATTTTCTATTGTTTTTGTGTTTTCTGAAACAATTTTCTATTGTTTTGTTTCGAAATTTTCTATTGTTTTTGTGTTTTCTCGAAACAATTTTCTATTGTTTTTGTGTTTTCTGATGGTTTCCAAAGCTATGTGCAGGTAACCAAGAAAGCGTGGATGCCCCCAGCGTTAGGTGGGGAATATACAAGGGTAGAAGCCACACACTTATGAACAAGAAGGTGAAGTCGTTGAGTTGCCCCCAGCGTAAGATGGGAAATCACGAAAGACCACATCCCTCACAGATGAATAGAAGAAGGAAAAGCCGGATCAAGGCTGGATAGAATGGTGTGCACAAGGAAACTCGGAGGTAGAACCAGGTCCAGGCCAAAGACAACTACCCTTTGAATATAGAATGCTTGTGAACAATGAATTTCTGAGGTGCAGGAAACCGGTTTTCACCCAAGGACTTGCCCAAAGTGCCACAATTGCGTGGTTTTCACAAGTGGATGACTTGTTTTCTC
The DNA here is from genome assembly GCA_018340775.1 of Taxus wallichiana var. yunnanensis. Classification (NCBI taxonomy): domain Eukaryota; kingdom Viridiplantae; phylum Streptophyta; class Pinopsida; order Cupressales; family Taxaceae; genus Taxus; species Taxus wallichiana. The sequence continues at coordinate 986,880,624 of CM031240.1, forward strand.
TTTTTCTTTTTTTGAATTTGTTTGATTTTTTTTTTTTTTTTTTTATTTTTATTTTTATGACTTTCTTGTGCCATGTTCAGGCATAAAACCTCTTAAGATGCATGGCGTTCATGGGCTCCCGGAGCTCATCACCATTGGGGTGAGCCAACTTGTATGCCCCTGTGCCATACTTGGCAACTATGACATAGGGTCCTAACCAATGGGGTTTGAACTTCCCTTTCTTTTCTCACTCCACTCTGGTGTTGAACTGGTTCTCCTTCATGACTAAATCACCAACCTCAAACTGACGAGGGATGATTCTCTTGTTATAGTTTCTGGAGACTCTGTGTTGATATACTTTCAGGTGATTAAGAGCGTGAATGCGCTTCTCATCCAGTAGCTCCAACTCAGCCAATCTTGCCACTCGGTAATCTTCATCTTTATCCAGATAGTCTCGAAGAGAGATCCTCAGGGAGGGAAGTTCAATCTCTAAGGGGATGATAGATTTTGTCCCAAACACTAGGGAATATGGTGTCACACTTGTAGGGGTGTGAATGGATGTTCGGTAAGCCCAAAGGGCTGGATGAATTTGTAGGTGCCAGTTGCGACCTATTTTGCTGACCATCTTCTCCATTATCCTGACCAAAGTCTTGTTTGTTGCCTCAGCTTGTCCATTACCCTGAGGGTAATATGGCGTGGACCATTTCAATTTGATTTGGAACCATTGGCAAAGACCTTTCATAGTTTTGTTCTTAAATGACTTCCCATTATCTGTAACAATGGCTGCAGGAATGCCATACCGACAAATAATGTGATTCATGATGAATTTAGAAATTTGTGCTCCTGTGACATAGGTTAAAGGGATGGCCTCCACCCATTTTGTAAAATATTTAGTGGTTGTGATGATATGTGTATGACCATCAGAGGAGGTAGGAGTAAGCTTCCCTATTAAATCGAGTCCCCATTTAGAGAATGGCCATGGGGTAGTGATTGGTTGTAATGGCTGTGATGGAGCATGGATAAAATTTCCATACTTTTGGCAAAGCACACATTTTCTAACGTAATTGCAACAATCAGTTTCCATGGTAGGCCAATAGTAACCTACTCTCAACAATTTCTTAGCCAAGACCATTCCATTTGTATGCGCTCCGCATACTCCTTCGTGTACTTCCTTGATTGCTGGATTGACTCCGTCACATCCAGACAACGTAACAGATTCCCATCATAGCCATGATGATAAAGTGTACCTCCTAAAAGGGTGTAATGGGCTATCTGGTGAATTAGGCTCTACTTTTAGAGTGGGAGATATCGGGAGGGAATGTATTATCCTTAAGATAGGTGAAAATGGGTTCATACCATGGTGAATGGGGACCAACAACCTCACAAGCTAGGCAAGATTCTGGCATGTCATATGGGCTGGCGTAGATTTTCTATGAAGAATGGCATATCATTGTTCCCTGGTGGAATATGAAGCATAGATCCCACCATTGCCATAGCATCTGCTGATCTATTCTGTGCTCTTGGGATCTGCTCAAAGGTGATGCACACAAAATACTCCTTTAGAGTTTCCACTAACTTCTTGTAAGGTATGAGTTTGTCATCCTTAACCTTATACTCATCATTAACTTGTTTAATGATTAACTGTGAATCACCTACAACCTTAACATGATGAATATTCCACTTGATGGCTAGCTTCATCCCTGTAATGAGTGCTTCATACTCTGCAATGTTGTTCGTGCAAGGGAAGGCCAAGTGGAAAGCATGGTATAGGATCACCCGAAGGAGTAATAAGGACCACTCCTGCACCTGAACCATGAAACGTAAAAGATCCATCAAAATGTATCTGCCATATGACAGATTCTTCAATGTAGAGAAAAGAGGCATCTGGTAGTTCAGACTCAAAGGCTCCGTGCTTTGCAAAGGCTGCTTCCGCTATTGATCTGTGAGTATTTGTCCTTTAACGATTTTTGATGGACAAATTCTATATCAAACTCACTAAGTAGAATGATCCAATTAGCCATTCTACCTGTAAGGGTGGGTTTGGACAAAAATACTTGAGTGGGTCGACCTTCGATATGAGCTTGGTCTTAGTATTCAGTAGGTAATGGTGAAGTTTTGAAAGGTAAAAACAACGGCCAAGCAAGCCTTTTCAATCTGAGGATAATTAAGTTCATAGGCAATGAGGGTGTGACTCAGATAGTACACCACTTTCTCCTTATGGTTAATGTCATATTGGGTGAGCAGCACACCAATAGCGTATTGTGTAGGAAATATAGAGCAAAAGTGGTTCTCCCGGAGTAGGAGGCATGAGACAGGTGGATTGGCAGGTACTATTTAAGCAAAGCAAAGGCTTGTTGTTGCTCGGGTCCCCAGATGAAAGTGACGTCCTTTTTAAGAAAATGGGTGAATGAGTGACATTTATCTGCAAGCTATGAGATAAAGTGGTGAATGGCTTGAATTTTCCCCTGCAAGCTACGTAATTGCTTGATATTTTCAGGTGGAGGCATTTCAGTGATGGTAGACACTTTAGCAGGGTCTACCTCAATACCTCGTCTTGACACAATGAAGCCCAATAATTTCCCTGATAGCACCCCGAAGACACACTTCTTGGGATTCAATCTGACTTTGTATTCTGTAGTGCTCAAAGATACGCCGCAAAATGACAGGATGATCTTCTCTTGTTTTGGACTTTCCCAGGATGTCATCCACGTAGTCTTCCATGATGTCATGAATCATATCATGAAAGATTACTATCATGGCCCATTGATAAGTTTCTCCCACATTCTTAAGGCCAAATGGCATCACCTGATAGTAGAAGGTGCCCCAAGGAGTTGTGAAAGTTGTTTTGTGTTGGTCCTCCTCAGTGATTTTAATCTGATTATAACCCGAAAAGCCATCCATGAGTGATAGCATTTCATATCCTGTTGTTGAGTCAACAATCATATCAATGTTGGGTAATGGAAAGTCATCTTTAGGGAAAGCCTTATTGATGTCTCTAAAATCCATATAGATTCGGATACCGACAGGTTTCTTCTGGACAGGAACAATGTTCGATATCCATTCAGAATAGTCAATTGGTCGGATGAATCCTGCTGCAAGCAACCTTTCCAACTCTTCCTTGACCAACAAGGCCACTCTTGGATGCATCTTTGGAGTTTCTATTTGATAGGCTTGGCATCTGTGTGCATGACCAGGTTGTGCATGACCAAAGTCGGATCTAGGCCGGGCATGTCTTTGTAAGACCATGCAAACACATCAATGAACTCTCGCAACAACATAGTGAACGTCTTTTGTTCTCTAGCTGAGAGTGATGCCCCCAATTTTACTATCTTGGGATCTTCTTAGTACCAATGTTGACATCAATGGTTTCTTGACTAACAATTTTGATAAATCCTCCATATACGTAGGGTCAGGAGGAAGGTTGAGATCTTCATCCAAGGATGTCTCCATGAGATTTTCATCCTTGGCGTGGTCACTTTGTTTGTCCTTTGGTTTTCTTATTTGTTTGTCAGCCAGTGCCTCAAAGAGGTTTTCACTGTGTGACTTGGACTTGAATTTTTCCGAGGCTTTTCTTTAGAAACTTTTGCCCTCACTTTTCTTTAAATTTTTTTGACCACGAAGTTCAGCCTCCTCGCCAGAAGTAGGCGCAGGTGTCTAAGTCGATAGAGAAACCTTTCTTATGATCTCCAATGGGGATTGTATCCCTTATGCCCATAAACTCTGCAATAGCCTCATCGTTCTTGAATAAATCTAGTGGCACGTGACGTTGTTGGTCCCATTCAACAAGGGAAGGGTATACAAGGTCAAGGGTTGGTTTAGTGGGGGTGATGGTTAGGACAACGTTATTCATAAAAAGGTTCGTGGAGGCCAGATCCTCATATTGGCTACAACAAGAATCATATCGTTGTCTAGGTAATCGGAACTATCCTCACGCTCAGAACAAGTCACATCTTGATCATTGGGGTGTGCTCCATAAGGATGAATCCCAATGCCATATATTTCTATTTTGAAATGTGGAAGAGGGACTAGTTCTCTTTGTCCTTGTTCATTCCTCCCACATCCTAGGCCTTTGTAGCCCATGGAGTACATCATTCTGCTAGATTTTTCATATTCAGAGTTTGGTAACAGGATGGTTGAGTGTCCTCAGGGACCCAAGTAGTAGGTGGATCAAGCAACTTCTCCTCAGCTAACAAGCCTCCAGGCAGGAATGACCCAATAGTGTGTTCTTCTCTAGGTCTCTTAAAGTGGTAGTTGGGTCGACCTCTAGTCTTGGGTGACAAAGAGAGAGATCGACACCAGGAGTGCTTGTTGTACATTATACTCCCCACAGACCATATTCCAAGATTTTCATCTCCCATGAATCAAATGGAGAGGTTGAAGTAGATGCCCCATGAGCGCAAGAACTAAGTGAATCCGAATCCAGGATTCCATAGCCTCAGACTGAAGAGGAACAACTATATCTATGGAGGGACATGCATATGTACCCTTTCGTGCAAAGCTATTGAGAGCTCTACAATGAGCAAAGGGCTCTGAATCTCCTGGTATTGTTATCGTATGTCCCTCATGCTTCAACTTGATGCATTGATGAAATGTTGATGGCATGGCCTGCATGGCATGAATCCATGGTCGGCCTAGAAGCATATTATATGGAAGTTCCAAGTCTAGGACGTGAAACTTTGTCTGATGACAAGTGGGGCCCACCTCCATGGGCAAGTGTAATGGTGCCTGCTGACTCTCTTTCCGCGTTGTCGTATGCGGTGATAGTAATAATATGGGACTCAAGATCTTCCTCCGTATGTCCCAATTGTTTGACCAGCTTAAGTGTGCAGATGTTCAATCCCGATCCGTTGTCCACAAGCACCCATTTGATTTTCCTGTGGGTGACAACTACCGATGTACAAGGGAAGATTATGTGTAGGATTTTGTGGTAGGGATCTCCCTATGGTTGAAAGTAAGATGCTCACTTGGGGCAATGGTTGCCACCGCAGCTTGAAGGTGTGTAGGATCGACTTCTAAAGGCACTCCCGACCCCTGAAGAGTTTGATACAGGATGTCCTTATGCACATTGGAAATATTGAGAAGGTCTAAGATTGAAATCTTAGCGGATGTCTTCTCAAGTTGTTCTAAAAGGTTATACTTACTAGTATGGGGTCGATGGAGAGGGTCCAGAATTACGAGGCGGGCGCGCCTTGTTACCGCAGTGTAGTCCTTTCCCTTAATCGGATAGTGTTGACATGGTCAGCAGGGGAGTGAATACATCCGATAAGTGAATCGTAATGATTGTTATCTCTCTTGGTATACAAGTAATTCATGGCTTTATAGGTTTGGGATGACTCTCCCGATCCGGTTTTGCCTTTTCGACTTATCATGCTTGGGGAATGGTTCCTTATAAATCCCCATTTTCTCGTTAGGTGTTTGCATGTGGCCAGGGTTATCCACCTCTATCTCCCCATTGTCAATGAGGTCTTGAATATAGTGGTGAAGTCACAAACATTTGTCTATTTTATGACCTTTAACGTGATGCATTTCACAATATTCATGCTCCTTATACCATGAAGGTTTGGGAGCATTGTCATCAAATGGTTGTGTTGTAGGATAGGTCATCATGTGGGCCACATCCAACTATTTTAGTATGACTGACAATGGTTCATTGAGAGAGGTGAATGTTCATCATTTTGGTGGTGGTTGAATTGGGCCCTTGGTTAGTTTAAAAGGTTGACCAGTTTGGACCATTTGAACGCGTTTGGAATCAGTGATTCCGTCTCCCACCACGTTTTTGTTTTTGTTGAAGATCTTGGGATTTTCCATGGGTTTGACACTTTGGTTGTTTTTAGATTGGTTTTTAAGGGTGCCTTTAGCAATGAGAGCCTTTTCTATCTGAATCCCTTTCTCAATAACCTCCTCAAAAGTATGGACACAATGCATTTGGAGGTGGAAGGTGATATCTGGGTTGAGATTGGGAATGAAGATACTGACCAACTACTTTTTAGGGAAAGCACAAGGGAAGTGACTGGCTATCCCTCTCCATCATTGGAGGAAGCTAGCGAAGGTCTCATTTGGGCATTGTTTGGCACCGCACAAGTCTGCCATGGTGATGTCACTCTCTATGTTATACGAGAAGTGACGCATGAATCTTTCTGCTAATTTTGGCTAGGTGGAAATTGATCCCCGTGGTAAGCGTGTAAACCATTCCAATGCTTGACCTCCAAGACTCTTGGGAAAAAGTTGATAAGGTAATTATCACTATAAGACACCTCTTGACATGCCATGTAAAAATCTTTAACATGATCTCTTGGGTCTCCCTTTCCTTTGTATTTGTCAAACTTTGGCATATCAAATTTCTTTGGAAAGGGTTGAAGGGTCATTGTTTTGTCAAAAGGATAGGGGCACAACTCTTCATATTGATATTTCCTGATGCTCCCTATATTGCTCTCTTGTAAGCTCACAAGTGTCACTTTCATAGACTGCACTTCCTGTGCGAGCAATTGTTCTTTAGTGGGAGAAGTAGGGATGTAAACACGATGGTACCCTATGTCTTCTTCTCCTTGTTTTTCCCGATGGAGTTCGTTGATCTTAACCTTAGGCCTTACCTTTTGAATGTTCCTGTTTGCATCTTTCTGTACATGGGAAGTAAGCAAAGCAAGTTGTCGGCTTAGGTTGCTGATTTGTTGTTGGATTGTGGCTTGGTTTATAGCCTCTTCTTCTAAAGGTTCCTCCTCTTCGTACTGTGGAGGTTCTTCTTTGTCTCAAGTTCTATTTTGTTTCTTCGTGGCACTTTGAGGAGGGGTATTCTATGCCCTACCACTTTATCATTTTCTACGTAAGAAGTGGAAGCATGCCCACCTGTTAAAATATCTTCCATATTGATAAGGGGGCGTTCTTCCTCAGTAGTGTCATTTGTTTGTAGTATTGGTTCCTTCTCGATGGGAAATTTGGCCCCTAATTGATGACCCGGGCCAACACTCTATCTTTGTTTCTAAGAAGAAATTCATCTAGTAGAGTAGGGTCAAAATCAAAGTCCGCGCGTGGTGACTCTAATTCATTTCCACTATGGTCGACCATTTCTTTTGTTTCCTTTTCTGTAGAAAATAGTGGTCCTAGATCGTGTCCGATAAATGGGTTTGACCCTTGTCTGTTAGAGGTTTCCCAAGCTTGTGCCTGTTGTTCCTCATATGTTTGTTTCTTTAACCCTAGACGCATCTTGGGAGCCATGTTTTCGTGATAAGTTTCACTAAGGTAAGTTGTAGATTTGTTCAAAATTCAATGACTACCCCTAAGTGAAACACAAGATGTACGTGTTAAGAGTAAATTAACAGTGTGAGAATACCAATGTGATAGAGTGATAAAGTCACCAATGAAACAATCATTTGGTACCAAAACTTAATCAAATGAAGTACTTCCTAGACTACGTTTCAAAGTAATTTGTGATGCCAGATGATTAACAAGATGTCTCCACTTATGCCAAGTTCAAAGGAATGAACAAGACGTAAGTAAATACACGAAGTTAAATGTGATCTCCCAATCAAGATATACGATGAGCAAGCTCAAGTCTGATTAAGACCTATATCTCAAAAAGTGCCAATTACGATTTGTGAATGACACAACAATATCACCAAGATATGTTAACCCACTTTGCAAGAAAGTGAAGTATTGATATCGAGGTGTTATTGATATAACACGCACAAATGGTAGTGCCTAGCACCTTTTGAAATCGAGGTAATAATAAAACCGAACAAAAAAAGCTCAAAGTATAGCTAGGAATAGTTAAGAATGTGTGTAGCGTAACCAGTACAATATAGGTATTTATGTCGAGTTTACAAGAAACAAGACGTAAATATCAAAATTGTAATGATACGAGACAAACAAGCTAACTCCTCTATGGAAGTCCACGGTGATGAACCACGCCTAACTACAATGACGATCTTGACGTGGGTATCAAGATCACAATGGCTACCAAATGACGTGAAAATGCCTCCGCTCACTTTAGACGTGTTTAACTAACCCAATGCAAACATGGATGGGCGTAAACGGACATAAAAGTGAGAGAAACAGTCGAATGGCAACACAAAGGTAATCACACCTCTTTTGATCAACAAAGTGTCAAAAGAATATGAAGGAAATAAATCAAGAAAAATGATGAAAAATGCTAGCCTCACTTCAGCAGAGTTTCACCTCGCCCTAAGGCAAGTAAAAACTAGGTGAAAGTAATACGTCACACGTTTCTCAAAAAGAAGGTTCACAACTCAACACTATTTTAAAATGGTCAAAGTGGGCTCCTGGCCAAAGTATATTCTCCTAGGTGGTTCTCTCACCCTAGGTGTTACAAAGTTGCCACGAGCGAGCGTGATTTACCCAAAAAGTCACACTGACTAGTTTGGGAGTATCTCGGCTTTACTTTACCCCCTTCAAGAACAGTAGGCAACTAGTGTGTCTATGTGTACTATCACTGGGGTCGCCACAATGGACAACCTGTAACGCTATCTCACAAAGGAATCACTAGTCAAGTAGGTAGTGTGGAGCACTTCCCGTTTTTCATCCACAAGGTTCCCTCTTGCGTGGACTACTTTGGGGTTCCTGGAACCACCCCCATTGTTGTAGCTTAAGGCGTTATGCCAAAGGGGTTATGTTCCAGTTGAGCGGAGAGGGACGTACCCTTTTCCAAAACCTGCAATACAATGTTTTGAATATGTTGTTCTTTTTATCTTGTTTAATTAGGTGTGGTTTGGTTGAACACCTTTTGGCAACTTGTATAACAACTGTATTAGTAGTTTTTGATTTCGTTTTGATTCCTCCTTTCTTTGACAAGCGTTTTTAGGTCCTGCACTCAAGCGTTAGTAGTTCTCCAAGAAAATCACATTATTTAAAAGAGGATTAAGAGTTGCTTTTGATTCTCAAGATCATCCAAGGATGCAAGAGAAGAGCATACACAACAAATAATCCAACTAAAAAGTAAAGAAAAACTTTTCAATCAATGAACCATACAAAATTCTTGATAAATGTTCATTCCCTTAAACCAAAAGTGAAAGATGAAGTTTCCAATTTACCAAATGTTATAAAATGAAGACTAAAGTTACTTTTGATTCTCAAGATCACCCTAAGGTGCAAGAGAAGAGCATACACAAACTTTATCCCAACTATATAGAAATGGAAAACTTCAAATCAAAGGACCATTGAAAAATGCTTTGTAAAAGGTTCATTCCCTTAAGCAAAATGAATAATCAAATTTCCAAGTTTAATCCCAATGTTAAAAAGATAGAGATCAAAGTTGTTTTTGATTCTCAAGATCACCAAAAGGTGCAAGAGAAGAGCATACACACGCTTTGGTCTAAATCGAGTAAGCATGGAAATACAACATTCATCAAAACATTAGACATGTTAGAAAATGACCAGTTTTAAACTAAAAAAAAACCTATAATTTTGTAAGTATAAATCCCAAATTTATGTTTTCATTGCATATTTAACTTCAATACCTTTCCAACAAAAAAAAATGGAGTCATTTTGAGTTTGGGAGCAAAAGTTATGGCCTTCGGAAGATGGGTTACGCATATGCTCTTATGCTCATGCACTTGACATGCACTTGACATGCACTCAAAAATGTATCAAAAAAAAATGTCTCTTAATGACAAAACTAGCATGCAAAATGAAAACATGATGAAATTTTTCCAACCAAGATTCAATTTTGACAACAACCCATCACATCAATATATGAATAGAAGACTCAACACTATCAAACATTAACATACATGCTCAAGAATTTAAAATTTTCAAGAAATTGACAAAACTAGCATGTAGAATGATGAAAAAGTAAGCTCTAAAAATGAAAACATGATGAAATCTTGAAATTTTCTCACCAAGATTAAATTTTGACAGCAACCCACCACATTAATATGTAAATAGAAGACTCAACACTATCAAACACTAACCTACATGCTCAAGAATTTAAAATTTTCAAGAAATTGACAAAACTAGCATGTAGAATGTTAAAAAAGTAAGCTCTAAAAATGAAAACATGGAGAAATCTTGAAATTTTCCCATCAATTCCAATTTTGACAGCACTTCACCTCCTTTATACCTACAAGGAAGACTCAACACATGCAAACTCAACAAAACAAGTTAAGAAAAACAAGTTAGATCAACATGTGTAAAAGAGGGTTAGTAACCAAAAATGAAACTTAACTACAAAAACTTGAAATTAAGTGCAAAGGACAATGGAGTAAGTCCCACCGGGTGTGCCAAATGTGTGCAAGTGTTGTTTTTAAACTAATGCTAATGTAAACAAAGACTAACACCTAAATAGTCTTAATTAACAAGAATTAAACAACATTATAAACACCATCATGATAAGAATTAATCAAGGGTTAGATGCTAACAATTATCAATACAAAACTATGAAATCAACTATGTTAAGCACCTAAATATCCTCTATTCTCTAACAACATATAAATGAAGGAACCTAGGTAGGTACCATGGCTATCAAAAATAGTTGTCCTTAATGTTCCAAGAACCTAGGAATGGGGGCTAATCAAAGTTGGGCTACAAGACCCTTTTGACACCTCCCATATGACCCAAGCACTTTAAGAAAGAGGCTTAACTCTTCAAGATGATGAACTCTCAAGAAAACAAGGTGCAAGCTCTTAGTCTCTTTTGCTATATGCTTTGCATTTGCTCTCTAAGGAGTTTAGGTGTAAGTAAAAAGGTAGGTGGAGGGCTCTTTATATAGCCCAAAGGATAAAGGATTCAACACATTCTCATGAATGTGGGATAAAGGTAAAACATGATTAGGAATGGATAAGGTTGCTTTATTAAAGGTAACCTTACTTTAGAAGGGTTTAATACATGTTTAGCAAGTCATGGGAGTTGGGGGGTATTTTAATTAATCAAAGGTGATTAATTAATAGGTAGGTGTAAGCTTATAGAAGCCATTTAGAAGAATATTAGTGCGATTCAAGCTATTAGAAAGGGATTAAATCAATTTAATATCGATTTACTAGTTTAAATGAAGGGGAAGACTAATTAATAATAATTAATTAATCAAGATAGAGGAAGTGATAATTAAGCCGGGGTTTGGTATGGCACAAACTCGAGCTTGTTGTCTTTTGATGGTCACTAGCTCATTCCCAAAGTTATGAAATTGCTTCATTACCACTTCCTGAAACTCTTTATCGGTATTAGATGATGAAGTGGAAGCTTCGGCTAAGATTTGACTCTGGGGGTGGGTATAGGAGCTAATGTAGGCACTTGGCTAGTATCTGGGCTTCCTAACTCGGAGTACGAGAGGCATGGATGGCCTAGGAGTGATTTTCCAGCTTGAATCAAACGGTTCTTAGCCCCTATGGAGAGGCTATAAGCTGCAGGTAATGTAGTGCCCCCATTAACTGAATCATCAAAGAAATATCAGAATTTAAATCCCTAAGAAAGTATAAGAAGGCACCTTCATTAGTGGGATTTACTGCTGTTGGAATCCTATCCCAGGTCCACTAGAATCTGAGGTTGAAGTCTATCAACTACTCGTTTGGGGCTCTCTTGATTGTTGTTAGTTGCTCCAACAAAGATAAGTTATCACCTTTTTCTCCAAACTGATTGTGAAGAGCCATGCATAGCTGGTTCTAGTTCTGGATAGAGCCTGTTGTAAGACTCCTGAACCATTGTGAAGCTTTCCCTTTGAATGAAGAGGTGAGTAGCTTGACTGTAATGTCCATCTCATGGATCTCGTGGATTGTACAGACATTTACAATATCTTGGACATGATCACCAGGAGAAGTTTGATTTTCCCAGTGGAATATGGGATGTTATTTAATGTTACAATCGGAACTAGGTTTTGTGCAATCAAGGTGAGTGGACTACTACCGGTGAAGTTGACATATGGATTTGGTTATACCATTCTAATAGGCATAAGAAACCTTGCAGTGATTGAAAGAAAGGTCTTGTAGGTGGAGGTGTTGACAAGGTTCTGCTTAGTGGAGATTGAGACCTCTGAACTCTTCTTCCTCTCCTTTCTCTACCTGGGGATAGATGCAAGTATTCAAATATACCTTATTTCCTTGCTCTAGACCAAGTTTTTCTCATGAATCTTCCAAGCTTGGGCTGTTGAAACTAGTAGATATATTTATTTTGGATTCGCTAGATGTACAATTTTAAGGCTTCTTAAAATCCAGAATCACAACAAGTGTACATCAATTCCTACTATAATAAGATGGAGACTTCTTAGTCCCACCACGTGTGCCAAAACTTTTAATGCAAAATCATAACACCCCCAAATGAGTTCTAAAAATCTACTTTTCTAAGGCAGAGTCATTTGGTGTGATTGTATAACATTGAACTTTCCCCAATGTGTGGGACCTTGCAAAATGGGAAATCTCTCCAAATTGAAGGCTGATTCCTTATTCATCTGTTTAGGTGCATACATATAAATTTCAGAGGATCTATTCTTAATCCTAATCTAAACTTTACCAAGGAAATAGGGATAGAAGGAATACAGGAATTAAAACAAAGCTACACTACGAGGTGATGCACCAAAGGAATGATGAACACTTGTTTTGCTAATAGACACAAACCAACAAAATGCATACAATAAACAAGCACAAATAGCTAGATATGTAATGGGAGACTAGATGAAAGAAAAAGAGACAAGAGAGGATCTAAAGTCGATCACAGACATGTTTTATTGCTCTGTAGATTGATACAGTCCATTACAAAGTAGCCAAGAGGCAGAAACGTATTACAATTTTAGTGGAAGGCTTGAACCCCACAGATCCCTTTGCTAGAAGGAGAAGGGAGCCTATAAAACAAATAATGTCCAACCCTTTACAATGAATCCTGCCTCTGTATTTATAGATTCAACCTAAAAGAAGAAAAGAGAGAGAAGTGGGAAAGGCAGGTTGAAGTTCAACCACCACTGTTAATGCCTCTGATGAAATCTCTCCCCAAATCTATCTTTACTGCATCAATCCTTGGTTCGGCACCTTGAAGGAAGAGGAAATGGGAAAGCAGATCGAATCCAATCTGGTTTTTGTGATAGATGGATTATGCATTGAAGGCCCAAAGAATTTTCCTCCATTTTCTTCACCTAACCTCCTCAAAATTAACGTTTGAGACCTCCATGACATGGGTGAGGCTGAGATCTTTCCAATAGCATTAGATTTGTAATATTTGAGCCCGAGTTGAAAGATACACCCCTTGAAGTTTGTATCGAAGTCAGTATAGGAGAGGCAGGAAAACATATTAAAAATGGGTCCCCTTTTTATATCGAGACACGTGGTAGCCAAATTGGAACAAAATTGGGCCTATGGGTCCGTAATTTATCTTTTGCCCTTTCCTCTGATTCCCGCTTTGGCTTTGACTCGGGCCCAGATGTTGACTTTTTCCTTGGGACATGCGGCAATCTGGCGCTCATTTAGAAACCTTCTCTGTCCACCTTTTGACTCTGTTTCCTCTTATGCGGGATCATGGTCGATCCAATATTTGGCATGGGAGTGAAATATGGATAACATTTCTTAGAGAGATGGATTAGAATCAAGATACTATAGGATTAGAGGTGATTGATCCCTAATTTTTTAATCATTATGTTAGATCCAAAAGGGAATTGGGTGTCAATTGACCCAACGTCAAATAAGGATGTCACAACACTTTTTGGTCACCCTAAATAACTTTATAAATAGAGGAAAGGAATTATAAGATGTACAACCATCTCAAAAACCTCCCAAAAAGAGTGAGAAGAATATTCTCACAAGGCTTTATAGTCACCTTAAAAATCTTCTACCTATGGACCACACAATGCAATCACATCTAGGTCCAAAATGCATAATATAGCTTAAATTTCAAAGGAAATTAAGTATACTCATTCCATCATCATGAGATGTCTCTATGTATCAATCATGCAATGTTGAATACGAGAATAAGGAGGAGTCCCTTTCCCCATACCAAGTATTGTAAATGTTCTCAAAAATTTTGAGGTTGAAAGGGATTAATGTACTCATGTTCCCATACATTCTATATTGAAATGTAATAACCCTCTACCTTAGACTATGCCAACTATCATTGAACATGTATCAAATCCCTATAAAAGTTTTATGTTCTAGAAAATTTTGAATTTGTTATTGAAAAAGTTCCCGAGAATGAAATCATTCATGCTTGATAGTAACATCTAACAATTCCATCCCTATTGGATGTTTTTCCCCATGTAATCCTTGATCATGATCTATAGTTTTTCATGTTCTTGTGTGTCTCTACCTTGTCCCATTTTGATCTAAATTTAATATTTTTCTATGTGCTTGAATTTTATTTATATTTGCATGATAACCCCACTTTATGACTCCTATTTTGAGGTGAGCGAGATGTGCGATAGATCACTTGACTCAAAATAAATGTTGTGAGTCTATGTCAAATGTATCATATAATCAGTCTTGGATCACATTAAAACTTTTTATAGGTGGAAATCATAGAGATATTGTTCCTACAAAAAGATGGTGAAAATCGTTACACAAAGAAATAACAAACAATCAATATAAGAAAATAAACATACAATTATACAAGTACAACAATAAACCTCACATATATTAGACATAATAAAGTGAAGAGCCGAATACAAGAGTGTCACACACATAAACAAACATGAGAAAAGGTAAAATAAGTTGTAAATGTTAGGTATAAAACTTAGCTTAATTCATCATTACTTTATATTTGAATAAATGTAATAAGTTAAAGTATTTAATTTAAATACTTTAAACTTATGTCAATAGGTATTAGTTATCCTTAGTTAGTTAACTAAGTGATATTGTTCTCATCCCTATGTTTGTTGAATCATGTTCTATCTTACATATTTTGTTCTGAATGATTTATATGAGGGGCAATAGGGGCGGTTAGGGGCAATATGTTATTTCTATATATTTTCTCAGATTAGATGATTTGTTTCCATATATTGTGGATGAGATAGAATTTGTCCAATATCTATAAATATTGTAGCTCTCTCATTTTTTTGTAATGCTTGATTTTGATATTAATAAAAGACACAAGCACCATCTTGTTTATGTGCAAAGATTCTGTGTCAAATATTGTTTTCAAGTATTCATTATCAATATTTGGTATATAGTAGCATTCTGTTCCAGAGAGTAATGTAGGAAGTTTTAGGGAATTTTAGGGAGATCTAGAGAAATTACAGAGCTAGGAGGAGCCATAGATGCCCCTAAAGGTTGTTTCACCCCTACTTGGATCCACACCCTGAATCATGGATTGATTTGTAGTTGAATAACACTTGGAGTGAAATCACAGGCCCTTACAGACCTAGATACAACTCTGTTGTAAAAGGTGACATTGTTTCATTCTATGGTATTTTTTAAAAAAACTTTACCTCTACTTGCAATTTTTTTTAAATTGGAAGCATTTTAAAGAAATATACAATATTTTTGTATTGTGGGAACCCAATATTTTCAAGATCCCCAAATAACTTCTTCTTCCTATTCTATGTGCTTTATTTTGTCAAAAATATGGCAAGAGAATTATACATGTACGTGAGAAGATCTTTAATCAAGTGTCTAAGCCTGCATAAATTGAGGAGGAGCAACGAGATTAGATATTAGCTGCAAGAAGAAAATATTTCACCGCAGTGAAAGTGAAACTACAAAATAGAAAAGGGGAGCAGCGAAGCCTCCAAACATTTGAAATGTTAATCTGCAGAGACAAGTAAAATTGGCCAAAAATGTGAAAGAATTCTCGAGAATGAAATAAAAGAAAGGTAAATGCGGATATATTGAAGGCGGTGGAGGAAACAAGGTTGGACGGATGAAATAAGGCTATACGCATGCACGTAAGCCTTACCCACATTTTTTTGTTAAAAAAACATTTTAAAAAAATTAAAATTTCCATTTTTGGAAAATGGCCCGAGAAAGATATTGAAATCGTAATTTAAAAAAGACATAACTTTCAAGTGGTACCTCAGATTAAGGTGTCATTTTTTTGAAAGTGTGTGTTTTTGTGAGATCTACGTCTTGGTAAAGTTTTTAATAAGATTTATTTTGTAAAAATTGAAAAATTAGTTTTTGTATTTGAAAAGAGGCTAAAGAGTCCAAAATTTTATTTTATTTTTCAAATTGGCCAAGAGAGCCATTTTATTTTTGCAAATCGGCCATAGAGCCAAATTTGTAACAGGGCCAATAGTGCTAAAATTCATTATACACAACCGAAAAGGAGCCCAAAATAAATAAAATAATATTTTTTGGGGGGGTGTGCATGCTTTAAGGGGGGAAAAGTGTTCAATTTTTTCTTCTATTATTTATCACTTTTCACAATGGCCGTAAATACGGTGCCAAAATTATTTTTACCAAACTCTAAACTTTTTCATTATGATAACTATCCAACATGGAAAACAAAAATTTGCACATAACTTGATTTTGAAAATCTATGGTTCGTTGTTTCTTGTACATTAACAAGATTTGCAACAGATGTTACACAACAAGCTACATTTTATCATGCAAATCAAAAAGTAAAGTTAATAATCTTGTTTAATGTTTAGATGATGGGGTACAACCTCATATTCGTGAGACCACAACAACAAAACGATCTTGAGATAAGTTGAAAATAGTATATGAGTCAAAAAATAAGAACACAATACTTCGTCTCCAGAGTCAACTATTGAACTTGAAAATGCAACCAACTAAGAAAGTTGAAATGTTTTTGAGAAGAGTCACAACTTTTTGTGCATCACTTCAAGCTTTGGAAGAATAAGTAATTGACACATCACTCATTCCTATAGTATTGAGAGCTTTCTCCTTCTTAGGATTTTTTTGACCATGTTAAACATAACTGGTCAAACAAAAATTTGAAGAGTTAGTGAATATGCTACAACAAGAGGAAGCTATTCACTCAACTACTGAAACTAAAGAGCAGGAACTTGCTTCTAATAAAAAAGGAAAAAAATAAGCTAAGTCTAATAAATAGCCTCAGAAGCAAGGTAATACTCAACAAGGACAAAAGGACCAACAAAAATGTCTTATTTGTGGTGAAAAGGACATGAGTTAAAAAATTGTTGGTACAACACATTCCAACAAGGATCATCAAGTGGTAAAAATATTAATTACCAACAAACAAAATTTGGTCAACAATAGAGTAAATAGGGAAAAAATAATAAGTGGAAGAAGAAACCAACTCAACAAGGAAATGTAGCTAAATAGGAAGATAAATTTGATGATGATGACTTCCTATATTCTGCACAGTCAAATGAAGTATCCAATTCTATAAATCAAATTTGGTAGGTCAACTTGGGTGCAACTCGACACATGATAGGAAAGAAATATTCATTCTTCATAATTATTAAATCACCCACCAAAAATCATGTCTCTTTAGTTGATGATACATCATACAATGTTGAAAGCATTGGCTCCATTTCACTACCACTTGGGCATCATAGTTGTAAAATTACGGATGTTTTTATGTCCCTGGTTTAAAAAAATATGTTATCCGTGAGTCAATTATTAGATCACAATCTCAAAATTGACTTTGATTATAAAGGTGGTAAAAATATGTGCCTAATTCGAGATAAGTCACAAAGCTCCAAAATTGTTGCAAAAGCTTTGAATGTGGGAAGAATGTTTCAATTGGATTTTGTTCAATGAAATGATCAAGCACTTGTAGCCAAGGATACATCATCAACTCAACTATGGCATCAAATACTTGGACATGTGAGTTTTGGCTATCTTGACACACTTCATCAATATGACATGGTTAGGGGTTTACCACCTCTAAAAAAGGGTACAAATAAATGTCAACATTGTTTGGCAAGAAAACAACATAGAACACAATTCAAACATAGGACATTTCGGGCTAAGGCAAAACTCTATTTGGTGCATATCAATCTATGTGGACTAATGAGACCTAGCCACTCGCGTTTCAATATTTCATGCTCTTTTCAATGATTTTTCAATAAAAATGTAGATATATTGTTTTTCTACAAAATACCAAGCTTTTGAAACTTTCAAGAAGTTCAAATCCCTTGTTGAAACAGATTTTGGTAGAAAAATAAAAATACTCTGCTCAGATTGGGGGAGAATACACCAGCAATGAGTTCAATGATTTTTTGAAAACACATGGCATTCATCATCAAATGGATCCTCCTCACACACCACAACAAAATGGTGGTGTTGTTTATATGATATGGTGATGCATGTATGATTGATGATGTAGGTTTATCAAAAACATTCTTGGCCGAAGTAGCTAAAACGATAGTCTATTTACTAAATAGAGTTCCCACTATAGCTCTTGATGGAATAACACCTCAAGAAGCATGGTCAAAGCATAAGCCATATATTTCACACCTTAGATTTTTTGGATGTAAAGCAAGTATGCACATTCCTAAGAAACAAAGAACTAAGCTTGATATGAAATTAGAAAAACTTATCTTCTTGGGATACAGTGATGAAGCACTTGGCTATAGACTTATGGATCTAAGAACAAGAAGGGTATACACTAGTCAGGATGTTGAGTTATTTGAGAAGAAAGAAGCAAATTCTCCTTCCATACACTCACATGATGAAAAAATCATCCCTACAATGAAAACAGAGGATGGTAATCACTTTGATGATGACAAAGTGATGATGGGGAAGATGGTGAAATTCAACCTCCCACAAGAACCACAAAATTTATGCCTAAATGGTATACAAGTATGATTAGAGATGAAAAATTGGATAGTGTCCCGACACATCTACCACTAGAATGAGGACTCGTAGTATGGCTCAAAATGAGGTCAATTTGGCCTTAATGGGTAAAGTTGTTGAAACTACTGAGCCATCCACAATTTTAGAAGCCCTATAGTCTAAACCTTAGAAAGATGTTATGGATGTAGAATATAAGTCACTTATGAAAAATAATACATGGCAACTTATAGATCTTCCACCAGGAAAAATATGATTGGATGCAGATGGATCTTCAAAACGAAGTACAAAGCAGATGGAAAAATTGATAAACATAATGATAGACTAGTTGCTAAGGGATATGCTCAAAAATAAGGCATTGATTATGAGGAGACTTTTCCTCCCATAGCTAAGATAAAAAAAAATTAGGTTAATATTTTCTCTAGCTACACAATTTGGTTGGAAAATACAACAAATGGATGTGAAAAGTGTCTTTCTTAATGGTGATTTACAGGAAGAAGTTTACATGACTCAACCAGAAGGTTTTTTCATACCAGGTAAAGAGGAAAATGTATGTAAACTCATAAAATCACTATATGGTCTAAAAAGTCTCTAGGGCATGGTACATAAAAATTGACGAGCATCTCATTCAACATGGATTCAACAGATTCCATACAATCCTAATCTCTATCTTAAAAAGAAAGGGGGAGATAGTGATTGTTGTAGTATATGTCGATGATCTAGTCATCACTGGAGGATCAATGAGGATGATTGAGTCAACAAAGAAAGATCTAACATGATCATTTGACATGACCGATCTCGGGATTCTACATTATTGTCTTGGATTTTAAGTTTGGCAAAGTGAAAATCATATCTTTATGTCACAATTTAAATATGCCAAGACAACACTCGATAAATTCAATATGATGGATTGTAATCCATTTTCCACACTTATGGAGACAAGACTTCAACTGTCTCAAATAGATCCATCACCACAAGTAAATGCAACTCTCTATCAACATTTGATCGGGAGTCTCATCTACTTGACTTACACTAGGTTGGATATCAGCTATGTAGTCATCTATCTTTCATGGTTCATGCAAGAACCAAGGTTTTCTCACTAGAAAGCAGAAAATTAGATACTGACATACATTAGAGGAACTATGGACTATGGCCTAGAATACAAGAAGAAGAATAACTTCTTCTTGACATGATATTTAGATTCAGATCATGCAGGAAACATAGATGATAGGAAATCCACTTCAAAATTTGTATTCTTTTTGGGATCTAGATCGATATCATGGGGAGTAAGAAGAAGACTTGTGTTTCAAGGTCCTCCACATAATCAAAATATCATGTAGTAGGTGGAGCTATCTATGAAGTGATATGGCTCTGACGTATACTTGAAGGATTGGGAATACCACATAAAGATCCAACTATCCTACATGTTGATAATGAAGGAGTAGTAAAACTTGTTTGGAATCTAGTTTTTCATGAGCACACCAAACACATTGAGGTGCAGGTACATTTCATTCGTGAACATGTTCAGAACAACAACATCCAGCTCTAATATTGCCTAACATATATGTAATGTGCAAATGTCTTCACAAAGTCACTTGCTCGAGGTAAACTTGAGAGTTTTAGATAATTGCTCTCTTGTTCACTTGAGACCATGCTGAATTAAGAGGGGGAATGTTAGGAATAAAACTTATCTTAATTCATCATTATTTTATATTTGAATAAATGTAATAAGTTAAAGTATTTAATTTAAATACTTTAAACTTATGTCAATAGGTATTAGTTATCCTTAGTTGTTAGTTAACTAAGTGATATTGTTCTCATCCCTATGTTTGTGGAATCATGTTCTATCTTGCATATTTTGTTCCCAAATGATTTCCATGAGGGCAATAGGGGCAATTAGGGGCAATATGTTATTTCTACATATTTTCTCATATTAGATGATTTGTTTCCATATATTGTGGATGAGATAGAAGTTGTCCAATATCTATAAATATTGCAGCTCTCTCATTTGTCTGTAATGCTTGATTTTGATATTAATAAAATACACAAGCACCATCTTGTTTCTGTGTAAATCTTATGTGTTAAATATTGTTTTCAAGTATTCATTGTCAAGAGTAAATAAGGGAGATCAAAGAGTCACATATACATTCATAACAAAGGCCATAGAAAACATATATGAAAATAAGAATATAAGCAAGTGAATATAGTAGTTGATAGTATCTCGAAGGCACATAGCTCAAGAGATATTGGCTCTACACAAAACACATGTGTTAGTTGCATTAGTCCAAATAAATAACATATATCAAATTTATAAAATGAGCATATGATAATTTGAAATAACATTATGTAATGAAACAATAACACCTAATAGTATAAGAGATGCCTCATATGTTGTTTGGCTATTGGGTAAGAGAAGAGATCCAACATATATTATCATGTAGAGTATTTGTATGTCATGCATCATGCTCGAATACCTCATAAAACATGTGTGTAAAGAGTATATAGAATATTTTATCTATTAAACCATGTGACAAACAACATATATAAAGTAAAGAACTAGAAAATCAAGTCATATGTAGGTCTTGATTTTGTATTTTGAAAATATGTTAATATTTTTTTACTTTATTAGATTAAATTATATGTTTTTTATATTTTTATAATTTATTTATATGTGAAAATAAAGTGTTACTCTATGATACTATCAAAGGGGTGAGGTGAGAAATATTTATCTCGTAGGAGGCTTGGACCTAAAATTTTCATTATGCACTCTAGGAGTAGGATACATCACTTGGAGCTTAGGATGTAACGTTTATAATTTGTGGTTTTAGGACATGATTTGGAGATTTCTTACTATAAATAGTGTTACATGACTAAATTCTTGTGTATTTACAAATAATGTTGAATTCATGAAATATTAAATACTATGTTACCCTTGTGAAAATAAATGGGTAAAAGGATAAATCTTTGTACAAATAATGATAGTAAAAATAATGTGTAAAGAAATCCCATAGTATGGGTGAAATAAATAAATGTGGAAACTCGATAACATGGGTATGAAATTAATGTAATTATGTAATGAAAGGATGTGTCAAAAGGGTGGGACCCTTTCACATGTAATAAATAATTAAAGGGACCCTCGGTGGATGGCATGAATATATGAGAACATATGACGAATTAAATGCATGGTTATAAAATATATGGATTACAAATAGAATTTGATAAATTATTTATCAAAGGACAACATCAAGTGGGAAGTTGGAGGCAAATACCTTTTGATTGAGATGGGTGCACATTTTTCATCCTGATTGAATCCACTTTCAAGTACAGAGTACACTCCATATGTCCCTGGATGGGGTTAGTCAATTGTATGTACATGTGTTCATGATACCAATTCCTCTTTCTATAAGATGTGATTGTGTTAATGGGTTCCACTGTCATATTTTGGTTTCCATCTGAAGGTCCCTCAAACATATGTACCTACATTCTATGATTTTAATAATAAAATTTACAACTGGTGTTGTGTTATTTTTTTAATGAATGTTATCAAATTCAATGTTTATTGATGTGTTTATATTGTGTATTTTAATGTAAATATGTTATGTTTAATATATTTATTATTGTATAAATATGAATCAAAGATATGGAAAGTAATAACAATTTGGTATTAGAGTGTGAGATATTAAAGGATATGTCTTAAAGGCCCTATGTTTTTCAAATATATATGTGAGTTTGGTTAGGTCTCCTAATTCAATAAAAATCTTATTAGATTCATATAAAAGGATGATTGTGCACTATTGAGATAAATATTTGATGCCTCTTATCTGAATATATTTTTTTATTACAATATAATATCTATCTCTAAAATTATCTATTTTTTTATTATTATTTATATGATATTTTATGTAGAACTCTATATATGAGCTATTGTATCATTGTCACCTATACATTAAGTCTCACATAATCCCAATACTAGTGTAGATAAATGAATTAGGAAACCTAATTCCCATAGGTATGTATGCACTCTAGAATACCTATTCATAATTTCATGTGATAATTATTAACTTTCTACCAAATTACATTTACTATTTCACCATACGTAACCACATGTAACCATAAAACAAACCAAAAAAACTTAAAACAAATAAATCCAAAACAACCCAAATTAACAAACCCTCACATGAGCTTAAAACAAATTTAAATCTTCATGAAGTCTGAAAACACCACATAAATCAAATTATTGAAAATAAATCCAATCTTACCATAAATTAGCGTTGATCGGTGTGAATCAACAACAATTTGTTAAATCTTCAAACAATCCTATAAAAACTAGTATTGGCCCTTGCCCAAGGATTCTAAATTATGAATTCGATTCTAAGCTCTATTCTAAAGTCCATCTTGAAATCCAATCTCTAAAATTTATCATGATAGGCTCATGACCTTTAGTATCATACATGGAATGGATATGAAGTAATAAAAATATCCGATTATCTCATAATCCCTTTAGAGAAATCATCTTGCACATCTAGTTATTTCAATTCCATCATCTTTCAAAGGTATCTCAATTTCTCTAAGTATTTATAAATTTTTATTCTCTTAGACTTTGATTTGGTAATATAAGCACCCATGTAAAAGAGCATTCAAACTTCGTCTCGAAATGCATTTAAATCAACATAGTCTACCAACAATCGCTACCAATTACCCGGATCGATAGTGATTCACTAGATCGACGTTGATCCCATCAAAAAAATTATTTTACACTTCTCGTATATCTTAGTCCATTTTCTTAGAATCCTATAATAATTTCTAATCAAATATTACTTGAAATCCTTTGTGTGCTCGGTGAAAAGTTGCAAAATCCATGGACAATGGGAGTTTATTACCAACTTTAGTCCATTTTCAAAATGATTTTATTGCATTTTTGAATGGTTTTATAATTTTAAAATGAGTTAGAGGAATTTAGGAAATGGAAGGTCACCTAAAAGCACACAAAAATTCCCAAGGTGAAGAGAACGAGCGTCGGGTGGAAATAAAATGCCCCAATAAGAAGACAAATGGGCCAACAATAATTATTTAAAAATAATCATGGTGCTAGATAAAAATAGAAGACAAGAAGCACCTAGAAATATTTAAAAATGCCCCAGGGTGAAGAGATAAGTGCTAGGTGGAAAATAGTGCCCAAGGGTGGTTTAGATGATATCCTACATGTTTTTACATGAGATATTTTGGTAGATGCTATCATTTGGGATGATATTAGATGATATTGGTGTGGGGGGGATAGATTTTGATCATGCGCAACCCTCTCCCCCATTGATGATATGATATGTGATGATTAGCTTAGTATACATGCATGATGTAAAACTTAGCATTTTTGTATATATGATGTATCAGATGATGTTATATGTGATGAATGATAGATGATAGATGTGATAACAAACAGATGTGTAGTAAACAA
The DNA here is from genome assembly GCA_018340775.1 of Taxus wallichiana var. yunnanensis. Taxonomy (NCBI): domain Eukaryota; kingdom Viridiplantae; phylum Streptophyta; class Pinopsida; order Cupressales; family Taxaceae; genus Taxus; species Taxus wallichiana. Next base: position 986,904,696 of record CM031240.1, read on the forward strand.
AACACACAAGCAAAAGCTAACAAAACTAAACAAATATACAACCAAAACTATACAAACCGACAACTAAAAGCAATTTAATCATTACCTTGTTTTTGGGACAACATTGATATATTTTCTAATGTTTTTGGGTTATCTTGAAAGATAAGTTTTCAAGGCTACTGTTCACATTGTTTTGAGGTTTCCTAAGACAATGTTATGAAGTTGGTGTAGCTTTTTTCTAAGAAGGGGATTTTCTAAATGTTTAGATTTTTGTGTATCTTTTTTTGAATGTTTTTGTATTTTCTAAGGTCATGTTCTGAAAGTAATGTACAAGGACAAAGAAGCATGGATGCCCCTAGCATGATGTGGGAATATACAAAGGGAAGAATTCACATGCATATGTATGAGAAAGTGGAATGTGAAGGTTCCCCAACGTTAGATGGGAATATACAAAGGCACATCCTTCATGTAGATAAGAGTAAATAAGCCAGATCATGGCTCGATGAAGATGGATTTGGTAGGGTTCCTAGACCTAGCAAAGGAAGTTATTCTAGAAAGTGGTGAGGGTTACCCATCCTAATGCAAGAGTAACTTATGACTGATGAATCCTCCTTGAGTGCCGAAACTAGTTTTTCACCCAAAGACCTACCCATTGTGCCACAATTGTGTGGTTTTCACATGTGGATGACCTATTTTTTTTTCTTTACTATTTTCTCAAATTTTCCATGTTTTGCTTGTTTTTTCTTTGTTTTTCTACTTTTTAGTTCTTATCTGATATTCACACCATACTTAAGCATATAAACCACTTGAGATGCATGGCATTCATAGGTTCTGGAAGTTCTTCACCATCTGAATATGCTAGTTTATAAGCTCCTGACCCATATTTAACAACCACCACATAAGGCCCTAGCTAGTTGGCCTCAAACTTACCTTTCTTTTCTCTATCTTTGATGGTGTTCTTTTGATTTTCTTTCAGCACTAGATCACCTACATCAAATTCATGATGAATGATCCATTTGTTATATCCTCTTGATACTTTATTCTAGTAAACCTTGAGGTGATTAAGCACTCTTATCCACTTTTCATCCAACAACTCTAGCTCTGCTAGCCGAGCTACTCTATAGTCTTCATCCTTATCAAGATAATCCAGAGAGATATTCTCAGGGAGGGAAGCTCCACTTCCAAGGGTATGATGGCTTCAGTGCCATAAACTAGGAATATGGGGTCACACCAAGTAGGAGTGCGGATGGAGGTTTGATAGGCCCAGAGGGTGGGATGTATCTGTAAGTGCCAATTACGCCAGTCTTACTTACCATTTTCTCCATGATTCGTATAAGGGTTTTATTGGTAGCTTTGGCTTTCCATTACCTTGGGGGTAATAGGGGTAGACCACTTGAGTTGAATATGGAATGTTGACACAATGTCTTAACCATTTTATTCTTGAAGGATTTACCATTATCAGTGATAATGGTGGAAGGGATACCATAATGAAGATGAGATGGTTCATGATGAATTTGGAAATTTATGCACCAATGACATAAGTAAGAGGCACAACCTCTACCCATTTAGTAAAATATTTGGTGGTGGTGATAATGTGGGTGTGGCCATCTAAAGAAGAAGGATGGAGCTTCCCTATGAGATCTAGGCCCCATTTAGAAAATGCCAAGGTGTTGCAATAGGATGTGCAAAATCTGTGTTGGTGCATGTATCAAGTTTCCATATTTTTGGCATAGCTCACATTTCTTGACAAAATTACAACAATCTACTTCCATGGTGGGCCAATAATAACCTACCCTTAAGAGCTTCTTAGCCAAGACCATACCACTAGTGTGTGCTCCACAAATACCACCGTGTACTTCCTTAATAGCGTGGACTGAGTCAAGTAACATCCAAACAATGAAGTAGATTCCCGTCATAGCCATGATGATAAAGGGTGCCTCCTAGGAGGGTATAATGGGCTATATGATGGATAAGGGATTTCTTCTCTAGAATGGGTAATGTCTGGGGAAATGTGCCATCTTGTAGGTATCTAAATATAGGGTCATACCAAGGGGAGGATGGACCAACAATTTCACATGCCAAACAAGATTTGACATGTCATATGTGGGTATTTGTAAATGCTCTACAAAGAAAGGAATTTTTCTCTCCTGAGGTGGAATGCGTAAGAGAGATCCAATTGTAGCCATAACATCTATTTGATCTATTATGTGACCTTGGTTTTTTCTCAAAGACAATCTATGTAAAATACTCCTTCAAGGTTTCAACCAATTTCTTGTATGGAACAAGTTTCTCATCTTTAACCTTATACTCATCATTAACTTGTTTAATGATAAGTTGGGAGTCCCCAATGACTCATAGTTATCTGATATTCCAAGTGATAGCCAACTTGAGGCCAGAAATGAGTGCCTCATACTCTACAATGTTATTAGTGCAAGGGAATCCCAAATGGAATGCTCTTGGGAATAACCTCACTATGGGAGTGATGAGCACTACCCCCCCCCGATCCATGGAAGGTGAATGATCCATCAAAATGGACTTTCCATTCTACAAACTCTTCAACATACATCATGGATGCATCTGGTAGGTCAGACACAAAGGTTCCATTCTGGTAGAGGAGCTTCTGCCAACTGATCAGCCAATACCTGTCCTTTCAAGGATTTTGGTTTACAAACTCAATGTCAAATTCACTTAGGAGAATGATCCAATTAGCCATTCATCCTATAAGGGTGGGTTTGGATAAAAGGTATTTGAGAGGATCAACTTTGGATATTAGCTTGGTTTTGTTGTTAAGGAGATAATGGTGAAGTTTTGAAAGGTGAAGATGACTACTAAGCAGGCCTTTTCAATCTATGGGTAATTCAATTCATAGGAAATCAAGGTGTGACTAAGATAATAAACTTCCCTTTCTCTATGGTCTAGGTCATATTGGGCAAGTAGTGCACCAATAAAAACTAGGTAGCTGAGATGTATAAGAGGAGAGGTTTTCCTGGGGTAGGCGGCATGAGTACAGGTGGGTTGACAAGGTATTGTTTAAGTAGTGCAAATGCCTTTTGATAGACAATTTGGTCCCAGTTGAATGCAACATCCTTTTTGAGGAGATGTGTAAATGGGTGGCACTTATCCGCAAGTTGTGAAATAAAATGATGGATTTCTGAATTTTTCCTTGTAAACTTCTCAGTTGTTTGAGAGTTGTAGGTGGAGGCATTTCTGTGATAGTTGTAACCTTGGTAGGATCTACCTCTATTCCTCTCTATGAAACAATGAAACCTAGGATTTTTCCTAAAAAATTCCAAAGACACACTTCTTAGGATTCAAACATACCTTGTAATCCCGAGAGATGTTGGAAAATATGTCTTAGCACTTCAGGTGCTCTCCTCTACTTTTGGATTTTGCTAAGAATATCATCAACGTAATCCTCCATGATGTCATTCATCATGTCATGGAAGATGAAAAGTCATTACACACGTTGATAGGTGGCCCTAACATTCTTGAGTCCGAAAGGCATGACCTTGTAACAAAATGTTCCCCAAGGGGTGATGAAATTTGTTTTATGTTGATCCTCCTCTTGCAATCCTGATTTGGTTATAACCTGAAAAACCATCCATTAAGGACAACATTTCATAACCTAGGTGGTGGAATCAATGATCATGTCAATATTAGGCAAGGGGAAGTCATCTTTGGGACATGCCTTATTGATGTCATGGAATTCGGTGTAGATCCTTATGCCAACAGGTTTCTTTTAAACAGGGACTATGTTAGATATCCAATCTAAATAGTCAATGGGCTTAATGAAATCAACAACTAATAATTTTTCAAGTTCTTCTTTGACAAGGAGTGTAATTTTAGGGTGCATCTTTCTCAACTTCTGCTTGATGGGTTTGGTGTCTAGGTGCACAATGAGGTTGTGCATGACCAATTCTGGGTCCAAACTAGGCATATTGGTGCATATGACCATGCAAATATATCTCCATATTCTCTTAATAACTCTACAAAAACCTTTTTTCTTGAGCTGAGAGTGAAGCTCCCAACTTTATCATTCTAGGTTCCTCTTTCGAGCCAATGTTGACACTGATGGTTTCTTCCACAAGCATCTTAGAGGTATCTTCCATCCGCATGTAGGATAGGGGAAGAGTAAGGTCAACCTCCTTAGGTAGCTCATCATCATCCTTGAATGGATAGATCATTTTTTCCATAGGTTCTTCATTTTGTTTGTCTATGAGTGCTTCAAATTTTTGTCACTATGAGACTTGCATTTATTCCTTGCACAAGGTTTCTCTGAAGTATTCTTACTCTTTTTTGACCTTCTTATTCAAGCATCCACACATCATCTCTTCTTCTCCAAAGTATGCACAGTGTCTAGTTGAATTACAAATCCTTTCTTATGATCCCCAGCTGGAATAGAATCCTTGAGACCCATGAATTTTACAAATGCCTCATCATTCTCAAAGAAATCGATTGACATGTGAAATTGTTGATCCCAATCTACAAGTTTGGGATATACAAGGGTTACTTGGTAATTGGTTTGAGGATTGGATCTCGGATAAGGTAAGGATAGCTGAATCAGGGAATAAGTTAGTGGAGGAAAGATCCTCGTAGAGGCTACATTGGGAATTGTGTCATCGCTATCTGAATGAGATGAGTCATCCTCATGTTTGGAAGAGGTGGCATCAATCTCAAAGGGTGGATCATCATGTGGTCTTATTCCAAGACCATGCTTGTTTGATTTGAAGTGAGGGATAGGAATGGGTTCTAATCACCCTTGCACATTGATACCACATCCAAACCCATTAGTAACCCATGATACATCATATGGTGGCCTTTGACATATAGCGGGGCTTGATGGCATGAAGCCATGGTACCTTTAAGTACTCTACTGGTGGAATCTTCTAACATCTTTTCCTCAGATAAGAAACCACTAGGAATGAACTTCTCAATGGTTTAGGGCATTGATCCGAGTGATTTTGAACTAAAAATAGGGTTTTCCACATGTGTCTGGGTGACACTGATAAATCTGATATTAATAAAGCTTGTTCAAGAGTGAATGGCTCACTGGGCCATATTTTTCCGACGTTGCCTCCCATGATGTGAAAGGGTTGACCAATGAAGGAAAGTATTGATTATAAGGAGTGAGTGAATCTGGATCCACATGTTCCTTGATAGCCTCTATTTGTAAAGGAACAACAATGTTTGTAGAAGGGCATTCATAAGCTGCACACGAGAAAAACTATGCAAGGCTCTACAATGTGTAAATGGTTTTGGATCACCCTGAATGGTGATTATCTATCCTTTATGGCACATCTTGATACATTGATGGAAATTTGAAGGAATGGCCTACATGGCATGGATCCATGGGCATCCTAAGAGCATGTTGTATGGTAGATCCAAGTCAAGGACATGGAACATTGTATCATGACAAGTTGGCCCTACTTCCATTGGAACTACTATAGTGCCTGTTGACTCTCGCTCCTCATTATCATAGGCCATGATTGTAATAGTTTTGGCACCTAGATCCATTTTTGAGTGGCCTAGCTGCTTAACCAACTTCAAAGTACAAATGTTTAGACCGGATCCACCATCCACAAGTACTCTCTTGATCTTGTGATGGGTAATAACTACTTCTAGATATAAGGGTAAGTTGTGTTTTGGGTCGTTACATGGGATTGTAGTGTGATCAAAAGTGATATGATCATTGGAGTCAAGGTGTGCAATCATGGCTTGAGGTGTGGGATCTACATTGGTGGAGACCCCAAACTTACAAGTGTTTTATACAATATGTTTTTATGGGTAGTAGAGATTTTGAGGAGATCTAAGATTGATATCCTAGCAGGTGTCTTCTCTAACTATTCTATTAGATTGTACTGACCTTCCGAGGGATAGGTAGGGGATATGGTATGATCAAATGAGCACATCATCCCTACTACACAACTCTTTTCTAAGATCCTAATAGTATTGACCTGTTCATCAGATGAATGGATACATCCTATGAGGGAATCAAAGGGACTATCATTAGTGGGATAAATATAAGCAGCAATCCTATAGTCATTGGAAGTTTGTCCATGATCTGGCTTCCTTTTCTTTTTATCTACATGGTTAGGAAAGGGCTCTTTAAAGATACCCATTTTCTCATTTGGACCTTGTCCGAGTCAAGGGGAGAATCTATGATGATTTTCCCTCTTCAATGAGGTCTTGTATGTAATGGCGTAGTCTCAAGCATCTATCTATTTGTCTTGTGCCCTTTAACATGGTGGAAGTCACAATACTCATGCTCTTTGAACCAAATGGGTTTTGGAGCATTTTTGGGTATGGTACCATCATCGTGGTTGGGTATTCCACCATGTTTACATTATCTAACTATTTTAGTATGGCAGATAGGGATTTTGTTAATGGTGTGAACACATGTTTGGTGGGTGCCTTGGGATGAGGTCCTTGTGAGAGCTTTAAAAGTGGACCAGTCTACATGGTTTGGACTCTTTTGGAGTCCGTAATGCCATCTCCAATGACATTTTTTTTTGTTGAAGAACTTTGGTTTATCTAAGGATTTTGCTTCATGTTTGTCTTTGACAACCGGTTTAAGTGTTCCCTTTGTGATGAGGGCCTTTTCGATTTGACTTCCCTTCTCTATAACTTCTTCAAAGTTAGAGCCAATGCATTTGTAAATGGAAGGCTATCTCTGGGTTCAAGTTAGGCACAAATATGCTTACTAGCTATTTTTCTGGCAAGGCACAAGGGAACGACTTGCCAACCCTCGCCATCATTGTAAAAAATCTTGCAAATGTTTCATTGGGCTTCTATTTTGCATTGCAGAGGTCATTCATTGTGATATCATTTTCCATGTTGTAGGAATAATGTCATAAATTTTTTCGCTAACGTGGGCCACGTTGTAATGGAGCCCTTGGGTATGCTAAAGAACCATTCCAATCCCAATGCCCCTAGGCTACATGAGGGAAGAGTCATATTAAGAAGTTATCATTATATGTGACCTCTTGGAAAGCCATATAAAATTCTTTGATGTGATCATGAGGATCACCTTTGATTTTATATTTATCAAATTTAGGAATGGTAAAATGCTTTGGGAAGGGTTTTCGTAACATGTCCTTATCGAAGGGGTAAGGGCATAGTTCTTCATACAAATATTTCCTACTATGTCCTATGTTTCCCTCTTGTAGCATAGTAAGTGTGTCTTTCATTGATTGTAATTCTCATTCAATGAGTTGTTCTTTGGTAGGTGACATTGGTCTTTGTGCCTTAGCCACTTTAAAAGGTTGTGTCATTATATGGATCAAAGTGGAACTCACTAGATTTCATTTTGAGTTTGTCTTTGTATATGTTCCTACTTGAAGAGCCTAAGTTTGCTAATTTTTGGCTCAGTTTCAGGATCTATTTTTGAAGGATCTCTTCTTCAATTAAAGGATCCTCTTCCTCATCGAACTTGGGAGGTGGTGAGGCTTTGCACTCAATCTTCACTTTACGTGAAGCTTTGTAATAAGGTCATCATGGATCACCAAGTGGCTTGGATGGGTCTCCTTCAATGGTGTTGTGATGTTTCCCAAAAGTAGAAGCATACCCTACGTCAAAGGGGTTATCCATGTCTAAGAGGGACCTTCATTCTTTTGTTTTATGATTAATGACCTTGGTTTCTACTTCACATTCTTGTGGAAGCTTAGCTCCTAACTCTAAGACTCTTGTGAGTACTTGATCTCTGTTATAATAAAGGATCTCATCAAATTGACCTAGGTCTAATTGATGTTGTTCTTCAGAAGAATCAGATTCTTCTCTCCGCTATGATCAATCAATGGCTCTGTGTCCTTGACTTGTGAAAAGAGAGGTGCTAAGTTGTTGCCACTAAATGGGAAGGACTCAAAAGGGTTTTCTCCTAAGTCATGATCATTTGGTTTGGATGCCATCTTCGTGATTCTAGGCATCACTAGTCAAAGTTATATGAGGTTTCCATCTAAATGTGCTTCAAAGTTTGCGTGAAACCTAGGCATATGTTTGTGTAAGTCATTCGATGTGATGTTGAAATAACCTAGTGTGTTCTAGAAGTAATGTTATATAGTTGTTTTTATGATTCAAAGAACACTCATATGAACACTTAAATGAAATGATCACTCAAATGTCATTTTTCCAAGTTTATACCCTAACTATGATTCTAGTGAAGGGTCCAAAGAAGATAGTGACAATATCGTATCAATACGTAGGTCAAGTTAGAATTCTAACAAGGCCTAAATATTAAAGTGGTACTGATGCAATCTCTCGATGAGGTATACTAAAACTAGTTTGAATGCCGATGAAAGCTAAGTTTTTAAAAATGGAAGTTACGAGTATGTATAGCGTAACAACACTATCCTGATACATTAACCGAGAAAAAGCAAGGTGTTAGTATCAAGATGATGTTATTTTGGTATATATAAGGCAATATCGACACTCTAAAAAAAGACTTAGATGATGTCAAAACTGAAATGAAGTATGAGTATAGCAAGAATTTTTTAGTTGCATGAGCAGTAATGTAACCACACAATAAAGGGACTTATATCAAGTTCTCAAGAAATTGAAAACATGACGTAAGTACCAAAATTGTGTGACTAGAATGTGAAAAAAAACTATCAACCTAAGGAGAGATAAATGATGAACCAAAATCACAGTAGTGAAGATGATCTTGAAATCAAGATCAAAGAACTATCAAAGATACATGAAAATGTACTTGCACACTTTAGACGTTTAACAACCCAACCACAAACATGGATGGGCATAAATGGAAAAAAAGTGGTGAGTACTATCTTTGATAAAATGTGAGGTATGCTTCCTTCTCACCCAAAAAATGGGTGGTGAGAATGCAAGGGTATAGATCAAAAAGATGAAAATAAACTAAGTGCCACTTGGGCAGAGTTTTCCTCATCGAAGGTGAGAAGAAACCAGAGCTAAGTGAGATGTCATTTAATTCCATGATGAAAGACACTTAGTCTCTAACTTACATGGGCTCTTTTCCTTGTTCGAGAAACAAGGTTAGACTCCAAGTGAGTTGTCACTTCATGATGGCTTGACATGACAATGGACTAGAAAAGTGGGCTCCAAGATAGAATGGCTTCCCTAATAAGATCTCTCAACTAGGTGTCACAAGTTGTCTAGAGTGAGCTCGATTTACCCAAAGAGTCAATGACTAATTTGGGAGTATCTCGGCTTTACTTTACCCCCTTCAAATATAATGAGAAACTAGTGTGTTCAGTTGTATTCTCACTGGGGTCGTGATACAGACAACTTTGACTCTAACTTACAATGTGAAATCTAGTCAAGTGGGTAAGTGAGAGCACTTCTGTTTCATCCATGAGGTTACTCAATGGTGGATTACTTTAGGGTTCCTAGAACCACCCCCATTATTGTAGCTTAAGGTGTTATGCCAAAGGGGTTATGTTCTAGTTGAGTGGATAGGGACGTACCCTTTTCCAAAACCTGCAATATAGTGTGAAGTGAAATGGTGTGTTTTTTATCTTGCTTAACTTAATGTGGTTTTAAGTAGCACACCATTTGGACAACCGTATGAAAACATGTGTATTAGAAGGTTTTTTTTTGTCTTGACTCCTCCTTTCTTTGACAAGTGTTAGGCCCTACATGCAAGGAGTTAGTAATTTTCCATCAAATAAGAAAGAGATTTTGCATGTTGTTTTTGATTCCTAAGGTCACCAAAAATGTGAAGGAAGAGCATACACAACGTGAAAACCCTACTAAAATAAGCCTTTGTGAAAAATACTTCAAAAGGTAGAGTTCATTTTAGCCAACTTTGAAAGATTAATCCAATTATTTAAACGTAAAGTAAGTGTTTTTAAAAGTGACAAGGAGGTTTTAGAAGTGTTTTTGATTCCCAAGATCACCTAGAAGGTGCGAGGGAAGAGCATACACACTTTGAAAATCCCCTTTTAACTAAGAAAATGAAACACTTAAACTAATTTAGTCAAATAAAACCAAAAATAAACCTAAATCACTTGTTAGAACCTGCAAACAAGTTAGAAAACCAAGAAAAATTAGGAAATTCCATAAATCTATTTTTAGCATTTTTCAATGGTTTTTAGTATTTTGCATTTTGGAGGTCTCGAGGCACTTTGGGAGTTTGATGATAGAATTAATGATACTAAAGGTATATTAATTTTGAAATTTTTCCCTCAAAATTTTTTCTTTGTTTCTTTTTTTGCCTATTCAAACTCGAAAATGGGTCAAGGTCAAAAGATATGACCCAAACTAGAGCACTAAAAATTATATGAACAAATCGGATCAAACAAGATATATACCTGCGCACCCTTCAGGTGTATGCACCATTTTGGGTATGTGTGTGGGTTATGGTTCACTGCCCCTCTGTGTAAAAGCTAATGGGTCTCAAGAGTGCTTGCGCTACCGAGAGATGCATGCGCTAGCATAAGTGTGCATTTGCGCGCAGAGAATAGTGTTTGCGCTAGTGAAAAAAATGGTAAAAGCTATGTGTGTGCATGTGTGTGTTGGAAGAGGGGTGTTTGTGCTAGAAAAAGGGTGTATGCCATGGTTTGGGCATGTGCATGCCTAGTAAAATTTTTTGACAGAGGGCCGAGAATACACAGGTGCTTGTGCGTGGGTTTGGGGGTGCTACTGCGCGCTAGTAGTAAAAATGATAGGTTATAGGGTGTCTGCATTGGAAGAAGGGTATGTGTGCCATGATTTGGGTGTGTGTGCACCTACTTTTGGGTACTTGTGTGTGGTTTTGGGTGCCTACGCACCTCTGCTAAAAATGACAGACTGAAGGTGCTTTGCACTTGGCAGAAAGGTGTATGCGTGCCTTCCTGAAAAACCACCAAAAACATGGAAAATGAAATTTTAAAAGTGTCAACAGGTTAGAATTTAGCCATTAAATGTAGTTTCTAGCATAAAATTAACAAAGAAGCATGAAAATGAAGGTTAACTACATAAAACCTAGCTAAAAATCCCAAGGAAAAATATTTAACCCTAAAAAAACATGTAAAAAGTTAGAAACTGAAATAAAAGCTTCAAAATGACCCCATTAATGGAGGATGGACTAAGTGTCCCACCTGGGCATGCCAAATGTGTTCAATGAAAAGTTGCAAAAGCCATGGACATGGGGTAAGAATCTCTAAAGAAACCCCAAAGGCTTTTAACAAACTAGTCAATGGACCATCAGATAAGAGATAAACAAGGATTCATCACTTTGCATACATTAATATTGAAAGAAACAAGCAACCTAACATATTTAGTAATCCTCTATTCTTGAAAGCTTTAAAAATGAACCTAGAAGGATTCTAAGCAATCATTTTGTGATTATGAGAATGGGAGCTCACCATTAATGGCTTCAAGGCCAATGGTTCTTCCCATTTACTCAATGCTTGTGTGTAGTGCAAATGGAAAAGCAATAGCTCAATAAAAGAAATGAAATAAGCTCTAAACCCTAAGAAAAATGCTATAGTTTATGTTAGGAAGAAGGAGAGTTCTTAGAAATGAGAGGGGGGTCTAGTGGGCTATTTATAGTTTTCCATTTGGGAAAGTGGGGGAATTTTGGTGCATGTGGGACTAAAAGGAGTCAAAAAGTTGATTAGGGAGTCAAAGTAAGATTTGACTAGGTTTAGAAGAGGTTAATCATGGTTAGGACTAGTTAAACTAGGTTAGGCTAGTTAATCTTGTTTAGAGAGGAATTAGGGTTTCAAGAGGGTTTTGAGAGGTCTAATCAATCCAATGAAATGGATTATAGTAGACTAGGAAGTTAGTAAAAAAGTATATAAGAGGATGAGAAGAGGGTTTAGCCAATAAAGGACTATATAACCCCATTAGTTGGTTTATATGAGAAATACGACAAAAAGAATGTCGTAAAATTTGCAAGCAAGGAGGGGATAGTTAGCACAATATTGGGAATAATAGTTCTTTGATCAAACTATAGGTTTCTACATGATTTTCTATTAGATGACTCTTCTAGGAGAAACTTATGAACCGAAAACCATCTTATACCTACCAATTTTGTGACAACCACCTAGAAAGTCAAACATTGATAATGAACTAAGTATTTGTAGTAGCGCATTCACACCCAATGATGAGAACACCGAGTAGTTGGAATTTCTCCTACTTTAGAGTGAATGAGGCCAAAAATTATTGGGAAGATGTTTTTAAATCCCCATTGTTTCAAAAAGCGTTGATTGAGTCCTTTAGCTAAAAATCCCAACAAACATCCTAAATTTTTCATTCTATATCATTTATAAATGTTTTTCATAATTTGAAATAAAATTCATGAAAAAGCAAGTAATTACATAGGATAGCCCTGGTTAAAAATCCCAAGGAAAAATGTCCTTTTCTGAAAAAAAATCATCACATTAGAAATTATCTAATAGCCCTCGTCAAGTTCTTTATTTGTAGGTGTAATTTTTCTCATTCTCTAGAAGAAAATTCTCTTGCGCTTGATAAACTAGTTAGTGTACCATCGATAAGTACATTCATTTGCATGCATTAAACTTGAAACAAACAAACAACCTATTATATTTAGTAACCCTTATTCTTGAAAGCTTTAACAAATGAACCTAATAAGGATTACTAAGAAATCATTTTGTGATTATGAGAATGGGAGCTCACCATTAATGGCTTTAAGGCCAATGGTTCTTTTATTTACTTCAATTCTTGTGTGTTAACTAAATTTTAAAGCAATTTCTCAATAAAAATGAAAACAGCTCCAAACCCTAAGCAAAACTCTATAGTTTATGTTAGGAAGAAGGAGAGTTCTTCCCTCCTTTTAGATCTTTTCAGTGGGCATCAAATTTATATTTTTCCATTTGGGAAATGGGGAATTTTGGTTTGTGGAACTAAAAGAAGCATTAGTTATCTATTTTTAGTGGGTCAAATCATGAACTCAAAGTAATTCCCCTCTAGGCTTAAGGTTGATCATGGTTAGGAATAGTTAAACTAGGTTAGGCTAGTTAATCTTGTTTAGAGAGGAATTAGGGTTTTGAGAGGGTTTTGAGAGGTCTAATTAATCCAATGAATGGATTTATAGTTAATAAGTTAGTAAAGTAGTATAGAAGAGGACGAGAAGAGGGTTTACTAATAAGGGACTATATATAACCCCATTAGTTGGTTTATATGAGAAATACAACAAAAATAATGTCGTAAATGATGAGAGAGGAAGGAGCCTAATTAACAAGTTGTTGTCAATTTGCAAGGAGGATATTAGCACAATATTGGGAATAATAGTGCTTTGATCAAACTATAGGTTTCTACACTTTGCTTCTATTAGATGACTCTTCTAGGAGAAACTTATGAACCAAAACCATCTTATACCTACCAATTTTTGTAACAACCACTCGGGCTAGAATATTCAAACATTGATAATGAACTAAGTAGCGCCTTCACACCCAATCCGGATGAGAACACTGAGTAGTTGGAATTTCTCCTTGAATAGAGTGACGAGGCCAAAACTTATTGGGAATATGTTTTTAAATCCCCATTGTTTCATCAAAGACGTTGATTGAGTCCTTTCATCAAGACATTACACATCCTAAATTTTTCATTCTATATCATTTATAATTTTTTCATAATTTCCAGCTTAATTATCCAAAAGCAAGTTGACACACGAGCCCTTTGGTTCCTGGGATTGGCCTTTGCTAAAAAACTCATCACATTATTATCTAATAGCCCTCTTGTCAAGTTCTTTATTTGTGTGTAATTTTTCTCATTCTCTAGAAGAAAATTCTCTTGCGCTTGTTTGGATCCGTACATTTTGACGTTGTTGACGTAGGTATCGTTAAACCCTATTATTTTTGAGTTTTATTGGTTTATTTCACTTAACAATATCAAATCCTAAATTCTACTAAAACATATGGCACACCTAGTGGGACCCTAGTCCCTTTTTGATCAAATTCTACATTTTTATAGTAGAATCTATTTCTTGCTTCATTTCTTGTGAGATTAACTAAATTTTAAACTCAAATTTCTCCGGTAGATTTTTCAAAAACATGTAAAATAATCGGAAAGGATTATTTATCAAATAAAATTACTTCTTTCTTCCCTCCTTTTAGTATCTTTTCATCATCAAATCTTCTGCTTTTTCCCTCATCGAAATCAATTTTCCTTTCAGGTCTTAAAAATAACTTGCATTCTTGTTTGCTTATCTATTTTAAGTAGGGTTGAATCATGAACTCTCTAATTCCCCTCACACATAACCAAATCAAACACAATAAAATTTGCATTCTAAAACATTCCTTCTAGGTCTACCTACTTGGATTTCAATACCAAGGGGAAGATGACCAGTGTTCGACCAAGTATAAATAATTGGTGGGCGTATATCGGCTAAGCACCCGAGACCCTTATCATTTCGGGACCATAAAGTGAGGGGATAGGACCTGATATCATACCTTGTACCAACACCAACACATATTTGGGCCTCTCATATGTTTGGGTATATTGAGGACTTTAGCCTTAACATACCTAAAACTAACTTTAATAAGCCTAATTCTTAAGAACCCCTTTTTAGCCATCTTTCCTTTTCATATATATTTTTAATTAATCAAGATAATAAAAAAACCTCTTGCTGATTATGTGTTTTTCATTCCTAAATAATTGAATTCTTTTTATTTTCTCCTTGTTGTTTCAAGGTTTTAACTAGAAAACTTGATCTTGTATCTAGAGTATCAAAGACATGTCATACAATTTACAACAACATATAGAAATAACCCAAGATCCCCACACTCTCCCATAATTCACTCAAACACATCATAAATTCCTGATCCACCCATTCCATAGTACTTTGATAGTGGTGACCCAATATTCAAAGAACTCTTAGACACCAATCTTGTTTCCCTTAGAAGATACCTTGCTTCACACATCATATGTCTTCCTTGTTATAGTCCAAAACCTTTACCACCTATTACTACTATTACTTATGATCGATATCAACTCATAAACCCTCTTATCATCCGGTTATTGTTATCCAAAATTCACCCCTGTGGTAAATTTCGATAACATGCATTGAATTCTCAAGCCCGGAAAATTGATTGATTCGGGTAAAAATCATGTTTCTAGGGTCCCCTCATATTTTTCTAACTCCCCTGCCAAAGAAGGAAAGAGCAAGCTCTGAGAAAATGTGAAAAAGTTACGAAAAACAAGCTTGGGCCAGAAAATCATGAAAATGGCTAAGTCCTAGTCCTCGCAATGATCGGGACATGAGGGACATCAGGCACGAATCGCCGAAAGGCCGCCTAAGAGCGGTCTGTCAGGCAAAGGAACATCCGGGCCCGTCGGGGACGTGGAAAGTCGGTTGGTGAAGGAGAAGAAAATCAACTAACTACTCTGGGACATTTGGGACAAGAAGAAACGAAGGAGGCGGCTGGCGGTTCGGCGAAAAGGGGAACTCTTATACTTGGGACATCCGGACAAAGGGACGTGGAAGACGCGGATAGCCGAAAAAGCCGAGAGCCAATCAGATCACGACACGTGTCACCAGCAGAAAAGGGACAGGGAAGCCCATTTCGGGTGGATCGGAAGTTTTTGTCCCAGACAGCACTGGGACATCCGGGACAAATGGACGCGATGGACGTGAAAATCCGGCAGCGAGAACCAATCAAATCACGACACGTGTCACCAGCAGAAAAGGGACAGGGAAGCCCATTTCGGGCGGATCGGAAGTTTTTGTCCCAGCATGACCTTTGGGACATCTGGGACAAATGGATGCGGTGGACACAAAAATCTAGTAGGCCCGAGAACCAATCAAATCACGACACGTGTCACAAGGGAAAAAGTCCAAAAGTCAAAGGGTGAGTTTTGAAGGGTCAGCCCGAGCCAATCAAAAGAGGACACGTGTCCTATGGAGCAAGGAATGCGGAGCTCGGGAAGGAGTTAGAGAATTTGGCAAGAAGTTCACCCAAAAGCTAAAAGTAAAGGTCTGCCCCGCGCCCCTGACGACCAATCAATGCATGCCACGTGTCATCCAGGTGGCAGAGCGCGGGAAGAAATTTAAAAATCCGTTTCGCCTATTTTGTGCCCTAAATCTTCAGATCTCCATATCTTTTGATCCAGAGCTTGGATTTGCACGTTCTTTATATCAACAGAAAGATTATGAAATTCTCTACTTGTTTCGTGTTAATATTGAATTTTGGTGCATTTTGGAGAGAGAAATTTGAGAAACGGTTTGACACGTGTTCATGGCGTGGAAGTGACATTTCGGTGACTGCATTTAATGCGGAATGGGTTGCATTCCCCCGTAATTCGGTCAAAATGACAAGGTATGGGTTTTTAAGGTCCCCATTCCATTTTAATGCATTTGCGAAGTCAAGGAGGAATGGGCTCTCACATTTTTTTGCACGTTTCTCTCTCTAGGCTCGACCCATGCAATGTAAAAGCGATTTGGCTCATTTTAAAAAGGGGGAACATTTTTTGGGCATTGCGGACTTCTTCTTTCACCTCCAAAGCCAAGTGATTGATGCAAGGATCATACCTTTCCAAAGATTGTAATAGTTTTCTTTTACCTCTCGAGGGTGTAATGCGTGTTTTTGACACTTCGAAATGATAATGCAAGCTCTGTGAATGGGTTTGATCCTATGTTTGTATTATTTGCTTCATTTCGATCATAAATTATACCTTATCGATCTGTGTATGTTTTATGTTGTGAAATTTGGTCTCGTGTCTATTTACATGACAAATATGTTTCACCACTCCTTTTGGTGCATCACCATCTTTAGTTAGTTTCAATTTTTGCACTTCTACCCCTAGCTCCTTGCGAGTTAGAGTAGGATTAGGATCTCGAACCTCTCGTAGTTGTGCAAGCATTAGATCTAAATCGAGGAGTTTGAGGAACCAGCCTCTAATCTGTAGATTCCTCTCTTAATTTCACAAGTTCCACGCTTGGAGAGAGGTTTCCATGTTATGCAATCATCTTTGGATGCTAGAGTGATCAACCTAGAAGCCCGATCTGCATCCAGGGTGCCTTTGTGAGTGCAACAGCGGTTTTGGCACGCCGGTGGGAGTTAGAGGTCTTCCACTTCATATTTTTCAGGTTGGTGTGTTCCTGTGAAGATTTCAGCCTTTGGAGGCACTTGCAAACACATCTGGCGACTCCATCTGATCAGCAACCCATTTCTGAAGTTGCAGACCCATTTTCCATCCATTCCCATTCATCCTTCTTTCCATCTCTTTCATTCTTTCCCATTCCATGAGGTTGTGCAATCATGACTTCATTTCCATCATGGAATTCACATCAACAACAGCAGTATATTCCACCTCCAACATGTTTTACAAATCCTCCAAATCAGCATTTTGAGCAGATTCAAGATCAGTATGCATACCCATATGAGCAGCAGTGCCAAAGTCAGTTTGGCTATGGAGCTTTCCAAGAGCAAGAGTATGCATATAATGAAGACAATCAGATGCAAGATGCTGGTCTGTTGGAGAAAATCCAAAAGATGAAGGTAAATATGGTGCGATCCAGAAAGCAACAACTCAAATGAGAGCTTTCAGAATTGGTTGCAGGACTCCTTGTCCATGGGGAGGCCCTTTTCCAAGACACTTCAGCCCTCAGGAGAAGCTGGACTTCATGATGAAGATGCTGCCATTGCTTGCAAAGTGGATTGAAGAAATAGAGGTGTATGAGAGGAGTATTCAGCAACCTTGTCAACGGGTAAACACGCCATCTCATGCCTTTCTTTTTCCTCTTTCCCAATCTATTTTATCTCAGCAGTGTCAAGTTCTAAACTCTCCATCTGCTGTCCCAAGTGTTGAATCCATTTCTCCACCTCTCAGTCTTCCACCTCACCTCAATTCTTCTTTCCTTTTTCCTTCCAAACAGTCATCCCCTCCACAAGAGCTAACAGAAATACCCCCTCCTCCAAAGAAACAAGAGTTTCTACCTCCACCACCACAAAAAATTGCCAAGCCATTTGAGCCACAATCCACTTCTCCCCTTGCATTCCCAAATCCATGTTGGGAGGATGAAAATCAGAATGCCAGTCAAGAAATGACAGACAACTTGAAGAGTTGGGCTCTTAAATTTGGGATGACAAAGATCCCCTTGATGGTTAAACCTACAGAAGAGGCTAAGGTTGAACAAATGGTGGTCGGGGACTGATTTTGTGGCAGAAGAAGAGAAAAAGAAGAATCAGATCAACATCAGTTTTCTCATAAAGTAGTGTCCGTATTGGCACTCTATTTGAAGGAATGCTGATTCAATTCAAGTTGCACAATCAGCCCTAAAGGAGGAAAGCTCATATCTTGCAGTCCCAACTTGTCCTCTAGAGCAGCAGATTGAAGAGTTTGACTTGACAAACTTCATGCTGGAGGAGGAGTTCATTCAAGAGCAAGATTTTCTTCAAACATTGGAGGAAGGAGAAGCTGCTCCAAATCCAGCAGAAGAGGAGCACATTCTAGCTATGGAGGAGAAAATTGTAGATCCAAGGGCTTTGAGCACAAAGCGAGGCTACGGAGAGAACCTTCGCTTCTTCTTTCTACTTCACCTCTCTCATGTTCTAAGTATCGAAGAGGAGTTTGATCTCTCAAACTCAATATTGGAGGGTGAAAGAAACCATGGTGATCAAGTTACATATCAAGAAGACACCATGGAGGAAGTGGAGCATTTGCAACAGGATAGACATGTGGCAGTTTATCTGTCAGATTTGGAGGACTGTTTTGATGAAGAAGATCCGGTTGAGTTTCCACCATTCTCTCTTTCATCATCCACATTCCAAACACTTGAGTCTGCTGTCATGAAGGAGAACATTCATTTGCAGTAGCCTGCATCTTATAACAGCTCTTTGGAATCAAGATTGGAAGATTTAAATCTTTCATGGTCTTCATTGGAGGAAGAGAAAGGGCAGAAGGGTTCTACCATTTCTTCCACACCATCCATTCAAGAGGGTCTACAAGAAGACTCCATTCTTGGAGTTGAAAATCAGAGTTATGGGCATACTCAATGGATCAGACCTTGCCCAATCAGGTATTTGGCTTCATTGGAGCCAAAGGAGAAGTCACAACCAGTCATGCTTGCTTCTGAGCATGAGGGTGAGCTGCAAAGTACCAAGGATCAGCTGTCATACCTCTTCAATCCAAATGCGAGAGAAATTAAAAGAGGTATTGAATTCACCTTGGTGATACCTTGATGATTTGGGTGGAAGACCAGCTTCTTGTTGATTTTCCACTCATCCTAACAGCCATGATTAGCTCCAAATCAATTGCATGGCTGCCACTTTTGAGAAAGGGAAGCTATTTCTCACAACCAATTACAGGGTTTGTTTAGCTTGCCTTTGCTCCCGATTAGAGTAGAGTAGGTAGGTTTGATTTCGAGTAGAAGAGGTGCTTGTGCACTCTGCATGCTCCATTTGGAGCATGTATGATTTTCAGTTTGTACATAGTTTTTGTGGTGCTGGTTTTGCTCTTGCACGTTCATTTGATGGCATTTTGGTGAGAACAACTCTAAGTTCAAAGTGGGTTTTCAAGCGGTTCAGAGGAGGTTTTCAAAGTTCGATCGGGTTTGCGAGTGCTACAACTCATGACTCCATGCCCAATGGACTGCTTCATGCTACTGGTATCTTCTACCTAGCAGAAGGTAACCCATTGAGTCGCCAAATTGTTATCCAAAACTCACCCCGTGGTAAATTTCGATAACATGCATTGAATTCTCAAGCCCGTGCAAATTGATTGATTCAGGGAAAAAAATCATGTTTCTAGGGTCTCCTCAGATTTTTTCTAACTCCCCTGGCCAAAGAAGGAAAGAGCAAGCTCTGAGAAAATGTGAAAAAGTTACTGAGAAAACAAGCTTGGGCAGGAAAAATCATGAAAATGGCTAAGTCCTAGTCCTCGCATGTGATCGGGGACGCGAGGGACATCTGGGCGCGAATCGGCCCGAAAGGCCGCCATGTAGTCTCGAGGGCAAAGGGACATCCAGGGCCGCGGGACGCGTGGGACGCAGCGGAAAGTCGGTTCGGCTAGAAGGAGAAGAAAATCAACTAACTACTCGGGACATTTGGGACAAGAAGCGTGAAGACGTGAACCGCCGGTTCGGCCTGAAAGCAGGAACTCTTCTTCGGGACATCCGTGACAAAGGGACACGGAAGACGCGGATAGCCAAAAAAGTCGAGAGCCAATCAGATCACGACACGTGTCACCAAGTAGAAAAGGGGACATGTGGAAGCCCATTTGGGGCGGATCGGAAGTTTTGTCCTGATAAAGGCATTGGGACATCCGAGACAAATGGACGCGATGGATGTGAAAATCCGGCGGCAGCCCGAGAACCAATCAAATCATGACATGTGTCACCAAAGCAGAAAAGGACAAGGAAGCCCATTTGGACGGATCGGAAGTTTTGTCCCAGGCATAAAGCCTTTGGGACATCAGGGACAAATGGACGTGGTGGACGGAAAACCCGGCAGCACGAGAACCAATCAAATCATGACACGTGTCACAAGGAAAAATTCCAAAAGTCAAACGGCGAGTTTTGAGGGTCACCAGAGCAATCAAAAGAGGACACGTGTCCTATGGAGCAAGGAATGCGGAGCTCGGGAAGGAGTTAGAGAATTTGGCAAGAAGTTCACCCAAAAGCTAAAAGTAAAGGTCTACTGCGCGCCTGACGACCAATCAATGCATGCCACGTTTCATCCAAGTGGCAAAGCGCAAGAAGAAATTTAAAAATCCGTTTTCGCTGCTTTGTGCCCTAAATCTTCAGATCTCCATATATTTTGATCCAGAGCTCAGATTTGCACGTTCTTTATATCAACAGAAAGCCTATGAAATTCTCTACGTGTTTCTAGGGTTAATATTGAATTTTGGTGCAGTCTAGAGAGAGAAAATTGAGAAACGGTTCTGACGCGTGTTCATGGCCAGAAGTGACATTTGTGACAGTTGCATTTAATGCGGAATGGGTCGCATTCCCCTGTAATTCGGTCAAAATGACAGGTATGGGTTTATAAGGTCCCCCGTGCCATTTGAATGCATCTACGTCAAGGAGGAATGGGTTCTCACGTTTTTGTATGTTTCTCTCCTAGGCTCGACCCATGCAATGTAAAAGCCAGATTTGGCTCATTTCTAAAAGGGGAACATTTTTGGGCATAGCAGACTTCTTCTTTCACCTCCAGCAAGTGATTGATGCAAGGATCAGACCTCTCCAAAGATTGTAACAGTTTTCTTTTACCTCTCTGAGGGTGTAATGTGTGTTTTTGACATTGAAATGATAATGCAAGCTCTGTGAATGGGTTTCAATCCTCTGTTTGTATTATTTGCTTCATTTCAGATCCTAAATTATACCTTATCAGTCTGTGTATGTTTTATGTTGTGAACTTTGGTCTATGTCTATTTGCATGACAAATATGTTTCACCACTCCTTTTGGTGCATCACCATCTTTAGTTAGTTTCAATTTTTGCACTTCTACCCCTGTCTCCTTGCAAGTTAGAGTAGGATTAGGATCTGAACCTCTGTAGTTATGCAAGCATTAGATCTAAATCAGAGGAGTTTGAGGAACCAGCCTCTAATCTAGAGATTCCTCTCTCAGTTTCACAAGTCCCACGCTTAGAGAGAGGTTTCCATGTTGTGCAATCACACTGGATGCTAGAGTGATCAACCTAGAAGCACGATCTCGCATCCGGGGGTGTTGTGAGTCTGCAACAACAGTTATCAAACAAATCACTCATTATCATGCCCCGACTATATAGAATCATCCACACCAATCTCATCTACTCTCGTAGTCCAGCTTTGAACTCATCACTATCTCATCACAAAACTTGGTGTTATAAATTGTGTATTAGTATTATCATTGATGTAAATTCCATTGATGGAAAAAGGTTTGTAAGGGTTATATCAATCTCAAGAGGTGTCTTTCGGTGTTAAGTCTGAAATTTGATTAGTAGTATCAAGTTTGGTGAAACCCTTTGGTATTCTAGAGCAGGTTTCATTGTGTATGACCATAGTCGATTCATCCTAAGTTGAGTAGAGGTTTTCATGAATTTTATCATGGTTAGTATGTTGTGTCAAAGGTATATGAGTTCTTCTAAGGTGAAATAAATTTTGCTTTGGAGTATGAACTACTTGTTTGAGTATGAATTGTTTGCTTTAAAGTATGAACTGGATTCTTTGGATTCTAGATTGAATGTTTTATATTTTTTAATAATTTTATCATGACATGTGGTGAAGGTCAAGCATATGCGAGAGTAAAGTGGTGGAGTGCAAGTACAATTTTGAGGATGGTTTGCGGTGTTCATCTAGACCTAGTCTAGATGCTTGAAGGCCAAATGGTGCATGAGAATGAGGTGAATAATTATATGAGGTCATGAAAGCATGCATAATTTTGATACATGTTATCTTAGGTATGTTAGGTCCTTTTGGAGTCTTGGAAGCAAAGACATGTGGTTGGTCTACTTTGTCATGGTGCAAACTAGGTTTAATCCTAGTTCTCGGAGACCTAATTAGGAATTATAGTCACTTGCACGTATGTGTGACCTTTTAAATAACTTATGAAGGTATGTAAAGTTTTTTTCATTGTGTAAATATAGTTTGTAGAGGTTTCATGATGAGTTTCACTGCTTTGGTTAGATTTTTTATAGCCTAGAACATACAAATCCCAAGGCAAAGTCATGAAAATGAGATGGGACTTAAATATGCATAGATATTTGAGATAATATGATGATTTGACATGTTATAACAGCATCTTTTTATGTTGTGAGTAAAATTTAAGGCTTCCATGATGAATATTTTGCAAGATATGAGGTTTAGACCAAAACAAGATTTTTAAGAGCATGTTTTCCAACTCGATATGGGAAATATTTTCTTGGATGACACATGTAACATTTGAATTTTCCCATGATACTTTCAGGGATGATGAATCATGGATCTAAGAAGTTTTTAGAGTTGGTATGAGGATAAATGAGGAGCTATTATTTGTGAACGGAATTTTAGAAGGCAAGTAGCTTATTATGAGTTTAAAACCCTAGGTTGAGAGCGATGGAGAATATATTCATGATAGGTTCCCAGAATTGATATTTTTATACTAGTATGATTATTATATGATGTAGATGACTCCTCTAGGTTTCTAGAAAGGTAAGATAGGTGATGAGTGGATCCCACTCAAACATGCAAGTTTTTGAAGAAGTTTATTTTGGGAAAATTTCTCCAAAGGAGGTATGAAATAAATTGACATTGTTTTTAGCCTGGGAGTTTTAATTTATGTACATAATGGTATTATATCATGGTTGAGCTTATAGATGGTAAACTATGCCCTATTTATGAAGACTAGTTTTAAGGCTTTTTGGGGCATTTTGGAGTAATTTTAGATATGGACCTATTTAAAGGCCTTCACTTAGAGTTGGAAGGAAATGTAAGATGTTATGGAAAGAGGATTCAGAGGGATTTCTAATGGTATATGGTTTGTCTTGTGATTATGTGGTTTGATAGGTTAACCATCTCAATTTGTGAAGAAGAATATTGTTTGTTTCTTAAGATAGAATTGCTCTAACTAGAAGATGGAGATAGATGATACAAGAAATGGATTATTTTATACTTTCTATCAGTTGGAGAGTGAAGAGGGTTTATTTTATTCCTATTGAAAGTGACATAAAGGGTGTAACCCAATTATGTATCTAAAACTTCTTCTGGGAAGTTTAATTTGGTGATGAGGAAAGTTGGTGTGGTTTACACATATGGATGTTTCATGAGATCTAGAAAATGTGTATGTGATATATAGGTCAAGGGTATTCCAATGAGTTGTTACATGCCATATTTGAGTTTTTCTTGGGTGATCTTGAGGCCCAAAGGTGAAGATAGGTTCCTAGAAACAACTGTTTGGTGAAGGATATGAACCTTCTTGAGTATTTTATGATAAATTTTATTGGTGAAAGCTAATTAACAATAATATATGATGTTTTTATGTCATATTTGACATGTGTGAGAAATTAGGGAGCTTGAATAATCATGGTTATGGTGTTTGTGATTGTTAGCCATCCGGTGGTGGGGTTTTGAGTTTATTTTGAGCTTGTTTAGTGCATTTGAGCATGACCAGCATACATGGGTCCATTATGAATATTTTATGATTATGGTGTTATATTTTTAGTTGTGTTGGTTGAAGTTATTTTGAAGGAATGAATTTCTTTATGTTAATGAGGAGAGAAGCATATAAAGTGAATGTTTGAGTTCAAATTTGAACTATCTAAGAGAGAGGTAAAGAGTGTGACCCAAGTGTGAGTATGGTGTTGGTACTCATTCGAACTAATGCCTAAAGTTGAAGTAAACCAATATTTTGAGACTCCATTTCAAAATAGATTGTGTAACCTCGAAGAGTTATAATGTCCATTAATTGCCCCTCCCATAATTTTGAAATAATTTATGAAATGGATTGGGCCATTTATGCTTTAAGAAGGCCGAGAAACATAAGGCTAATCATCCATGGAGTGTATAACTTAGTATTCTTTGGGTTTTTGTAATCTGTGGAATGGCGAAAAGAATTTTCTTGGGATTTAAGCTAGACTTTTGAAATGGTTGGCTATCGTGCATTAACTCAGTCTCGTAAGCTAAGGAAAGTCAAGGTACTATGGATTTTGAACACACAAGATATTTGAAATATAGATAAGGAAAAAATATGTCAAGCAAAGGAAGTAAGTGTTTGGTACTTTAATTAAAATTGGTTGAATGGTGAAGGATTTGATACCGGGGTTACTTTTTAAGGATTGAAAGTGTGGCTATATAACAAAGTCATGGTACATTGATTTAATGTGCCATGGGTATCTCATAGGTTAGTATTTTTTGGATTTCAAAAGCCATAGGATACTCAAGGATCTTCAAAGAAGTGAGGATCTTTGGAGGAAATTCAAGGAATTCAATAAACCCATGAAGAAGAGAAAAAAGCAAGGAAAAGTTGTAGAATGAGCAATGGAGCATTTTTTGCTGTAACTTTTGTTGCATGTAGCCAAGTCATGTAAGATTGATATTGTTAAGAAAACAACTACTCTACTATCTAGAGGCATTATCATTTGACAAAAATTTTACCTGAATTAACAAAGAAAGTGAAAAAGAATACATGTGTATACTAGGAACAAAATGGGGATTCTATAGGGGCCCCAACCCTTGAAATTCACATAAATTTTTGGTATACATATACAAAAAGGATGTTTTTGTAACTAAGTACATTGTCAATTTATAATTACAAAATCCTCCACAAAGGTGGGGATACGATCTAACATATTTTTCATCCTAAACTCAAGTTCCTTATGGTCTTGAGCACCATAAACATATTGAATATCTCCTATTAAGCTGCAAGACATACCCAAGTACATAAGCACCTCAGATGTTCATCCTTAAGACTTCTAATTTCTTAATTAATTCTAAATTTTTCATATAACAAGAGACACATTCAATTATATGAATCCTCATATGAGGTATGCCTTAATACCTGTTGATTACAAATTTTGGAGGATGAGGATGGCTCTAGTACATTAACTAGTGTAGCATAAGATGGCTCGGGAACATCATTATGATCCATAGATACTAGCTTAGATGCACCTTTGGATTAACTAAAACCATTTTATATCTCTTTAATGGTGGGTAGCGAGAACTTCAATATATTTCTTAGAAGAAGTTTCACCAATGCCTTCTCAAGATTGGTGAGCCTTTCCTCTATTATGGATAATTTATGGGAAAGTGAGGATATGTCCTCTTTAGGATCATCATCGAGAAACTACATGGACATCAACGGGGATTTATTTCTCTATCACTTCCTCGATAAATAATGTAGGGGATATACTTGATGGTGCTTACAATGATAATTGGATTGTAGTGGGTCCATAACTTATTTAATTACTCGGGAACTATGTAATCTTCAGGAAAAACAAATGGTGAAACAAAATTTTAAACGAGAATAAAGGAGTCATTCGACATCAAATCCATTCGAACTATATGGGAAGTTAGTGGTCTTGTGGGTTTTTTTGTCTTTAATTGTAAAAAGCACCCTAACAAAGGACTTCATTCGGGCGAAAGGTTGAAGATTGTGTGAAAATATTATGAAGAAATATCTTTTAGATTTTTCCCAATTTCATCTCTGCCATTACTAGAAAAGAGTAACATTAATTATTTCACAGAAAAATTCACTTATAACACTCAAAGGAAATTGCAAATTCATGAGAAATTAGTAAGAATTTATAAAAGGATGGATCTCGAAATTTTTGTGTGAATTATTATATTAGGAATGAATTCGAGATTGGGTTTGGATGCTCACACAAATATGAAAAGGGGAGAAATTGGATTAATATCTATCAAAAAAGTGTATTTTGGCCTAATTAAAGGTTTTGTGAGGGAGGCATCAAATTTAAATGAATATCTATAGTTATCCATTTCCCAAAACATATTCTCCAAAAGAAAAGTGTTGAATAATGGTATGGAACAAAAAAATTGTATTTGGGCACATGAGTGATTATATGAGAATGAATAGGACAAAAAAGGGATTAATAAACAAAATTGAAATATCTTGCACGTGTCCATGTTAGCAACCAAAAAGATTATCAAGTTGATAGCTAACAAAAATAAATTTGTAGTTAAAATATATTTTCCAAAGATGGAGTTCATTTTCATGCCTTGAGATTGTTTGTTTATGTTTTTGAGGGAAAATTAAAAGGAAATGCGTAGCCAATTTTGTATAAATATGAGGTTTATCATTGTATGAAGAGGGGGTTAGTTTTCTACTTTGAAAAATTGAAAGAAATTAATGTAACTCTACATGTTTCCATTTTCTTGTATGGAATACATATGAACTTTGAGTTTTCAAGATTGTGTCAAGGTGGTTGCACTATATAGCCATTGGCGAATATTGAGGACATTTAATTCATGTCCCCTTGTCAATAAATTAAAAGTTTGAATGACATATGCCTACTTATGATTCTAGTTTTGTGTTATGGATCTTGTATGTTAAAATTTGATTAATGAGTTATAATTTTTACTACAATTTTGTGTTTATTGCTTCCATATGTAATACACTAGATCATATTTCTGGTAAGTTATATCTTCTTGGTCACTAAATCAATATTGTCTTAGCATTTACTCTACAATATCTGAGGTGGTTATAAAACCCTGTTGCAACCTATTGGTTAGATGATTTTTCAGCCTTTGAGTGTATCTTTGGCATATGAGAATAGGAGCAATAAGTACTTCATTAGAGATCTTGCATAAGATTTTATGTTAAGTGTTTTAAATATTGTCTTGAAAATATTTTTAGTTGTTGAGTATTAATGAATGCAAATTTTTTTGAAGAATTATCACTACTTAATCATATGTTCCCTATTATTTTGGACAACATGTTGTCATGGTAGTTGTTGATGTTTTGTTGTAAGAAATCAATCATCATTTACTCCCCCTCTCTTTTATAAATCAAACCTACTATAATTTTCCCCACACCATCATAATCCCATTTAAAGATCTATCCATCACCTTATTTTTCTAATTCCTACCCATCATTGAAGACAATTCTTCATACCTAGATTCTCACCAAAAGTGATATAAGAACAACTAAATTGTGTTGTCTCTATTAACTTGTGTCTGATGTACTAAGTATATATGACATTATTGTGACAAATATTGTGATTGAATGTTATATTTATGTCCATGCTTAGCTCAAATTGACCCACCATTTAAAAAATCAAGAGGAAAGAAGTGTAAATTATCTCCTCTCCATTCAAGTTACCCAATGGATCCTCTCATCCTAGTTTAAGACAAAACCAAAAGCAGTAGGATCAAGTCATTCCTTTGTATGTGCCTCTCAATCATCCTAAGAGTTTGGTTCTAAAGAGAATGTTAGGAACCTCCCCAGCTGCAAACAACATGTATCACATAGTTTTTCATCCTCTAAGAATTCTTATTCTCTAAAAGCACTCAGAGCCCCGGGGTGTAAAATTATGAGCCAACATGTAGAAAAAGTATGAAGGTATCATTTCAAAGCCAAGGAATTGTGTGGAAATTTGAGGAATGTTAGAGAGCTTGTGTGTAATGGTTTGAGATCAAATTAATTCAATTTTTCCATGTTTGAGTGAATTGAAGGAGTAAGGGTTTGAAGTGTGTTTGAAGGAGTTTGGAGATGAGTCTTATGATCACCATCGGATGATTTATTATAGTATATCTATAATGATATTCTAATCAAAATCTTGTGTGATCAGTCATATTCATTGAAGTCTCTTGTTATGAGTAATATCAACAAGGGTTTATGGTTTGGTGCTCCTTGTGGGGTTTGTGCCTCACTAAAGAAATATCTTGTGATGTGTAATATTCACTTGAGTCTTTTTGTGTGTAATATCTACAAACTTTTTAGTGGGTTTTATTCCCCTTGAGGGTTTCTTACTTATATCTTGTGTTATTGTGTCTCTTTCATGGTTGTGTTGATTTGATTAAATTTTATGCACACATTAATGAATGGTTGAATGGTTTATGGTTTAAGTAAGAAAATATGAAATTAATTGAAGTTTTTTTAGGGCTGATTCACCACCCTCATATTTCATTGTGATTATAAAAATCGGTATAAAAGTAGGTCCTTTAGGAGAAGTTTGATCACATGAAAGAAGATCCTTGAAGCACAAAAATGTTGAGTCAGCAGAGTGACTCTTCAACTAGTAAGACACCACTCTTTGATGGTTCAAACTATGATTTTGGATTTACGAGGATGATGAATCACATCATGTCCCCGAGGGTTTGAAATTTGGAAATCTTTGGAGGATGGTTATATTGTTCTAGCTACTCCTCCAACAAGTAATACACATAAGAAGTTATTTATTTAACAAATATTTAATTTGTAAAACCCTAGATATTACGAGTTAGGTATGATAAATAAATGCTAAATTATAGATTGGACACAAGAAATAAGATAAAGAAATGTGAAACCTTAAGCGCAAGAGAGGGAATAGAATACTTAGTTGATTTCACACTTGATCCCGAAGTTTTTGGATTGGAAAACTAATGAATAAGAGGAGGATATTATCCCAATTGTGTGTAGAAAATTACTGAGAATTGTTAGATGTAGTTAGACCAAGGTTCTGGAATGGGGTTGGAAATCCTAGGCATTATATACCTTTGTTAGAAACCTATGACTACCTAGAATCTCATAATCTGGTTTTTATGATGTCACAAGATGGTTTCTAACCTTAACTTTTGGTCGATGTATGTCGCTAGATGATCATAGAATTATCTTGTAAATTGTAAAGAGAATATGACCTACAAAACACTCAAACTACATCAAATCCCAAAAATAAAAATGCAATATGGAGAGTCAAACTAACCCCAATGATCACCCTACTTATTGAAATTACAATTGATCCATGCACTACATCTTAGACTCCATATAGTTCTTGTGTGTGTGTTTGATAGAATCATGCCCTAGGGCACCCAGAGGGGATGAGGGTGCCCGATTGCTTTGACGTCTGGATGGCACTTTGGTGTCAGAGTCAAATTCGATAAAGCAATAAAATAAGGATTGGGTTGTAGGGTGTAAAAGACCAAAATTAAGACAAGAAACAAAGAAAAGAGGACAAAGATAGTTTTCAATTACTAGTTTTCTTGCTTATGAATCTATGAATGCATGTATGTGCTTAAGACCTATAAATGTACCCAAGTGCATGATTTTGTGTCTACATTTTCACCCACTTTATGTTTTTGAGTGAATACTCGATAACATAAAGTAGATAAGAGATGCGTACCTAAAACCATGTAGAATGTGATGGCGATAACATGCCGAGGAGATAAGTGAAAATGTGAAGTGATAAAAATGAAGAATGGAAGCTAAGAAAAAGGAAGTGACCCTAGGGGTGGAGCGTATGTGTCGTACCATGTTGTACATATTGTTTTTTATTAAAAGGTTGCTTCTTGTTGCATATTAAGGATAGACCTACAAAAGAAGAGAAAAAGAGTAGTCAAAGTCATGTATTATGAAAACTTTGTAAAAGTATGTAAAAGCATGTAAATGTGAAAAATTAGTAAAAGGAAAGTGTGCATTTGATCCATGAAGAGTGAAAAGGATAGAAAATTGTCCTCAAATGTTGTAGAAAAGTGATATTTTTGGTGATCTCACGCCAAGAGTGAGTTTTTGGGGCCATCTCATGCCAAGTGTGAGTTTTTGGGAAATAGCATGCCACTGACAGTAATATTTTGGAGAGAGATGTTTAGTTTTAATCTTCTTCCATGACTTCTTCTCAAATTTATACATCACTAGATGGTGTGATCTATGTTTTTACGAGTAGAAAAAGGAGATATAATACATTATGATTGTTTTAGGATTGTGTATGTCTTGTGAAGACTAGTCGAGAACTTCCATGAACCATGTTCATCTAAGATAATAACTATAACTTCCCTTAGTCATAGGCACCCGGAAAGGTTAGGAGTATCGGGCACTAGTGATTATACTCGGGTGTTGGTGTCTATGATTAACTCGAGGATCCAAGTTAGAATCTAGGTCATTTCTGCAATAGTATATTGCTTTGTTCTGTATTATGTTGGTTTGAACTATAGCTCTATACTCTTTTGTATGGAGTGAGTGATTTTCCCAATGTATGTCCCCCTCATTTGGGGAACATTCGACGTTGCTTTAGGAGGATGTGGTCTAAAGAGAGGACACGAAAGCGATCTCGAGATGATGTTGAAATGGATCTTTGGAGGGGGAGGGGATGTGCATGGTATAAACCATTGCACATGCAAAAAAATCTCTGTGTGTGTGTGTGTGTGTGTGTGTGTGTGTGTGTGTGTGTGTGTGGCTAGATATATGTGTTAGTGCAAGTAAGACAAGTATGCATATAGAAGAATGTGCAAACAAGTAAGAATACAATATATACCACGAAAAGTGCATTTCAAATATGAGAAATATCTCACAATGTCATAAGACAATCAAGGTCAAAACGGACAAAATAAACAATGTGCACACAAGAAAAAGGGAATAACCCACAAAAATAGCATACAAGTATAAAGCAATAGAAAAAAAAGTGTAACACATAACCATGGTGGAAAATAGTTCCTACAAATAAAATGTTGCACATGAAGCACCTATTAGCATGTTAGAAAGCTAAAAAAGTATGTTAAGATGAGTATGTATCAATGTAACGTGATGTGTTAGTAAGAATATGAAATATTATATAATAAAACAATAACACCTAAAATGTGTGAGAAGGTAGATACCCCCGGGAGCCTTGGAGGTACTACTAAAAGGTATTGTTCCAAACATCATTATTGCATGTAGAGATCTGTATAAAGTCTTCATTCACAATGAGATAACAATTGAACATGGATGTGTATATATAAAATATAATGACATAATAAGTATCCATCTAGAATGTAAAACAAAGTGTACATGTAAGTATAAGCAAGCAAGAATAAATGCAACCAAATTATAAAATATGTTGTGAATGAGTGATATGGAATGACATGTAATGTGAATGTGATAGGGGCAGTGTGCCCACCAAGTGGATATATATGTATGAGATGAGGTTCATTTATAAAAGACCCATTGACATTCAATAATGAACCATAGAAAAAGAGTGTGTCATCGGGAAATGGTTTGAAATATGTGCATGCTAGAAATATGTGATCATGGAGCGCAAAGAGTGAAATGTAGAAGAAATTGAGGTTCATTTTGGATTTAGAGCCTCAGCAATGATCGAGTATGAACCATGGAGCTAGAGTGTATCATAGGGTGATGATGATACAAGAGGTGTATAAAGTTATGCAATATTAATGCTTAGAAATAAGAAATGCGAAGAACATAGTGTAATAGTGGAAAGGAGAGATACCTAATAATTCTAAGAGGGGCGAAGAATAAGCATGATTCTCCCCAAGTGTATGATGATGAAAAGAATCAAGTAACATTGTCTAGGAGATCATCATTGTCATGGTCAAATCCAAATGGACAAGCGTTAGAGACTTATTAAACAATATTATGAGGTGATCACTTAGAAAGCCATTACGGCGTAAATTATACATTCCCATTGCATATTCTTCATTAGTGAAAGATGGTAGTGAACAACCATGTGCATACATATGAGTAAGATGTTGTGAATATACAAGAAATGAATCATTACAAACATAAACATGGTTGAAAGGCGTAGGAAATGTGATATAATTATGATGAGGATCCAAAGTGCCACTAATGTAGTCAATCCAAGACTACCCAAGTGTAAGTGGATAAGTGTGTAACAATCCTTTTTCTCATAACCAAATTAAGGCTGAAATAGAATTCAAGAAAATACGTCATATATTTTATATAACATAAGTATATGTGCTACTTACATCATCATACATATCTGAAATTTCTTACTTAACTACCAAATCATTCATTATCAATAAAGGAGAAGGTAAGATTCTTTCTTTTCATCTTCCATTCCGCCAAAATAAAATTCAATGTATCCAAATTCCATATAATAATCATAATAATGATTTCTAAAATTTACATTATGTACGAATGCCATTATTTACAAAATGATATTGATCATATCATATAAACTCAATAAAATACTAATAGTGCGCTAAGCTTTTAATGTAAAAGCTAACGAGTTCCTCTTGTTTGTTTTGTTCTCGGTTTCATGTTGGTTACTGGACTAGTTTTTACTCTATTATGTTCTTTCTCCAGTTTAAAAACTTTATGGCTATATATTGGATTATATATCCATGTTGTAGACACATGTAATTTGATCACAACACTATTATTCCTAATATTGCACTAACTATTCTCTTCTCACCAATTGATGACACAATGTCAATTAGATGTATCTAACTCCCCTTTTACGACCCTCTCTGGTCTTATTCCTCTTATATGTCAATTAAATAGGCTATTATAGCCTTTTGTTGGCTAAAATCCTCTTCTTCACCACTTCTATTAGCCTTGGACTATCAATCCATTTCATTGGATTGATAAGGCCTCATAACCCTCGAACCCTAATTTCTCTCTAAACAAGATTAATTAGTCTAACATAGGTTAATTACCCCAAATCATGATCAACCTCTTCTAAACTTAATCAAATCTTACTTTGACTTACTAATTAGCTTGTTGACTCCCTTTGAGTCCCACATGCATCAAAAGCCTCACATTTCCCAAATGGAAAACTATACATATCCCACTACCCCCTCTCATTTTCAAGAACAGTTCTTTCCTCTAACATAAACTATAGTATTATTGCTAGGATTATGAGTTTTATTTCATCTTATTGAGCTATTTTTCTTTATATTTTGAATTTCACCACATAACATGGAGTAAATGGGAAATACCATTGGCCTTAAAGCCATTAATGGTGAGATCACATTCTCTTAAAACATAAACTGATTGTTTAGATCCTTATTAGGCTCATTTAATTAAGCTTTCAAGAATAGAGGTTAATTACATTTGTTAAGTTTTCTTGTTTGCTTTAAACTAATGCATGAAAAGTAGGAATCCTTGTTTATTTCTTAACTAATGGTCCATTGATCATTTTTACACAAAGATTTGGGGTTCTTGAGTGTTCTTACCCCATTCCATAGATTTTGCAACCTTTATTTGAACACATTTGGCACACCCGGTGGGACACTTATGTCCATCCTCCATTAATGGAGGTCTTTTAAGTTTTTCAAAGTTCACTTACGGGTTTTTAGAGGAAACAACTTGTTATTTTCTTATTTCCATTTCGAAACTAGTTAAACCACCCTTGTTTGCATACATTTTGTGGTTTTGAACTAGAAAAAAGCTTCTTTGACTAACAAATAACCTGTTTACTTTTGAAAATTTCAAAATCACGAATTTTATAGATTTTCAAGGGGTATAAGTGTCTTAATAGGCGCATCTCCATCAAAACCCTAGTGTTAGTGTTGAGTTGGCCGCACACCCATCTAAGCATACTACAGTTAACAACTCATTTAGAATGGGTCATGTATCCATTGAGAGGTGGGCATCTCCATCGGTTGGTGACCGTACCTGTCACTTTGGATGTGTTGGCGTATATTGTCTTACTGTGTAAATTCTATCATTTTGACCCAGACCGTGTCTTTTTAAACAAAGACATCTCCGTTGACTATTGAGCATCTCTGTGTCTCTAGAAATGTTGGTGTCTATTGGCATACTGTGTTTTCGACATTATTTTTCCTATAGGTGTACCCTTTAAACAAAGAGCACACATGTTGAAACCCTAGCATACTTGTATGACAGGCATGCATAGGTGTTATACCCCTCTTTAAGTTTTTTTACGCCATGCATCTTTGTGTTGGTTAGGGCACGTATCCGTTGGCTAGGCACACATTGTCATTTTAGGCACGCAGCATCGTGTTAAAATTTGAAAAAAATTCTCCAGGTTGTAAAATCATTTGCTAAACTTTTGAGATTTTTTTAAGACTAACAAGGTAGATGCAAGGTTTTGTTTTGTTATTTCAACTTGCATAGCTTAAGTGTCTTCATTTCTTGGCTTGCAAAAATCTTGTAAAGTGTGTATGCTCTCTCCTCGCGCATTCTAGGTGATCTTTGAGATCAAAATCACTTATACAACTTTATGTCACACTTTAAAAACACTTTTTCTATGATTCTAAAGAGTAAAATAATTTCCATATGATTTTTCTTAGTAGAATTTTCACATTGTGTATGCTCTTCCTTCGCGCCATTTGGCGATCTTAGGAATCAAAAGCAAAGTGTCAATTCTCTTTCTTGATATCAATTTGTGAAATGGAAAATTACTAAACTCGTTATCTGCATGACCTAACACTTGCTAAATAAAGGCATCAAAACAAAACACGAAACTTCTAATACACGTGTTTTCATATAGGTTGTCAAATGGTGTGTTAATTAAAACCACATTTAAGTTAAAAAGATTAAAAAAACAAACCATTTTTACTTCACATTGTATTACAAGTTTTGAAAAGGGCACATCCTTATCCACTCAACTAGAACATAACTCCTTTGGCATAACACCTTAAGCTATAACAATGGGGGTGGTTCCATGAACCCTAAAGTAATCCACCACCTTTGAGTAACCTCGTGGATGAACAGGAAGCTCTCCGCTTACCCACTTGATTAGTTAGAGTCAAAGATTTTCCATATTGTGGCTCTAGTGATGGTAAAATGACGAATAATAGTTTCTCATTGTATCAAAAGGGGGTACCCTAAAGTCGAGATACTCCCAAATCAGTCATTGTGACTCTTTGGGAAAATCACACTCACATCTAGAAAATCTTCTAACACCTAGTTGAGAGAACTTATTAAGGAGGCCATTTTGTCTTGGAGCCCACTTTGCTAGTCCATTGTCATGTCAAGCCATCACAAAGTGACGACTCACTTGGATTCTGAACCTTGTTTCTCGAACAAGGCAAACAACCCACGTAAGTTTGAACTAAGTGTATTTCATCATAAAATTTAGATGACATCTCACTTAGCTTAGCTTCTTTCTTGCCTTCAGATGAGGTGAAGTTCTGCCTAAGTGGTGCTTAGTTTATTTTTCATCTTTTCAATCTATACCCATGCATTCTCACTTTCTACTTTTGGGGTGAGAAGGAGGCATAGCTCACGCATCTTATCAAAGATAGTACTCACCACTTTTTGTCTATTTACGCCCATCCATGTTTGTGGCTAGGTTGTTAAACATCTAAAGTGTGTAGGTACATTTTCATATCTTTGATAGTCCTTTGATCTTGATTTCAAGATCATCTTCACTATTATGAGTTCGGTTCATCATTTGTCTCTTCTTGAGTTGATAGTTTTGCTCACATTCTAGTCGCACAATCTTGGTACTTACATCGTGTTTTCATTTTTTGAGAACGTGATATAAGTCCCTTTATTACGTGGTTACGTTGCTCACACAATTAAAAAATTCTTGTCATACTTATTACTTGGTTTCATTTTTGACATCATCTAAGTCTTTTAAAAGTGTCAATATCACCTTATATATCATAATAATGTTGTCTTGATACTAACACCTTGCTTTCTTAGTTAATGTATCAAGATAGCATTGTTATGCTATATCTAGTCACAAATTCCATTTTTAGAAGACTTAGCTTTCATCGGCATTCAAGCTAGTTTTAGTATACCTTTTTGGGAGACTGCGTCAATACCGCTTTGATATTTAGGCCTTGTTAGAATTCTAAATTGACCTATGCATTGATACGATATTGTCACTATTTGTTTTAGGGTATAGGCTTGGTAACGATAAAATTGAGTGATCATTACATTTAGGTGTGCATATGAGTTTTATTTGATAAAAACTACTACATAGCATTACATCTATGACACACTATGGAATATTTCAAACATCACCTCGAACAACTTGCAAAATCATACATTTAGGATCCACACTAGCTTCATACAAATTCAACTAGTAATGTCTAAAATCACGAAGATGGAAACCAAATCAAATGAACATGAATTAGGAGAAAACCCTTTTAAAACCTTCCCATTTAGTGGAAACAACTTAGCACCTCACTTTTCTCAAGTCAAAGATGTGGAGCCATTAATTGACCATAGTGGAGAAGAGTTAAACTCTTTTGGAGAGAAATAGATTAGACCTAGGTAGATTTGATGAACTCCTATATTATAATAGAGATCAAGTACTCATAAGAGTCTTAGAATTAGGAGCTAATCTTCCACATGAACACAAAGTAGAAACCAAGGTCATTAATCACAAAATAATAAAATGAGTATCACTCTTAGATATAAATAACCCCTTTGAGATAGGGTATGCTTCTACTTCTAGGAAACATCATGCCACTTTCGAAGGAGACCCATCATGATGGCCTCACTACAAAGCTTCACATAAAGTGAAGATTGAGCGTAAGGCTTCACCTCCTCCAAATTTTGATGAAGAAGAGGACCCTCTAGTTGAAGAGGAGGTCCTTCAAAAATAGATCTTGAAATTGAGCCAGAAATCAACAAACCTAAGATCTTCAAGAAGAAACATATACAAAGACAAAGACAAAACAAAATCTATCAAGTTTCACTTTGATCCAGTAAATTGACACTACCTTTAAGGTGTCTCGAAACAAAGACCAATGTCACCTACTAAAGAACAACTCATTCGTAAAGAATTACAATCAATGAAATATACTCTTGTTACACTATGGAGGGAAACATAGGCCATAATAGGAAGTATTTGTATGAAGAACTATACCCTTACCCCTTTGATAAGGAAATGTACTACGAAAACCCTTCCCAAAACACTTTTCCATTCCCAAGTTTGATAAGTAAAAGTACGAAGAGTGATCCTCGTGATCATATAAAATACTTTTACATGGCTTTCCAAGAGGTCTCATATAGTGATAACCAAAGGAGTATTCTTAATACAACTTTTCCCTCCAAATGCATCATAGGAGCATTGGGATTGGAATGGTTCTATAGCATACCCAAGGGATCCATTAAAAGATGGCAATATTTGCATACGCAAAGGTTGCATTAGAAGAAAAAAATATATGACATTATTCCTATAACATGGAAAATTATATCACAATGAATGATCTATGCCAATACAAAACAAAAACCCAATGAGACCTTTGCAGAGATGTTTTCCAATTCTTTTTACAATGATGGCGAGGGTTGGCAAGTTGTTTCCCTTTTGCATTACCGGAAAAATAGTTATTGAGCATATTTGTCCTTAAATTTTTGGCCTTTTAACACTTTTTAACACTGGACATGGCACTGACCCCATTAGATGCCCATTTTGCTCTTCTTTCATTTTACTTGCCCGGGCCTATCTTAACTTAAACCCGAAATATCCTTCCATTTACAAATGCACTATGGCTCAAAATTGAAGAGGTCATTGAGAAAGGTGGTCAAACCCATTAGAGAAATCCCTCATCAAAAAAGGGATACTTAAGTTTGTTGTTAAATATAGACATGAAGCCAAATCGTAGACAAACCAAAATTCTTCAATAAAAACAAACATGTTGTTTTGGTGATGGCATTCTACGAACTCGAAAGAGAGTCCAATCCATGCATACTGAAGCCCACTTTTAAAGCTCTCACAAGGACCTCATCCCAAGGCACCCACTAAACATACACTTTCATTTGTTAACAAAATCCTATCATTTAGAACATTTTATACTAAGTAGTAAGATAATGTAAAAATGATGGAATATCCAATTGTGACAAGTACAATTATAAGACCATACCCAAAGATGTTCCAAAACCTAGCTGGTTCAAATACCATGAGTACTACAACTTCCACCATGTTAAAGGACACAAGACTTTGCACAGATAGGTGCTTAAGATTGTGTCATTACATACAAGACCTCATTAAAAACAAACATGTTTTTGAAGAGGGTAAGATTGTCGTAGATTCTCCCCTAACTCAAGACAAGGTCCAAACAAGAAAATGGGTATCTACAAAGATCCTTTCCTAATCATGGAGATAAAAAGAAAAGGAATCCATATCACGAGACAAACCTCCATTGATTATAGGATTCAAATTTCTTATATATACCCCACTAATGATAACCCCTTTGATTCTCTCATAGGATGTATTCACTCATCAGATGAACAAGTCAACACTATTCGGATCATAGAAAAGAGTTGCGTAGTAGGGATGAGACGTTCTATTTAATCATACGAGATCCCCTACATATCCCTCGGGAAGGTTAGTACAATTTGACAAACCCAGTTAGAGAAAACATCTACTAGGATATCCATTCTCGATCTCCTCAAAATCTCTACTACCCATAAGAACATATTGTATAAAACATTGCAAAATTTAGGAGTCTCTATGGATGTAGATCCCACGCGCCTCCAAGCCATGATTGCACACCTCGACTCCAATGATCATATTACTTTTTATCACACCACAATCCTATGTAAAAACCTAGAACATAACTTACCCTTATACCTAGAAGTGGTGGTTACCCATGCAAAATCAAGAGGGTACTTGTGAGACGGTGGATCTGGTCTAAACATTTTCCCTTTAAAGTTGGTTAAGTAGCTAGGCTATTGAGAAAAAATCTAGGAGACAATATTATTACGATCACAATCTATGAAAATAAAGAACATGAATCAACAGGTACTATAGTAGTTCCCATGGAAGTAGGCTAAACTTTTCATGACACGAAATTTCATGTCCTTGACTTAGACCTTCCATATAACATACTCTTGGGGCACCCATGGATCCATGTCATGTAGGCCATTCCATTGAATTTCCATCAGTGTATCAAGCTATGTCATGAAGGACAAGTGGTTACCATTCTAGGTGACCCGGAACCATTCACACATTGTAGAGAATTGCACAATTTTTCTCGTGTGGCTTATGAATGTCCTTTGGTGGATGTTGTTATCCCCCTAAAATGGAAGATATTAAAAAAAGGGTAGATTCAGAGTCACTCATGCCTTATAATCAATATTTTCCTTCGATATTCAACCCATTCTCTTCATGGGAGGAAAATTCGGAAAAATATGGCCCGGAGTGAGCCATTTACTCTTGAACAAGATTTGTTAATATCAATTTATCGGTATCTCCCGAACATGGGGAAACCTTATTTTCAATTCAAGAGTACTGAGAGTAGTGTCCTAAACCATTGGAAACATTTTTCCATAGTGGTCTCCTATCTGAGGAGAAGATGTTAGAAGATACTACTATCGAGTGCCAGAAGGTACCATGGCTTCATGTCATCAAGCACCCAAGTATATCAAAGGTCACCACATGATGTTTGTCATGGGTTAGTGGTTTTGGATGTGGAATCAATGCACAAGGCTAGCTAGAGACTATTCCCATCCCCCATTTCAAGTCTAATAAGCATGGCCTTGGGATAACAGGCCTCATAATGTTATACCCATTGAGATTGACACCACCTCTTTTGAATGTGAGGATGTTTTATCTCATTACGATAAACATAGATTCCCAATGTAGCCTCTATGAGGATATTGCTTCCACTAACCTATTCCCATATTCAGTTGTCCTTACCTTATCTAAATCCAACCCCCTAACCAATTATCAAATAGCCCTTGTGTATCCTAAACTTATAGATTGGGATCAACAACTTCACGTGCCACTAGAATTCTTTGAAAATGATGAGGCATTTAGAGTTCATGGGACTCAGGGATTCTATTCTAGCTGGGGATCACAAGAAAGGATTTGCAATTCAACTAGACACATGTGCATACTTCAAAGAAGAGGTAGAGATGTGTGGATGTTTGAATAAGAAGGTGGTAAACAAGAGTACAAACACTTTAGAGAAACCTTGCAAAAAGATAAACAGAAGTCTCATAGTGACAAACTCTTTGAAACACTCATAGATAAACAGAATGAAGAGTTTGTGGATGAAGTGGTTTATCCATTTAAAGATGATGATGAGCTACCATATGAGGTTGATCTTACTCTTCCCCCTGATCCTACATGGATGGAAGATGCTTCTAAGATTCTTGTTGAGGAAACAATTAATGTCAACATTGGCTCAGAAGAGCAACCTAGAATGATAAAGTTGGGAGCTTCACTCTCAGCTCAAGAACATAAGGTCTTTGTAGAGCTCTTAAGAGAATATGTGGATATATTTGCATGGACATATGTAGATATGCCTGGTTTGGACCCAAAGTTAGTTGTGCACAACCTCATTGTGCACCCAAATGCCAAACCCATTAAGAAAAAGTTGAGAAAGATGCACCCTAAGGTGGCACTCCTTATCAAAGAAGAATTAGAAAAACTATTAGCTGCTGATTTCATTAAACCCATTAACTATTTAGAGTGGATCTCGGCATAGTCCCTGTACAAAAGAATCCTATCAACATACGAATCTACATTGATTTCCATGACATCAATAAAGCATGCCCTAAGGATGACTTCCCCTTGCCTAACATTGACATGATAGTTGATTCCACCGCTAGTTATGAAATGTTGTCTTTAATGGATGGGTTTTTAGGTTATAATCCAGATATGGATTGTAGAAGAAGATCAACATAAAACAACCTTCATCACTTCGTGGGGAACATTTTGCTACAAAGTCATGCCTTTCGGACTCAATAATTTTGGGCCACCTATCAACAGTAATGACTGTTATATTTCATGATATGATGAATGACATCATGGAAGATTATGTTGATGAAATCCTAGCTAAATCCAAGAGTAGGGAAGATCACCCCGAAGAGATGAGAATTATTTTTCAAAGCATCTCCGGGATTATAAGGTTCATTTGAACCCCAAGAAATGTGTCTTTGGTGTTTTATCAAGAAAACTCCTAGGGTTCATTGTTTCATAGAGAGGGATATAAGTGGACCCTATAAAGGTTACAGCTATCATAGAAATGCCACCACCTACAACTCTCAAACAACCGAGGAGTCTATAAGGAAAATTCGGGCAATCCGTCACTTTATTTCACAACCTATGGATAAGTGTTACCCATTTACTAAATAAGGATGTTGCATTAAAATGGGGACCATATTTCAAAAGGCCTTTGCACTACTAAATAGTACTTAGTCAACCCACCTATACTCATGCCGCCTACCCCAGGTGAACCTCTCCTCTTATACATTTCTGCTACCTAGTTTTCTATTGGTGCACTGCTTGCCCAATATGACCTAGACCATAAAGAAAGGGTATTTTACTATCTCATTCACACCTTGATTGCTTATGAGTTGAATTACCCACAAATTGAAAAGGCCTTCTTAGCAGTGGTCTTTACCTTCCAAAAGCTTTGCCATTATCTCCTAAACAATAAAACCAAGCTCATATCTAAATTTGACCCTCTCAAGTACCTTTTATCCAAACCTACCCTCACAAGATGAATGGCTAATTGGATCATTCTCCTAAGTGAATTTGATATTGAGTTTGTGAATTAGAAATCCTTGAAAGGATAGGTATTAGCTGATCAATTAGTAGAAGCTCCCTCCCGTGGATGGAACCTTTGTACGGATCGAGTTAAACACATCTATGATGTACATTGAAGAGTTTGTAGAATGGTAGGCCCATTTTGATGGATCTTTCACCTTCCATGGATCCAGGAGCAGGAGTGGTGCTCATCACTCCCATAGGGGAGGTTATACCAAGAGAATTCTGGTTGGGATTTCCATGCACTAATAATATTACAGAGTATGAGGCACTCATACTAGCCTTCAAACTAGATATTATTGGAATATTAGGTAACTATGAGTCATTAGAGACTCTCAACTTATCATTAAACAAGTTAATGATGAGTATAAAGTTAAATATGAGAAGCTCATTCCATATAATAAAATGGTTGAAACCTTGAAGGATTAATTTACATAGATCATATTCGAGAAAAATCCAAGGTCGCATAATAGATCCGCAGATGTCATGGATACAATTGGATCTTTGTTACGCATTCCACCTCAAGAAATTAAAATCCCTTTCTTTGTAGAGAATTTCAAGTGCCGTATATATGATATGATAGAGTCATGTTTGGCATGTGAAGTTGTTGGTCCATTATCCCCCTAGTATGACCCTATCTTTTGATACCTATAAGATGGTACTTTTCCACCAAACATCACCCATTCTAAAAAGAAATCCCTTATCCATGTATAGCTCGTTATACCCTCCTAGAGGCACCCTTTATTATCATGGCTGAATGGAGAATCTGCTTCACTATTTTTGATGTTACTAACTCAATATACACTATTAAGGAAGTACACAATGGTATTTGTGGAGCACACACTAGTGGCATGGTCTTAGATAAAAACTATTAAGAG
Source organism: Taxus wallichiana var. yunnanensis (assembly GCA_018340775.1). Taxonomy (NCBI): domain Eukaryota; kingdom Viridiplantae; phylum Streptophyta; class Pinopsida; order Cupressales; family Taxaceae; genus Taxus; species Taxus wallichiana. The sequence continues at coordinate 986,947,232 of CM031240.1, forward strand.
TAGGCTATTATTGGCCTACCATGGAATCAGACTACTGCAATTTCATAAAGAAATGTGAACTATGTCAGAAGTATGGAAACTTAATACATGCGCCATCCTAGGATTTGTAGCCTATCGCAATGCCTTGGCCATTTTCTAAATGGGGTCTAGATCTCATAGGGAAGCTCCATCCTTCTTCTTTAGATGGCCACACCCACATTATCACTGCCACCGAGTATTTTACCAAATGGGTAGAGGTTGTGCCTCTTACTTACATCACTAGTGCGTAAATTTCTAAATTCATTATGAACCATCTCATATGTCATTATGGTATCCCCTCCACCATTGTCACTGATAATGGTAAGTCCTTCAAAAATAAAATGGTTAAGACATTGTGTCAACATTTCCATATTCAACTCAAGTGGTCTACCCCTATTATCCCCAAGGTAATGGACAAGCAAGAGGCTACTAATAAAACCCTTGTATGGATCATGGAGAAAATGGTTAGTAAGACTGGCTATAATTGGCACTTACAGATACATCCCTCCCCGGGCCTATGAACCTCCATCAGTACCACTCTTTGGTGTGCGACCCCATATTCACTTGTTTATGGCACTTAATCCATCATACCTTTGGAAGTGGAGCTTCCTTCCCTGAGAATATATCTTAGGGACTATCTTGATAAATACGAGGACTACATATTTTCTCGAATGGCGAGTTGGAACTATTAGATGAAAAGCGTATCAGAGTGCTCAATCACCTAAAATTCTATCAGAATAGAGTATCCAGGGGATACAAAAAATGCATCATTCATCAGGAATTTTATGTAGGTGATCTAGTTCTAAAATAAAATCAGAAGAATATTGTCAAAGATAGAGAAAAGAAAGGTAATTTTGAAGCTAACTAGCTAGGCCCTTATGTGGTGGTTGCTAAGTATGGATCAAGAGCCTATAAACTTGCATACTCGGATGGTGAAGAGCTTCTAGAACCTATGAACGCCATGCACCTCAAGCATTTCTACACTTAAGCATGACAAGAATATCATATAAGAACTAAAAATAGAAAAACAAGTTAAAAAACAAGAAAATTGGGAAAACAGTAAAGAAAAAGTAGGTCGTCCACATGTGAAAACCATGCAATTGTGGTGTAGTGGGTAGGTCTTTGAGTGAAAACTAGTATCCGACACTCAAAGAAGATTTTCCGGTCATAATTCACTCTCATGACAAGACGGGTAACCCTCACTACTTTCTAGATATAACTTCCTTTGCTAGTTCTAAGAACCCTACTAAATCCATCTTCATCAATTCGTGATCTGGCTTATTTACTCTTATATCTGCATGAAGGATGTAGCTTTTGTATATTCCCATCTAACACTAGGGGCACCTTCACATTCCACTTTCTCATACATACATGCGTGGCATTCTCCTGTTTTATATTCCCACATCATGTTGGGGGCATCCACGCTTCTTTATCCTTGTACATTGATTTGGAACATGACCTTAGAAAATACAAAAACACTCAAAAAAGGTACGCAAAAACCTAAACATTCAGAAAATCCCCTTCTAGGGATGAAGCTACACCAACTACATAATGTTATCTTAGAGAAGCCTTAAGACAATGTGAATAGTAGCCTTGAAAATTTATCTTTCTAGATAAACCCAAAAACATTAGAAAATATATCAATGTTGTCCCATAAAAATAAGGTAATAATTTAATTACTTTTAGTTATTGGTTTGTATAGTTTTGATTGAGGGTACTTTTTCGTGTAATGTAGTGAGTCATTTACTTATCATGGGTTGGATCTTGTTTGATTTAATTTTATATGACATTAGGTTCAATTGTAGCTTGTATGCATCCATTAAGATTAATTTTACTTACTTAGATTGAATGTCAATTTGATCTCGTTGGTATGTTTGATAAATTCATGTGTTTTGCATCCTATGTTATGTTGTGTTGTATAGGTACAATTGTTTAGCTTTATTAACTTTTTCTTGTGTGTTTCTTTCTTGCACATTTGTTTATTATCTAATCTATCACCTATCATTCATCACATATAAACATCATCTACTACATCATATCTACAAAAATGCTAAGTGTTACATCATGCATGTAAGCTAATCTAATCATGACATAGTGTATCATCAATGGGGGCAAGAGGGGTTGCACATAATCACAAATCTATCCCCCCGCACCAATATCATCTAGTATCATCCCAAGTGCTAGAATAAGAACTTAGAAACATTCCATAAATTCAACGCATGTGATACTATCTATAGATATATCATCAATATGTAAACATGGAACATAAACATCTCTTAATCTAAGGTATGTCACATATAGAGAGGAAAGAGAAATCATACATCATGATACAATAGTTGCGAGAGAAATAACCACAAATCATAAAATGCATAATCATAGTATAACATGACAAAATCATCATCAAATGTTCATATGATACATGTATAAATTGCCATCTCAAAACTTAAATATACATCATCGATAAATATGCCATCTAAATGGGGCATGCATCAAAAGCGAGCCTTCGTTAAGAGGTGTCATCAAAATAATGGTACATGAATCTATACATCAAAATCATCCTTCATAAGAGGCATGTATACAATACATTTGTATAAAAGGAAAAATGAGGAACTTAACCACATCTCGCGCCCTGGGGGCTCCTGGGTTTATGTCCTGGGGATGGAAGAGTAGTGGCTATGATGGAGGCACGTGAAGGTATCACCATGTTTTCTAGCTGGTTGTTATCCAACCGTCTTCTACCAAACCTGGCTACTCTATAGCAATGGGCTAGTTGATCTCACAAAATGGCCTAACCATTGTGATCTCTATGAACTTGTCATACTCACACTTTTGCTCAAAAGGTGTTAAGAGCTGCCTGCTGGACTACTCTAAAATAGGCAACCCTATAGTATAAGGACTTCCACTTTTGGCCCTCATAACATCCTGTATCAAATTGGCATCTCCAAAAGAAGTAGCTTCCTACACAATGGCATCTCACTCACCTATTAATAAGCCCCTATCACCATGAGCATGTCTAGTAGTAGTGGCCTCTCTGTCTCTATCTGCAGTAATAGTCACACTGGGCTCAGATCGATCCCTATGAATAATATAACCATGTGATTTTCATGGGTTTGGTCCCTTGTGTGACAACCATCTACACGGGTTTCTAGGAATGATGTAAAAGGCTTAGTATATGAGCCCCATGTGCGGCCATCTCACTAATCTGGATCTACCTGGTGAGGCACTATCCCCACCACCGAGTGGCCTATATTACGGCTTGATCCCTCTCAACTGTCAAAATCTATACCTAAGCGTTGGCTCGATCCCAATCTATTGTAAGGGCTTATACTGTGCCCCGAGCCACATTTCTCTCTCTAGCCACTTGTAACTAAATGGAAATCACCACATGTAACTATTGTTGAAGAGTAGCCAACTACCCACCATCACCACCACCCCTTGGAGCATGAGGTGGTGGGACATGATCTAGAAATACCTACTAGAGAAGGGCACATATCCCTATTGGAATGCCTACGGAGGAAACTCTTGTCTCAAGCCCTATGTTCCTATCTCTACGAGTGGGGTCCCCAGTATAGGAAGCTACTATAATGGAGGACCCTATCCCTACCCCTAGCATTACATTGTGCATCAATAACACCACCACCTTCATCATCATCATCATTATCATCACCACCAATGGCTCCACCCTCATCACCGCTAGGAGGCCCCACTGGAGGATCTCTCACACTTGGCATTATAAGCCACCTTGGAAATAGTCAAACGGCATGGAAGCACACCATGGTACCATGGTGCATACTTAGGTGTGGTACTAGAATCTTTGAGCTTTCTCAATGGAACCCACATAAGCAGGTACCACACTTCGGAAGGCTAGTCGAGTGCTCTATCCCGGGTAATATGTGGACCCATATCAATGTACTCTTGGGCCCTACAATCATACCATATATCTAGCCTAGGAACATCATAGGTAGTATTCCAAACTATATCTGGAACCGATTTACTTTGTACATATCCCACATATAGTTGGGGTTTCCCAACATGAAGTGCTCAACTATGGCGTAGTGTTGAGATCTAAACCTTCCTTAGAAAGCTCTTTGGAAATGTCATAAGGCCTTCATACTATGGCGGCCTGTTGTAGCTCATCAAGCTCGTGGTGGTAATGATACACATCTCCCATGTATGGCCGCACATCATCCCCGATCAAGACCCATCCCATAGTAGAAGGCTCCTCTGGAGCCCAAACTCTCAAAACACCTAAAGGGAAACCAATAGAAATGTGATCCCACACCCAAATCTGAAGTAATCTGGTTGGTCCTACCATCTTCTGATGGTAGTAGGTAATCAAAATGTAGGTCCTAGTATAAGTGTACTATAATGCACTAACCCCAAAAAGATGGGTCTCTCCATCTATCAACCCACGTATCACTGGGGAGGCCAAGCGGACATGAAGCACCGGTCTTGTTAGGGAGTAGAACTCCATTGAAAAAGGTCATCATATAAACCACCACACAATCTTTCTCGAATCCTCAATGCCCTGACAATAACTTAATAGTTATCCCACAACATGGTCTTTTCGAGACACCAAACAACTTAGAGATACATTGCTGAATATCGGGCCGGTGACTAGTATATTGGATAAGTCAACCTTGAATCGGGACTCGCATAATTCACCACACATCCTTGAGTGTAATCGTGATCTCCTACTCGAGAAGATGAAAGCACTAACTCTCATTGTACCATCTCTCCATTACGGCTATCAAAATGCCATGATCAAGGTAATTTGAGTCATATCAAACACATAAGCCAAAAGTAATAGCTTCTGTATCAAATTGGCATCTCCAAAAGCAGTAGCTTCCTACACAGTGGAATCTCACTCACCTATTAATCTACCCTTTTTATCACTATGAGCATGTCTAGTAGTAGCATCCTCTCGGTCTCTATCTGCAGTAATAGTCTACACAGGACCAGTTTTGATCCCTATGAATAATATAACCATGTGATTGTGCCTGGGCGTGGTCCCTCTATGTGACAACCATCTACACTCCGAGTCAGGACTGATGTAAAAGGATCAGTATTTCAGCCCCATGTGTGGCCATCTCACTAATCCAGATCTGCCATGAGGCACTATCCCCACCCTAAGTGGCTTGTATGCAGCCCGATCCCTCTCAAATATCAAAATCTCTACACGAGCGTTGGCACTTTGATCTAATCTCTGTAAGGGCCTATACCTATGCCCTAGCTACATTTCTCTCTCTCTAGCCACCTATAACTAAATGGAAATCACCACCTATAACTATTGTTAAAGAGTAGCCAACTTCCCACCATCACCACCACCCCTGGAGCATGAGGTGGCAGACACATTCTAGAAATACCTCTTTGGAGAGGGGCATATATCCCCATTAGAATGCCTACTGGAGGAAACTCTATGTCTGGTGCCCTAGGTACCTATCTCTACCTGAGTTGGGGTCCTTGTCTAGGAAGCTACTTGTAATGGAGGACCCTGTCCCCTACCCCTAGCATAACGTTGTGCATCAGGACCACCACCACCATCATCATTATCATCACCACCACCGGCTCCACCCTCATCACCACTAGGAGGCCCCACTGGAGGAGCTCTCACACCGGCATTATAAGCCACCTTGGAAATAGTCAAATGGCATGGAAGCACACCATGGTACCATGGCGCATACTCAGTGTGGTACTAGGATCTTTGATATTTCTCAATGGAACCCACATAGCAAGTACCACCTATCGGAAGCTGGTCAATGCTCTATCCCATGCAATCTATGGACCCATATCAATGTACTCTCGAACCCCGCAATCGTACCCATATCTAGCTAGGAACATCCTAGGTAATTCCAAACTATCTCTGGAACCGATCTACTCTGTACATATCCCACATATACTTGTGGTTTCCCAACATGAAGTGCTCAACTGTAGCAATGTTGAGCTCTAAACCATCCTCGGCCACTTTGGAAATGTACAGAAGGCATCCATATTATGGTGGCCTGTTGTAGCTCATCAAGCTTGTGGCGGTAATGATATGCATTTCCCATGTATGGTTGCACATCATCCTTGATCGGGACCTAGCCCATAGTAGAAGGCTCCTCTAGAGCCCGAACTCTCAAAACACCTAAGGGGCGACCAATAGCAATGTGATCCCACACCCAAATCTAAAGTAATCTAGTTGGTCCTACCATCTTTGGACGAGTATTAGGTAATCAAATGTAGGTCCTAGTATAAGTGTGCTAGAATGCACTGACCCCAATAGTAGGTCTCTCCATCTATCAACCCACGTATCACTCTAAGGAGGCCAAGTGGAAATGAAGCACTTGGTCTTGTCAGGGAGTATAACTCCACTGACAAAGGCCATCATATAAACCACCACATGATCTATCTCTAGATCCTCAATACATCGCGATAACTTAATAGTCATCCCACGACATGGTATCGTCGGGACACCAAACAACTCAGAGATACATTGCTGAATATCGGGCCAATGACTAGTATATTGGATAAGTCGACCACTGAATCATGACCCGCATAATGTGCCACACATCCTTGTGTGTAATCGTGATCTCCCGGTCGGAAGGCGAAATCACTTGAATCTTGTTGTGCCATCTCTTTCTACATGGCTGTCAAAAGGCCATGATCAATGTAATTTGAGGCATATCAGACACATAAGCCAATCCCATGACGTATAGGAGGCTATCCAATATCACCCTATCATCCTCATCAAACTGTGCCTCTATCGCCACTAGCTGACCATATCACTCGCGTGTGTGTAGAATGGGTAATATACACTGTAAACAAATAAACAAACATGTATTAAGCACATTTCTATCTACTTCTATCTAATTTACTAGTAAAATCCTTCATTCTTCCATCTCATTTCCTAAATTTTTAGTTTCTTCTAGTCTACTTTCTTTTTCCTTGGCTATTTGGCTGGAAGGGTGTTCTGCTCCCCCTTTCCCAACGCATATGTGCCTTTCTCGATGCATGCACACCTATCTCGGCGTGTACGTGCCCTTATAATTTTCTACATTTTTCCCTAGTCCACACAAGACACATACATGCCCGGTGTGACACCTATGTGCCTACTTTAACACATGCATGTACACGTCCTCATTCCCCTACTAAGGATGCATGCATTCCCTCTTTGACACACATGCGTGTGTCTGTCTTTTCCCTTTGGTAGATACGCGTGCGTGTATCCATTTTTACGATGGATACACATACACATACCCACCAAATTTTATGCATGCACATACACATATCACGTCAAACCGATGCATACACATATGTGCATATGTCAAAAATTCCCTAATTTAGCCTAAAATGCCCTAAAAACAACATTAAATGTGTAATTTACAAGGAAGGATAGACCACTCACGTAAGGTCCATCCGCTGGGACCTACATGAACTCTTAGATGTGATCTTCTCATCTCCTCCTGCTCGGTAGTCTCGCCATCTCACTTCAGGGCTATTGCTCTCACTCGTGGTAAAAATTTGCAAGAGCTCTGAGTATAAATGAACTAGTCGTGATTGATTTACCCCCTGGGTGGGTTTATTAGGCTACCACGATCTCCCTAGGGCATGTTTTCTCCACCGTGATCATTCTATCCCTTCTTCTACCCATCGAGATGATTATTTTTCTATTAAAATAATTTTTACTCCTTTTCGCATGTTGGGGCACTCATTGCCACCACCTGAGTCACTTCTTCATGGCCACTGGAACAATTTACAAATGATCTAGGCACATTTCCTATCATTTTATTCTATTTTTCCTCTCTTTTACCTATCGTAATGATTATTTTTATAATTATTTTGGGGCACTTATTTCTTCTCAACAGGATATTTTGTGACTCTCCGACAAATGTGCATTCACCTTCGTGCTTTCACACGTACTTTTAGGAGATTTTCTATCTCTCAAATTCTTCTAACCAGTCAAAATTGTAAAATCATCTAAAAAAGCCAAAAATAATTCAAAAAATGAACTAAAATTGGTAAAAGTCTCATTTGCGAAATTTGAAATTTGTGTCTCTCGCATGGCACTCATCTCGTATCTTGCTGACGTTTTCAAAATGTTTTGAAACAATGACTCATGGATCATCTAAATCTTCAATCATCTACAAAATCTATGTTGCTTACTTCATCACATACTGTCTGGGCACTATCAGTGCTGGTACTATTTTTGTCATGCATGCCACTTTTTCATTGGACCCAAGTGTCCTCCATCTTTTCCCTTGCATATATAGATTTCTCAGGGCATCATTTTAACCCTTGTCATTTGTCAGAACATTTGGGACTACATCTCGATAAAAAAATATTTTTGCAACTATCTTGAACGTTGTTGGTTTGAGTGTGTGTGATTGTACTTATTTCCCTGATAAAAGAGTTTGTTTACTTCTCATATTACATTGCATGTTTATATGTTGCATGGAGTTGTTATTTTATCAATGGACAATTGTTTGTATCATGGATTTTTCATTTTGTTATATGCTTTTGTCGTATGCTTACATTTTAATAAGGTCTATGATGAGGATTCTAAGAAAAATGATGATTTAAAGGTTGTTGGCACTAGTTTACGGATAGCTCAATATCATCTTTTCTTGTCGTTTTTCTCATCTCCTCTTTGCACTTTTTCTTCCTTTGTTCTCTTTTCGATTGTCAATTAAGTTCTTCTATCACCCCATCGACACTCGAAGGGGCATCCTTCATTCTACCTTCATCCTATTAATTTTTCTTCTACCCCTTCAAAAAATTCTACTTGATTATACTTGTCTACTTTCTTCAAAGTTATGTAACTTACGTCACCCCAAAGAGGGGAAAATGTAGACACTTGTAGTTTGATCACAAAGCACTATTATTCGTAATATTGCACTAACTATTCTCTTCCTCACAAATTGATGACACATCATCGAGTTAGATCTATCTAACTCTCCTTTTATGACCCTCTTTTGGTCTTATTCCTCTTATAAGTCAATTAAATAGGCTATTATATCTCTCTTTTTGGCTAAAATCCTCTTCATCACCACTTTTATTAGCTTCCTAGACTATGATCCATTTCATTGGATTGATTAGGCCTTTTAGAACCCTCCAAAACCTAATTTCTATCTAAACAAGATTAATTAGTCTAACATAGGCTAATTACCCCAAATCATGATCAACCTCTTCTAAACTTAGTCAAATCTTACTTTGACTTACTAATTAACTTGTTGACTCCTTTTAGTCCCACATGCACCAAAAAGCCTCCCATTTCCCAAATGAAAAACTATAAATATCCCATTACCCCCTCTCATTTTCAAGAACACTTCTTTTCTCTAATATAAACTATAGTATTATTGCTAGGATTAGGAGTTTTATTTCATCTTATTGAGCTATCTTGCTTTATCTTTTACATTTCACCACACAACATGGAGTAAATGGGAAGAACCATTGGCCTTAAATCCATTAATGGTGAGATCCCATTCTCTTAAAACATAAAATGATTGCTTATATCCTTATTAGGCTCATTTAATTAAGCTTTCAAGAATAGAGGTTAATTACATTTGTTAAGTTTGCTTGTTTTCTTTAAACTAATGCATGTAAAGTAGGAATCCTTGTTTATTTCTTAACTGATGGTCCATTGATCAGTTTTGCACAAATCTTTGGGGTTCTTGAGTGTTCTTACCCCATTCCATAGCTTTTGCAACCTTTCTTTGAACACACGTGCAACCATGCTCGAGAAGAGGGAGAGTATCATTGGAATTTTTACCACCAACCACAGACCTGGAAGTCTCCCACACACCTCCTTTACAGAGTGGTTGTACCCTTCAATGAATCACATAGATCATGGACTATTCAATAAGAGGATGTATTATGTAAATTGACGTTTTCGTCTACCTTCAGGAACCTACCTTTGTCATCTTACGACAACTAGTGAGCTAGGACTGGAATAATTTATATTCCTATGTCAAATTAAGTATACCATAATTGACATGCTTGTGGCCATAAGACTATAGGGAAGAAGGGCACCCACTAAAATTTTGAATCCTCTACTAGATTTATCTAGACCTTGAATATTAAACAATAATTAGTTCTAGAGGAGTTAACGTGAACGACACCACCTAGTGTGTCACATCCTAGTCTCACAATTCCAAAGGGTCTACAACCTTTCCAAAGGTTAAAAACTATGTTATATGCTCATTTGGAAGAATTAGAAATAACAGAGGGAATGACAACATCGTGCTTAATAAAAGCATTAAAATTTTAAGTCAGAAATCTCATTCATTTATCACGTAAAATCTAAACTAACACAAGGGTGTAGAAACTATATTTTTGTCCTATATTGATTTATCAAGAGATCACACAAAAATAATTTAGTATTTATTATTGTCTCATTAATTTGTATTGGTTCAGTTATCCTAAATTATGTGTCTGACTTGATGGATTATTGTTTATTTAATTATTTTTATCGTTTAGGGAGTAGGATAATGCAGTAAACACATGAAAGACAACAATTAAAAAGATAACAACATTCAACTAAGACCAATATGATTCAAAGGGAAACAGGATCTCTAGATTTACTATGAGGCACATAAATATGTTTGGATTTTGATCACTAGACATCATCTCATATGATTATATTAGAGAACATCCTTGGTAAAGAAGAAGAACGAGAAATTCAATTTGTGAGACATCTCTAGATGCGAAGCTAGGACATAAAAAAAAAACAAAAAAAACCATAATTACAACCAATAGCAATTAGCTACGAGTTATTTATTTTATTTGAAAGACAATGAGGTAAGGCTTTATTGGAAACACAAGTCTGTAATAGATGGTTGTGCATCACTTCCTAAAATCCAACCTTTTCTACCTAATGCTATGAGATTACAATTGATATTAGAAATGGATTAGATTGGCATTGGTTCAGCATGGTTTTTAAGAAAAGATCATATAAAAACGTATGGTTATGAAAACTACTCCTTCCGAGAAAATTTAAAAAAGAGTGCATAAATATTTGAAGATGATTGAAAATCCAATGGAGGGGTTGGAATATGGTTTAGATTAACATCTAGAATTTTGTACTTATCTCAAAACAAATTTAAGAGCAGATAAACCCAATTCATGGTATGATTCAACTAGATAAACTTGTAGATTATCTATTGTAAGCTTTCATTTATTCTAAAACTCCATCTAAAACAATATAGAATTAAAACATGGCATTTCCAACAGGGTAATCCCCATACCTTTCACTAATGCTAACAATTCCCATCTCCTATGTATTTTCTCCTCTTCCAGATCTATTTTTCCTTTGCTCCTGTGAATGAATGTTTTTTTTTCTCCTTTCTTTCTTTTATATCTTTCTCTTTAACTACTTCCATTCTCCACTTTATTCATTATCCTCTCATTTATTAATTAAATTCCTCCCCTCCACATGAATGTGGAGAATATGAAGTTAATGGAGTATCTCCTCCATAAAAGGTGGGTAATCTTCCTAAAATAGGAAATTTTAATAAGTTTAAAGACTACTTCATCCAAATGGTGCACTAGAGTTGAAAATTTCTCCTTGGATTCTTTGAATGCAATTAAAACATAACCATCCTTCCTCAAAGTTTGGGTGCCCCTTTTTGGTATTTTACTTACACATTATTTATTTTATTTAAAACCATTAATTAATTTTATTATTCACTTCTATATATTAATACTTGTCTCTTAACATTATTTATTTATTTTTTTATTTTAAAGAACTTAATTACTATCCCTCACGTGATTTATTTATTTAATAATTTTATTAAAATTTGCCTTTAATAATAATTCGGTGTTATTAATATTTACACATGAACAAAAACCATATATATAATGCTACCTATATAGACCGATAACTGCATCATAGACCTATTTTCCATTAATACTTAAAAGGGTTCTTACCTACTCTTGTGGCCATGCAAGTTCAGGGAAAAAGGATTTATACTTCCCTAAAGTGGACACAACCTAGTCACATGGTTTACATCCCTTTGCCACATTATTTTCCATCATCTATTTTCCTCTTCCCGATGATACTCTCCCTCCTTCTGAGGGTAATTTTTCTTACGCACACCACCACTCAACATAACACTCACACATTTGTTAAGCATTAGGAAATAAACATTAAGAAATAAATTATCTTATAAACTCGTAATAATAATTAATACTTTTTGAGGGCATAAATAAGGAAACTTGATCATTTCATGTCTAACCATGGTCATATAATTTATTTACTAATCAACATGCATAACTCATCTCAAAACATATAACATCTACATTCATCCATAATTAAATAAAATACCATAATATTGGGTTGTGACATCCCTCCCTACCAGGAAAAGACATCGTCCTCGATGTTAATCAAGTAAAAACATCACATGTTTGATCAACTGAAAAGATAAGTGTTTAAAACATAGCATGTGTAATCAAATAAAAGTATCAGTGTATATCAAATCTAATCAAATAAAAGTATCAAGTGTCTATCAAATGACCATAATGTCTAATCAAATAAAATTATCAAGTGTCTATCAAATGACCATAATGTCTAATAAAAAGATATGGAAAATTTCCAAATAACTTCATCCATGTCCTCCCATGTAGCACTATTCTTAGAGTATTGGTCCCATTGGACCTTACACTAAGAAATATCTTTGTTCCATAAATGAAGTTTGTGAGTATCAATGATTCGCAAGGGTTTTACCATAACCACTCCCAATCCTCCACCTATAAATATTTCCAATCAATAACATGAGATACATCTGGATGATATTTCTTAAGTAAAGAGACATGAAAAACATCATGGAGTTGAGCTAAAGTGGGTGGTAGAGAAAGCTTATATGCCACTGGATTAATCACTTCCAAAATTTGAAAGGTCCCACATATCATGGAGAAAGTTTGGAATCCTTCCCAAACTTGATTGAAATTTTCTTTGGTTTGAATCTAAGGAAAAACTTGTCCCCTTTCTCAAAAGTCTATGGAGTTATTTTCTTTTCATAGCTCTTATCTATCTATCTACTCCTCAACCAATATTTTCTTGATCTACACTACCTTCTCTTCCATCTCCTAAAGCATTTTGGGTCCTATCAAGATTATATCCTCCTTTTATCCCAACTAATGGGAGTGTGAAACTTATGACCATAAAAATCCTCAAAAGGATCTATTCCCAAAGTAGAGTGAGTGGATTTATTGTATGAAAACTCAACTAAGGGAAGATACTCCTCCCATCTATATTGTTGGTCCATGTAGTACATGTGAAGCATGTCTTCCAAAACTTGATTAACTCTCTTTTTTTTCCATCCATCTCAGGATGGTATGCAATGCTGAAATTGAGTTTTGTACCAAGGGTTGCATGCAAGGTTTTCCAAAACCTAGAATTCATCCTAGTATCATGATATAAAATTATCTTCTTTGGAAATCCATGAAGTCTAAATATCTCTTGCACAAATCTACGTGCTAGAGTGGGTGCATCATCCATCAAGTTTCTTGGAATGAAATGTGCCACTTTGGTGAGTTTTTCAATCACCACTAAAATAACATCATGTATGTTTTTAGACATTGGGAGTCCTTGGACAAAGTCCATATTGATAACTTTCCATTTCCATTCTGGCACACTATGTGGGTACAACAACCCTGCAAGATGCACATGCTCAACTTTGACACGCTGGCATTCTAAACATTTGACAACAAAATTGTAATATCTCTTTTCAAACCTAGCCATACATATAACTATTTAACATTTGTTCTACCATCTTAGTCACCCCAGGATGACCTGAATAGGGAGCACCATGTGCTTCCTCCAAAACTATGGTTCATAAACCACCATGATATGGAACATATATTATGCCATTAAACCTCAAGAGTTCATATCTCTCTCTATCTGATAGCCCTCATACCTATGATCTCAACTATCAACCTCAAGAGAAACCTTGACCTACTTGTAAAATTTATCAGATGGTAGCTTTTCTAGGATTTTTGTCTATAAGTAGTCTCAAATACATCCATGGAGCTATATGTGTCTTTCATCGACTTAGTGCATCTATGACCTATTTTCCTTTCCTTTAATGTACTCAATATCAAATTCATACTCACTTAGAAACTCTAACCAACATCTCGGAGGCGTTTAGGTTAGGTTGAGTAAAAATATATTTGAGACCCAAGTGATCAAGTCTTGAGTTCAAATGGTTTCCCTAAAAGGAAGTGCCTCCAAGTTCGCAAGGCATGAACAATAGTTGCTAACTCCAAATCATGTGGAGCATAATTTAGTTCTCTCCTTGCCTAATTTTCCTTGACTCATATGCAACAACATGGTTATCCTATTGTAAAAAATCCCCCAAAACCATCTCTGATGCATCTATGTGACCACTGTGAAGTCCCCATTAGGATCGAGAACCATCAAGATAGGAGAGTTTTGTTAACTTTTCTTTAACAACTTGAAGGCATTCTCATAATTTTTAGTCCAAATGAACCTTTTCCCTTTCTTTTGTAGTGAAGTAATTGGACTCACAACCTTGAAAATCCTTCCACAAACCTCCTATAATACCCAACTAAGCCCATAAATATTTTCACTTCATGCATGTTCTTAGGAGCAGGCCAATCCATAATTTCTTGGATCTTAGATGGATAAACATTATGCCTTCTTTTGATATAATGTGACCAAGATATTGCACTTGAGGTTGGAAAAAGGTGCATTTAGATAGCTTTTCATATAATTTGTGTTTTCTCAACCTTTCCAAAACCAACCTTAGGTGCTCATGATGTTCTTCTTCCATCCTAGAGTATATTAAAATATCATCTAGGAAGATCAAAACAAAATTTTCCAAATAGTATTGAAGACACTTTTCATTAAGTTCATAAAAGTTACGAGAGCATTTGTAAGTCAAAAGGAAATACGGTGAACTTGTAATGACCATAACAAGTTTAGAAAGTTGTTTTGGTATGTCCTCATCTCTTATTCTCAACTGATGGTATCCATACCTTAAGTCAATCTTGGAAAATACCATAGCTCCTCACATTTGATCAAAAATATCATCAATGTGGGGTAAGGGGTACTTCTTTATAGTTGCTTTATTCAACATCATGTAGTCAATGCAAATCCTTAAATTTCCATCCTTATTTTTCACAAATATCATAGGAGCACCCCAAGGAGAAAAACTTGGTTGAATCAAACCCTTAGCCAATAATTCTTGTAATTGATATTTTAATTCAAACAATTTAGTTGTAGTCATTCAATATGGGGCTTTGGATTGGGGTTTAGTTTCCAGGCATGAGATCTATTGAGAAGTCAAACTCTCTCTAAGGTGGAAGTCCTAGAAGTTCCTCAAGAAATACATCCTTATAATCATATAGGAAAGGATAGTCTTCAATAGTTGGTTCCTTTTCACTCTCCATATCATGGATGTGTACTGCATACATGACACACCCTTTTCTCTTCCTTCTTTAGTTGCATACAAAGATATTTCCTAAGAATAATATCTTAGTTCCTTGGATGTTTACTTATCTTCCATTATCATCTAAACACACTACATAGTATTAGCAAAAAATCAACCTTAGCCGATGTTTCCACAACCAATTCACTCCCAAAATCACATCATATGATCCCAATGGTGTAAAGTATAGATTTAATGAGGTTGTTAATTCGGGAAGTTTTAAATCAGCCTCAAATAATCATTTATATACTTTTTACTCAAATTGGTTTCCATATTGAACTACCCAAGTAGTATTTTCTGGGGTGAGGTTTCTTTCAGCCTTAATGTTATTCCACCAAGTCGATGCCTCTCTAGTGAGTTGATAGGCTCCCCATATAGCTTTGGTCTGGCTGAAAAGTTACGGAGCTCAAAGTATTTCTCCATCTTAATAATCCATGACTCAACTCCATCTCCTAGGGCATATTCCTTTGAACTTAGGAGGTAGGACCCTCTTGAGATCCTTGGCCAATTCAACCTCTATTCAAGGTCATTTTGGTGGATCTTGTTGATCATTGTTTTGTTCTATCTCATCTCCTATTTATTTTTTCCTATCATTTTATTCCTCTTATTTATCTACTTCTTCTTCAACCCTCTATTCTAGAAGGTGTACCCTATCCCTAGTTTCAGTTAAAATTTATAGAATTTGGTCTAATTTTTTTGTTTCCCTTGACCCTCAACATTAGTTTCCCCACTGTTATTGGATCTAGTTCTAGGTTTGGGCCATTGTTTACCTAAAAGTTTGAAAGAAAATAATATTTAAGGTTTTGTAATGAGCTCCATTAGGCTAAGTGTTGAACCTATCACTCTGATACCAAGATGTAACAACCATTTTCTCATAACCAAATTAAAGTGGAAATAGAAGTTAAGAAAATATGTCATGTTTTTTTTTAATATAATGAAGTATATGTGCTACTTACATCATCATACATATCTAAAATTTCTTACTTAACCACTAATCATTCATTCATTCAATAAAGAGGAAGGTAATATTCTTTCTTTTCATTTTCCATTTTGCAAAATAAAAGTTGATGTATCCAAATTCCATACACTAATCATAATAATGCTTTCTAACATTTACATTATGTATGAATTCCATTCTTTACAAATTGATATTGATCATATCATATAAAATCAATATAATACTTATAGTGAGCTAAGATTTTAGTGAAAAAGATGGATGGTTCCTCTTGCTCTCTATTTTGTTTCATATTGGTTATGGTTTTGGTTTTTCTATGTTCTATTTTTCTAGTTATGTTCATTTGGACTATTGAAATATTTATGGATATATATTTAGATTGTATATCCTTGCAACCATGCTCGGGAGAGGGAGAGTATCATTGGAAAATTTTCCACCAACCACAAACCTGGAAGTCTCCCACACACCTCCTTTACAGAGTGGCCCTACCCTTCAATGAAGCACATAGATCATGGACTATGTGCAAGAGGATGTATCATATGAACTAAGTTTTCATCTACCTTCGGCACCTACCTTGGGCATCTCATGACACCTAGTGAGCTAGGACTGGAATAATTTATATTCCTATGTCTAATTAAGTATACCATAATTTGACATGCTTGTGGCCACAAGACTAGGGAAGATGGGAACCCACCAAGTCTCCCATGAATCCTCTATGCTAGATTTATCTAGACCTTGAATATTAAACAAAAATTATTTCTAAGGAGTTAATGTGAATGACACCACCTAGTGCGTCACATCCTAGTCTCAAAATTCTAAAGGGTTTATAATATTTTCAAAGGTTAAAAATATGTTATATGCTCATTCTAAAAGTGCAATAATTAAGTGAGGGAATGTCAACATCATGTTTAATAAATGCATTAAATTTTAAGTTGGAAAATCCATTCTTTTATTACGTAAAGTTTAAACTAATATAAGGGTGTAAAACTATACTGTTGTTCTATACTATTTTATCAAGAGATCACAACAAAATAATTTAATATTTATTATTATCTCATTAATTTGTATTGGATAAATTTTCTTGGGGTTTGCATATGATTTGATGGATTATTGTTTATTTAATTATTTTGATCATCTAGGGATAGGATAATATCATCACATGAAAGATAAAAATGGAAAGACAACAACATTCAACTAAGACTAATTGGATTCAAAGGAAAGAGGATTTCTAGATTTACTATGAGGTGAGTAAATTTGATTAGCTTTTGATCACTAGACATCAACTCATATGAGGAGGTTAGACAAACACATTTGGTAAAAAAAAACTAATAATTTTAATCCAGACATCTAAATCTCTAAATCTAGGGCATAAATAAAAACCAAAAAAACAACAAACCATAAAAACAAAACAGTTGGAATCAACTACATAATTTATTTTATTTGTCAAACAATGAGATAAGGCTTTCTTGGAAATGCAAGGTCTAATAGATGGTTGTGCATCACTTCCTACAACCAACCTTCTCTACCTAATGTTGTGAGATTGCAATTGAGATCGGCAGTGGATTGCATTGGCATTGGTTTAGCATGGTTTTAATTGAAAATATCTAAAAATAACGCATTATTATGAAATACTCCTATGAAAATTTAAAATGCATAAAGGAATTGATTGAAAATGAAATGAAGAGGGTTTGGAATATGGATCCTTCCTTAATGAATATTTTTAAACTTATGCAAAGAAATTAAAGATGATATAAAAATAATTATAGTATTTTTGCAAGATAAATATAGATTATCTATTGAAGCTTTTATTTATTCCAAAACCCCATCTAAAACAATATAGAATATAATTAATTCATGGCATTTTAGGCATGGATAATCCCCCATACCTTTAAATTATTATATAATCACTTTCCATCTCTTTATGTTTTTCTCCTCTTCCATCTATTTTCCTTTGCTACCGTGAATGAATGAATCTATTTCCTTTTTCTCTCTTTTATATTTTTTATTCTTTTCTTTACTCCATCTATTCTCCACTTTTATTAATTAAATTCCTCTCCTCCACATGAATGTGGAGAATCTGAAGTTAATGGAGTGAATCCTCCTTAAAAGGTGGGTAATCTTCCTAAAATAGGAAATTTTAATAAATTTAATTACTTCTTCCAAATGGTGCACCCTGGAGTTGAAATTTCTCTTAAGATTCTTTGAATGCAAATAAACATAACCATCCTTCCTCAAAGTTTGGGCACCCCTTTTTGGTATTTCTTTTACATGGTGTTGCACATTATTTATTTTATTTAAAACCATTAATTATTTTATTATTAACTTCTATATATTAATACTTGTCTCTTAGTACATTTTTTATTTTTTTTTTTTAAGGAACTTAATTACTATCCCTCACATGATTTATTTATTTAATAATTTTATTAAAAGGTTCTTTAATAATAATTTAGTGTTATTAATATTTATGCATGAACCAAATCCATATAATATACTACCTATATAGATCGATAACTACATCATAGACCTATTTTCCATTAAAAATTAAAAAGGGTTCTTACCTACTCTTGTGGCCATGCGAGTTCGGCAAAAAGGATTTATACTTCCCTAAAGTGGACACAACCTAGTCACATGGTTTACATCCCTTTGCCACATTGTTTTCCATCATCTATCTACCTCTTCCTAATGATACTCTCCCTCCTTCTGAGGGTAATTTTTCCTACACACACCACCACTCAACATAGCACTCACACATTTTTGTTACATTAGGAAATAAACATTAAGAAATAAATTATCTTATAAACTCATAATAATAATTAATACTTTTGCGAGGCATTAATAAGGCAACTTGATCATTTCACATCTAACCATGGTCATATAATTTATTTACTGATCAACATGCATAACTCATCTCAAAACATATAACAACTACATTCATCCATAATTAAATAATGTCCTCCCATGTAGCATTGTTCTTAGAGTATTGGTCCCATTGGACCTTACACTGAGAAATCTCTTTGTTCTACAAATGAAGTTTACAAGTATCAATGATTCACAAGGGTTTTACCAAAACCACTCCCGAATCCTCCACCTATAAATATTTCCAATCAATAACATGAGATACATCTGGATGATATTTCTTAAGTAAAGAGACATGAAAAACATCATAGAGTTGAGCTAAATGGGTGGTAGAGAAATCTTATATGCTCATTGGATTAATCACTTCCAAAACTTTGAAAGGTCCCACGTATCGTGGAGAAAGTTTGGAAGCCTTCCCAAACTTGATTGAACTTTTCTTTGGTTTGACTCTAAGGAAAACCTTGTCCCCTTTCTCAAAAGTCCATGGAGTTATTTTTCTATCTGCATAGCTCTTATGTTTATCTTGCCTCAACCAATCTTTTCTTGATCTACACTACTGCTCTTCCATCTCCTGAATCATTTTGGATCCTATCAAGATTTTATCCTCCTTTGTATCCCAACTAACTGAGTGTGACACTTACGACCATAAAAATCCTAAAAGAGATATTCCTAAAGTAGAGTGAGTGGATATATTGTATTCAAATTTTAAGTCGAAAGCTCGTTCATTTATCACGTAAATTCTAAACTAACACAAGGGTGTAGAAATTAGATTGTTTTCCTATAATGATTTATTAAGAGATCATGCATCGAAATAATTTAGTATTTATTATTATCTCATTAATTTGTATTGGTTCAATTATCCTAAATTCTATGTCTGACTTGATGGATTCTTGTTTAGTTAATTATTTTGATCATTTAGGGACGGGATAATGGGTCATTGACATGAAATACAAAAATTAAAAAGACAACAACATTCAATTAATACCGATAGGATTCAGAGGGAAAGAGGATGTTTGTATTTACTATGAGGCATGTAAATCTGATTGGACTTTGATCTCTAGACATCATCTCATAGGAGGAGATTGGCGAACACATTTTGTAAATAGGAAGATTGAGAAATTCAATTTTCAGCATACATCTCAGATATGAAGCTAGGGCATGAATAACAAACCATAATTAGAAATAGTAGGAATCAGCTACAATTATTTATTTTATTTGATAGACAATGAGGTAAGGCTTTCTTAGAAATGCAGTCCAGTAATAGATGGTTATACATCACTTCCTAAAATCCTACCTTTCTATCTAATGTTGTGAGATTGCAATTGAGATCAGTATTGGATTACATTGGCATTGGTTCAACATGGTTTTTAAGAAAAGATCATATAAAAACGTATGGTTATGAAAACTACTCCTACCAAAAAATTTAATGATAGTGCATAAAGGTTAAATTTTATTGAAAATTCAATGGAGGGGTTGGAAGATGTTTTATATTATCATCTAGAAGTTTTTACTTATCTCGAAACAAATATAAGAGCATATAAAACCAATTCATGGTATTTTTCGAGTTGGATAAAATTGTAGATTATCTCATTTGGAAGCTTTCATTTATTCCAAAACCCCATCTAAAAACAATATAAAATTAAAACATGGCATTTCTAGCAGGGTAATCCCCATACATTTCACTGATGCTAACAATTCCCATATCCTATGCATTTTCTCCTCTTCTAGATCTATTTTTCCTTTTCTCCCATGAATGAATGTATTTCTTATTTTCTCCTTTCTTTCTTTTATATCTTTCTTTTTAACTACTTCCATTCTCCACTTTTATTTATTAAATTCCTCTCCTTTATTAATTAAATTCCTCCCCTCCATATGAATGTGTAGAATCTAAATTCAATGCAAGTGTCTCCCTCATAAAAGGTGGGTAATCTTCCTAAAATAGGAAATTTTAATAAATTTAAAGACTAATTCTTCCAAATGGTGCACATGGAGTTGAAAATTTCTCCTTGGATTCTTTGAATGCAATTAAAACATAACCATCCTTCCTCAAAGTTTTGGCACCCCTTTTTGGTATTTTACTTGCACATTATTTATTTTATTTAAAACCGTTAATTTATTTTATTATTAACTTCTATATATTAATACTTGTCTCTTAGCATTATTTATTATTATTATTTTTAAAGAACTTAATTACTATCCCTCACGTGATTTATTTATTTATTTAATAATTTTATTAAAACGTGTCTTTAATAACAATTCAATGTTATTAATATTTACACATGAACCAAAACCATATATATGCTACCTATATAGACTGATAACTGCACTAGAGACCTATTTTCCATTTAATACTTAAAAGGGTTCTTATCTACTCTTACGGCCATGCGAGTTCGGAAAAATGGATCTATACTTCCCTAAAGTGGAAACAACCTAGTCACATGGTTTACATCCCTTTGCCACATTGTTTCCATCATCTATCTGCCTCTTCCCGATGATACTCTCCCTCCTTCTAAGGGTAATTTTTCCTGTGCACACCACCACTCAACATAGCACTCACACATTTGTTAGCATTAGGAAATAAACATTAAGAAAGAAATTATCTTATAAACTCGTAATAATAATTAATAATTTTATGAGGCATAAATAAGGTAACTTGATCATTTCATGTCTAACCATGGTCATATAATTTATTTATTGATCAACATGCATAACTCATCTCAAAACATCTAACATCTACATTCATCCATAATTAAATAAAATACCATAATATTCAGGTTGTGACAAAGCGTGAAGACCATAAACAATAGTAATGTGAACATGCCCATGATAGAGGTGAGGAGAATGAGGTGGAGGGAGGAGATCATCTAGTGTAAATCCTAGCTGAGCCAAGCCATCATGTGTGCAAATAGTATCAAAGTAGGTAGGATCAAATGGAATGTGATGCTAATAAGATTTATGTATGAAAAGAGTGCATGTGAAAGGAGGCAACACCGATGCAGAGTGGACTTGGGAAGATGAATAAGGTGGTATGACATCGATGTATGGACATACCCCAAAAAATTACCATGGAATTAGTAGGAGGGTTTTCTTAAATTGATATTCACTAGGGCCAATAGATACGAAAGTATCATTGAAGTATGACTCATCTATCTTGATAGGTGTAAAGTTAATATTGTGTAATGTGTCATCATTAAGCTCAATGGTATCAACCTCATCATTGGAACCATCACTTTGGTTACATTGTCATTTGGATAATGATGTATCAAGGATATTGGTAGGAGTGGAGCTAGTTGTAGGAGCGAGAGGCCTTTTGGCGACAGAGTGGTGGTAGTGATGGGAGTAGACACGGTGGGTGAAATGATATCACTAGTATGAGTGGGAATGGAAGGAATTATTTCAGAGGTGGAAGAATATTGTGGAGTGCTATATTAACCATTATCATATGTATAAATATTTCTAGATTGAATAGGCTATGATGGAGGCATAGGCATAGTAGTGACAAGGTCTATGCGACAAAACTTGAATGGATCAGGGTTAGTAACAATGGTATGTTTATAACCATCATGTAAAAATTTAACACACTAATGAATTGTATAAGGGACAACATGCATTGCATGAATCCATGGTCTACCTAGCAAGAGATTAAATTTACATGAGGCATTGATGATGAAGAATACCGTAGGAACAATCTTAGGCCCAACTTGTATAGGTAATGTGATAGTACCTAGGAATGTGTGAGTAGTGGAATCATATCCATGGATGAGAGTGAAATTTTTAGTAATTATATTATCAGGAATACCAATTTTCTTGAGAAGGGAGTGAGCACATAGATTTATAGAAAATCTATTATCAATGAGTACACACTTGATAAAAATGTCTCCAATAACAACTATGATAAACAAAGGTGCAAATGTCCTCATCACTAAATGATGTAGCATGTCAAAAAAATTTAAGAGACTAAATAATATGTGTGAGAGCCACTAGTGAGTTAGTGCTTTCAATGTGAATAGAATAGAGGAAAACCTCTAATGTATGACAACAATCTGGTGCATTACGCAAGAGATCATAAAGAGAAATTTTTTTAGGTTTATTCTTGAGTTGCTTAATGATTTCACAACCCTTAGAGGTATTAGTGGGAACCATGGGATTAATGGGAAGTGGAACATAATTTGGTGAATTTGTAGGAGGATGAGTGTGGTGAGTGGTGACTAAATTGATGGTAGGATCAACCATAGGATTGATGGAGTGATGAGGATGTTGAGTATGAACTTGCATGAAATCAACAAAAGAAGTAGTTATGTTGTAAATCTTAGTTAGGGTGAAAGAAGGATAAAAATACTTGATCCATGAAATCGGAGAAGAAGGAGACATATTTTGATACATGCTTAGAAGGTAAGGTTTGAATGTGGGGTTCATCAAATGATTTTAAAAATATGTAATTTGTAAAACCATATATATTGAAGAGTCGTGTATGATAAATGAATGCTAAAGTACAGATTCAACAAAAGAAATAAGATAAAGAAATGTGAAACCCTAAGTGCAAGAGAGGGAATATAATACTTATTTTATTTCAAACTTAATCCCAAAGTGTTCTAGATTGGAAACTGGTGAACAGGAGGAGGAGATTGTCACAACCATTCTTAGAAAATTATAGAACTATCATATGAAGTCATACCAAGGCACCTAGAATGGGTGTGGGGTGCCTAGGCATCAAATACCTATGTTAGGTTCCCTGTGACTACATGGAATCTTGGAATCTAGTTTTTTCGGTGTCGAAGATGGTCACTAACCTTCACATTTGGTCATCTATACGTCACTACATGATCACAGAATTCACTTGTAACCTACAAAGAGAAGATGGCCTACAAAACCCTCAAACTACATCAAATCCCAAAAATTAAATATGTAATATGGGAGTCAGGCTGACCCCAATGCTCACCCGAATGAGTGAACTTACAATGTATTATTACATTGCATCTCATACTCCATGTATCTCTTGTGAAGTGTGTGAAATTGTGCCCTAGGAAGCCTTTGTGCAAGATGCACTTGATAGTGGGTGATAGCTAGATGTAACAATGTAAATATATGTGTGGATGGAAAAATGAACTTCCCCTTCCTGTGAAGTGTATATAGAAAATGCATTCCCTTGTCCCTTGTATGGATGTTAGATGGTTTCCTTTGATGCTCTTATATGCTTTTGGATGCAACCTTATATGATTATATTAGATGCTTAGATCTTGATACCTTATTTTGGTCACATAACATTATATTTATATGATTCTTGTTATCACAAAATTACATCACCCTCTGATTTTTCATGTGTGTGTCCATGAGTTACCATTGTAATTGGGTAACATGGAATTGTATCAAGGTGTGGGACCTTGAAATTGAGACAACTCTCTAGAGTAGGTTAGTTCTTTTTCCTAATATAATGCTGAAACTAATCCTAATGAAGGAAATGCATATAAAAATCCTAATCTAACAATTTCCAAGGGACTAAGGAGAGGGAGAGTGCATGAAAATAAGGAAATCCTACACTAATGGTGGTGATAGCACCAAGAGAAGGGTGTGAAATATTGTATTGAGGGAGAAAGATGGTGGAAGCGTAGTTGAAAGAGGCCATGTAAGATTTGAAATAGTTCCAAGAATGCACTCACCACCAAGTATCCAAGAAACACAACAACATAAACCTACAAATATGAGGAAACATGCCGCAGAACAAAACAACAAAGCAAAAGGAGAGGAAAGAAAATTACAAAAGGGTTGAGAGAACACCACAATGCACAATTTTATTGCTTTAGGAATTTACATAGTCCATTACAGTTGTAGAATAGAGGCACCATTACATTTTTAGAGCTCATGTGAAGGTTTGCAACTCAATGGAAAAATGAGAAACAATTTTTCAAGAGTTTCCCCTAGCTCCCAAAATATCTCTCCCCCTCTCAAATGAGAAGTGTTACATTATATAAAGAAAGGTGAGAACAAGAGAGTCCTGAAATTCCCCTTTTACCCACAACAAAAGTACATTAATTGGTATATAAAACATGATGGAGAACCTAAAAACCCATGCCTTCTTGTATTATAGCTTGCATTTGCGAAGAAAATGGATTTCATACCTTCTAATGCATTTTCAACCACTTGGAAGTGATTATATGAATCTAGGATAATTTTATAAATTTTTCACCTAACATACTCCATCAAATCTATGATTTATTGATTATTAAGTGTAGAGGAAGGAATTATGATTCCAAAGAGTCCAATTTTGTCCAATTTGGTGGAAAATTGAGGAAGATATGGCCATTTGAGTTTAGGTCACTCTTTGGCTTGTTAATTGCTTTACTGGGAATTTGTAATTAATTTTGGTGGTTGGAAATGATTATTTCATAGTTTTCCCATCTTTCACATTTTATTTATGTTTTAAATGATTTATGGGTGAAGGAAATAAAATCTGGAGGGGCCCACTAAATCACATTTTCAAAAAAGGGGGTCTAGGGTGTGATTTAGCTCAAGAACTTAGCCATCTTAGTGTCATCTCACCAACTGGCTCGCTGAGCTAGAATTTTGTTGTTTTGCATTTGTTCCTACGACTCATCACATCCTCTTCTCTTTGACCCTTTTCATTTCTCACCATGTCATACCCCTCCTTAACACCCCCACCCCACATTTCTCTAGGCGTCTTAGCTCGGATGACGACTCGGCCGGGCTTCATCCTTTCCATCAGCCTCACCTCATTCTTTGCATCCCATGTTGTGTGGGAATATTAGACCCATGGGTAACTCGAGCCCCATGGGAACCTATTCCATGAATTCCTCACATGAACACTCACGGCACTTTATGTTGGGACATCTCAACCTTTTGGGCCCAAGACCCCGATCCACATTACATTACTTGCACCCAAACTCGTTCTCGCGTTGAATTTCCTTGACCTCCATCTCATCGGGTTCCTACCAATATGCATGCATCCACATTAGTGAGTTCCTTCCCATATCCTTGAACCCATAAGACCCTCGATTAATAATGCATTATTAATTTTGATGTGCATTGATATCAAAGTTCTATGGAATTCACATCCTTTGCTCATCGAGCCACTCGGCCTCGCAAACCTAAAGTGGCCACATGATAAGGGTCTTAGAACCTCACCTTATCTTGACTTTCCTCACCAATAAACTAGGTGAGTTTCTCCTGAGTGTCAAACACACTTCTAACTCACCACATAAATTCCCAACTCATCGGGATTTGCAGCCAATCCACCATGCCATCTAGCTTGCAGAGTTGTCATTATCAGCTGCATGAACAACTTGCAAGCTATTTTTTGTAACTTAGCCAATTTTGTCACTTTTTTGAGATTTCTTCTAAAAATGTTAATATTTTCTTATGTTTTTTAGAATTCTAGGGGCCTGGGAGAATATTTTCGAATGTCCCAACACCAATCTGCCCATTTTTTCATTTTTTGCATGAATGTGGGCCTAGGGGTTATTTTCTCACCTTGGTGAGCTACGAACCTTTGAAGGCGAAAAGAGGAAAAATGTTCCAAGTGATTCCAAACCTTCCCTGAATCAATTTGTAAGTTCCTAAAACATATAATTTTGTCTA
Organism: Taxus wallichiana var. yunnanensis; assembly: GCA_018340775.1. Lineage (NCBI taxonomy): Eukaryota > Viridiplantae > Streptophyta > Pinopsida > Cupressales > Taxaceae > Taxus > Taxus wallichiana. Next base: position 986,974,082 of record CM031240.1, read on the forward strand.
CAAACTTTAGATTCACCCATGCGGGCATGTTAACTGTCCAATTCTAAGCTTTCCCAGTTGTCCATTTCACCAAGGGGTGAAAATGGGTAACAATTTGGTGACTCATGGGGACATATGCCTACTAGATGGGTTGACCAGTGGCCTAGCAATGTCCATTAGGCATGTAGTTAGCCTAGTAAAAAAAAATCTGATCTAGAACTATGAATCATCCTGGAGCCCACTTGAAATGTTGTTTGAACTGAAGTTGACCCATTGCTTACATTTTCAATTTTCATAAGGAAATAGTGAAATTTGCATGAGTGGAAAAAAATTTTATTTTAAATTTTATCTACGCATCTTTCCTCTGTAATCTAACCTATTGGGACTAAAAATGAAGACACTGAACCTACCCCAAAATATGATTCCTTTCCAAGTAAGAATCACAACTAAGCTGATGGTCTCTTAGAAAATATGAAGTACTAGAGAGTTGGAAACACTTGTTGATTTGGAGAACTGGGATCTTCTCGCTAAAATTTATTTTCTTCCTTCTATGTGATGCTCATAACACTACTAAATGTTGAAGCAAGTTTGAACCTTCCCAATTTGCTCACACACTCATATATTTTCATTTGAAATAGACTCAATAAGTAAGGAAGGAGGAATTGAGGTTGATTTTATGTTCAAAACCCATGATAACCTTGAATGAAACTTAAGAGGGTTGATCATTAGGACTAAAAATATTCCAAGTTCCTGAGACTTCCCATTCGTAGCACAACAAGCTTCCCTAAAACTAATGTTCTGATTTTACAAGAGGCATGATAAGCTAAACTATGGTTGATCAAGCGAAAAGAGAATGAAAACATATAATTTTGTCCCTAAGTCTGATTTAGTTGCTCTGCATTTGAAAATTCTTGAGCATTGTAACTATTTCATGTAGCTTGAGCTTCCTCCTACACATTCATCTCTTTCCCAGAGATAGTGAAGTATGTGCAATAGAAACAACGAAGCACCAAAACTATGTACAAAGAGAAAAATAATACATGCCTCAAGTGGGACATTTAGAGTGTGCACAAGCACTTCTTCTACTGAAAGTGAACCTACTCCTACCCTACTCTAACTAGAGAAATGAGAAATTCAAACAAATCCACCCACTAGAAAGGAGAAGTAGATGCCCTTTCTCATAATTTTGTACCATGTGACTAATTTGGTAATGTACATGGTCGTGTGTATGAATGAAAAAATGATATGGATCAATCTCCCACCCAATTTTCCAAAGTATCAGCAAAAATAAGCGAAATACCTCCTTAAGTTGATTTTCATTGGACTCTAGAGGTGTTGGAGCTGATCCTTAGTGCTTTATATCTCATCCTCATGCTCCGAAGGGAAAATGATCAGTGAAAACTCTTATCCTTGCTCCAATAAAGCTAAGTACCTAATTGGGAAAGGTCTGATCTGTGAAGTTTTCCCATTATTCAAGCCCAACTCAATAATGAAGTCTCTCAAAAACATTTCTAAAAAGGTGACTATTTGCAAGCTAATTTTTCTCTTGTGTTTCATCTACAAATAGTTAATTCTCTACCTTGATGATTGACATGGGGATGGTGTCATCATGGTTCTCTTCCTCTTCCTTTTCAATGTGTCACTTAGAATTTCAAACTCCTCCATTTCTACTCCAAGATAATCTGTTGTGAGCAGACGCTACTCTTGAATGCTCTTCCCCATGGCAAGAGGTTTTGTTGTGTTTAAGGATAGATGAAGGGGCAAAAAGGTAATGAGTTCAATGGCTCCTTCTTCACCAACACTTTCCTTGAAATATGACAAATACTCAACCTCACTATTTTCGAAGTGTGCCAATTATTTTTCTCCATCCATGGTGGCTTCCGAATTTTTAATAAGTTCACCATGGTTCTCCTCATCCTCAAACATGAAGTTTGAGAGTTCAAACTCATCCAAAAATCAGATTTTTGGAAGAATAAAGTGGGCAAAGAATCTAAATTTTCTTGTGTGACCTTATCCTTACTCAAGACCTTGGAATTTGTGTTATCTTCCTCCATAGCATGAAGCTCCTCCTGAATGATTACAATTGATGATGATGGTTTTGGTGGATCAATGCAACCTCCCAATAATGTAGCAAGCTCTAAACATGTGGGACAATGAGGGTCACCACATTCCATGGAAACATCTTACACACTTGGGATATTTTTCTTCCTTTTCTTAAACATGTTCCTTTTCTTGTGGATTTGGAGTTATTTATTCCTCTACCACTAACTTTAGTAACTGGTAATGGATCAAAAATATTTGAAAAGATAGTGCCAATATGAATCGCACTCAAAACAAGTAGATTGTTGGTCATCATCTTCGTGTGCTTATTTTTTTTCTTCTACAAAATCAATCTTCACCACCTATTCTTGAACTCTAACCTCTTGAGAAGGCCTAGTCATCAGTGGAATTTGAGTGATATTGAATCTTACTGACCCACTCTTGCAAGTTTATTTCCAGCTCCTCCTTGCTAAGCTCTTCATTTTTGTCCTCCTTGACCAATTTTCTGATTTTCTTCTTCCCAAAATGGGTTTGGGAATGAAAGAGGAGGGGTGTGTTGGGATTCAATTGATTTTTACAATATTTATGTTAGAAGGTGTTTTCACCCTCAAAATTCCCCTCTTTTGAAGTCAAGTTTTGAAAAAATTGAGTCTCTACCTTGGATTATTGGATCGCGTTGAGCTGGCATTGTTCTGATTTTCACATTCATGAAGAAAAATTTGAAATTCGGGCGTAATGGTGAAGTTTCTTCCCTTATTTTTATTTTCTTCCTGAGTTGGGAAGAAAGGCGTATCTTTCTGTTAATTTTTGCCCCATAATCCACGGGTAGTACGTGGGCATATCTGATTGAATGTGGTTTGGCCATGTTTCAAGCATCAGTGAAGCCTCCACACATCTAAACAACGCAACTGACTCCGGGGCATGGTCCATGGGACAATCCTCAAATAAGCATAGGCTTTCCACATGTCCCAGTTCAAAATGAAGGTAAAATAAGCTCAAATCGGCTAAGTATGGAAGGTTCAACGGACGGTGCCACGTGCCTCATCGGTGCAGCTTCAAGAGTCAAAGCCAGGGGTAGTTCTCAAACTTGCGCCAATCCTCCATGTGTCCTAGGTCCAAAAAGAGAGAGAGCCGATCATTAAAATTGACTAAGTATGGGTGGGTTGGTGGAAGTCTCCATGTGCCTTAATGGTGCAATTTCGAAGTGAAATCAAAGGGTCAGTCTCCAAGTAGCACCAGCTTGCCACATGGTTAAAGTCAATGGGAGACAAATTTGGCCATTGAAAAGTCCAAGACCGGTGGAAGGAGACACGTGTCAGCTCGGTACAATTTAAGGAGGAATTTCTAAAACAAAACTCAAATGAGCACCATCCCTCCGGTTTCTAGGTGTCAACATAAGTCAAGTGGGAAATAGACTTGAATCAATAAAGTATAAAGGAAGCGGCGGAGTTCTCCATGTGTCACCTAGTGAAGCTTCAAAGGCAAAAAATGCAAAGGGCATCTGCGCAGGTCCACTCCAATCAATTCCTTCCACATGGTCGGCCTAAATTTAAATTTTTAGAAGTAAATTGAATGGCCGTGTTTTAACGGCAAAATAATGAAATGGTCGTATATTTAAAAACCTAGTTTTCTCGCCATCAACGTTTCTTTACAAATCAAGAGTTTGAAATGGCACGAATGATTGGATTAAGTTGTAACTATTTCTTTCTTACTCAAGGAAGTTATAACCATCTCTCGGTAAGATATATCATGGGATTTCAAATCCATTTTATGGGTTGGAATTTTAATATTTCGGAACTATAATTTCTAATCGAAGAAATCAATATAAAGGTTTCCCCTTTTTCCTCTGCTTTCTCTTTCCTTATTTCTACGATCTATGAATCATTTAGTCCTTGCATGCTTAGAAACTTTATATTCTAGTTTATACAACATCAATAACTTTGAGTCTTCATATTGTGCCCATTATAAACGTGAATGGTTCTACTCTATATCTCATTTGCTCAATACATATAAGGGTTTTCTCTGCCATCTCTTTTCCCTGAAAGTATTGTCTTCTTCTTCCTCCCTCCTCTCTTCAACTTCTTCTATCCTCATATATTGATAAATTTCCAGGCATAAAACACATTTCAAGATATCAAGAAACCACCATTGAATGAAATATTGTGTATTTGTACATAGGTTTTTCCCCTGCTTTCAATAAGGGAACCTCTCCCATTAAAGAGGAGGGACTTGCTTGTCCCCTAACTGTGGTTTCATTCCAAGTGAAAATATGAAACCCAACAAAAGGAAGGGCCTATTTCTTATTTTCATGGAGGAAATGAGTTTTAGAAGGTAAAATGGAAGAGAATTTAAGATGGGATGGAAAGGAAGAAGGTGAAGAAGTGGAATTCACAATGGGAGCGAGAAGATGGGAAGCTAGGGAAATTAGGTTCGTGTTGAAATGGAATAGGTTTGGAAATGGGAAGAGGCGTGTGAAATGGTGCTGCAGGGGTTCCCCATTTACACAGGGACTACCTAGCATTATATTCATAAGCCTTGATCTCCTTAATCCACCTGCAAGTTGTGTGCATCTCAACCATGAAACTTTTCTTCTGCTGAGGGTCAAAACGACTTGGCATAGGGCCAAATCATGGACAAGGGACCCTAAAATAAATTTTGAATGCCTTCAATTTATATGTATCCTGGTTTGCACCATATTTTCCTCCATTCTTTGAATTTTTCTCTACAAATCAGCTTCTTTAGGTGTGATATTGCCTCCAAAATATGTATATCCTTTCCTTTGAATTGCTCCATAGTTTGATGAATAGCCAAACTGACTTTAATCCTACTCACACGGATATGCACACTACTAATTTCCATCATAAAACTATTTTGGAGGTGGATTAGAGCATCTGGAGAATAATTTTGCAATTTTAGAGGTAAATTGAACTTGTTCTCCTGTGAAGTGAGAATTCCTTGATGGAAATGAATTCATGATTACACAACTTCATGGATGAAATAAAATGAAAGGTATGGAAATAAAATGGATGTAAATGGGTGGAAAAGAAGGTCTGCAAGAGAAAAAGGTTTGTGTAGATCATTGGATTCACTAGTTGTGTTTGGACATGCCTATAAAGGATGATATTTCATTAATAGAACAAAAACTTAATGAAATGAAAATATACCAGGATACACACTGCTAAAAATAATGAATTCTTGTTGTCCCATCAGTACATGCCAAAATCAATTATCAAGAAATTACAACACCCTTTCATTTGTCATGTTTGTGTGCATGAGCTACCAATATAATTGGTTAACATGGAATTGTCTCAAGGTGTGGGACCTTGCAATGGAGATAACTCTCCAAAGTAGGTTGGTTCCTCTTCCTAATCTAATGCTAAAACTACTCCTAATGAAGGAAATGCAACTAAATAATCCTAATCTATCAATTTCAAGGGACCGAGGAGAAGGAGAGTGCATGAAAATAAGGAAATCCTACACTAATAATGGTGATAACACCAAGAGAAGGGTGTGAAATACTTTGTTGAGGGAGAAAGATGATGGAAATGCAGTTGAAAAAGGCCAAGTAAGATTTGACATAGTTCTAATAATGCATCACCACCAAGTCTCTAATAAACACAACAACATAAACATACAAATATGAGGAAGCATGCATAGAACAAAACAACAACAAAGGAGAGACAAGAATACAAGAAAATTACAAAAGGTTGAGAGAACACCACAATGCACAATATTTTTATTCTAGGAATTTTCACATTTCATTGTTGTTATATAATAGAGGCACAATTATATTTGTATATCTCATGTGAAGGTTTTCAACTCAATGGAAATATGAGAAACAATTTTGCAAGAGTTTCTCCTAGCTCCTGAATATATCTCCCCTTTCGAAAGAGAAGTGTTACATTATATAGAGGAAGGTGAGAGAGAGAGATTGCAAAATTCCCCCTTTAGCCACCAAAAAATTGCATTAATTGGTTGTAAAACATGATGGAGAACCTGAAAAACCCATTCATTGCTATATTGTAGCTTCTACAAAAAGAAAATGGCTTCCCATGCCCTATTTAATACATTTTCAACCACCTAGAAGTGATTATTTGAATCTGAGCTCGTTTTCTACATTTTTCACCTAACAAACTCCAATAAATATATGATTTATTAATTTATGAGTGTATAGGATGAAATCATGATTCTAACGAGTCTAATTTTGTCCAATTTGGTGGTAAATTGAGGAAGATATGGCCATTTGAGTGTAGGTCACTCCTTGGTTTGTTCATTGCTTTACAAGACTGTGAAATTAATTTTGATGGCTAGAAATGATTATTTAACATTTTTCCCTCTTTCACATTTTATTTTATATTTAAAATTATTTTTGAGTGAAGGCATTAAAATATGGAGGGGGGCCACTAGATCACATTTTCAAAAAAGGGTTTGGGGCGTGATTTGGCTCAAGAAAATAGCCAACTTACCAATTTGGCAAGGTATGTTGTTTTGCATTGGATCCCGTGACTCACCACGTGGGCTCCTCTATGACCCTTTTCCTCCATCAACTCCATTTTCATATCTCACTGCGTGGACCCTAACTCGATACCCCGCATTTCTCCGGACGTGCAACTCGGATGACAACTTAGTGGGCTCCATCCTTTCCATTGGCCTCACCTCATGATTTGCATCTCGTATTGTGTGGGAATATCATGCTTGTAGGGAAATCAAGCCCCACGGATATCCAGTCCATGCATTCCCCATACATCCACTTCATTTCGGGTTGTCGACCTTCCGGACCCGCATTATATTACATACATCTAAGCTCACTATGCATCGACTTTTCCCGACCTCCATCTTGTCGGGTTAAGGCCCAATCTTCATGCGGATGCATCAAGTGGTAGGAGAATATTTTCACAACACAAATATATTATTTTTATTAATCTACTACAATAAATTTACAATATATGGAGGGTAATTATATAGTCATCCAAATAGGAAAACCAAATTCCTATTTTATAAAAAGTCAAACAATATAGAACCGTATATTAGTCTTACGGGTCTAACAAACCAACAAATAAACTATATGATTTGTGTAAATAATAACTCATTTACATCCTCACACTAATGTAATAAATATTACATTTACACATAATTACTCTTCAATGTGGATCGGCCACACACCATTCTTGCAAATTTTAAACAACGGGTTTATGCACTAAAAACTATTGAGGATAATGTTGATTTTCTCCTAAAAGTTAGTAGAAGACCACAAAACCTTCCTCCATTACTAGCTGCAAGAGGAAGTTAACTCACTTCTTTGGTCAAATAAAATCTCTTGAGGATAAATACAATAACCAACTTGCCATCCATAGAGTTGTTATTTACCTCCTACATGTGCATATCACCCAGATTTGTGATGTAAGTGGAATTCCTACTATAACATGGAAGAATGGGAAGATTACTAAGAATTTATTCAAAGACACCCATCTTGCCCTAATATTGGGGCTGCTATGACTCTTTATAAGTAAATTAGGGTAGCTCTCAAGGTGTATGGAAAATATGTGATTTAGTGTCTTTGGTATTGTGTTCTCGGTCAGGCATTTATTGTTCTATTATTTCTGAGTTGTTGTTTTGTTATGGTTAGACTGTTGTAGGGATTCTTATAGGAAGTTGGCCCCTTCCTTAATTCTATTATATTTCTATCTAGATTTTTGTATTTTGGATGGGGTTTGGCCCCCATCTCTAAAAAACCACATTGTAATTTCATGTCCATCTTGACTATTGAGACTTTTTTATTGTACTTCAAGGTATGGTCCCTTCAAAACCATATACCTATAATAAAAACTATTTCAATGTGTAACACTAAATAGATCTCCTAAAATTCTCCCCTTAGTATGAATATTAGAACAAAACAATTACACTTCCTTCGCATATGCCACCCGTATGTGCTCATGATCTAGCAGTTTCTGGGGATCAACAACCTTCAATGGTGATTTTACTAGACAATCACCAAACAACAAGGATGGTTTTGTTGTCAAAATTTCACCCCCCAGGGTAAATTTCGATAACATGCATCGAGTATTCAACTCAGGCAGATTGATTGATTGGGGCCAAAATCATGTTCTTTAGAGTCCCCTCAAATATTTTCTAAGTCCCCTGTCTGAGAGGAAAAGAGCAAGCTACGAGAAAATGTAAAAGGGTTGCAGAAGGCAAGTAGGTTGATCTAGGAAAAAATCATAAAAATGACTAAGTCCTAGCCTTAGGGCGGTCGGGACATGCGGGCCAAAAATGCCCGAACCGGCCGAACTAAAGCCGAAATGAGTCCAGAGGGTCCAAAATCAAATGGGACGTCTGGGACAAATGGACGCGAAATGCCCGAACGAATCGGCGAAATGAGTCAGAGGGTCCAAAATCAAATGGGACATCCTGGGACAAATGGAGGCGAAGTACGCAAAGGAGCCGAATCAGCCGAGGACCAATCGGAAGCCGCCACGTGTCCTCACAAGAGAAAAGTCAAAAAGTCAATGGGGCGAGTTTTCGACCACCGATCCGAACAATGGGATAATGCCACGTGTCCTAGCTAGGGCCCACATGTAAAATTCAAAAAGACGACTGCTTAGAAAAGGTAGAGGAGAGAGAATCGCGTGACAATCGGATAATGCCACGTGTCATCCAAGTGGCGAGAGCGGGAAAAATTCCAAAATCCGTTTTGGTCCGCTCAGTGCCCTAAATCTTGGATCGCCATATCTTTTGATCAGCTCGATTTCCACGTTCTTTATATCAACGGAAATCTGTTGAGATGCTCTACATGATTGTGGGATCAATCTTGAGTTTTGGTGCAGTCTGAAGAGAGAAAATCGAGAAACGGCTCTGACGTGTGGTAATGGCTAGAAGCGACCTTTCAACAACCCGTTTTAATGCTAATGGGTCGCATTCTTCTTCTGCACGGCCAGAAGTGACATTTTAGCGGCCAAATTAATACAAATGGGTCGCATTCTCCTCCAAAATCGCTCAAAGTGACAGGGTATGGGTTGGTAAGATTCCTCCATGCTGAGTTAATGCATCTGCAGTCAATGAGGAATGGGCTTGCACGTTTTCCTACGTTTCTGTCCCCTGGGTTCGACCCATGCAATGTAAAAGCCAGATTTGGCTCATTTGAAAAAAGGTTGTTCATTCTTTTCTACTCGGCCCTCCCTTCTTTTCTTCTCTAGGGTTGAAAATGGAGTTTGAGCCTCCTCCTTGCTCTGTAATGGCATTTTTTGCCTTTTACTAATGGAATGATGTTCTGTGCAAACTTCTGGAGCAACAAAACGTGTTCGTGATGCATCGTCCATCCTCTCTCATTTTTTCTTGTTCTCTCCTTGCCTCTCTTCATTTGCAGTATCCTGTGCATGTCTAAATGTTCATTGCAGGTTTGGAGCTGTGTTCATGGAGTTTTGGGACATTTTCTGTGTGAAATCTATCCTTGGGCCTGTGATGCATCTGTCCATCCTTCCCATTGCTCACCTCTCTTTGTCCCATGGCAGTTTTGATAGATGTTCAACATCCTCCTTCTCTGGTGTATCACCGTTTTAGTGTAGGCTTTTGTTTTTTTTCTTTCTCTCTCTCTCTCTGTCTCCTTGGCATGGTTAGATTAGGATTAGATTAGCTTGCCTGCACTGGAATAGCTTGTGGCAGGTAGTTTAGGAGCAGGAACCAGCCTTCTCTGGAGATTCCTCTCTCGGTTTCACAAGTCCCACGCTTGGAGAGAGGTTTCCATGTTGTGCAATCACACCTGGATGCCGGAACACCACCTTAGAGCCTGATGTGCGTCCAGGGGTGCTTTTATTTTGCATCAACTGAGTTTTTAGGACATCCAAAACCTTGAAAAGGATGGTTTTACAAGTCAAAAACAACCCAAAACATGCAAATGGTTTTACAGGACAACCAACAACCCAAAACATATAGATGGTTTTATAGGACAACCAACAACCCAAAACATACAAATGGTTTTACAGGACAACCAACAACCCAAATATCATGATGTTGCTTTTTCTTATGCTTTCATCTTTTCCACTATGTTTTTCCTTCAGGGAATTATGTAGGAAATACTACTCACGAATATGAATCTGAAAAGAAGCGAGAAATGAAAATGGAACATTAAGACCATGTTCCCCCTCAATGTGAATTTTTCACTTATTCAACACAGAATAGGAACTCTGAAAAAGAATCACACAACTGAAACAAACTACAACTCTGAAATAAAAGCAAACTCACACACATACTTTCACCATTCAGCCCCATCATTGTTGGTGACGAGAGGTCATTGATTGATCTCCAACCTCCGATGCCTCCGTCATCCAGTGGATGGATTCTGCTACCTCATTAAAATGTGATCATGTTGCTCAACTTGATTTGAATATGAAGCTCAAAAATTTCCACATTGGGTTTATTTTTATAACTTCCCTCCCATAATGTGAAATAGTTTATTTTTTGGACGTCGAGTAACACCAAAAATGCGTCCGTAACGCAATTATTTGTATTTTTCGTGAGTTGTTTGACAAGACATCAATTTTTTGACTCTTTTTGACATTTATGACTTAACAACACAATCACACTTTTGATTTTTAAAAATACCAATGAAAACTGATGAATTAAACAAATGTATGTTTTAACCATAATACACAATGACTCTAATATGATTTGAATAACTATAACAATACTTATACTTGACTAGAGGTAGAAAAAACATTTTAAAATTAATATAACATTAGACTTATGGACTTGACCAATATAGCACATAAAAGAAACTAAGATATGTACACTAATGTAATTACGTTTAAATTGATTTTAATAATTATCACTTACAAAACATTAGGGCAAGTGAATTTAAAAATTAGAATGAAAAATAAGGACATTAATAATGGACAATCTTAACGTGACGAAGACTTTACTCACAATTAATAACAAGACTTAATTTTAAGCCACAAACTAAACTTGTAGGATCAAGAAAACCTAAATAGAATGTTCCCACATTGAAATTATTTCAATAAATCTAAATCAAATACCACATGTTTGTCGATTTTCCTAGGATCGAGGGGAAGATGACAGTTGGATGGCATACATTTAACCAATTCAGCCCTTGCAAGATCAGGAGATGCACAAGAGAATTCAAATTATACTTATGTGATTTTTCAAATTTTACTTCCTCTAATGTGGTCTTTGTAGTGGCACATGAATTCTCATTAAATTTTATCATATTTAATAGAAAAAACAAGTGTTAATCCATCAAAAAACCACATTTATTTTGCACACACTGTAAGTGGAGGAGCTTCATATCTGATAATGTAATCGAATGCAGTTGTCTTCAATTCACGACTAGTGGAAGGAAAATGTAACATGGACGGTATTGAGTCTAAGGAAAGGAATAACTAACTGATATTGATCAAAATCTATGATCATCAACAATATTCACAAATCAGAAACTCAATTGATGCGAATAGACCAAATACGTCTTCCTTTGACTTTGTAGCTAACTTTCTCTTCGTCAGAAATTGTCATGAATCACTCTTTGTTTGCAAAAATGTTTGTTGATGAGTGCATTATTTGACTTGTTTATATCATCTATGTGATTATTAATTTATCATTAAACATGATTAATTAGTACATGGGGATGCTTTATATAGTTATATCCTAGTAATTTCAATGCATTTCTCTTGTTTTGTTTCATGCAACTTGTTAACCGTAGAACCTCCCACTAATCACTCTGTGAGTGAAATGTGGTGACATGTGTAGGATAATAGTGGACATTTACTACCAATGTTGGGAATTGTAATCAAGGATTCGAGTCTAGAGCCATCGTGTAGTCATGGAAGACTTTTTCCATTAACAACCTATAAACATAGATCTTGTTTTTAGCAATTCTGTAGGATTTAATGAAATTTAATAGGGTTGTTAGTGGAAGAAATCAGTTCCTAAAATTTTGGCATGATGTGTAACTGACTATGTCTATATAGACATCTCCTTGAAGAAAAATTTAGTAGTTATTTGATGTTGGTAATCTGCAATACAATTTATAACAGTTAGTATCTATTTTCCAGTTATGTACTAAGTATGTTATGGAAATTTTCTAAATAAATATATTAGATGTTATTTTGAATATCCTATGGTGTTGAGATTACCTTCATCCGAGGAAGAGAAAGGCCTCACTTGACCAATGCAATGGAGGATTTTATGTTTATGCATGCTCGTGGTTTCTGATAAGTTATAGTTTGAATGCAATTACTTATTTCCTTTACTGCAATTTCTATTCAGTGTGTGTTATTTCCTTTCATGCAATTTCAATTCTGAGTGTGTCATTTCAATTCTACAAATTCAATTCAGAGTGTGTGTTATTTGAATTCTGTTATATTGATTTGGTGTGTGCATTTCAATTCCAGTAAATTATTTCCATTAAATGCATTTCATTACAGTAATGTTGTTTCAGTAGTTTAGCATTACATTTTTGTAGATTAGCAGAGACATAGAGAAACATAACAACCAAAACCCCCAAAATGAACCATCGAACAATTGAGTTACATAACGCTTCATTGCATATAGCCTTGGACACACAACCCTAGTTTTATAATGACACTAGCATAAGAATTTGTTAGTTAAATGATTGTAGAATACAACGACCCATCATCTATGAACGTCAATCTAGTATGAATATTTGTTGAGTGCAACTCTTGGACATGTAATTTTAGATCTCAAAAAATGGTGTGACTGTAAACACAAACCTCCTTTACCACATACATCCAACGTTGAATTTCATGGGAATCAAATGCTCTTGATGTGGAACATATCTTAATCAGTTAGAACTTCACTCTTGTATACCTTATAAATTTTAATAGACCTCAACGTTAATACCATACAATAAACTATATCAATCTACCTAAAATGAGCTAAAGATTTAAAGAACAATGATATTAATGTATTGCATATACGGGAAACCATGAATATCAATGAATTGCCCCAAACAAATCTCATGATTTCATTTCACTCTGATACCAAATCAAGTCGTAGGAGAAGATTTGCACAACATAAATATATTATTTGTATCAATATACTACAAAGTAAATTTACAATGTATGGAGGGAAATTATATAGCCATCCAAATAGGAAAACCAACTTCCTATTTTATAGGGAGTACAAACAATATAGAACCTGTATATTAGTTTTACAAGTCTAACAAACTAACAAATAAACTATATGAGTTGTTTAAATAACAACTCATTTACATCCTCACACTAATGTAATAAATATTACATTTACACATAATTACTAGTTCAATGTGGAGCACTAAATAGATTTCCTAACACCGTATTAGTAGTAAGTTCTCGCTCGTCGCCTTAGACCGCAAGACCCCCTCTCTTCGAGCATCAATGCATTAATTCATTTGATGTGTGGGGATATCATAGTTCTATGGAAATCAAATCCTTGTGCTCGATGAGCCACTTGGCCCAAACCTGAGGCACCACATGATAAGGGTCTTGGAACCCCACCTTAGCTCGACTAACCTCGATGAGTAACTCAGAGAATTTCTCCCTACATTGACCCCACTTCTCGGGCACTTCCGACTCGCTACATAATCATGTAACCCATCGGGATTTACAACCGATCTGCCATGCCATCCATCTCCCGAGATGTTATTATCTTCTTAGACATCTTGGCAAGTTGTTTTTGAAACTTAGCCAATTTTGGCCCTTTTTGAGCTTTCTTGAAAAATTTTAGAATTCTAGGGGCCTAGGATAATACATTGGAATGTCCCAACACCAACCTACCCAATTTTTTCAATTTTTTGCATGAATGTGGACCCAGGGGATGTTTTCTCACCCTAGCTAAGATCTAAGCTTTTGAAACCCAAAAGAGGAAAAACATGTTCTAAGTGATTCCAAACATTCCTTGAATTAATTGTAAGTTCCTAAAACATAGCATTCTACCTACAAACTTCATACTCACCCATGAAGACACGTCAAATACCCAATTCTAAGCTTTCCCAGGTTGTCCATTTCACCAAGGGGTGAAAATGGATAACAATTCCCTTGGTTGAATTTCATAATTTACAAGTGGAAGGTCGACCCATAAGAAAATAAGATTCCCAAAAGATAACATAGGCCTAAAAGAGGTAAGTAAGATAAAAAGAGATCGGGGCACCAAGAGGGGATGAGGGAACACAGGCGCTAGTGTCCGAGTTATAAAATCTAAAGCATTAAAATACCACTGGGTTGTATGGTGTGAAAGACTAGAAAGAAGACAAGAAACAAAACAAAGAGGCCAAAGATAGTTGTCAATTACTAGTTTTCTCACTTAGGAATCATATGAATGTAGGTATGTCCTTAGGACTCATAAACGTACCCAAGTGCGTGATTTTGTGTCTGATTATGCAATGATAATTTAAAGGCTATGAATTCTATCGTGTGTGGTCTAGGTGAATATGATCTTGTGAAGGTGATGCATTGCAAATTAGCAAAAGAAATGTGGGAGAAACTTTAGGTCTTATATGAAGGAGATTACAAGGTAAGGATAGCTAAGATTTAGACTTTTAGAAATAAGTTTGAAGGTTTGAAAATGAGTGATGATTATCCTATTAATTCATAAGAATGGTTGACAAGGTTTTCAACACCATGAAAGGATTAGGTGAAGATGTTAAAGAAGAAGTTGTTTTTCAAAAGGTTCTAAGATCTCTTGCCCCTAGATTTGACTCTAAAGTGTCATCTATTCAAGAGGCTAAATATTTAATTCTCTTAACAATGGATTATTTGCATAGAACCCTAACAATATATGAGATAATGATTCATAGTGATAAACCTGTCAAGAAGGAGATAGCCTTCAAGGTGAGAAGAGGACAAAAGTAAGAAAACTAAGGATGATTGATTAACTAAAAATGTAAAAAATTGGTACTAGTTAATCTAAGCTATGAACGATTAGCTTGTCAACACAATAAATAAATGTAGTAAAGAAGTATGTAAATGACCCAAACAACTATGAAAAAGGAAATGTTAACCCTAATGTGTAAGAGAGAAGAGGAAAGAACTCAACTGAATAGAAGATGCTTGTAGGACTGTGTCACAGAGGTGACTGAAAAATATGGAAGTAGGAATGACTATGTAGAGCTCAAAAGGATGGATCTCGGAGAATCGGGCCTGGATTAGAGTGCCTAGAGAGAGGGACTCGGGAACCTACGGATACTCTGGTCTGCAAATGGGTTCCACTGGTATGTGTAAAAGCTCTGAAATTTCTCTTCATAAGTTCGGAAGATGGCACGAAACCATCGTTGTTTGTCGCATTAACTTTTTTGTACTAATTTGGATGTTGTTGATATTCCAAGATGATGAAAAGACCTACAAAAGACCAAGGAGTATCAAAACCCTAAAAAAATGAAGAATGCAAATGAATGGGTCAGACTGACCTCAACTTCCACAATAGTGGGCTTACTAACTAAGCATTGCACTACATTTCGGACCCAAATGTAGTTCTGGTGAGTGTGTGCATAATGTGCCCTAGGTGCTCTCATGTGCCAGTCACACTTTGTGAAGTAGTGAGCAATAACTAGATGTAGAAAATGTAATAGAATGTGTGCATGGAATAGAATAGAATCCTCCCCTATGTTGTGTGTGATGCAAATGACCTAGCATTATGCCTTGTGATGGAGCTATGTGGATGCAAGTGATATCTAATGCAATAGATGGATGAAACTCTAGATGATTTATAGTAGTGATAGTGTTTCGTCCCTTATTATGGTCTCATAAATTTATATTTATAGGGTTCTCTTGATCTAATTTCATAATTAACCATGAAATGGCCGACCACCAAAAATATCAAGATCTAAAACAGCTAGAAAGAGCCTAAAAATTGGTAGGAAAGTGTGAAAATGACTTAGACACCGTGGTAGGACAGGGGAGCCCACGAACGCCCAAGATACTAGCCTCACGGGTGCCCAATCGAGGCTAAAATAATGGCAAATGACCAAAATAGACTGGGCATGTGGATGTAAAATATCAAGAATGATGAAATAAAATAAAACAAGATGGCCAAAATATAGGGGATTAATTAGTAATTTCTTCACTCAAGAACCTTCTAAATAGTAGTATGAGACTGGGACTAAATAATGTCTAAAGTGCATGATTTTGTGTCTAAATTTCCCCACTTTATGTTGGTGAGCAGAAATCTCGGTAACATAAAGTAGATAGAGATGCATACTTGATGCCAATGTAGAGTAACAAAGAAGGTGTGTCAGAAGGACTAGAAAAACGTGTAATGATAAAAAATATGATGGAGCATGGAAACTAAAGATGAAAAAATGCAAAAAGGTGATGAGAGTGAACCTATGGTAGAAACGCATGTGTTGATGCTGGTGTGTGTAGTGTACCTACATGGTTAGTATGTGAAGTGTGATACTTTATGAAAGTGTTGTTATTGACATTGTTTTTTTCCCACTTGACTACTTGTTTCTCATACGGTCGGACCTACTGAGGAGAAAATTATCAAGTAGTCAAATATGTATGTAAATATGTGTAAAAATACAATGTAAAATACGTATATAAAATTATAAATGTAAAGTGTAAATGGAACATGTGCACTTGATCCATGTCGAGAGAAAGGGTATAGAAAGGATATCTTGTCTACGTTACGGTTTTTGGGTGATCGACATCGTAAGCGGAAGAATTATAGGTAGGAAATGATATGTTTCCTCTAACCTATGTGAAGAGATATATGTAATGTCCTAGTTTTTTGGTGATCCAACACCACTAGCCCAAAGTATTTTAGGGAGGCACATCCACTATAACCTTTAAACCCTGTGATTTCTTTCCAGACTATAAAGACTCCATATCCATTAAAATCCTTTATGTATGGAGTTTGTAGACTGTCGAAATCACTCATTGTATGTAAACCCACAAATCCAAGGGTAGAAATTACACTGAATTGAACCAATGTAAATGCATTGTGTAGACTCTAACACCCCAAATGATGCCCCCCTTTGGGAAAGCATGTAATGTCACCGATAGGAGAATGTAACCTAAAAGAGGACCAACCACATGTACTGAAACTTTGACTTGCAAGGGGAAGGGAATGTTCTTGGTAGAAACCAATGCATACACACAAACAAGAGATTGCTAGCCAAAAACAAGTGTTAGTAAAAAACTCATGCATGTAAAAATACAATGTGTACTCTACGCAAACATTGTAAAATGTACCAAGAAAATTAATGTAAACACACAAGCAAACAAATAAGTTGTAAAACATGGGTTACAAATATGGAGCATCACTCACGATGTTATAATACATGCAAGGCCATCATGGCCACAAACAACAAAAAGTGTGCAAACCAAACAAGGAAGCAAGGCCCGCATACAAAAACAAGCAATAATAGACAATTTAACAAACAAGTATGGAAGAAAATATCCCGTATAACAAATATTGCAAATGAAGCACCCATTAGCATGTTAGAAAGATAACTAGTATGAAAAAAGTTTGTATAACCAATTAATTTAAAGTGCTAAGTACAAGATGAAACAATAGCACCTAGAAGAGAGACGAATGTGGATTCCCCAACAACTAGTGTAGGAATGGTAGAAGGTGAGCATCCATGCTACGTGTAAGAGACATGTATCTGTGATCACAACTAGAAAAAGGTATGAACGTGCATGTGTGGATGATATAGATAAATGACATACAAGTAAGCTAACTAGCATGTGTAATAAAGTGACCATGAATAAGCACAAGTAAGAAAGAGTAAAAGCAACCATAATATGTGTATGTTGTGGATGGATGGAATGGAATGCAAAATGGAGTGATACGAGCCATGTGCCCCCAAGTAAATTGAAATTTAGACGGTGAGGTTCATTTGGTTTTCCCCTCAACGGTCAAGAATGAGCCGTAAACTATAGTGCATCATCGAGAAATGGTCGAAATGTGTGTTGTGTTTAACACATTGTGGTGAATGTAGTGGTGTAGTGATGAGATGTTACTTAATGACAATGTGTGTGCCACCCTATAGTGAAGCGTATATCATGACCAAATGAATGTATAAGTGATGATTTATCCTAAGCGTATATCACTATGAGATGAATGGAGGAGTGATGATTTATCCCTAAGTGTATATCACTATAAGATAAAAAGAGGGAGTGGTGATGTAACCTAAGGTGTATACCACTACAGAATGATAGAATATGTGATGATTTAGCCTAAAGCATATATCACTAAGCTGGAAATGTCACATGATGAAATGTTAAATAGTAAATGTGTGATTAGTGTAAGGTCCATTTGATTTGTAAACCCTCAACAACATGAAAATTTCTAATTTTCAAGCATGACAATGGACCCCAGTGTCAAAATTTTGTGTGTAAGCCCCCCTTGAGCACTTCCCTGAACAGTTATTCCCTTGTGTCAGTCCTATCCCCATCCTTCAAGTACTCATGTGTGTTGTCCCAACCTTTCCCATGTGTTGGATAAATAAAAACAAGCTCACAAGTTTCTTTTGAGACAACGTCTTTCAAGGTAGATCTTTCAGCAGGCTTAGGAATGGCTATTTTAGCCTTTCTAAGGTTGGTGCATATTCTTCAGAGTGGATTTGAAGCCCTAAATTCATCAAGGGGTGGTATTAATGAGAAAATATCATTTTTAAAGTGATTTTGTAATATTTTGGAAATATCCATAGGTTTAGGAGCAAGTTCAGTAAAAGTGGGTTTTTAGGCCAAAGAAGCTTGCACTACAAAAACACCTGAGCTTTGGAAGATGATTCTAGGAGCTTTGTAATGAGTTGGAGGTCAAAAAATATATCAATGGAAATATTATTCAATTCCCTACATGGTGGTATTCTTATATTTTTCACAAAATGCATGCATTTCTTTCTATAACTCATTCTTTCGCGAGAACAACTAGAGATCCTAATAAGAAAGGACATTTTTAGGAGATTAAAAGCTTAATCATACCTTGAGACCCATCCCATTATTTTTAAAATTCCTTTTTCATTAAAATTCATATAAATAAGTTCCCAAAAATTCATTCAGGAGCTCCAACAACATCATTTTCAAGTTCCTCTCCAAGGTACAAGCTCCATCCTTAGCCAATTTTTCAGTGCCATGTGGTAGCATGAGGCCAAGGCACACTTTTTGTTCCATTAATCCCTTTCCAAGGGGACAATGGGAACATAAAAATTTCCCCCCACCTTAGACCTCCTGGACCCACCACATGACCCTAGGAGGCTCCGATAAGCTCTTTTGGCAATTTTCTAGCCCCGCTCCATGTCATGCATGCTTGCGACTTGCCACTATAGGGCTGAGGTGCACCTTTTACCCTTATTCTCTTTCAATGGGACAGAAAAAATCCCCCTACCTTTCTCCCATTTTTCCCTCATATGACCAAGCTTAGCTCCCATGTGCTAAAAATGAGCCCTTTCCTCTCCTTACTATGCCACTGCATGCTTCCACTTGTCCTCCTAGAAATAGAGCACACATTTATGTCCCCTTAATCCCTTTCCAAGGGGAAAATTGGGATAGAAAAATATTCACTCAACTTCCTCTCTCTAAAAGTATATAATGTGTAAGAACCCCTTGGTCGAATACTATAAAAACACCCGATTTTATTATTATTATTATTATTTATATACATTCCTTCATGTGAATTTCCATATAATTCTACCAAAGATGAGAATCAAATCCCTAGTTCTTAACTTAAACTATCCACGATGTAGAAACCAAAGGGAATAACTAATGCTTTTTTATTTAATGGAAAGTACAATAATCCAATGACATCATCTATTTGTAATTTTTAATCAATTAACCAATATTATTATTGTAATCGATAAGATAATTACATAAGGGAATGAATTCATTCCACCTTTTCCTACTCACTAAGCATAGATGTCATGCTATCATATGAATTTAATGACATAGGAGATAATTCATTACCCATTTCCTTTTGCATGACAAAGATACTAATGGTACAAAAGATTATGTGTTTTCAAATTTGTACATATTAGTTTTCAAGTACACTACATGATAATTATGCTCAACCTAGTTTTCTTAAATTACAAATAAGAATACAATTTTTTTGAGAGACACTAATATGGAATAACATAAGGATAATTCTCAATGTGAGCACCATTAAGATAACACCGAGATCATGTCAAGGTCGCAGTAATGAAGTAGGAGAGGGAGAGCATCATCATAGCATTTTCCTCCAACCACAGAGCCAATTTGGTTCCCCACACAACTCTCGTATCCCGAGAGTGGCCCTACCCTTCACAAAGAAGGTAGATATAAAAATTGATACCAAAAGAGAGAGTGTTCCATGTATACAAATCCCTATATCATATGACCTAACCAGTCATGATGTAATACAAGATGGTGAATCTGGAAAAGAATAATTACATTCTTATTAATACTAAGTATTAATTTCTTATGGCCATAAGACTTATATTACAAAGGGTTACCCCCGATGTATCCTAACTCATATATGAGACATGCTTGGTAACCCCAAACATTGGGTCAATCTTTGGTAACCCCACAAAATGACCCATATCCACTCTTACTGAGTCATGGTGAAGACTAAACTAATTCCCTTATCTTTTTAGTCCCACTTTCCAATGTTCACTATACATTACTCATAGCTATTGATTCATCTCATCCCTCCTAACCCCATACTGGACGAAAATTGATCTCCCCAAGGTAAACAAAGACTTAATATGTGAATAACTCTGATAGGTATGTGGGTGATAACACATCGTATCGACGAACCAAAGTATTATTTACCCCGCTTTACTGAGGATTGTTAAATTCAAGAAAACAAGATTCTAATGATAATTCTATGGTTTGTATGATAATGATAGACATAGTAAGTTTGACTACTCATTGTAAGGTGTGGAAGCATAAGCAATAAAAGAAGACGTATCCATACATTTCAACTCGTAATATAACATAGAGATGTTAGATTTCCATTTATTAAATTCATGTCATAGTTTGACACTATCCACGTGGGATTTTTAACACCAATTAGATTATTTGGTAAAGGTGAATTTGTGCTAAAACACCCACCTAGGATAGTTAATGATTTACTTGTACATGAACATTGATTTAGTATATTCTTTCTCAAATTGTGATTATAATCTTGTTTATAATTTAGACATATATCTAATCATGTCATTGTTTTGTATCAAATTACTTATAATCTATATCCTCATCAAATCGCCAAATTGAGATGTGTGACGAGAACTCGGATCTTCACCCCTCTAGATTATTAAGAAACTACCAATAATCATCTACATTTCCTTCGCTTATCCCATATATCAATACACTCATAATCATATTTACTTATCTCAAGTAGCATGTTAATTTTAAATATAATATAATCCATTGTTCTCTATTTTATTATCATTTATAATCATTTTATGTCCATATACCTTAAATGATTATTATACTTATATTTCCATTCTCTTTATTGAATTTATTTGAAATTTCTAAATTCCCATGATTAGTAATTATTGTTATTTTATTTTTTAATTTATTTATTTTTATTTACTTAGCCCATACTATAACTTTGACTTACATTGAATTTTTATTTTTCCTTTTTAAATTTTATTCCACCTTTATATGCACATTCATTAATTAAAGAATTATGAGATTATTAAATTATTTATTTTTTAAATAAAACTCTCCATCTACACAGTTATGTTATTAACCTAGAGGCTGGAATAATTTAGAAATAACAAGGTTGCTTCCATAAAATAATATTATCATTTATTAAATAGCAATGATGAAAATGAAATATAATTTTTTTATTGAAACACACTTTTATATTGATATAATCAAGAAAATTACATAGGTTTTCCAACCAAAAAACTGGATGGATAAGTCACACCCCAAAATTCACACCAGGAGACTTGCCACGGGAAACAAAAGTATACAAAAAAATAACAAGGCGTATAGAGTTAAGCAACAACAACTAATGAACATGACATAAGGAAGAGGAAGTGGAGGCAATAACCTACGCGAAGGGTCTCCGCAACCCGTATAAGGTGTGTTAGGAGAAGACAACAGTAGGATCCCCATTCATCACCCTGATCATGGGTTAGATAATCCTACCAAGTCAAAGAAATATTAAGATCCAAGTGAGGAAATTTACTAGGGGGCACCCTGCTTGGAACCAGAGACCAAATAGGAAGAAGCCCACCTAGAGCCACTACCACTATTGTGACTAGAAGGAGGATCCCCCAAGCTAGCACCATCACCATCTAGGGATCGAGGAGGACCTCCCAACCATCATCATCGAGCCACTAGGAAATGCCACCGGCTCGCCACCGAGGATGAGAGAACTGCGATTAAGCCTGGGCACATTTTCGCCGACGCGAGCACCTTGACCACGAGATCGAGGTGAGGAGGAGGTGAGGATCATTACCATGGTAGAGAGGGATGACACATGGCGGAGATGGATCACGGTTGAAAAAGCATGGGGCGCTACCCTAGTGGGTGAGAATATCCTGCAGATGTTCCACCTCCAAGTGGAATTTCTCTGCCTGGACTTGGACCTAAAGCAACACATGAGAAATAATTCTAGTTTTATCATAAATAGAAAAATCCAGGCTAAGAAAAGTTTGATTAAAAATAGAATCATTACTATACTTCAAAAATAATTTATACATGGAAGATTTACCAAAAAAAATTAATTTTACAAGAAGCAAGTTCAAGTCCCCAAGAGAACAATTTTACAAGTGAAGGGTTCGAGGAAGAAAGGTTGGAAGAGGGATTGAATCCACTTCCATGTGGACCAAGAAAGTGGGAAAAACCATAATAAATGCATAAGGGTTTTAGGACACGACACGCAGGACATATAGGATTAACAACCCCAAGATGTTGAATACGTATTCCAACCTGACAAGCCCCGATAAAGTAAGCACTGAGGATATGATCCTTCTTTGCCTCTATGAGATATTTCTAAAAAAATTGAATTTGTTCTTCCGATCCTATGTGGGGAGTTGACCTTCTAGGTCGATTCCAATTTCTCAAAAGAAATGTGTTGAGGCTCAAAAATCTGGTAAAAAGATGGGGTTTGTACCGACATGCAAAGGGAGTCACAATACACTAGTGCCAATCATGCCACCATTGAGTAGGAGGAGAAACACCAATTTTATGAAGCATCTCCTTAGGTATGGCATTCTGAATTTCCTAAATAGACTCTTTATCTCTATTTTTGAAGTTAAATTTCACTTTAAGAAGGACCCAAGGTTTCCAATACTAGGTGGCTTTATATAAAATATCCCAAAGTAGCTTGATTCCATGCTTAAACAACCAAAGGATTTTAACCCATGGGACCATAGGAAAGGGAACATTATGAAAATTGACAACAAGAGACCACCATAACGAATGTGAATCAATGGACAACCTGGTCTTAAAACCATCCCCACCCAACTCAAGTAGGGTTTGACCAGTTCCCAAGCCTTCCAGATACTTTTCATAATAAACGCGTTCCTCCGATTTTGACTGGAATAGGGAGATAAATAGACTTTACATACACAAATTTTTCAGAGATTTTTCGCCAAAAAAGTCCCTTGACAAATGAAGTGGCGAAGTAAAATTTTCTAGTCTTCGTATCCCTCTAAACCCTTGATAATTCACCTGGACACTAAGGGCAATAACTTACAATGAATGTCCCTTATGACCATTAGTGTTATCCCATAATAAATCTCTAAGAAAATTTTCCAGCTTAGCATACACAACTTTAGAGGGTGCCCAATATGAAGAATAGTAAACTTGAGTATCAATGAGCAACTTAGAGTAAATTTGAAACTTACCAACAAGAGAGAGGGGCTTAGTAATCCAATAAGAAAAAAATTCTCAACTCGTTGGACAACATAAAACCACAAAGTAGCAAGAGTATCTTGGAAAGAAAAAGGAATGCCCAGAAACTTGAATTGAACCCCTAGTTGAATCCACTACCAAGCATAACCTTCCAACCAAGGAGGCATAGGATCCATAGATTGTTTGTAGCATTGAGTATTTTTCCATTAAATGGAGGAACCTAAGGCCAAAAAAAAATATATAGGCACTGCAAGGTGTTGGTGAATGAATCTTCATTTTCCATCACCATTAAGAAAGATTCATTAGCAAAGTGGTCATTAATAAGCTGCAGATCATAATTAGGAAGAGAAATTCCCTTAACTAACCCTTGTGAAGCAGACTTGGCAAGAAGATAACTAAACCCTCCGCAACAAGCACATAAAGTATCGTCGAGCTAAGGGACAACCTTGTCGAATGGATCTATGTAACTCAAACATGTCAAAGTGGACTCCATTAATGGTAAGTCTGGAATTAGCATCCTGGAAGAGCATATTGATCAGAACAGATGAACACGGGGAAAAACCAAGAGATTGAAGCATAACAATAATGAAAGGCCATTCAATCCTATCATAAGATTTTTCAAAATCAATTTTGATGAAGAGAGCCTTTTGATCAGATAATCAAGCCCACTCCATGCCTTCCCAAATGGAAATGATGTTATCCAGAATGAATCTACTCTTGATGAAACCAGTTTTTTTGATTCACATAATAAGAGGCAAAATATCACGGATCCAGAGAGTTAAGGCTTTGGCAAAGATCTTGTAAGAAACATTTAGCAACGTAATTGGCCACCAACTCGGGAACAAATCGGGATCTCCAACCTTGGGAATAAACTTGATATTGCCTTGATTTATCAAATCCCCAAGAGAATTGTTGGCCATAGCTTCACAATACACATGATGAAGGTCAAGACCAACAATATCCCATAACACTTGATAAAACTCACATGGAAAGCCATCGATACCAGGAGCTTTGTCGATTTTCATTTGCATGACAACTTCCTTAAGGTCATCAACAAAAAGTGGGTGATCACAAGCAATTCTCTGAGTCTCAGAAAGCTTGCAAGGAACAACTCGAAGGCACACAAGAAAACCGACATCCCTCTCTAGATTTTAAGGTTGAGCTATAAAAACCCCATGGTAGTGTTGCAAAAAAATCATGTAAGACATCCTGGGAGGTCGGTGAAATGACCAGTAGAGCACCCTTTATTTCACAGATTAATCTAGAGGCATGGTAATGATGGAGGAAAGCAAAGAATTATTTGTTGACTCAGCCACCTATCTTAAGCCAATGTAACCGAGATCTAATTTGTGCTCCACGTGCCGATAAACTTCTTTCATCTTGAGTTTCGATGCCATTGGCCACCTCAATCTTAAGGTGGATGTTGAAGGGCAATCGGTCCAGTCTCAAGAATATCTAACGTATTCCCATGAAGAGGCCTTATCCGCCCTCCTTCCGAATAAAGAAGCATGTTTCCCAAACATATGGAGAAAGGACGTAACTTTGATAATGGCATCCTACCACCAAACAATCCACCTGCCGAACCACTGTAAGAGCGCTCAACTAGGTTCCAAATGTGTAGAATGTGATTTACGGTTCTCGATGGTGCAAGTGAGTAGTGTTAAGATATAATTGAGAGTTTTAGGGTTTAGAAGTAGCTAGATGCCACATAGTTTCAAAAAAAAAAGGTAGATGATCTAAGAGTAGAGTCCCTTCCTAAACGAAATAGACCTACTTGAATTAGAGGAGAAAGAAAACATCCTTTGATCCAAAAGGAAAGCACGATCAATCCATTTAAGAAAATTTTCCTCATATTACTATCAGAGGTTAGACTAGGTGAACCAGAAACATTAGAGGCATGCCAAAAATAGTGGTTAGGATCAGAAATTCCAAGTTTTTTACGCATGTAAAACCATGCTTCGTGTTCCCCCACACACCATCGCATAGGAAGACACCCCACTTTATCATCAGCAAACTCCACCATGTTAAAATCCCCACACATGATCTAATGTGTGTCAGGAAGCTCATCAACAAGCCACTACCAAAGTAAAGATCGCTCAACAACATCATTAGAAGCATAAATATTAGCAATACCAAAAATCTGATTATGCATATCAAAAAGGGACCACACAACCTAATGCGAGGGGTCAGAACCCCAAGAAATAAGAGAATTTTGTAGATAAGGAGAGAGAAGAGTAATAATGCCCCTTTTCCTAGGCTCATGATTGGAATGATGACAAATGGTACCTTTAAACCCGGATAGTACGAGCAGCACACTCTTGGAGAATATAACCAACAAGCTTAACCTCCTACAGACATAGCACATGCATGTGACCAAAATTTTGACAATTTTCCCAAACCATGTAATGATGGGTCAATGCAGTAAGCCCACAAACATTCCAAGAGAACATAATCATTGAGAAACATCAAGGTTCATTCCTAGTTCCTCCTCGAGGTCCCCAAAATGACAAACTTATTCATAGAAATGGATGAACCAATGATTTTTGAAAAAGGAACATAATCACTTATCTGAAAAGGATGCCTCTACGACGGGACATATTCTTCATCCTCTAGAGGAGAGGGACTATGAGAACACTTGTAGGTAGAATTGGAACCAGAAATGTCAAAAATTTCCTCAAGAAGAGGTTCTCAAATCACGGTGCATGGGTGTAATGGTGAATGTCGTAAGGGGAAACGATGAACAAGAGAGGGAGCATTTGGTTTCTTATTATCTGTGAGAGATGAGGTCGATGTAGACCCTCCAATGGGTCAATAGATATCTTGTTGGGGTTTAGGTTTTTCTTATGAGTGACAATAGTCCAACCCTCTCTAGTGGACGAGGCCGGTTTGGGGTTAACATTTTTCTTTTTTTAGTGACAAAGTGGGACCGAGGATGCCATTAGAGACATTCCTAAATCATATGGTTTTTTTGATTGGCATTGGAAGTAAGTATTGGGAAAATTAATATAAAGGACACGTTGAGAGAATCTGGTGTCACCTACTTAGATATCAATGGTTTCCTTGAGGTATTTGGCTAGGTCCACTTCCACACAAACCTGATGCTACTAAGGCGGGTCACATAAGAATTATTTGGCTCATGGAAAATAAAACACCCAATGGGTTTTCTAGGTCTTCCACAAAATTCCAAAAGGGTAGTGGTAAACCAAGAAATTCCACCTGTGGTAACTTTAAGCTTAGCATGTTTAAAGACTTGGAAATCATGCGTCCATTGGGGAAAAATCACTAGAGTGTTCCTAATAAACCAAGGGCCATGATTAACGATGGCCTTGCAGTGCTCAAGATTAGAGAAAAAAAAAAAGAAAGAAACCCTTGGTAAGGTTTTGGACACCCTCAAGTTTGACACCATGACCTTTCCAGTGGTTGTGAACCCATTGTTTGAGGATACTCTCTAGGGAACACAACCAACAAAATATGCAACCAGAGTAAAATATTCAAGCCAAGAGCAAGTCTTTTCAAATTGAGGTAAATATAAAACAACATCGAGGCTCGTAAAGAGGAGGATCATTACCTCATCGTAAACCTTCAGGAAAAACTTGCAAGCTCATTTCTTTCTTTGGAGGCATGGTCGTTCGAGTTCCTGATGTAGCTTAGAATTGTTAGTTAACACCTAGTCACACTGGCACATCACTCAGCCTGGGCTGAGCGCTCACCCGAAGCACGCAAAGGTACCGGGTCCCTCTTAATAGTTGCAGTAGCAGAATGGTGGTATGATAAAATAGTAAACATATATTTTAGGAACTAATCCATCCATTCACCATTTATATTCAACCAGATCTATAAGTGCTAAAGGTAAATCATCATGAAAGTAATAACATGCATTGATAAAAAACACATCACACACTTTGTTCAGCCAATTTCCTTTATCTATTCATTAAACCAACAATATAGTAGCTTCATACAATACCAGGCATGTGCACACGGATCTATTACAATTATCCAATCACATGTACTCGTGTTTTTCCACTCCTCCAAACGTATGGTTCCATTCGTATCTCTATGTATGTCTCTCTATTATTTAAGTAGTTCATTACATATATATATATATATAGGGTGGGGAACTAACCCTTCACCACTTAACTCTACCAAAAATAGGTCGCATGCTAATAACAGCCACGTTCCTTTTTACAATTATAGCCATACATGCAAGTATGCTATCTATAGATTGTTGATAGTTAACTAAAGTGATGGATCTATTCTTAACTTATGCCCATGCAAGAGTGAGTTGACATGTCCTTCCAAAATCTCCACAAAGAGTTCTTGGCATCACTTTGTGTACTCTGCGCCAATCTCTAAGAATAGACCTAATCTCCAAAATTAGCTAAGTCCTTGAGAGTCTTACTCTACACCTCCACGCATGACGCCTTCCTATAACTTCACGCTTTTGCTCCTGTGCCATTCTTCCACGCGGACTCTGATTGCAAGTTCAACTAAGTGTTTTCTCTAATCAACATTACCCCACACTAATCTCATTGTCACCCCGACAATGGCGATGCTCAAAACTTATACATAGAATGGATAAATAAAGAATAAAGAATTTTGAATAAGAATCATGAATAAGAATTTTGAAGAAGATATACACAGCTAACAAAACTATTTAGGCCTCTGGCCCCTCCATCTCATCCTGAAGCAACAACTCTGGATATTCTTCTTTGATATCTACTTTGGGTTATCCCACATTGTTAGCATTGCTCTCCCGCTGTTTCAAGCATCTCAACTTGTAGGGATTATTAGCTATACATGCACTCTAAATTAGAAAAATTTATATAAATATGAATCGTAGCATTGGAATCTAGTTTCTAAAATACTAATTTTTGTAAAAAACGGACAAGTTTAGCTATATTAAACACTTAAAATTATATGACTTTTTTTTTTTTTTTGAAAAAACTTATAAGATTGTAGTCCGTTTGCCCGCATTTTGGATGACCAAATCTTGTTATTTTTTTTTCCTTTGGTGAAATGTTAGATGTAGTTGTCTATCTTGGGATGGATTTTATTTTGTATTTTTTTTAGCAATATTTTTTTTTATGATTTTTTCCGTGAAAGTGGTCTGAAAATATTTAGAAAATGGAGCGCTTTCCATTTGCCCGCCATAACTATATCAAAAAATATCGAAATCAAATTTTTTTTTTTTTAAGGTGTATAGAATTTGTCCACGCTTGGGATGGTATAATTTTTATCATATTTTGATAAGTGAAACAAAAGTTACAGTCTTAAACGTAGACATGAACATTCACGGGAAAAAATGTCTTAAAGACCTATTGTTAGTAAGAAATTATAAAATGATATTTATCTTATTCTATTCACTTTAAAAACAATATTTCTACAAAGCTAAGAGTCTACCCTACGTGATGGCACCATTTTTGTGAAATGTTTTCAGTTTTTTAGCATGGTTCAAGTCTTTGGAAGAGCAGATTTGAGGTTTTTTGACCTTTTGCACTTCATAATGACCTTCCATAGCTTTGGTTGGGGAAAAACAAAGATTTTCCGAGGCTTAGGTTCGGCAGATAGATCCGCGATCACGGTTTTTAAAAATACCGCGAACGCGCTTTATAAAGCGTGCGCTCGCGGTTTATAAAGCGCTCGCGGTTTATAAAGCGCGCGTGGTTTATAAATCATATTTACACACATCCCAATGTCTGAATTACCATGTGATTTTTACTCTCTGACCTTACCGTACGAATTACTGTGAAATTTTGTCTTTTTCCAGGCACGTTTTTCTTATCACCGAAAGCAAAACATCATGGGAGACAAAAAACGAAGTCAAAAAAGGAAGTCATTAAGTAAAAAAACACCAAACGAATTAGAGGCCAACAAAATTGAAAATGTTGAGCGAATGCGGAAACTTCGTGAATCTAGAAGAGGTTCATCTTCAATCCCAACTATTGTAAGCAATGAAGAACTAGGTAATGTTTCTACTGTCAATGTTGAAGTTGAATTAAATACTCGTGATGAAGAAGTTTTTACTGTCAATGTTGAAGAAGAATTAAATACTCATGATGTAGCAAATGTTGAAATTGAAGGAGACAATGAAAATGTGAATAAGGAAATTCATGTTGAAACTGTAGACAAGCAAAATTTGACAAAAACACCTCCTAGGATTTTACATAAGAAACCTAATTTTTTTATTGAAATTGATGAAAACATTTTGAAACCAATGTCTGACAAACTTTCTGAACGACAAATCAGAAGAAAAGCCATTGAAATTTGGGATAATCATTTTGAAATTTTAAATGATTCCCAAAGATGTCAGTTGTTGGTTAGTTTGATGAAATTGATTAAAATGAGACCTACATTAAACACCTTAGGATTGACAACATCTAACATACGTGGTCAAACCTCTACAATTGTTGAAAACCTTCATGATGCATATCACACTGTTGGTGTCAAGAGACGCACTAGGGATAGTAATATTGTGCGTCGTGTACTTGCTACTAGTGTTGTAAGTGAATCAATAAAAAACAACATTTGATTACGCAAACAAGTCGAATGTTGCAAGTTAATCGAAAAACTCTAATGAAAGCAATTGAAAGACGTAATATCCTTCAATCACTCAATAATGTCGATTTTTGGGCATTTTCTGCTAGAGCACCGCGTAAGGACAAAAATAATTCTGATGCTATAAGAGAAGTTGTTATTAAATTTTGGCATGATAACACTAGAGTTTCACCTAATACAAGAGATGTTATAAAATGGAGAGTTGGTTCTACTAATCGTGAACCACATCCAAAGCATTTCTTAGATATGACTCAAACTCAATTTTTTCGTAAGTTTGAACAAGAGAATCTGGAAATTAAAATTAGTCAACATTTTTTTTTGAAATGTTGAAACCATTCTATGTGAAAATCAACCATGCTCGCACCACTTGTTGTTGTAGGCAACATGTTGAATTTGCGATGCATTATGCTAAATTTTTACGTATTCATTCTATTTTTCATTCTGAAACTATGTTATCAGAATGTGGTGTTCAAGTTCCACCAATATCTTCTAGGGATTTCATTCCTACTATATTTTGTGAAAAGAAGTTGGACAATTTTTTTATAGTCAGGATTGTTTAGATGGAAGTTGTAGTACATGCGATGGATTACCTAAATTGGAAAGTTGCATCCATGAGAAAATTGAAGGTACAATAGGACATAATTTAGTTGAATTTGATAAATATAAATTAGTTACATACTAGTTGAAAGATGGAAAAGAGTCGAAACGGTGTGAGCTAGTTACAGAACAAATGCCCATTTTTCAATTTATGAGAAAATTTAAGGATGAAATTGTTTATGAGTATGTGAGGCATACACATAGAGCTCGATGGTTGGATGAACAATTCAAGCTATGAAAAGACACATTTCCTATTGGTACTATTGTTTCAGTGGTCGATTTTGCAGAGAATTACACATTGCAACCACAAATGGAGGTTCAATCGCAATATTACAACTCAGTACAAGTTGCCATTTTTGTGCATATAGCATTTCTACATTCTCCTGACAGTACAGAGAATGATCGAAATTTTTTTAAGAGAGTACCACTTTTATATCAGTGATGATCGTACTCATTCTACTGAATTTGTGCAAGGGTGTTTCCAGTTATTTTATGGAAACTTGTCTGATAGGGACATCCACTTCAAACAACATTATATATGGTCAGATAATTGCACGTCTCAGTTTAAGAATGCACGAATGTTTTATTGGATGAGAAGAATGCATGTCAAGATGGGTGTGCAACATATTTGGAGTTTCATTGAGGCTAGACATGGAAAAGGAGAGCATGACGGTGCAGGGGCATGTGTGAAAAGAGCTCTTGCAAGAGAAGAGTTGAAGTACAAAGATGGTGCTAAATTAAAAGATGCAAAGAGCATAGTGGAATGGTGTACTGACAACATGGCCCGAGGTTCTCAAGAAAATTCACTTCACCATATATATCAAGAGATTTTTGGCCTTGAATAAAATTATCTTGCTCTACGTTTCTTCCTTGTTTCCAAGTGATATCATCATTTTGTATTTTTCACATATGTTGGACAAGAAAGTGACATCTCTTATCCTTTCTTGTAATTGCTTTAGTCTAGCATCTTATCTCTCAATACTAACTTCTCCATCCAATGTGGCATTTTGTAACCATGGTTGAACTCTTTACTTCACCCATCATTTCATCTATCTCTTTGTCTCTCTTCTTAGTCATTTTATCAATTTATCTCAAAAATCTTTTTAGCTAATCTTCCTTGATCTTCAAGCTATGGTGTTCACATGTTGGCATAGTTTATATCCTAAGTAAATTTATAACAACATAATGGCATTTATTTACATCAATGCACATCTAACATAGTAATATAAGCTTATGACATACAAATAAAAATAATATAAAGAATACATACTCCAATCATCATTTTCAGATTTAACAATATTTCAAAATTATTATGAGTTAAAAAAATGAGACTTAGAAGATTGGAATCAATCAAACAATATACTTCAAGGATTAACTCATATGTACACACAAAAGTTACAAACAATGCAGACCCAATTTTGGGTATATGAAGTCAATAACTATATTATGAAGATATACTAAATACTAGTGACGATTCCTAGAGGATGAAAGTTTCAAAGGAAAATTTTCCAAATACAACAAGATGATATTGATGAATTCCATTAAATCCATAGGTTATGGAATTATTAAAGGAGATTGTTAAAAGATGGAGGGATATTGAACCAATAACTCAAATAAGCTTTAATTACTAATACTTAAGTTGGCAATAGAGCTAACAATATTGTTTTAGTTTGAAAAATAAAATTCAAAATGCCCAAATGGCTAAGAAATATACCACAAATAATAATCGAAAGATACTAGAAAATATATAACTAGAATAATACACTAAATCCACTCTTAAGCAGATCAAAACCCACTTTCTCGAGTTAGCAATAATACCAAAATAACCAAAATAAATATGATTTAACCAACACACATGGATATATATATATATATATATAAGAATCAAACAAAGTGTGCTCCGACGACACGCACATCTCTCGAAAATATATATGTACATAAGTTCATAATGTATGTATACATCTCGAACTAAGCACGTGTCATAATGTACATATGGGACCACATGCGGTCGCAAAAGGCTATATATATATATATATATAAAATATATATATATATATATATATATATATATATACAATGGACTGTGAATCTACTCATGACCACATATATGTGTCATCCAAGTGGACTATAAATCTACTCATGAAACATCTTCCCTCTCTTCGCCTGCTAGAAGTAGCACGTCCACGACCTGGGGATGTAGTGGAGGGAGATGCCACTACGGATTTCATCCGTGTGGTCCTAGGTGTCTCTAAGCATGCCTGCAACCTAACCTGCACATTCATAAACAACAAGTTTTTAACACCCAAAATTTTAAAATACATTCAAAATTTAGAAACTTGTACAATTTAGTTAAAATGCATGTGAAATCTTACCGCAATGTCATGATCCCTATCAATTTGTTGTTGACGCGTCGCAGGGACAACAATAGACTCACGAGGGGTAAGCTACATACAAATAATTAATTTTCAAATTAAATATTTCACATATATACCTACAAAATTTGATATTGTAGATTTAAGTTTAATAAGAAATAATGAACCTCCAAAATTTAACAAATTTAAAAAATTGTGTACCTCAGTTAGTGGATCTGCAGATGCTATGGCAGTATCTACAGCAGCCTCCACAGTCTGCATATATGGAGGAGTCTCTCTAGCAGTCATAAGCTATACAAAAAACATGTACAAATCAATATTAAAATCTACTTAAGAGCTATACAAAAAACATGTACAAATCAATATTTAGTTAGTCAAGAAAGAATAAAAATGTTATTATTTTATCTTCTATTTAGGCTAAATACATAGGATCTATAAATGTTAGCACGAAGGCCATCTATCTTCATAAGATTTTGACAAAGTTTTGTATTTAATCAAGGTAACCCATAGTCATCTTCTATGACAATTAGAGCATCATTCAAATTTGAAGGACTTTTATCTAACATCACCAGACCAAACACATATAGATTCACAGAATTTCATCAAGGAGTTGATCCATGGATAGGTCATTTATCTCATATATTGCTAGACATTGGATTATATTGAAAACATTGACCATACCATTCACTATTAAATATGTATTCACTTATGATCTATTTTAAGGGTGTGGTCTATATCAACATCATCTTCTCGAGGGAGCATTTTATCCATCATTATCTTTTTCTCTAAATTAAAGGAGTTTTTCCCATTGGTTTTTCTCATGTTCTCTACTTTTGGAGAGTTTCATTGTAATTTGGGTAGCTCATATGGTCTTATTTCAAGGACCCTCATTTTTACCAACCTAAGCTACACTTGTAGGGGTAGGTATAGATTTTCCTTGTAATTATTTATTTCTAGAATATTTCGTGTAGATATATATGACTCATCTTGCTATATATATTCTTTGTTTCATAGAGAGTTAATTGACTTTTTAGGAGTTATTTGTGTGGTGGTACTGAGACATGTAAACCAATATATGATTACATACATGGCTAGTTATATCAAATGAATTGAAGCATTTATGGAAGATGAAGGATAATTTATCCATGTAAATTATGATTTTGTTATTATATTTTTTCATATTCATTGTTTGGATAATCTTTGGCTTAGGTGAAAGAGTGAGGATAAAGTGTTGTTTTCCATATTAGAAGTAATTATTCTATATTTGGTGTTGCTAATACATCAAATGGTTAAATCTGTCAAGTGTAAAGTTTGAGGTGAGAGATATTTAATGATAAGAAAAACTTGATATGTGGAAACTCAAAGCACATTTACATTGGATCGAGAGGTTCATCACAATACATGGATATAAGGTAAAGAAACTTGTAGTAGGGATGGATGTAAATGAATGGGAAGATCTGGATATGAAATCACTCAAAGGTAATATGATTATGTTTAGACATAAGAGGTTCTCTTCAATATAGTTCGAGAAAAGACATCAACATGTTCATGGACTAGATCAGAAAGTCTTTACATGACGAAATCTATAAGAAATTATATTTTCTGAAAAGGAATTTCATGAATGCAGGATGAAAGAAGGTATGAAAATAATTTTCATTTAAATATTTTATTATGTCAGTTGACTAGTATTTATATGAAAGTAAGAGAATGAAAACAAGGTAGTCACCTTTATTATGTACTTTACAAGATTAATGGGATAATATAGAACTTCTTTTAGTTTTCATATTGTTGATGACCTTGACTATGCTTATGTACAAGTGGAGCATTTTATGATCGGAAATGAAAGAAATTGGAAATATCTCTACTAAGATGGCCATGGAAGAGTCAATCTAAAGAAAGAGGTCAAATTTAAAGCGGTACACATAGATCTAAGTCACAAAGGAGGAAGACTAATGTAGTGTCAGACTAGTGCTTTGTGAGCATCTTAAAAAGCATTATGGATGAGTTTCACAAAGTTTAGAAAAGAAGTAAGATGTCACAAAGGAAGGAAATCAAGGATAAACAAGTGAAGGTAGGGAGCATGATGAAGTTTTATAATTCAGAATTCCTATTATCAACATGAATGGTTGTTAAATTGTGTTACAAAAATTACATTTTTCCGCATAGAGGTTAGTTTTCTTCATACCCTGATGGTAGTTACATTCACAAGGTAAACAATGTTTCATATAAATTATAGGGATTGGAAAGATCAAGATAAATATCTTTGATCCCATAGTAAGGAGGTAAAAGAAGTAAAACATGTACCATAACTACAAAGAAATTTAATTTTTAGTGAATTAGAACTAGTGGTTATAAGTTCACAAGTCAAGGATAGTGTAAAGGTGTAAATGTTCCTTAGTTATAATGAAGGATCTAAAAGTAGGAAATGTTTACATATTACATGTGAAGAACAAATATCAATCAAATTTATGTAGCTGTTGTATGTATTTTATATAGGTTGAGTATAAGAAAGTGAAACTCATGTACAGAGGTCCAAGAATTAGAAACAAAGTGTAAAGAGATTTGTAACTAACCGCGTAAAATCATGTGAGGCGTGCAAGAGCCTCGATTCCCCGAGCAGATGATGACCCGCTGTGCTCCTGTGTATAAAAGAGAAAAATATTAATACATGTACAACATACACGTGAAACAAATTATAATAATAATCTAGTGCAATTAAATGATTTATTAAAAATGTAAGTTTGTACAACTTGAAACTTACGTTTGAAAACAACGCCCAACCAAGCAGTAGCTACCGGATAGCATGTCACTACAAAATGGATGTTTCCTTCACCGGCTCTTGCTATTTAAAATAAAATAAAAATTAGTTTTTACATGTATGTACATGACATACAATCATATATATATATATATATATATATATTAATATCTCAAACATGTGAATTAAACTATTGTACATATATATATTATTTAAATTTATTTAAAATTTACCTGTGAAAGACCAATATCAGTGGCTCCAGTTCCAAAAACATTCCCCAACATCTCATCTATAGAAAAGAAATCATGTGAACCAGCAAATGATGTCTCGCCTGCAGTGCATATGGCACCACATGATCCACAGTGGTGTGGTGCACTAGAACTGGCACCTCCACCAACATCACCGGATGCAATCTGGGTGCTATGCTGGGTGAGAGTGTCAGTGAGCTCCCTCAATGCATGCAATGTATCAATCTCCACAACCTCCTTCACTGTAGGAGGGATAACTGAAGGCAAAGTGGGGTTTTGGGGCATGGGGGATCCTAGGCTGACCTACGCGTGCACCAGGTCTGCTCTGTGCAGAGCCACCTCCTCGACCAAAAAAGTCTGAAAAGTCAAAATAATTCGGGACCTCATTGAGCACGAACTCACAATATAATTTCTTCAAAAAATAAAGAGGAACCTCATTGTTGTTGCATGGTGGATAATCAAAAACCATCCACCATCGGTCCCAAAAATTGTTTTTGATTCTATCATCATGGCACCAATGGATTGGGAACCATTTGTCAAGTAACTGCAGGGGGCATTGGTTCTAGGGTCGGTAAATAATGCACAAATGAGGTCTTTTCCATTTTTTTGTCTTTGACGGCCGCATGGGATAGTTTATCCGCATACCACCGCCTACAGTCACTTCTAAAGGTGTTCCATCTATGTATTTGGTTGGTTGCAGACTCGACTTCGCTAATCAATGTTTGTAATGTATTGGCTAAAGTCATGCGGGATGGATTTGTAGCATGATTTTGTCTTATAGTTTGAATTAGGTTCTCAATGACAATTTTATTTTCTTGGATTCTTCCAATGATATTATCTTGCGTTCCTGTTGGCTCAGTGGGGATGAAGGAGCCACAGGGGGCGGATCTATGTTTGGAGGAGGGTTTTGAGGAATGTTCGGAGGGTTTTGAGGAATGTTCGGTGGGTTTTGAGGAATGTTTTGATGGTTTACATGATTTCGAGCTTGCCGACCAACTGATAAAACAAGAAAATTGTATACATAAACAAACATTTCACAAAACCCATGAAAATGCCAAAAAAAAAAAAAAAAACCTAAAATGCAAAAAAATGATTACGATCGGGGACTTACCTCTCGTCTTGGCAAGCATGGTTGAATCTATCGCTATCCGAAGTCCGATGAGCAATTTTGAGATAGTATTTAAAAAGCGAGTGAAAAACGTTTAGGAAAATTCGTGGTTGAAATGAAAATGAGGAAAATAACAAGTCGCGGGACTGTTAAATTTTGTCTCAGAGTTCCGTGATCGCGGTTTATAACTAGGGTTATAAAACCGCGATAGTGATTTTAGGTTCGGTAATTACCGAACCTAGAATTCAAGAACCGCGATCGCGTTTTAAAACCGCAATCGTGGTACCTTTATTTCAGGTTTTTATGTCCACGGAATTGTCCACCAACTTCGTGCACTTACCCATATGGTTAGCACATGATCGGCCTTCTTGGTTCGTGCGTGGGTGGCTTGCAGTAGACCTTCATAAGTAGTAATTTTCCTAGCCTCGCAGCCCGTGCCTTTTCTATCTTTTCCCGAAGTACTTGGATTGTGAGGATACGTGCGCCTTTTCATCCTCCAACACTAAGGTTATCATGGTTTTCACATAGTGCATCGCGAAAGGAAATTCATTTAGTACCGAGATTCCATATTTGGGCGTACCTTTAGAACATCATCACCAATTTCCTATGCCATACTAACAAAAGTTCCATAATTTCTTTTGATTAAGTCCTTTTCTGGACTAGGTGCACTATCTCCACATCCTTGGATTTTAATCTCTCTGTCAAGCACCTTGATGGTAGAAGATTTATCTATGTTTCTTCTTGCTACTTCAAATGATACTTTTAGCATTACTCACCTACTCATCGACATCATTGTTGGTTTGATTGTCATGTGGCATGTTTCAGGTGCCTTCTTCAACCACCTTGACGCACACGATTCTTCACCGACATCAAAGTCGGGCTCGTCCATGTGTGTGTGCATAGACCATGAGAGTTGCTTCCTTGTGCACAGAGTCACCTTGTCCTTGTCCATGAGCACCCATCCAAATAAATCCTTCTACTCGATGGTACTCTAGAACCGAGCACGAATGATTAGCTTTGGGTCTTCTGCATACCCCATGGCATGTGCCTTGGCATCCTCCCCTATTTGACGGGATCGGGGTCCTCTTGGAATGGTTGCATCAAGGTTGGGAATACCAGATGTATCCCCACCCATGTCTGTGCGTGTGACCTCTCGATTGACCCCTTTCTTCTCCTTCCATCTTCTCTCTCTGGCTCCTTCACCTACGGGGTTCCTCCTTACTCCCTTATGCGCTTAAACACCTTCTTAAATATTTGTGTGCCCCTGATCCTCCCCTTTAGCTCCTTCTCCTTATGGAGTTATCACGCGCTCTCCCTCCCTGGATAGATGGCTACTTCCTTCTCCACACCAAGCCGCCACTATCATCGGGTTCTTCATCCTCTTCCTCATCATCTTGCACTTGGGCGCGAGAGGGCTGGGTGCCGAATGTTCTCCATAGTATGCTTTCCTTCATCATCCCAGAAGCATGAATTCATTCTACATGTACTTGTTTTTCTCCATTTTAGGCTTGAGTTTGAGATATATTAGCATGGCCCGATATCCACAATGGTCACTTTGTCATGGCTTAATGCTTAAGATTTACGAGATGTTATTCTCGTTGTATGCATTCCTCCCTAGATATCCATAAGTCTTTTCTTAGGGTGTGATACTCACATTCCACCTTGTCTAGATTAAATACCAACCTCCATGTGTTGGTGAACGGATGAACTTTAGCTTGGAAGCGTGCGGGAAATTCATATGGCAATTTACACCGGGGCTCCATGACACATCTATCATTGGGAAGCGCATACTACAAAAATGCTAGTAGACTACAAATTATACCTGATTTCCCAGGACCAAGGGAAAATCCTTGGGTATGAGCCATTCTTCCCAAACATAACATAGCGGAGCCTATCATACCACATCTTAGTGCACTCCTAAACTTCCTCCATCATTGACCCTTTATAAAGATATTTCTTTGAATCACTCGGTTGGAGACTTATGATTCATGGGGTATTCCATATGTTCTCTTTTGGGCCATCTGGTACCCCAATCTCCATAAAGACTAAACTCGAGTAAGATACAACCAAAACTTATCTTACTCCCTTCGCGCACTTCCTCAACTATCTGCTCTATAATAAATCCGGTGATGTTATAAGTGGTTCCCTCTGACATGCGCTTGGCCACATGCAACCACATAGAATTAACTTGTGACCAACATTCTTGGTCATTCAACTTTGTGGTTAGATGTGCTGCTGCCTATACTACTGGAAAAATTTTCAACTTGTCAATGTCCATTCCGCGTGGTCCTTTTTGATAGCCCAGCGCCTTCTATGTTTCCAAAATTGCAGTTTTGTTAGCTAAGTCAGCCTTAATGTCTTCGCCCATTTCCCATAATCTAGTAATTGTGGCAATGAGGATGGGTGTTAGTCTTACCCGCTATCCTACGAAGTAGAAGAAGTCCTCATGGACTCGGCTCATCAGCCATCTGTACAAGGGTGAATACTTTCTAAAGTATGGGAGCTCATAAAGCTAGTAAAAACCATTTCCCTTTAGTATTTATTCCCAAAGCATCATCATATATAGGCATGTCATCCTCAGTGTGCATGTTCGTTCGAGAGGTGAGCAGGTCGTCTAACTTCTTATGGTTCTCACTGGTTCGGTGATTATATTCACTTATCTTGCTTTGTCTTCTGTGGGTATTCCATTCACCCCACAATAACTTCTTCAAGTCGCATTTTAAAGAAATTGCTCTCTAGGGCCATCTCCTCCTCTTCTTCCACCACCACCTTCTTCTTTTCTTTTATCGGTGTTTCTTTCTTCTTTGGTGCCATTCTCTTTTAGGGTTTTGTTTTGTAGGTTAGTTACTATGTGTTTTAAATAATTTACTTTGAACCCTAACCTGGTTCTTCTATTCCCTAATTTGTAATCACGAACTTACGCACCCTAACTCTATTGTATTACTCTACTTCGTCAAACCCTTTTTCTAGGGATCTAAGCCCTTCTAAACAACAAATCTCTTCTCCGCGCCTGGTTCACTTGCTTTGTACCTTGAATTAGTTAGTGTTATGCTCTTCACGTATCGGCTCTCTATTGAATTCTCATAGTCATAAGGGTAAAAATGAAATTGCATCCTGTCCTTATATAGATTTCTACTTTTTGCTACATTAATTACTCCTCCACCTACCAAATTCTCCTCATTTATGACCCATTTTTATCATTTCTGCGTGGTATATTTTCATGCCAAAGCTATAACCTTCTAGCGCACCCCTTTACCCTTTTTCATAGACTTCTCTTCAACGCACACCTTCACGCTCGAGTACCTTGTAACTACATGATCTCTGAAGTAATTACCATGGCCTTCGCTTACCTCGTGTTATACTCACCCTTATCCATATTCATCCTTTCTTATCTTGAGAAGCAATATTTTGTCAATTACCCTTAGCAACCTTCTTTCAACACCCATAGCATGATATCTTCACAACATATCCCTGAGAGTCACCAACAATCCACCCCACATGAAAAGGATGTGCAATCCTCTGCACATCAACATGCTTCATATTGTAGTTAGTTTCATGCACACAAGCATGCTTATTACACAAACAAGAGCTAAAATTGACAAAGCATAGCGATGATGAAAGAAATACATTAAGGAAATGCATAAAGGGAAACCTAATGTATCTGGCAATACTGCCTTATTACAAACACCAAGAAGACTTATTTATAGTAGGGCTTCAACCTACTCCCATTAAAGTAACTGGGCAACCATGTGCCATCAATTGTTTCCAATTGGAAAGCACCAGACTCAAGTATATGAGTGATAACATATGGCCCCAACCAATGCACCTTGAGCTTTCCTGGATGGCGCAAAAACTTGGAGTCATATAGAAGTACCATTTGTCCCACCACAAGTTTCTTATCCTAATGTTCCGATCATGCCATGCCTTTTGTTGCACTTTCTCCTATTTCTGACTCCAGCGTGCGATGGCACGGTGCTCATCTAGTTGAACCATCTTTGTAATCCGTTCTTCCAAGGCCTACTCATCAGCTAGACCTCCAATGCATAATGTGCAAGGATGGTAACATAAATTCTAGAGGCAGAATAGCTTCCGCGCCAAACACCAATTGAAAAGGTGTGGCTTTGTTCAATCTTTTGTATGTTGTTCTATAAGCCCAAAGAACAGTTGATACTTTTTCATCCCAATATTTTCTCCCAACATCACAAATCTTGGTCAATGTGTGGCTCAAGATCTTGTTAAAAGCCTCAGCAGTCCCATTTTCTTGAGGGTGATAGGGTGTAGTTTTATGGTGGGCAACCATAAACTCGTCTAAAAGAATTTGTATTGTCTCATTTAAAAAATGTGTGCCCCTATCACTTGTTAAACTTAAAGGACAGCCATACCTTGTAAGGACATTCTCCCATAAGAACCGCTCTCAGTAGCCACTATACTGACCTCCTTTGTAGGTGCTTCTTACGCCCATCGGATAAGATAATATGTACAAGTTATGATATAGTGTGATCGATCTGTGCGTGGTTGGGAGATAGGCCTAACAAATTCAATTTCCCATTTCACAAAGGTTTCTACACTCATTATGGGTCATAGGGGCATCTCATCCTGTTTTCCTAGTTCGACCGAGACGTTGACAATGGTCACATGTCTTACAATACTCTTTACAATCCTTGTACAATGTTTCCCACCACAACCTGGTAAGTAGGATCTTGTGCATTGTTGCATCACCTACATAATGGCCACCTACAATACCACCATGTGCTTCTTCCATTATGTCCTTTCGTTCATGCTCCAAGACACAATGGTGTAACACCTCATCTCTGCCTAGCTTGTACAAATCACCACTAATTAACATGAATGGTGCCACGTGAATAGCAAGTTGCTTCTTCTCTAAAGATTTCATGCCTTTGAGTGTTGTATGCAGTTCTTTAAAGACAAGAATGTCCTCTAATTCCAATGGCATGCATTGTAACCTATACAATTGTGCATCAGGCATGGTCTCTTCTATTGTTTGTGCCTCTTCCCCTGATTGAATTCTAGACAAGTGATCCAGTCTAGAATTGCTTTTGCCTAGTTTTACCACAACCATAAAGTCAAATTCTTGAAATAAGAGTACCCACCGGCATATGTGCCCCTGTAAAATGGGTTTGTTCACTAAATATTTTAATGCCATGTGATCTGTATAAAACACAAATGGTGTAGCCAACAAATACTGATGAAATTTGTGCAAGGTGTAGATCATGGACAAGGCCTCACGCTCTGTAGTGGTATAATTCTATTCTGTAGGGGTCAACTTCCTACTAGTGAAGAAAATGGGATGATCAACGATACCTTCACCTAGTTGAGCTAAGACAGCACCAATGGCTGTGCCAGAAGCATCCACATGAACATGAAAAGGTTTATCCCATGAAGGAAAATGCAAGATAGGCACGGTAGTAAGTTTCTTCAATATCTCAAACGTGCGACTCTTTGTGACTCACCCCAATAGAATGTACCTTTTCCTTGAGTGACTCCTCCAAGGGCACGAAAACTTTTACATACCCTTTTATAAACATTCGGTAATACCTGTATGACCCAAAATCCATGCACCTTCATGTTGTGGCCGGTGCTTTCAAGCCAATGATGATTGCAACTTTAGCTGGATCAACCAACAACCCTTCCTTACAGATGATATGTCCTAAAAGTGTGCCAAATGGAGTAGCAAAGATGCACTTCTTGATATTTAATGAGATACTCAATCTGTCGACATCTTTCAAACATTACGTATCTCATCCCGCAACCTAACCACCACCAAAACCTTACACACCTAATGATTTATTAATTACCTTATAATTAATAAATCCACATCTTCAAACCCGCCACCTCACCATGACTCTAGCTAGCCCTAACCCTAAACCAACCTAATTAAGACCTATGACTTGGTCCAAACCCACACCCATGACTCATTACCCCTCACCCGCACCAAAACGAGCCTAATAATGACTTGACCAAGCCCACAACTGATCCCTCGGGAGAAAAGGAGGGAAAGATGGTTGTTTTACTAAAAATAGCCACTTTGACCTAACCGACATCGGTCTCCTACTCGGTTCACTTAACCGGTTATGTGAATCGCCATCTCCCTCGTTAATGACCTCCCCCAACCAAAAAGAAAGGATCCGAGATTCATTTGGGCAGAGAAAGAGAAGTGAAACAAGTAGAAAAGGTTGCAGAGAAGAGCATCGAGCCGAAGACTGCAACTGAGCAACTGGATCATTGTCACCCTCATTCAAGCATTGGAAAAGACTGAGGATAGCTTCATCAGCTCGCTTTCTAATACCGGATCATCCCAACTAAGCCTTACTATCGCCACCACATTCCTTGGACCTGTATCTTCATCAGGAACCAGTAAGTATTATCTTGTAGTTCTTTGTTATCATTTTTCTTTAATTCATATTAAATGGGGAACTGACCACCTTCGAAAGGAAGTCTAATATTTCCTGGGCCTAAGGTAGTTCCCTCACTTGTTGTCTAACTAAAATCTAGTGGTCTTGCATTCTTATTTACAGGTAGTCCTTCCCAGACAAAAAGGAGTTCTTCACAATCGATCTGATCTCTCTACGGTACGCGCACACCTTCCCAACATTCAACAGGTATTCCTCCTAGCCCTAACCCTTATCTATTTCTCAAGAGAATGAAAGGATAGAAGCAACTCTATTCCGGAACGAAAATTATGTGCGAAACATTTTGGCACACACTAGTGGGACCCATTTCGGGTTTCTTTCTTTCTTGCTTGCTTTCATAGAGGAGCATACTTGCTTTTTTCTTCTTCTAAATATTCACAAAATATTTTGTCATTTTGGTAAAATAATTTGTCTTTCTTTCATCTTTGCTTTAGTGAAAGTCATCTTCTTTGTTTCATCGAATATCATTTTCGATTTGGGTTTAAAACACGTGCATCACATTCTTACTTGCTGTTTTTAATTCTAGTGAATGTAGATTAAGTAACAGGTCATACACGTGGGGGTGATATCCATGGTATTGACGAGAAATTAATCTTACTCTCACTGCACAACACATACCAAATCACATCATAATCAATACAACAGCTCAAACCTCCCCCCTTTCCGCGGTATTCCTCCGCCCGATTGAGGTAGCCTTATGAGCCACAACAAACTTGACATCTCCCTTAGGTCTTTTGTTTAGGATTGACATCATCTGGCGTCTAAGGCATAAGCCCAAAGTGATTAAAACTAATCCTAGGGTTAGTCTATTGGTTTACGTGTGCATCTTGCTTGTTTTTAGTTCTGTTTCTCTGTCATACACTGTTTCAGTGATCACTTCAAGATAGTTTGGTAGGTATATTAAGCATTGTTATCCCCAAACCAGCAGCTTCTTACATCCTCTCTTTGCTTTCACAGTGACCGACACCGGTCCCATACTACCGACATCGGTTAACTGACCGACGCCGGTTACATTCTGACCGACATCGGTTATCTGACCGATATCGGTTACTGTGTTTAACAGTTCTTGACACACCA
Source organism: Taxus wallichiana var. yunnanensis (assembly GCA_018340775.1). Taxonomy (NCBI): domain Eukaryota; kingdom Viridiplantae; phylum Streptophyta; class Pinopsida; order Cupressales; family Taxaceae; genus Taxus; species Taxus wallichiana. The sequence continues at coordinate 987,019,044 of CM031240.1, forward strand.
GCAACCTATCAATTCCAACATTTTGTTGTTATTTTCATTCCGGATTGATTAAATCCCTGTTGTGTCCTCTTTTCCATGGTTGTTATCACCTGAAACAAGCAGTAGCCATGGTTTCACATGCCTGTTCCATGCCTTTTGCCTGAGTCACCCCCTTCGCATCCTATGGGGAATCCTATGGATACCAGCAATTTTCCCAAGATCCCTGTAGGAGATAAGGAATTTGCCAAATTTTTGGATGCTAATCCTAGCACCGTGCAACATTATTTGTCTCATACCCCTGACCGTACACCCGATGGTCAACTCCTTGTTGGTATGCCTATTAGTATAGCAGCTCATTTGGCTCCTTCCCCACCTAATAACTCCGCTTCACCGTCTTCATCCTTAGCCCTGCGTCTCCCAGCAAAGTAGCTTCGTTAGTTCATACTGCACCGATTGGCTTTCCTTTGGTTAATCTGGGGCCCCACATATCACTACCATCCACCCCCCTACCTCATCTCATAAGTTGCCTCTTTCATCACTTGCTCTCTCGCCACCTATACACACGAGCTTTCCTCACAAGCTCCGCCCACCTTTTCATTTCCACAAATTCATCCGGTGGCCTCAACTCTTATATAGGACACCCTTATTTCGATCACCCAACACATTCATCACCATTATCTTATCAACATTCAATCCCACCATTGTCTAGTAGCTCTTGACCAATCCTCCTCCGTTTACAATGACAAACACCATCATCTAACCCAACCAATGATTTAATCAAACAGATGATGGACAAGATGAAAAATTTGAGGCTTTCGTTTCAGAAGTCGTAACACCCCGACATACGAGTAAGTTTTTCGGGAGCCTATTCATCCTTCTCGTCCCCTTCATACATATCCTCCTCAATGGGAATTACAAAATTTACTCGCTTTAATAGTAAGGAGGACCCTCAACAACACTTCGCGATGTTTAGTACATGCCTCGCTATCTCGATTGCTCATGACGATGCCTTACTACTTTGCACCTTTCCCATGTCCTTATCAGACCCGCCTTGAGTGGTACAAAGTTGCTTTAACCCAAAGATTCAATCTTCTCCTTTAACCAGTTAGCCCAATATTTCTTGGATCACTTCTCCATCAATATTGCCAAGAAAGTATCCATTATCGACCTCTATGCCATCCGACAATTTGAAGATGAGTCTATCGCAGATTTCGTTGGATGATGGTGGGGCCTCATCAACCAACTTACTTATGCCTTACCTCAGGCCGAGCTCATCGAACTCTTTACATGGGCCTGTGCTAAACACATTTCTCCCACCCTCCAAATTCAAACTTTCCGCACCTTTGATGAGGCCTTTACTATGGCTTGGAAACTAGAGATTCGAGCCTTAGAGGAAGAGAAATTGAGGTTACGCAACAAAAGCTCAAATTTCAGACCCAAGACTCTACCACCAAACCCAACACCACCAATTCTCACACATCGGCTGCTTCGAAATAAAAGGGATGTACACGCGGTGATGGTCAAATCTCAAGCACCGTCTAATACCCAGCCGAAAGCCACCTATAAGTATAAAGCCGAGCCCATCAACTATACTCCCTTGGGAGAAACTTATGGTGTGATCTTAGACAAATTGCTTAAAGCAGGAGCTATCACCTTGCCTCCTGTTAAACCTCACTCGGGTTTGATTCCACCGCGCTATTCCTTCTTTGGTATAAAGAAAATGACTTCTGTAACTTCCATCGCGTGAAGGGACACAGTCATAAACTGCAAGATGTTGAAAAACATAGTGCAGGAAATGGTTGATGCAGGGGATATAACTCTCGATAATCCTAATGCCCCCGCTAATCAAAATTTAAAAATTTTCAACAAACCATTTCCAAACCATGCATCTAACAGTAACATAAATCAAGACACCTTAGCCGAGGAGAAGAGTGTTCATGAAATCCATGCAGTTTTCAACTCCCAACCAAAAGCTTCTATCGAGGAAATTCTGAATCAGGCCTCTTCACTAACGCAGGGATCCACACCCCCTACACCACCATCAAGACAAGATGATAACCTTGCCATTCCTTTACCCATAAAGGAATTAACCACCCAGAGTTCTCTTCTCACGAATGAGTCTTCTTACACCACATCCCTGCAAGACTGTGAGCGGATGTTATCTAACTTATCTATTTCCCAAACATTTCCTTCCACCACTCTTACTGTAAAAGAAGAAGGCTCGCCACTGTTTCTGTCATCCTTAGAAGAGAAACCTCTCGAACCGACATCACCAAACTCCTTAATCATGATGGATCCCCTCAAACATGCCTTCCTACCTATTAGTTCTTCATCACCTAAATCTTTTCAGTGACCGGTTGACCTCTTAACACCCATTGATACAGTGCCTCATTTACCCCCTGTATCACACCCACAGTGGACCGGAATCACAACCCACCTCTCTTCCATACAAAATTTCTTCTTCACACGTGAAGATTGTCATCCCTCAGAAGATAGACAAGTCCTATGGGAGTGTTTGAGTACACCATGCTCTACTCAAATGCAGATGACCGATCCAAACACCTCTACCATATACCCGAGGTGTTTACAAAAGCTCAAAATGCCTATGTCCTCATCTTCACCCCCTCATCTCTACCGAATACCTCATCCACCTCTATTAACCTAACTAAACCTTCCCCTACGCTTGGGACTTCACCAATACCCAGCCTAACACACCCACCTAAATGGTTAGATTTATCCAAAAATAAAGCCATCCATCCACCTAGAGACAAACCCAATCTCCTCAAGTCCAATCTATGCCTCTCACAACTAAACCCTCGCCGTCACACCTACCTTCTATATTGGGACCTCACCCTCCACCTTGCCTCAATACATCATACCTCCTACGTTTTCTTTAAAATGACTTGCACCTTCGCACCCATACAGAGATCCACGGGTGTATCAACACCGTCACCCCAAGTATCCTGTCCACCTACCAACCCTAAACAAACTCCATCATCAAAGGATTTGTTTGTTGTCACTCCTCTTTCCCCGTGGTTGTTTCCTGCCACCACGTCATCTGTGGCCTCATCATCTAACTAGCTAAACATGACTTATGCGCAAGAAGCCACGTTTAGTTAAATCCAATTATCAAAACCCCTTGTCTAAACCACCACCCGTATGAACCAACCATACCCAACCATTACCAAAACCCACCCAATCAATAGCCTCATCTTCCTCTGACTTTGACCCGCTCAAAGGATCTTACGCCAAGATCCTTGATATGTTGGTGGAGAATGCGACCATTTCCCTACCCCCACTCAGACCCTATGATCCATCTAAACCTCGACCTATAGGTTATGATGAGTCTAAAATCTGCGCTTACCACCGCACACCAGGACATGATGTGGAGGGATGCAAAGCTTTGAAAGCCATCCTTCGTCAGTCACCTATCTCGGATAGAAAGGTTAAGAAAGACAACTTACGAAGGGAGAAACCTTTAGCTTCAATCCCCTCTCCTATACCACTTATCCCCGCCTCACCAAGATCTATCATTATTGCAACCCCACCTCTCGAAGACAATGACTTATCCCTGCCATCTTCCTCCTCTCGTGTTCACGAGATCAACATGATTAGTATTGCTACTCGAGGGTAGAAAAACAATGGGAAAGCTAAAGAAAGCACACTGCGCCTCTCTTTCTCCGTCCGCCATCCCGATCGCACCACCACCTAAAGTGGTTATTCGTGGACCTGCCTACCCCATCTCTGATGGAGTTGCCCATCGTACCATGATCAAACAGCTTCACCAATCACCTGTAAAAATGACACTGTATGATCTCATTCAAACCTCTGAATCTCATCGACAAGCTCTCATTGAAATCCTTCAAGGGATAGAGGTCCTACCTAACAAAACCTTGCCCATTGCCTCCATCTTAACACCCAACCACATTGCTTCTCTCACCAAACAACCTACCACAACCACTGTCCCTGCATACAAAGCCGCCGCCGCCAGCTTTTTCTTCAAGATGAAATTGTTGTCTTTGGTGCAGAAGATCCTGACCCCACTCTTTTCATCTCGGCTTACGTCCGGGACATCCGAGTACGTCGTGTTATGATTGACGGGGGCACTAGCCTAAACATCATCTCTTCCAAAGCCTTCCAACAAATGAATATCCCTTCTAGTTGCATGTGTGCCAACCCCACCATGTTGCGTTCATTCAATGATGCTATTACTTCTACTTTAGGCACCGTGATCCTTAACATTCATGTAGGGCCACGTACCTTACCCGAACTCTTCTATGTCCTTGAGGGAGAATTCCAATACAACATGTTGTTAGGCCGCCCTTGGATCCGGGCTATGGGATGCGTTCCCTCCACCTTACATAGATGCATAAAATTTGAGTATGAGGGGAAGTCATACACCGTAAAAGCTGACGCTCCCCCCTTCAAAACCTGCAATATGTTATATCGCCCTAATGATGTGCTTGTACCAGTCAAGGCACCCATTCATCCAACCCAACCATCTACTTTGCCCACACCTCAACCATCCACCTTAGCCACACCTACACCTTCAACCAATGAAACCACCACCGCAAATACCACTTCCTTCCCCACGGACAACATCCCAACCTCAGATCCCTTGGTAGATGTTTTTCAATGCCTTACGCTGGGGGAGTATCACCTATATAACGTTAGCACTTTCCATACCCCACAGGAGTATGGACAGTTACATGTGCATCCTACCTACGACCGTCGTGTGGGGGAGGTGATCTCCTACGACCACCTAATTGCCGCACCAACCTAACGTATGGGGGTGTCGACGCATCCTCCTGTTACCCCTAAACCTCCCCTTGGTGTGGTTCCCTTCCAATCTGATTTTCAATATCTAACAAATCGTCATTTCACCCTCACCTTCTTGACTCACTGTGCTTGGAAAGGTTTTGGTTTCGGTCTTTATGAACAAGGCCGACATACAATCATTCCCGTGACTACACGCAAACACAAAGATCGTAGTGGTCTTGGATTTTCTAAAACACTTACACCAAAGAAACCTCGTGTCAGTTGTATCCGGAAGACAACGACATTACCTCTTCTGAACCATCATCACCTATTTTGCCATCTTCACCCACAGAGTCGATAGACCCGGAATCTATCCCTCCTAACTTTTTTTTTCGTAAATGCTATCTTCCTGGGTCCTCTCACTTATCAACGTGATAATGAAGACCCATCTTCTCTTCCCCTTCTGTATCCAGACATGATCGAAGAAGACTCGCCTTCAATTAATGTTGTTGAGTGCCAGGATGACGACTCCATCCTCACTTACCTTGGCGCGGATGACTCTTATATTCAACGCGCCTTACCATCTGAAACTCAAACCATGTTGAATGAGTCGACTATAGAAATCAACATCCACACAGAGGATGATCCTCACATTGTGAAGATCAGACAATCTCTTAACGCATCAGAACAAACTACCTTCACTACCTTCCTCCATGCCCGCAACCAAGCTTTCGCTTGGTCCTACGCTGACATGCCAGGAATCGATCCTGACATTGCTGTCCATAACATTACTCTAAAACCCGACTCCAAACCAGTTAAACAGAAACTGAGAAAAATGCATCCACGCATTGCCCTCTTGGTCAAAGAAGAGCTTCAATGACTCCTTTCTGTTTCCTTCATCTTACCTATTGACTATCCTCAATGGATTTCTAACATCGTACCTATCACTAAAGCGATGGGGGACTTCGGATATGTATGGATTTCTGGGACCTTAACCTCACTTGCCCAAAGGATGACTTCCCCCTACCTAGTATTGATCAACTTGTTGATCTCACTGCAGGCCATGAGATGCTTTCTCTCATGGATGGCTTCTCGGGATACAATCAAATTTTGGTAGCCCCGGCCGATCAACATAAAACCGCCTTCATTACTCCTTGGGGAACCTTTTGCTATCGTGTCATGCCGTTTGGCCTTAAGAATGCTGGTGCGACCTATCAAGCTGGGCTATGACTTACATTTTTCATGACATTATGCACACTATCCTTGAGGATTATGTCGATGATCTTCTTGGCAAATCTAAACATCGCAGTGAACATCTCGATGTTTTAACCATTATTTTCGATCACCTGTTACAATACTATGTTCATCTTCAACCAAAGAAATGTGTCTTTGGTGTCCTTTCAGAAAACTCCTTGGTTTTATCGTCTCTTTGCGTGGCATTGAGGTTGATCCGGTAAAAGTCAAAGCTATCCTAGAAATGCCCCCACCCACTAACCTCAAACAATTGCGTAGTTTGTCAGGGAAAACTCCAATCTATCCGGTGTTTCATCTCACAACTCTCGGATCGATGTCAACCTTTCCATCATCTCCTTAAAAAGGACATTGTCTTTCAATGGAGCGAAGAGTGCCACCAAGCCTTTGAGGCTCTTAAAGCCTATCTCTTGCAGCCACCCGTGCTTATCCCACCTCAGGATGATCGCCCTTTCTACCTTTACCTTTCTGCCACCGACCATGTTGTAGGAGCCATGCTCGCACATCGTGACTCCGAGCATCGAGAACAAGTCGTTTATTACATAAGCCGTACTTTTGTGGATTACGAGACTAGGTATACACATGTAGAAAAGTTGTGCCTAGCCCTATCATTCGTGGCCACCAAACTCCGACATTACCTCCTGAATCACAAAACTTTATCATCACCAACGCTGACCCCATCCATTATATGTACGCCAAACCTCATCTAAACCAACGCATCACCCGATGGCTTATGCTCCTCGCCGACCTCGACCTTGAGTTTGTACACCAGAAATCAGTCAAAGGACAAACTATCGCAAGACCAACTCGCTGGAAGCCCCTTTACCGGGAACAATTTACCAATTTTACTTTCCCTGATGAACTCATCGCAACTCTTTCACTCAGTGAGGTGTCGATATCCAATGACCCTCTTCTTCGATGGATCTAAATGCCAGCGCGTGGTGGAGGGGCAGGCATTGTTCTCATTCCTCTTGAAGGTGAACCTATGCCTCTTTCATTCAAAGCTCGATTTCCCCGCACTAATAACACAAATGGAATACGAGGCCCTTGTTTTGGGTCTCCATGTTGCGTTACACTTAGGTGTGAAGTCTATTAATATTTTTGGTGACTCTCAATTGGTAGTAAATCAAGTTACTGGCATCTACCAATGTAAAAATGAGGAACTTCAAAAGTACAAACATTACGTGGATTCACTTTTGACCTTATTTACTCATTATTCTATCCAAACCATTCCCCGCTCAACTAATAAATTTACGGATACTATGGCTTGCTTGGCCTCGCAAATTCCTGCCTCACCAACTGACTCTGACATATTTGTCTTGGTCCAACAACTCTTTGCCCCATCTTACTTAGTCCCAGATGTTTGTATGGTAAATAATGTATCTGCTAATTCGCAGGATACCTGGTATCACCAATTTCATGACTACCTTACAACCTCTGTTCTCCCACCTGACCTTACTAGTAATGGCAAACACGCTTTTCTTAAAAGTGTTTCTCGTTATGTCATCATGGGGGGACTCCTCTATAAACGTGGCTTTGATGGCATCCTCCTTCGATGTCTAACCGGCGCGGAGGTCACCTATACCATCCAACAAGTCCATGACGGAATTTGTGGTGGACATTTTAGTGGCCTTGCCATGGCCAAACGGATCCTTCGCCTAGGCTATTATTGGCCTACTCTTAATAACGACTACTACGAATATGTTAAGCATTGTGTTATGTGTCAACAACATGCCAACCTTCAACATACTCCTAGCCACCCGCTACAGGTCGCACGAGATCTTTGGCCTTTCTCACAATGGGGTTTAGACCTTATTGGTGAGATTCACCCACCTTCTTCGCAACGTCACCGTTGGATAATCACAACAACCGAATATTACACTAAATGGGTGGAGGCCATTCCACTCATTTCAACCAAAAAAGAAAAAATCGTAGAGTTCATCAACCATCACATTATCTGTCGTTTTGGTGTTCCTCATCGCCTGATAATAGATAATGGAAAATCTTTCAAAAATAAGTTGTTACAAGACCTTTGTGACAACTTTGGTATCAAACTTAGCTTCTCATCACCTTACTATCCACAAGAAAATGGTCAAGCCGAATCTTCTAACAAAACCCTAACCAAAATTCTCATGAAAGTCGTTAAGGATTCTAGGAAAAATTGGCCTGATCACATCCCCTTTGCTCTTTGGGCTTATCGTACCAAAGATTCATACTCCACTAATGCCACACCATTCTCTCTAGTATATGGTACCGAGGCTGTCTTGCCTCTCGAAATACAAATCCTTCTCCCTAAGAATATCTCTTTAGGATATTCTCACCAATGATGACTTCCGCCAAGAGCGGTTAGCCCAATTAGAGCTTCTTGACGAGCGTCATCTTATAGCTCTTGACCACCTTCAAATTTATCAAAAGCGCATTAAGCGTGCTTATGATAAGCGAATTCATGAGTGTACCTTTAAGATTGGTGATCTTGTCCTCAAAGAGAATCAACATGTAACCAAACTAGAAAAGAGCAAACGTGGAAAATTTGCTCCTAATTGGATTGGGCCTTACATTATCACTCACACTTACGGATCAGGCACTTACCATTTAGCTTCGCTTAATGGTAAACCTGAGCCTAAACCCCTTAATGCCTTGCATCTCCGACCATTCTATTATTGAATTTAGTGTTACATCACTTCTTATCTACCTTGCGCTCGTCCCTTGAGCTCATTTACCACCTCATACACCTTTTTTTTGTCATGCATCTCAAAGTAAAATCAAACCCACGTAGTTTGATCATCACCTCCTCTTAAAGATGCCTTCTCCTTTTTAGTCTGGTCCATGACTTAAAAGTATCAAAATAACAAGTTCTCAATTATACAATTATGGGATATTCTTGAGTCAAACTTCCTGCAAAACTAGATGCTTCATGTCAAATAGACATCTAGACCTCTAAGCTATAAACTAGACTATTCCCTCGAAGGATAGCTATGTGCAAAGCCACATCTGCTATTATAAACTAGACTGCTCCCTCAAAGGACAGCTATGTGCAAAGCCGCATCTGCTACTATAAGTAGACTGCTCCCTCGAAGGATAGCTATACAAAGTCAGCCTCTATCGAAGCTTTTCGCATTGATCGCCTTCGTGAAGACCTCAAGAACAAAAAATGCATATCCCATATAGACTTCCCGCATCGATCGCCTATATCCGTAAAAATAAAAGCAATATTCAAAAGCACTTTTGAGTCATGGACTTGTCTATTCAGGTTTGGTTCTCTCATCTTCGAATAATCACCTTATAACAAGTTCTCTACGCCCCAGCCTATACCATCCACCTCACCTCACCATTCTTAAAAAAAAAAAAAAAAACAACAAAACTCAAGGGACGTGACGTATATCCGATATATTGTGATTATACAACTCTTTTCACCTATCGACTTCTCACCTATGCAAGGTACCTAGGGATTCAAGCTCATCCTATGATAATACGTGATTTGTTTAGCTCTTTTCAACTATGGGACATTTTTGCCTCTTTTACCCAAATCTAGGATTATATGTTGACCTTAATCAGACATGTTCCCTTTATGCTTGGGTAAGCTAACCCTCGCTTCACCTATACCTTACCAACTCCAACAACATTACCCTACCAACATCAAACTTTTACCAACCAACAAATTGCCTAAACACAACCAAATTGCCTAAATTCATCTCTCCCTGGTCCTAAGGGAGAACTACATCGGTCTGAGGCCCCTCCTTGCTTTGTGCAATGGGCTATGTAGGCAAGCACTTAGGAGACATGGGGTCTCCCAAGGTTAGCTCGACCATCCCCTACCATAACCTATCATGTGTTGTGTTTTTGCTTAAAAATATAAATGATTTCGTATATTTATATTGATAACACTCACCTTTGTCCTTTATCAATTCAAAAATCAGAAACAAAAGGTTGGTACTCAAATTGACAATGTGAAAAACACACCATACTTTTTATAGGTTTTGACCTTTAACCGATATGTATAAACAAACACAATATTGGTCTATCATCTAGGCCATAACTAAGCGATATCGGTTACATGCCTATTTTTCTAACCCCTTAAACACAAATTTCTATTTTTCACCATGTCACCTATCCTGAACTTTACTAAATCGCCTTATTTTGAATTCATCCGGGCCCAACCCAAGGCCTAACCACTCAATTCTCCATGGCTGACCAAGGCGCAACCAATCACTCACTGGCCCAACCAACTAGTGCCAAACCAATCGGCCCGACCCAAACCAAATCACTTGGCCCGACCAAGGCCGTAACAAACCAACCGGCCTCTCGACCAAGGCCACATCCAATCATGACTTGACCCAAGGCCGCAACAAACCAATTGGCCCGACCTAAGGCGTGAATAAACCAACCGGCCCGCCAAGGCCACAATAACCAACCGGGTCCAGCCAACGCATCCAATGCGCCCGACCCAAGGCCGCACAACCAACTAAATCGGCCCGACCCAAGGCCGCATCCATCACTTGGCCCGACCCAAGGCCGCAACAAACCAATTGCCCGAATCGAGGCCTTAATGAACCAATCGCCCGACCCAAGGCCACAACCAACCAATCGGCCCGACCCAAGGCCACAACCAACCAATCGCCCGACTCCAAGGCCCACCAACCAACCCGACCAATCGCCCGACCTCCAAGGCCGCAACCAACCAATCGGCCCGACCTAAGGCCGCAACCACCAATCGGCCCGACCCAAGGCCGCCACCAATCAGCCCGACCCAAGGCCGTAACCCACCAATCGGCCCGACCCAAGGCCGCAACCAACCAATCGGCCTGACCCAAGGCCACACCAATTAAGTACCTCAACCAAGACCCACAATTTATGATTCTATCATGTAGTTGTTTGTTCCATCGAGCTCACTGTTCGTGTTTTAGCATAACTAGGATACTTGACTTGTTCAATTGACCAGCCTTGCCTAGACCAAGACCGTGACATTTATTTCAACCAAACCAACCATTTGGTACTGCCGAACATGCCTAAATGTTCCGGTACCTTACCCGTTATATCCCCTGGAGCTACTTCCTATGCCTTGGATACTAGGATTATATCACCCTTGTTTGGATAAACTATCGACCTTTTCCTATGAATTGCTTGTTTGCTCTTCACATCGTGTACCCTAGTCGCACTACTGCATTTCAACGTGTGTCAGCTTCTTGAACTTACCCCACCATCTTACCATCATCTCATCATAATTCACCCTTTATCAACCCTATCCCTGATTTCACGTCACCTCAATCTGTGATAGATTTGAGGGGGATTACCTATACCCTTAACTGGGGCAACCACTTTTTATTTTTGTCAGTGCAACTTTAAAATACAAGCTACACAACAACAAGGGGCAAATGTAGACACCAAATTTGGGTCTTACGACGCCCTTTACCCCGTATCTCGTCCCGCAACCTAACCCTACCTCACCACCTAAAACCTTACACACCTAATGATTTATTAATTACCTTATAATTAATAAATCCACATCTTCAAACCCGCCACCTCATCTCGCCACCTCACCATGACCTAGCCCTAACCCTAAACCAACCTAATTAAGACCTATGACTTGGTCCAGACCCACACCCATGACTCATTACCCCTCACCCGCACCAAAATGAGCCTAATAATGACTTGACCAAGCCCACAACTGATCCCTGGGAGAAAAGGAGGGAAAGATGGTTGTTTTACTAAAAATAGCCACTTTGACCTAACCGACATCGGTTCCTACTCGACCACCATCGGTTACGTAACCGCCATCGGTTCCCTGTTAATGACCTCCCCCAACCAAAAAGAAAGGATCCGAGATTCATTTGGGCAGGAGAAAGAGAAGTGAAACAAGTAAAAGGTTACAAGAAGAGCATCGAGCCAAGACCGCAATCGAGCAATCTGGATCACTGTCACCCTCATTCAAGCATTGGAAAAGACTGAGGATAGCTTCATCACTCACTTTAATACCTTTGGATCATCCCAACTAAGCCTTACTATCGCCACCACATTCCTTGGACCTGTATCTTCATCAGGAACCAGTAAGTATTATCTTGTAGTTCTTTGTTATCATTTTTCTTTAATTCATATTAAATGGGGAAATGACCACCTTCAAAAGGAAGTCTAATATTTCCTGGGCTTAAGGTAGTTCCCTCACTTGTTGTCTAACTAAAATCTAATGGTCTTGCGTTCTTATTTATAGGTAGTCCTTCCTGACATAAAGGAGTTCTTCACAATCGATCGATCTCTCTACTGGTGCGCGCTCACCTTCCCAACATTCAACGGGTTATGATTCATCTAGTGGTCGAATGATCTTGGATTTCAGCATCTTGTCAATCTCCTCCTTTACTTTCTCACGCAAATTGGGATTCATCCGATATGGTCACTTCCTAACAGGGCGCGCACCATCCTTGAGCTTTATCTTCATTTCTCTGAGTGATATATGCACGCCTTTAAGTTCATGGTATCCTCTTGGGAATAAGTCCTCATAATTGTGAAGTAACTCTATGATCTTTGTTACCTCTAATTCTGACCAATAATCCCCAATTATTACCTCCTTAGGTTCAGCTTTTGTGCCTATATTGACCTTTGTTGTCTTCATAGGTTCATGATATGTGCATGCATCTACATCCGCACTAGATAACACTTCACGTGTTCCATGTGAATGATCCACGTCCAAGTTCTCAACTTCCTCCTCATCAATTATGTATACCATCTTCCCCTTATCTTTTCCAAAGAAGCACACTCAAGTAATATGATATCATCTTCTTCATCCACAAAGCGCGCCCCTGTCTCTGTCTCACCAAATAATTCCTGAACAAGTTCTTCCACTTTCCCACTGTCTCCCATGGTTAAGCGCTTGATAAAGGTTAAAAATTTGTGTTCACTAGTGGTGTAGATGAAAATAATTCAAATGTTTGGATCGTCCCTATGCAGATCAAAGTTTTCCGGTTGCGGTGTCGTGATGTAATTTAGCATAGACATACCAAGCACGCACGTAACTTTTTAGAGTATAATAAAACCGATGCACCCAAAGCGAAGGCGATAATCCTTCTGGCCTAATATCCGAGTCTCTCACACTACTGGATATGATGTTGAGTAGGTTGATCACCATGATAAGGGCATATGTTTGTAGGTGCATTATTTCTTGAAAACCTGGTTGATAAGGTGGTCCCAATCATTTCCCAGTCTAAGAGATTATCCTTGTGGACTACCCACCAAAGCCACGCGGCCATCCCACCCAAAGTATATGACAAAGCATAGTGCGTCATTTAAGTTCATCATCCCAATTTGTTTCTATGGCCTATAAGAACCCAGCCAAATCTTCAGATCCGGTATAGTGGGGTATTGCGTGGCCTATACATCGAACAGAGTGAAAACCCATCTTACCAATAACCGCATGCTTAACTTCACGTCCCACCAATTCATAAGTGTCATGAGCCCAATTATTGCAAGAAATACTAGTAGTATTGCTGATTGGTGAGAATATTCCCAATGAAGGATTCCTTCCTTAGATGAATCATTGACCTATGGGTCCCGAATAGCACGTACATAGATTCTGTTCAAGTCCTCTTCGCTTAAAGGTTCCACATATGGCACAGATTTCCCATATGTTAATGGTATTATGACCCTTTCCTCCTTATTCTCGAAGCTGATATACCCTTTGTTAAACCTCAAATCAGCATTGTTCGCATAACACCAAGGGCACCCAAGCAAAGTTGGGAAACTATCTGCTTCCACAAGTGCTAGCACTTCAAAGTCTCTTGTGAACTTGGCCCCTTGTATAGTGATAGATGCATCCTTCAAAACTCCTATGGGAGTAGCTTTTGTTCTATTTGCCATGAACAATACATTAGATGATGGCTGCAATGGGGTCTCCCCATTTTTTCCCACGCATCCAATGTAAGTGCATTTACTTACGCTTTGTGTCAATCAAAATATTGCTCGGCAGACCACCCATCCACAACAGCATTCAAAGTGATCTCCTTATCGTAGTCAATGCTATCAGGAGGGAGATTCACATGAAGTATTTGTCTTCTAGTTTCAGTGCTTGCACGTGGAGTATTCCCTTTCAACCAATTTCCTAATAAAGGAATAATATTCTCCTAGCGCAACATTCTACATACCTCTCTGATGTTGTCAATATCCGATGGGGCTTGTTCTATATCCTTGTGCTCTACTTTCCGAGACTACTCTTTTAAACCTTGTATCTCACCTTGAAGGCTCCTAAGGACCTCCATTGTGTCCTGATAGACTTCTTTCTGATGAGCTAGATCTAGATATCTAGCATGCAAAACTTCCTCCCTAGTGATTGTCGGCTTTTGTTGCAACACCTCTCTTGCATGTGCCGCCTCAGCTCATGTGGTTATCTTGACTATTACTGCCTCAAGTTCTGGTGTTAACTTTGGCATCCACTAATTCTCTATCATGCGCTAGATTCTAACCATCCCGTGCCCTTGTTTTCTTGCTTGTGCTACTTACTGAGATGCTCATACAAGTCCAGGCACTCTTCATAACTATGCCCCTTTCCACAAAATGAACAGGAAATATTTTGCGGGAATTCATGCCTATAATGGTCAAGTGAGCCACATGTATAGCAAGTTCCTCGAGGGAATTCACTCCTTCCTCCACCTCAGCCTCATCCTCCATATCCACCTCTATATCCTCATCCCCTTTCACGAGCCCCTTCAAACCTTCCGTCATTCCTGTCATAGTGGGTTTTACTATAATCCCTATCCTGATGCTCATTCTTCCCTTTAGAATTATCAGCCACACTCATTTGTCGACCCCATATATCAATGGCATCATAGATCGGCCAATCATTCTACGAGTCCTCGAGTATCATGGTTCATGGACCTACAAATTTTACAAAAGGAGGATACATTCTTCCTGATCGTGCATTGTAAGAGAGGGAAGTGACTAGCATCATGGTTCAAATGGCAAATCTCATAGTCTAATAACAATGAACATACAGTTCTGCGAGGGCAACTATCCTTAGTGTGCCCTTCCACTTCACAATCTGTACACTAGATCCCGAGCGTGTTTCATGACCCGAGTTAATTGATAATTTCTCTAACTATTTCACTATAGCCGCTTATCTGAGCTTCCAAAAATGGACTAACTCCAATGTCAATACTCCCAACTGCTTCAACGCGTAAAGTGGCTTCCAATGCTTCGCGCGGATTGGTATAAGTTTTATGCGACAGTGCTCTCCAAAATGGGGTAATCAGTCCCCCGAAAAACCATTGTGCATGCTAACTTGCATGAATTTCATAAGAGAGTTTGGATAGAAGTGTTTTAAATCATGCATCATACTCACGTACACTTTCAGTAGTGCCTTGCTTTATATCCTTGAGTGCACTTATACTCTTCTGCTCAAACTCTGGGATGTGGAACTCTTTTAGGAAAGCATCTTTCAATGTTGCATAGTCAATACAAGTTTGATTGGGGTCAAACTTCCTATACCAGCTGTGCGCGTGCACTGCTGCAATGTAGTAGCAAATTGACTTGCCTTGCATTTAGGGGCCGTAATACCTTTTGCGCACCACAATATTTCACACATATGAACATGTTCAGCAACATCTTCGATACCTCGTATTCTAGGAGATGAAGGGACATCTCCATATAAATGTTTTGGGGTTGTTGTGGGCCTTGACCACCCAACCCAAAACCTCCTTGGTTTCCTCTTCCTCCAATACCACTCGAACCACCAGAACTAGAACTTCCCATATCACTCAATCCTCCCCTAGAATTTAGAATAGGACCCATGGATGCACTCCCCTGTGCCCCAATAGTGGTACTATCTTTGGACCCCAATAGTCTGGGAGGTATTCCCAGCTCCAGAGGTGATTCCCATGCTCGGCGCGCTCATATTCTTTGCAGATGATGAGCCTGATAACGTACCCCCAAAGAATAATGAAGTTGTCTATGCTTGCTATTGGTGTACTTACTATCGGCCTATTTACGTGCATTCACTTTACGAATTAAAACTAATTTTACCTACTATACTAGATACTGGAAACCAAGCGCAAGGGATAGGTCAACGAGGTTGGCTTAGATGCGCACCCACGGCCCATGTCATATCTAATGGCACGCTTCCATATGATCTTTGAAGAGGGTTCTCTATCATGCTTCCCTAGATGGGGGAGTTCCTGATGCTCTTGCTCTTCTTCCTCCCTATGAGCCTCAAATCCTTCATGAGCCATCTCTCTCCACAACACCATCCATTCTACAATTTCTTGTCTCTTGCATAATTCCCTCTCACGTGCCTCATCATACTTCAGTTGCCTTTCTTCCCTCTACCATTCTGCCGCTAGGTCTACCATCTTTCACCAATCATGTTCCCGCCCTTTACGCTTGAGATTCTTTAGCTTTCCATGGGTTTAGCTTCCAAGTTCAATGTTACCATTAGTATTTTGATTGCCAGTGGAATACCTTGCAAATATGTCCCTCTAGGATACCGTAGAAACTAGAACTCTGCTACCTCCGGGCATGAATAAGTCGAAATTGAATACTCCAAAATATAGTTGTTTAGGACACCACGAAACCAGGTATCTACCACGTGAGTCCAGCTTAGGTTAGCATCATATAGTGTTTGAAATTCCTCCTATGTCCAAACAAGTGTGCGATACCTCAATTCTACTTAGATGCATACACAATCAACCATTCGTATAATTCTACTAGAAAGATAGCAAAGAAGCTTTCGTATAAACTGTCATAAAAAAATTTCTCAACCCAAGTACGTGCGCTAAATATGGATCCAATGTCAAACCTCCATGCGTATTCTTCCTCCAGATCATGAATCCATTCTTCAACGCTTGCTAGGGTTAGCCAATATGTCTTCATCGCGAACCATTCTAAAACAACTAAAAAATAGGTCCCGGCAACGGAACCAATGATGCAGCCTAGAATTGTTAGTTAACACCTAGTCGCACTAGCACATCACTCAGCCTAGGTTAAGCGCTCACCCGAAGTGCGCAAAGGTACTGGGTCCCTCTTAATAGTTGCAGTAGCAGAATGGTGGTATGATAAAATAGTAAACATATATTTTAGGAACTAATCCATCCATTCACCATTTATATTCAACCAGAGCTATAAGTGCTAAAGGTAAATCATCGTGAAAGTAATAACATGCATTGATTAAAAAAAAACATCACACACTTTGTTCGGCCAATTTCCTTTATCTATTCATTGAACCAATAATACAGTAGCTTCATACAATACCAGGCATGCGCACACGGATCTGTTACAATTATCCAGTCACATGTACTCATGTTTTTCCACTCCTCCAAATGTATGGTTCCATTCATATCTCTATGTATGTCTCTCTATTCTTTAAGTAGTTCATTACATATATATATAGGGTGGGGAACTAACCCTTCACCACTTAACTCTACCAGAAATAGGTCACATGCTAATAATAACCACGCGCCTTTTTACAATTATAGCCATACATGCAAGTATGCTATCTATAGATTGTTGATAGTTAACTGAAGTGATGGATCTATTCTTAACTTATGCCCATGCAAGAGTGAGTTGACATGTCCTTCCAAAATCTCCACGAAGAGTGGCGTGTAAATCTCGGCATCGCTTTGTGTACTCTACACACCAATCTCTAAGAATAGACCTGATCTCCAAAATTAGCTAAGTCCTTGAGAGTCTTACTCTACACCTCCGTGCGTGATGCCTTCCTATACCTTCACGCTTTTTCTCCTATGTCATTCTTCCGCATAGACTCGATTGCAAGTTCAACTAAGTGTTTTCTCGATCAATAGTTCCCGCCACCTAAACCCGCATTAATATATGCGGGAGTACTGCTACCGCTATTAAAATAGGCAAGCACCACCACCCAAAGGGAAAAAAATGCAATTAAGAGCAATAAACAACTAAATAAATGTCCCACTTTGATCGAAAAAGGAGGTGTGACAAGAAGTACATGCAGGCACAAACTCAAGCATAACACTCAAACCACGGAATTATAACTACTTTCGTAAATATATAGTTAGAGTAAAAATGTAGAAATAACCTACACAATTATATTATTAACCCGAAGGGTGGAATATAAATATTTTACACTAATGCACAACATAAAATTAATATAATATAGGTAATTTCATTTCAAAAAATATCCGTGGAATTATAACTACTTTTGTAAATATATAGTTAGATTAAAAATGTAGAAATAACCTACATGGTTATGTTATTAACCCAAAGGTTGGAATATAAATATTTTACGCTAACAACATAGAAGTAATAAAATATAGGTAATTTCATTTCATAAAAATCTCCTCTGGAATTATAACTACTTCCGTAAATATATAGTTACACATTATTTAGTATTCCAAAATTAAGAATATTATAATAGGTATAGGAATTTGATAGAGTAAAAATGTAGAGTGTTTATTTGGAACAAAAATTGCATAACCATATATATAAACCCAAAAAGCATGAAATAAAATAGGGTAAAAAAGTGTTCACAAAGTAAATTAAGAAAAATGCCTACTTGTTCAAGCTGCACTTATTTATTTATTTGTATGCATAAAGAGCTCTCACAGGATATCAAATTGTCACTCCAATCGCTATGTCTCCTTCTATTTTTTGTGCACTTCCCAAATTTTCTTTTAGCTCCTTGCTAACTCTTTCACTTGTAGATTTCTTCCAAAATAATATGTTTATCTAAACTCCTTGCTCCCATTTTTTGCTCCCAAATTTCTAAATAGGAAATTATTATTTTTTTTAAATAATCTCCCCCACTTCCTATTTCATTCCTCCTCTTATAGATCCGAGAATGCATTATCTTATTTATTACCTTTTAGCAGCCCATCCTTCCATAATATCTTATTTATTACCTTATGGCAGCCCATCCTTCCATAATAAATGTGGTAGGATGCATTCATCTTTGTTAGTGAATTAATTGAGTGGCACTCCCCTCAATATTATCCTCCATAATAATTCACTATCCATTGCCATTTTATTTTATCTATAATTTATTTTGTTTTTTTTCTTCTACTTTACCCTTTAGAGAATACTAATATTTAATGTAAAGGCCACTTATGTTTTTCTTTAAAATAATTTTTAGGTGACATTAAATTTTCAATATTGCTCTTCAAAATATGGAAAACACCATTTAAAATTAACAATTCATTTTAATAACTATGTGAACATGTATTAATTTTTTTAAATGTATATTGAGAGTAATATAAATATAGATTATATTAGTAATGTTGGTTTTATTTTAAATGTGCAATCCAAAGGAGATGGTTAGTTCAAAAATTTGTAAGTGTTTTATGGTTAAAATATAAAATGAGCTATAAATACTTTTAAACTATATATGAGAGTGGACCTATAACCAGACTTGAGTCAAAATGGAGACTTGAATTCTAAATAAGTTATCTAACACTCGATGGTATTTTCACATCCTACAAAATACTAAAGTGTTTTTTTGTACTAAAAAGTATATGTAAAATGACAAAAGCATCTTACCCATTTACTAGTGGTATAACTATGTCATTGTTAAGGTTTATGAGTGCTATCATCTAACTTTACAGCCTCTACAAATTGAACAACTTGAAAAATATGAACTTGGGAAATTTTTTGGAGCCTCAATGAAAAAGCTAAAGAAAATATCCAAAAACCACATATTTATGGAGTAGGAGGTCTTCGCAATTTTTTTTGCGGTCAAGAAAAAAGTCTTCTAATTCGGAGGACACGTGGTTCAATCTAAATAGATGTACATCTAACATTATTTCCTCAATGCTTTGTGTGTCCTCGCCTGAATTAATCCTTGACAATTGATTCGGTCTAGAATTTCTCTTACCTGGCTTAACCACCACTGTAAAATCAAATTCCTAAAATAACAATATCCAACGGCATATCCGCCCCTATAAACCGGGCTTGTTCACCAATTATTTCAATGCCATGTGATCCGTATAGAATATAAAAGGTGTTGCCATAAAGTATTGTCTAAACTTATGTAGTGCATAAATCATAGACAAGGCCTCATGCTTTGTAGTTGTATAGTTCTACTCTTATGGGGTCAACTTCACGCTTACAAGAAAATAGGATGATCAACAATCCCTTCTCTAGGCTGGGTTAATACCACACCAATGGCCATGCCAAAGGCATCTACATGCACATGAAAAGGTTTTTTCCATGAAGTAAATCACGAGTTGGTGTTGTAGTAAGCCTCTCCTTTAGTGTCTTAAATGTGTGTTGTTGCACTTCACCTCAATGGAACTTTCCTTTAATTTTCAATAATTCTTCTAAAGTTGTGGCAATCTTAGCATAACCTTTGATAAAATTCCCATAATATCTGCATTCCCGAGATTGGTGCACCTCACTCTGGTTAGTAGGTTCCTCCAGGACTAAAGTAACAACAACCTTAGTTTGGATCCACCAACAAACCTTCTTTACAAATAATATGCCCCAGAAACCTCCCAAAAGGTGTAGTAAAAATGCACTTCTTAATGTTTAAAGAGATGCTCAACTGGCACCTCTCAAACATCAGCCTTAAGTTATCATAATGATCTTTCATTAGCCCATACATTATCCGATCATCCAAGTAAACCCACAGAAACTTATGAATGAAGTCCTGGAATGCTTGCACAACAATGCACGAAAAGAATGTAAATGCATTCTTTAATCCAAATGGCATAACCATGTATGCAAAACTTCCCCACTCTATGGTGAAAGTTGTCTTCTCTTGATCCTCTTTAGTTATTCTTACTTGATGATATCTAGAAAATCCATCAATGAAGGAGTAAATCTTGCACCCTGCAACACCTTCCAGAATCTCCTCTATAAATGGTGTGGGAAAGGGATCTATTACACATGTAGCATTCAACTCCCTATAATACACACAAATTATTATTCTACCATATTTCTTTATATGTATCACTATAGGGCTCACCCACTTTGACTCCTCAATGGGCTCAATTATTCCAGAATTTAGCATCTTATCAATCTCTTCCTTTACCTTAACGTGCATGTTAGGATTGATCATGTAAGGCCTCTTCCTAACCAAGCACGCACCTTCCTTTAGCTTGATTCTCATCTCACCCAAAGATTCATGCACCCCTTTCAACTCATGATAGACTCTAGGGAACAAGTCATGGAAGTCACGCAGCGACTTAATTATCTTAGAAACCTCATATTCAGACCAATAATCTACAATGATGGCCTCCTTCAGTTCAACATTTGTTCCAATGTTGACCTTCTTCATTTTCATTGGATCGTGGTAGGCATGAACCTTCTCATCTGCATTGTGTAAGACCTCTTGAGTACCCTCGTATGCTCAAGCATCTAGATTCTCCACTTATTTGTCATCAATGACATAGACCGTCTTACCCTTTTCTTTTTCTAAGTAGGTGTGCCCAAGTTGTTCGCATTTGTCTCTTCTTCTTCAAAGCATGCCTCCATGTCTGACTCATCTAGTAACTCCTAAATAAGTTCCTCAAAGATTTGCACTATATCCCATAGTCAAGTGCTTAATAACATGTAATGATTCATTCTTTGGAGGTTTAGTGGAAAAATAATCAAAGTTCTAAATCATACATGCGTCGGTTCTTACCAATTCCATGTCTCTCTATTCAACTTTTCATAGGCATACCATGCATGCATGTAGCCTCGCAAGGTGAAATAGAGTTTGTGCACCTATAGTGAAGGTGATAAATCTTCATGCCCCTCTGTCCAAAGACTCTCACACTATTGAACATGGTGGTGAACAAGATATTTAGCATGAAATTCACATATCTGAGTAGATGCATTTGCTCGAAGAAACCTAACGAGATAAGGTGATTCACACTTATCGCCACTTTAAAAGATTATCCCAATGAGCCATCCACTAGTGCGTTGATGTCCCATGTAGAGTATAAATTAGCATGTTCCTTCTTTCCCCTTGATCCATCCACTAAAATTCCATAGCATGCAAGAACACTTCAGTATTTCCTTCACCAGTGTACCTTGGTACCTAGTTACTAACCAAATGTCTCACACAAACATGGCACCGCTACACATGTAACTACACTTCTCACCTCACGTCTAACCATTTCATAAGTTCCATGTGCCCAGATTGTCACATGCAACACTTGTAGTATCACTCATGGTGTGTATCATCCCATTGGAAAACTCCTTCCTTTGATGGCTCAAGGACTTATGGATCTCTAATGGTGCGCACATAGATTCTATTCAAATCCTCTTCGCTTAAGGTCTCTACATAAGGTGCAGCTTTCCCATCTTTTAAAGGAATGATGATGCACTCTTCCCTATTCTCGAAAACTTATATATTCTTTGTTGAATAACATATCGGTGTTGTTTTCATAACACCAAGAGGCGGCCAAATAGTGTTGGAAAATTTTCTACGTCTGCAAGCGCAAGACCTCAAAGTCCCCGATAAACATGTCCCTTTATATAGTAATAGTAGCATCCTTCAAGACTCAATTGGCATGGCTTTAGTCCTATTTTCCATAAACAACACATTTGAAGATGGTTGTAATGGTGGTCTCCCCATCTGAATCCATGCATCCAAAGTGAGTACATTCACTTATGCACATGTATCAATCAAGATGTTACTCAAAATCCACCCATCAATAATAGCATTCAGAGTGATCTCCTCTTCATAATCTAGACTATGATGAGGTAGGTTAGCATGCAAAATCTATCTTTCACACTCAAATATAGCGGGTGGTGTCTTCCCCTTAACCATTCCCCAACAAAGGGATGATGTTATCTTGTCACAGCATCTTGCAGACCTCCTTTAAATCATCAACATCCTTCTGAGGAAGATCAGTTACTTTCTTATGTTCTAACACATCAGAATGTTCTTTCAAACATTGTATCTAACCCTATAAATTCCTAATAACCTCCATGGTTTCTTGATAAACTTCCTTCTGATGCATAGGGTTTGGATACTTTTCATGTAGTACCTCCTCCTTTGTAATGATAGGCTTCTACTTTGGAATTTCCCTCATGGGTGCAGCCTCAACACATGTAGTGATCTTTATAGGTACCAACTTAGGATCCAGTGCTAAATTTGGCATCAACTAATCTTCCATAGCAAGATGTACTCTAACCATTCTCATTCCCTTATCTTGCTTGTGCTTCTTACTCAAGTGTTCATACAAATCTAGGCATTCTTCATAGTTGTGGTTCTTTACGTAAAAGAACAAATAATGTTCTAAGGGCATTCGCACTGTAATGATCGGGGATCTACATGTATAGCATGTTCCTCATGGAAATTCACTTCTTCCACCACCGTGACCTCGTCCTCTCAATAATCCATGGTATCCTTGACCTCTACCTCGGCCACCATCAGAGCACCCTTCATTGTGACTATACTCATGATGCTCACCTTATTCCTTAGAATTATTTGCAACACTGTTCTGTCACACACCAATATCAATGGCATCATGAATCTGATCAATCAACCTGTAATTCTCTATATCATGATTGGTAGACCTATAAATCTTGCAGTAACAAGACACATTCTTTCTTATCAAGCATTGCAATAATGGGCACCTACTTGATTCACGATCTAAGTGACAGATCTTGTAGTCCAAAAAAATGGTGCACACCGATTTACAGGGACAACTATCCCTAGTATTTCCTTCTACTTCATAATTTTTACACCAAATTCCACTACACATCTCATGTGTTGAATTAGTTGATAATTTCTCTAACTATTTTTCCATCACTGCAATCTGAGCTTCCAAGAATGGGCTAACTCCTATGTCTACACTCCCAATTGACTCAACACGTAGAGTTGCTTCAAGTTCCTCGCATGGATCTGTATAATTCTTGTGTGAGAGAACCCTTCTAAAATGCATGATCAGCCCTCCAATGAACCATTGAGCATGTTGACTCGGATGTATGTCATAAGATAACTTTGACAAAAGGGTTTTGAACCATGCATCATACTCCTGAACACTCTCAACCATGCCTTGTTTGATATCCTTCAGCGCGCTGATGCTTTTCTGCTCAAACTCAGGTATATGGAACTCCACTAAGAAAGCATCATGTGGTGCAATATAGTCCACACAATTCTGGTTTGGATCATATTTCATGTACCAACTATGTGTGTGCCCTTGCAAAGTAGTTGCAAACTGACTTACCTTACGCTCTGGAGTTGTAATCCCCTTCATGCACCATAGTATCTCACACATATGCATGTTCTCAATTACATCTTTTGTGCCTCTCGTATTACGAGAGACGAAGAGAAATATCCATAAATATGTTTTGGGGTTGATGTAGTTTATGCCCACCGGATCTAGAACCTGTATTGCCTCATATATTTCCTCCGCCCCCAAAACCACCATATCCACTAGATCCCAAACCACCTTATCCTCCCCCTATAGTGGGAAATGAACCAGAGGATGCACAACCTTATCTTCCAATAGTTTTTCTAGACTAAACTCCTATAGTCTATAAATTTGTGCTACTTTCATAATTTACACCAGCATTTTGCGCACCCACATTTGTGCTTTGATGACTCACCGGAAAACATACCTCCAACTAGACCTCAAAACAACATAGATGAGGATTATGTCACCATATATGAATAAGCTACCTAATTAACTCCTAAACTTGATAAAAGCAAACTAACTCTATTTGTCGTTACCCTACTATCCACACTAGATTTTTTATTAATAGTTGTCATAAACCTGGAAAACCAAGTGCAATGGCTAGGTCCCCATGTAGGATCATATGTGTGCCCTTGGTTCTCAATATTTCTTCGTACATGCCTTCATCCAAAACTAAATAGGGTTCTCTACCATGTTTTCCCAAATGGGGAGTTCTAAATGCTCTAGCTCCCCATCTTCTACGTGAGTCCTATCATTCCAAGACACCCCAGTCTTCCTAGTCAGTAGTAACCTCCCGATTAGTGTTAATTCATTCCCCTAGGTGATTTAGGAAATTCAAATCAACCCCCTAGGTTATTTTAGGAGTTCATCAAAATTTCAAGCTACAAATGGGCTTGCATTGTGGGAAGGGCTATCACTGGCCTTCCGAGGACTAGAGAAACTCCATGGAGCATAGAAGAAAAGATAAAATAGACATGGAAGTAATTTAAAGGCATAGAACATCATGAATGTGATTTTGGAAGGTTTAGGGAATATTTGGAGTAGTTGTGGTAGTTTCATCAAAGTTGGGGATTCATAGGCCTAGCAAAGGTGCAATGCCAAAATAAGTTACATGAGCTTTGGAGGTGATTTCGGGAGCTCGGATGGAGTTAGGAGAAAAAAAAACATTTGGAAAGATAATTCAAGCCCTAAAATATGGTTAAATCATATTTTTCACAACACTTTGGTGCATCAGGTATGCATAGGAAGTTTTTCTCAGAACAAGGTGGAGTACCAAATCAAAATCATATTTTTAGGGATAAAATGAAATAATAAAGACATGATACCCCCACCATTGGATTTAAAATTCCATTTCTAGTTGGATCATATAAATTTTTTCCAAAAACGTCCATCGAGAGCTCAAGTTATCATCATCAAGTTGTCCTCTTGGAGCAAGTTCGGGACTTAGCCAAATTTTGGGAGGACACGTGTCAGCTCCAGAGCTGGTGGGATTTTATGTCCCTGAAATCCCTAAGGGTTAGTACATCAACCTTGGAAAAATGTACCCAGCCCCATGTGACCTCTGGAACCCCATATGACCATCAAGCATTGCCAGTTCAGCCCCGGGTGTAATTTGGAGCTCAAATTCCCTGTCGTCGGATCAACGCCACATGTCAGCTCCAGGACCACCATGGAATTTGATGTCCCTCACATCCCTCATAGGTTAGGACATCAGACTTGAAAAATTCACCCATCCCTCTAGGAGAGATTTTTGGTCACCCATGTGACCCGCTTCCAACCCCTTAGTGCTTTAAAGCTGATTTTTGAGCACTCACTCCCTGTCGTCAGATCAACGCCACGTGTCAGCTCCTTGCTTACCATGGAAATTGATGTCCCTCATGTCCCTTTGAGGTGAGGGACATTAGGGAAAATAAAATTTTCCCAGCCCTCTCTCAACATGATTTTAAAAATTCAAATATTTACTTGCTTCCTATTTCTAACTACTTCCACTCCCGTGCACAACTATACCTCCATTCTTCCTCTACAACCTCCTACCATCACTCCACCATTACTGAACCTCAAACCAGACCTGTCACAAAAATATAATCCTTCATTCCATTAAATCATATAGGTCTCATAAGGAATCTTGAGAAAATGAAGAAGGAGAAATGAAGAACAATGAAGAGAACAGTAGAAAATCTCCATAGCCAAAAACATGGAGATTCACAAAAATCTTGCAAACCAAAGTGCACATGAATCAATGAACCATTTTTTGTTGTTTTTTCCTTTTTCCAAGACCATAAAAACATACTTTGAAACTCTCCTCTTTGCAACATATCATTCACAATGAATAAATCTCCTTTCCAGCTCAAGAAGAAAGAAGTGGGATTTCCCGTCAAACCGGTTGTCGGATTGAAGCAAAATTACACGTGAAGCACCAGAAGAAAAAACCCATAACAAAAATATAATTTTTATTGAAAATGGAGAAGAAAAGGAAACCTAAAATTTTTGAGCTCCATTAATGGCTGCCATGACATAGTAATGGAAAAAATCAGTGAGCTACCTCTCCGCTTCTCAGGGTTCCAGTGGGTGAAATCACCCAAAAATTGGAGGAAATGATCATCGAAAAATCTAGTTTCCCGTGAACTAGTTTTTGTGCCATGAAACCCCTATTTTTAGGGATATGAAGGGTTGTGTTTTTTTTAGTACTTCCTATCACATGAAGAACATCTATGAAAAAGAAAGTGAGCTACCTCTTCACTTCTCAGGGTTCAGTGGGCGAAACCATGCGAAAATTGGAAGGAATGATCATTGAAAAATCTAGTTTCGTGTGAACTAGTTTTTGCACCATGAAGCCCCTATTTTTAGGGATATGGAGGGCTATGTTTTTTGTTATTATTCTTCCCACACCATGAAAATATCATTTTCCCACTTGTTCAGATGAAGGAGTTACTCAAAACGTGAAGCGTGGAACCCCAGAATAAAACCCAAAATTTCAAGACTTGTTTTGTTGCAATCTGACATCCATGGTGCACTTACTAAAAATAGCATGTCTTCCTACATAGGGGTCTATTACTTTAGATAAGCCACCATTTGAAGAGGCTATAAAGAAGGTGGTAAACACAGAGGGAGTATCATAGGAAAAGTCATCAAAAAGGTCATCTCGGCTCACAATTCACACTTACTAAAAATAGTAAGTTACACTCAAAGAGTAGTTTTGGCACAATGGGATGTACAAGGATAATCATTAGGGGGACATCATTGTTTAGGATCATCCTAGGAATTTTTCATGGGAATTTGAGATCCATCTTAGTTCATTCAACTTGGTGAGCGTTCGTGAGCTAATTTGAAGGAGTTTCTCAGTGTGCAAGGAGTTTGAAGATTCAGAGTTTCACTACATTTGGAGCTTTCCATCAACAAGGATCAATCAAAATTCATCGGGAATGACATCTCCTCTTCTTCTTCTCTCTCTCTTTCTCTCTCCTCTTCCCCAACTTTCTCTCACTTTCCAATATTCTAATTTCATATTGGGGTTGCACTTTTTCATATGTCCTAATGTTCCTAATGTAATAAGTCACCTTTATGTTATAAAAAGGGACTTAATATTCTCCTAGGAAGTTGAAAAGTTTTAAGTTGCACAAGGACATATGAAAATCCATTGGGGGGTAGATGATAAGTCACCTCTCATTCTATAAATTGTAAATCCATTCCCATTTCAAAGGGTTGGCAATTGATCTTGTAAACTCAAGAGTGCATTGTACTTAGAGAAAGCAAAGGAGATAGCCATTTTCTTCTACTTTCCTCCACTCTCAAATTTCTTCCATTCCCACACTATGTACAACTTTTGTTTAAGAAATCAATACAAGAAGAAGGAGTTTCTAGCTTTCTTTGACTAAGGGGTTTCTTGATACTTTGTGATCAATAAATTCTATTTGGTCTTGTTGTTATTTATAGAGTTGTTTCTTCTCATGAATGCATGTGTTGAAATTTCTAACTAGTGTGTGCAGGAATCTGATTTTCTACCTGCAACATTAGTTCTCCTACCTCTTTCTCACTCCCCTTTCCCACTCTTTAGACAAAGTCTTCCCTAGCAAGAGATTGCTAGCTTTTCACAGGGTCAGTGGAGTGCCCCTATTGGATCCCTGGTGCCAAAGGCCACCAGGAAAATCCACCTTTTCTCACACATGCATATACGGAAAGTTGCACTAGTTAAGTAGAGGGACTTAGATTCCCAGAGCATTGGAAAGAAATCCACAAGTTTTTCCACCCAAAAATTTTCTCACCAACATTTTTGGTGCCCACCGTGGGGTAGATTTAGCAGCATCTGCACCCAAAATATGACCACAAGGTCCAAAATTAAAAAAAAAACAAATATTGAAAAAAAAAAAAAAAAAGTTCATGAAAATCCATTGTTGAAAGATACATTATTAATTCCTACACGTGACCTTTCATATTCCATAGTTTCTTTTCATATTCCCACTTCAATAATTTCCAAAAGTTGGCTAAAGGAAGATACACCATGTTGAATAGGTCGAGAGGTGTTGTTGATTCCAATTTTGAGGCTTTGCAAAATCAGCAAGAATGAATTAGAGATAATCCATACTTCTTCTCTCAAGCCTCCTCTCCATCCGGCTCTTCAAGAAGTTCACTGGAAATCCTATCAAACTCCTATTGATACTCCCCCTTCAAATTATCCCATTTTTCCATCACCATTAAGCATTGAGTTCCCTGGAAGAAGAAGAATTTGAAGAAGAATTTGTAGAAGCAAAGTTAAAAAAGAAGAAAAACAATGGATGGAAGAAAAAGAAAGACCTCAACCCATTGTTCCATGGGGAAGAAATACATGCCCGCTTTCTCTTGAACCCCCTCTTCATGATCTACCAATGGGTTCCCACAAGAACTTTCCAAAGTTCAAAGGTGAAACACACAACATCCTGAAGAACACATCATTGCCTTCATGACATCATGTGGAATTCTTGGTGTCCAACATGAAGATGTTGTTGTGAGATTGTTCATGGAGTCCCTCCAAGAAAAAGTAGCAGAATGTTTTACCTACCTCCTACCGCCCGATCCATCATGGGTTGGAATGACATCAAGGATGCCTTGAGGAAAGATTTAAATCAACTAAAGACTATCAAGACCTCTTGGTGTAGTTGGCTCAAATGAAGAAAGGAGAAAGTGAAACTATGAGAGACTTCATGGCTCATTTCAAATGATTACTTCTTCACAGGATACCGAAGAAGAAGATTCACCATCTGAAAACAATATCAAGAGATTCTTCATCAATGCTCAATCACTAGAGGTAGGATTTCTCCTATGAAGAGTTCAACCAAGGAACATTATAGAAGCACAAAGGATGGCCATGAACTTGATGATGATCTCATCCTCTCTGGAAAGATCAAGAATCCATCAAAGGGAAAGCCCAACATCCTGGAGATGAGAGAACCAATCCATCGCTGCAAAAATTGGAAAATGAGATGGCATCTTTGAAGAGGGAATTATTTGAATGAGTATCTTCTCAAAGAAAAACAAAAATCAAATTGCAAGAGCACCCCAAAGGCTCACCTTAGAGGCCCCACCCATGAACGTAAATTGTAGATTCAAGAAAAGGAAGAAGAGCTTGAACAAGAAAGTGAAGGTGGAAATTTCCTAGAAATTGATGAACTTGAGAATGATACACAAATCAAGATTTTGTGAGTATTTTGGAGGTGATGAAGAAGATGAAGAAGATGCACCTAGTTTCTCATGTGTGGTATTCACTCATTCTCAGTCTAAGAAAAGAGCACCTCCCTCCCTCCACTACTAAAAGAAAAGAAGGTTGATGATCCTATGGTGACTCCACAAAACAAAATAATCAGTCAAGGATCACCACTTCCATCTTCCATGGAGTCTGCATTGTTGAAGCCTGATCTTGTAGCAAGTAAGAAGGCTCCCACTATTCCAAGTAAGTCTTCGATACCTCTTCCAATTCTAAATCCAAATCTGCTCCTATAAAATCTAATACTTTGAAAGCTCCTAGTGTGCCATTCAAAATACCCTCCATTCCTCAAACATCAAATCCTTCTCCCAAGCCTATCCTAGACTCCAAAATCAGTCCCTTCACCCCCTTGTCCACATCTCTCCCTTTGACTTCATAGAATATGCAAACAAATCCAAAGTGTAGATTACCAAAACTAAATATTTGCAGACCCATCCTGAATAATTTGAGAGGTTTTTTCAATACATCAGGAATGGTAGTCTAACACCCAATGATGTAGCTCCTCATCCTAAAGGAATACTACCAAACCCACCTACACCTCCCTCACATAACATGCTTTCTTTGAGTGCATCAAAGACTGATAAAGTTGAACCTTTCTATGTCTCCCTTCTTGTTGGAGAATATGTATTGAACAATTGCATAATAGATTGGGTGCCAGATAATGTCATGCCCGTGAAGGTTTCCAAAGCTCTCAAACTCACCATGACTCCACCGGTGGCTCTTATTACTCTTTGGAGTCAAAAGAGGTCCCACTTATAGGGAAGGTCAAAGATGCACAGGTGGCTCTCACCAAGATTTCTAGACAAGAAAGTTTCAGCAATGATTTTGGTAGAGATGTCCCCAACCTCATTGGAATGTTCTTTGAGTAGAAGTTTTTTGCCAAGACTTGGGAGGAAAATTTAGATGAATTGGTCATCCGCAACCATACCAGTGAAGGGAGACATGGAGAAATTACTTCCCGAGAAGAAGATGAGGTACATGGTATGAAATTCCGGAAGCCCAAAAGCTAACATTTTGTACCAAATATAGTAGGTGGATGAATCACTTTGTGAAAACCAAGGAGGAAGAGGATATTCCCATCTTGATAGGTCCAGACATGCCTTCCCGAGAGAGATTTGGATTTTGAAGAAGCATTGAGGAGATTGAGTTATAAGAGGGCAGCCCCAAATTACCAGATGATGCAAACCATGAGGAAGAGGAGATGGTTCTTGATGATTTTCAAGAAGAAAAATCAGCTTATATGCTTATCCAAGATGAGGAGTTATTCTCATTCCCATTTGGGGATGAAGATGATCTCAGTCAGGCCATCTATGGAGAGAAAAAATCATCTTGTGATGAGCCCATGAAAGGTTTGAAAGAAATCTTGTACAAGAACTACTAAAGCCACAAAGAAAAAAAGGACCCCGAGCTTGGTCTTGAACTCTTGATGCAAGCCATGAATATGAAAGATAAGCATGAAGCTGATTTGGAAGCCTTAACCAATGTGAAGGTTGGCCATATTGAGATAAGGCAAGATGAAAAATATGATGCCACTCTTGAGCTAATGGTTGATGGATGCAATAATGAAATGGAGATATTTTCTTTCCCATTTGAAGATGAAGACTCTTTCCATGATGAAGAAATTGAAGCAAGGAGTTTTGAGACCTTTGAAGATGAAGCTCTTTTTGATGAAGGATTGGTAGAGTGCAGTGATTCCCAAAATGATGAGGTAATCCCTCTAGATAGTTTCCTTGAGCTACATTCTTCAAAGGCATACAAAGATGAGTTATAGGAAACAATGAAGCATAACTCTATGTGCAAGAAATATGGATGCAGTAGAAGTTTTGGAAGACCCCGAGCTGATTCTTGATCTCTTAACTCATGCCATGGACATACAAGAAAAGTATGAGTTTTCCTCCGATATTCCTCCCACCAATACTCAAATGCCTCATAGTGGAATAGAGATAAAGGATGAATCTAATGTTTCTCATGGAGAAGATGTCAATGAGCATAGACCCGGGAAAGAAAGTAACTTAGAATATTCAAGGAATTTGAATGAAAATCAGCTTTGGGGCAGTGATGAGATGCTCGATGGAGAATCAACTATATGGATAAACATGGAAGGAAACCGACACTATGAAACTGATTTCAAAGAACATGAAGGCAATGGAATTTCCAAGAGAATACTTGAGCATCAAGAAGCTCACATGGACTCACTCCTACAAAGTAAAAGGACAATCATGGAAGCACTGGCTTTCCATAAACAATTAAGGAAAGGAGGTTACTTTCTCGAACCAATCAATGGCTTTCATAGAACAACATCACTCAGTGTTTCCCACTCAGGGTAACTTTTGAGAAATGAAAAGTGCTTTAGTGAAAGTGGGTTGTCCCCCACCTTATACCATAGGTGATTGTTAGGTGTGTTTCCTTTTCTTTGTGTGTGTTTCCTTTTTGTGTGTTGTGTGTTTCCCTTTTTCCTTGTTTTGTGTGTTTTCTCTCTCTCTCTCTCTCTCTCTCTCTTGTAAGTTGTACATGACTCACAGGCCCAATGGATAAGGCACTGGTCAATGGATTATATGGTCTAAAGTTTGAGATTCTGGGATTCTTCACACCATGTCTTCATACACTCATTCCATGTCATGTCCCCAAGCTAGAGCCAGCTATTTTTCATGCAAATGTGCAACAAGGAAATTGACAATTTCCAAGCATGACAAAATATACCCTTGTACCAATTTTTTCAAGTCCTATCATTCCAAGACACCCCAAGTCTACCCAGTCAGTCCAAGTAACCTCCCAATCAGTGTTAATTCATTCCCCTAGGTGATTTAGGAAATTCAAATCAACCCCCTAGGTGATTTTAGGAGTTCATCAAAAGTTGCAAGCTACAGGTAGTTGTGGGAAGGGCTATCACTGGCCTTCCGAGGACTAGAGAAACTCCATGGAGCATAGAAGAAAATCCAAAATGGACATGGAAGAAATTAAAAGGAATAGAAACATCATGAAGGTGATTTTGGAAGGTTCGGGGAAGATTTGGAGCAGTAGTTGTGGTAGTTTCATCAAAGTTGGGGATTCACAGGCCTAGGCAGTGCACATGCCAAAATAAGTTGTTGAGCTTTGGAAGGTGATTCGGGAGCTCTGGATGGAGTTAGGAAAAAAAACATTTCGGAAATATAATTCCAAGCCCTACAATGATGGTGAAATCATATTTTTCACAACACTTTGGTGCACATAGGTCTGCAGAAGTTTTTCTCAGGCACATGTGGAGTACCAAATCAAAAATCCAATTTTTTAGGGATCAAATGGAATAATCAAGACATGATGAGACCCCACCATTGGATTCAAAATTCCATTTCTAGTTAGGATCATATAAAATTTTTCAAAAATTCCATGGGAGCTCAAGTTATCATCGTCACAAGTTGTCCTCTTGGAGCAAGTTCGGGACTTAGCCAAATTTTGGGAGGACACGTGTCAGCTCCAAGGAGCCTGGTGGGATTTTATGTCCCCAATGTCCCTAAGGGTTAGGTACATCAACCTTGGAAAAATGTTCCCAGCCCCCATGTGACCTCTGGAACCCCATACGACCATCAACATTGCCAGTTCAGCCCCGGGTGTAATTTGGAGCTCAAATTCCTTGTCGTCGGATCAACGCCACGTGTCAGCTCCAGGACCGCCATGGAATTTGATGTCCCTCATGTCCCTCATAGGTCAAGGACATCAGACCTTTAAAAATTCACCCATCCCTAGGAGAGATTTTTGGTCACCCATGTGACCCACTTCAACCCCCTAGTGCTTTAAAGCTGATTTTTTGAGCACTCACTCCCTGCCGTCGGATCAACGCCACATGTGTCAGCTCCTTGCTTACCATGGAAATTGATGTCCCTCATGTCCCTTTGAGGTGAGGGAAATCAAGGAAAAAAAAATTCCCATCCCTCTCTCAACATGATTTTAAAATTCAAATATTTACTGCTTCTGCTTTTAACTTTTTCCACTCCTCTTGTGCATACCTATACCTCCATTCTTCTCGCAACCTCCTCCTGCCATCACTCCACCATTTGAACCTCAAACCAGACCTATCATAAAAATAAAATCCTTCATTCCATTAAATCATACAGGTCTCAAAAGGAATATTTTCATTGAGTAAAAAGAAGAAGAAATGAGAAGAACAAGAAGAGAACAGTAGAAAATCTCCATAGCCAAAAAAAAAGATTGAAAAAATCTTGCAAACCGGTGCATGCATGAAATAAACAAACCATTTTTTGAGTTGTTTTTTCTCTATCCAAGACCATAAAAAATCATACTTTAAAAACTCTCTTTATGCAAGGAATCATTCACAATGAATAAATTTCCTTTCGGCTCGAAGAAGAAAAAAGTGGGATTTCCTATCAAACCGGTTGTCGGATTGAAGTAAAATTACACATGAAGCACCAAGAAGAAAAAAACCCATAACAAAAATATAATTTTTATTGAAAATGGAGAAGAAAAGGAAACCTGAAATTTTGAGCTCCATTAATGGCCACCATGACATAGTAATGGAAAAAATCAGTGAGCTACCTCTCCGCTTCTCAAGGTTCCAGTGGGTGAAATCACCCAAAAATTAGAGGAAATGATCGTCGAAAAATTTAGTTTCCCGTGAACTAGTTATTGCACCATGAAACCCCTATTTTTAGGGATATGAAGGGCTGTGTTTTTTTTTAGATTATATCACTTCCCTGTCACATGAAGAACATCTATGAAAAGGAAGTGAGCTACCTCTTCACTTCTCAAGGTTCCAATGGGTGAAATCATGAAAATTGGAGGGAATGATCGTTGAAAAATCTAGTTTCACGTGAACTAGTTTTTGCACCATGAAGCCCCTATTTTTTAGGGATATGGAGGATATGTTTTTTTCATTATTATTCTTCCCATGCCATGAAAATATCATTTTCCCACTTGTTTAGATGAAGGAGTTACTCAAAATGCGAGGCGTGGAACCCCGGAATAAAACCCAAATTTCAAGACTTGTTTTGTTGCAATCTGACATCCATGGTGCACTTACTAAAAATAGCATGTCTTCCTACATAGGGGTTTGTTACTTTAGATAATCCACCATTTGAAGAGGCTACAAAGAAGGTGGTAAACACAGAGGGAGTATCATAGAAAAGTCATCAAAAAGGTCATCTCGGCTTAATTCACACTTACTAAAAATAGTAAGTTACACTCAAAGAAATTTTTGGCACAATGGGATGTACAAGGATAATCATTAGGGGGACATCATTGTTTGAAGATCATCCTAGGAATTTTTCAGGAATAGGGGCATTCAAGATCCATCTTATTTCATTCAACTTGGTGAGCATTCGTGAGCTAATTTGAAGGTTTCTCAATGTGCAAGGAGTTCGAAGATTCAAAGTTTCACTGCATTTGGAGCTTTCCATCAACAAGGATCAACAGGACTTCATCGGGAATGACATCTCCTCTTCTTCTTCTCTCTCTCTCTCTCTCTCTCTCTCTCTTCCCCCAACTTTCTCTCACTTTCCAATATTCTAATTTCATCGTTGGGGTTGCACTTTTTCATATGTCCTAATGTTCCTAATGTAATAAGTCACCTTTATGTTATAAAAAGGGACTTAATATTCTCCTAGGAAGTTGAAAAGTTTTAAGTTGCACAAGGACATATGAAAAGCCATTGGGGGTAGATGATAAGTCACCTCTCATTCTATAAATTGTAAATCCATTCCCATTTCAAAGGGTTGGAAATTGATCTTGTAAACTCAAGAGTGCATTGTACTTAGAGAAAGAAAAGGAGATAGCCATTTTCTTCTACTTTCCTCCACTCTCAAATTTCTTCCATTCCCACACTATGTACAACTTTTGTTTAAGAAATCAATACAAGAAGAAGGATTTTCTAGCTTTCTTTGACTAAGGGGTTTCTTGATACTTTGTGATCAATAAATTCTATTTGGTCTTGTTGTTATTTATCAGAGTTGTTTCTTCTCATGAATGCATGTGTTCTCTTCCAAGTCAGATCTACATCATACAAATCCTGAAATTATTCCTACATCCAAACAAGTGTGTGAAACCTCCAATTTCTCTTTGATGCGTAAGCCACCAACCACTCGTAAATATCTATAGGAAAATGGTGAAAATATCTTGTATAGATCATGATAGAGATTTTGTTCAACCCACATGTGTGCATTAACTTCAGGTCCAAAGTGTTAAATATGTGAGCATATTCTTCCTCCAAATTGTCTAACCATTCTTCAATACTAGCCAAAGTCAACTAGTACGTCTTCATCATGCAATATCCTAGCAAACAATTGAAAAAGAGGTCCCGGTAATGGAACCAAAATGTAGCCTAGATTTACCCACAAAATCCCAAGGCACGTTGGCACATCACTCAACCTAAACTAAGCTCACCCAAATTACACAAGGGTACTAGGTCCCTCTTTTATGTCATCTTATTCAAGAAGTTCAATACAAAATTTTAGCTCCGATCATACAAATATTTGCATGAGTGATCTAGTTACTTATGTAAGAATAATCAAACAAGAACCATAATCAGATTTACCATGCAAGATTTGTGCTCAGTTATATCAATTACCATTATCAGCCATAAATATCCATTATATTAATTGTTGTAAAACACATAAGCTTCATACATATTTAGTATTGACATCATAAGTCATGCGCCCATAAATCATTAGCATAATTCTATTATAAAAGTGGTACTACTAAACCATGCAAATCAATACATATTTATAGGGGTGGGGACTTTCCTTCACCGTGTAAGCATCTTCAAAATATACTACATGCTAATAATAGCCATGCACCTTTACATGATAAACATAAAAGCATGCAAGCTCATTATTAATAGATTACCTAATAATACAAACAATCTAATCCTATTAATAGCCTCAAAACTATGCATAGTACCTGATCTTCTACTTGTCTTAAATAGCCCTTGTGTGTTCTTCAAGTCTTCTACAAAATGTTCTCCGCACTTCATGTCCAAACTTAGGCTCATCTTTGCAAAATGGCTAAGTCCTAATTTTATGCTTTCTTGGAGTGCGCCTTGTTTCACTATAGTTTCACGTCTACATGCCCTATGTGCACGTGATCAAACCTTAAGTTCCTTTCACACTTAGGTTGTAATTCATCATCCCAAAATTGGCTACCTATGGGTACGAATGATGCTACATTTTATTAAGGAACGTGTAGGGAAACAATTCCTCCAATTGTAGTGGAGGTAAATGAGAAGGGGATCCACATAATGCAATGCATTGTATGCAACCAAAAATGTGTTAACACATAACCAATAATAGCTAATTATATCAAAGATCAAGGGAAAATGTGGATGAAATAACTTATGCACCTATAGGTTGACAAAACTAAGGGGTTTAGGATGTAACTTGTACACAAGAAGAGGGTTCTCCATAGGTGGATTTCCTAAAATATATGCCCCAACTCTAGGTAGGGGAAAGAGAGCAAACTGATCAATGTGGGAAGTTTCCTATGGATGCTAATAAGGTTGATCAATTTGGGAAGCCTTCATTGCCATGATATAGGAGATTATCCATCCTTCGATGGTATGATCTAGTTTATACATAAATGATTTTTACATGATGCAAGAGTGATATACATTATAGCCATCCTTCGAGGGATTGGTCTATTTATTTGACTTGATTTTGATTATTTTTTTGACATGAACAACTATCCTTTGAGGGAGTAGTCTATTTTTGATAACCTTGAATTTGATAAGAGAATCCATAAATTTGGTAATTATGTGGGGAATAGGGAAAGTTTTAGTGGTGAATATTTGTTAACTCATGAATATTCTAGTTTTTGAAATTTGAAATTGGAAAATTTTTAGGGTATAAGTTAGGACCAATTCACCAAATTTTTCTAGGTATAAGTCAATTTTGGGGGTAAATTCTCCATTCACGTGAAATATAAATTCACAAAATTCACCTTAATACTGATCGATCAATAGTATATTTTTATTTTTTTGGTTGATAGCATATAGTATGTTGTCACTAGTAGATATAAAAATGATGTCGTGGTAGCATTTTTTATGCTAAGCACCAACAAAATACTATATGTTGTCGGTTGATAGCATAAAATATGCTACCGACCAGTAGCATATAAAAAATATATCATATGGTAGGATTTAATAGTGATTTCATGATGTCTTGATATTCTTCATTTGTGTGAAAGACAATTTTCATAGATTCACCAAATATTTTCTAAGACTTTTTTAGAGGGAACCTTAAAATTTTCCTTGATGGGGAAGAGTTGGGAATATCTAGGTAGACCACTTAGGAGGGGATAATAGATGTACAAGGAACACCTTTGGGACCCTTATCATGGTTCTAATACATTCATAAGATGGTGATGGATTTAATGATTGCAAAGTTCTCACAAAGATGGGAGAACCTATCCATAAGTAAAATACTATGAGACAGAGCCATGGTGTCCATATTTAAGGTCATGATTAGGAAAGTGACGGAAGACCACATAATTACAAATCATTATAGTGATGGATGGAAGAGGCTAATGATGAGGGGATGATCGAAGGGTATGACTAAACATATATCGGTAGGTATGCTAATAATATAATGGTCACAAGTGTAAAGCGTTAAGAGGTTCCATTTCTAATTTACCATCAAGGGAGGAAAAACGATAGGCTCTTGAACCATATTTATGTGTAATGATGTATGGTCCAATCTAGTTGGGGAAAATTTTCACATTGGCTCCTCTCTAGAGTAGTGATATTTTGATTTTCTTTAAGAACAAGGTCACCATATTGAAGTCGTGAGGTCTAAGGTGCTTGTTGTAAGCACAAATAATTCAATTTTGATACACTTGATGATGTTGAATGGTGATAAGGTGACATTTG
Organism: Taxus wallichiana var. yunnanensis; assembly: GCA_018340775.1. Classification (NCBI taxonomy): domain Eukaryota; kingdom Viridiplantae; phylum Streptophyta; class Pinopsida; order Cupressales; family Taxaceae; genus Taxus; species Taxus wallichiana. The sequence goes on from CM031240.1 coordinate 987,057,700, forward strand.
TCTAACAACTCAATTTTTGTTAGATGCTCATGATGATAATCATCATTAGAAATAAATTCATAGAGGGAAACACTTAAGGAAGGAATCTAAACTTGAGAGGAATGATAGCTTTAGAACCATAGATGAGAGAAAAAGGTGTAGCACCCTTGTAGCGTATGAATGCTAGTCCTGGTAGGCAAGAGGAGCGAAGGAAGCTGAAGATTCAAATTACAACCTGATTTATCGATATTTTTAGCAAGGATATTACGTAAGGTCTAATTATAAGCTCTCATCTAGCCATTTCTTGAAGGTAGTAAGGAGAAGAGAAGTTAAGCTTGATGTTAAATGGTGGTGCCAAGCTTCTTAAGGTATTTGTTTTTATGGACTTTTTGTGTCCATAATGAGCATATTAGGGACACCAAAATGGTAGATAATGTGTTGATAGATGAAGTTTATGATATAGAAATAGCTTTAGTTAAGGTGAGTGGAATAGCTTCCACCCGCTTGTTGAAATACTCAATCATTGTGATGATAGAATGATGTTGTTGTGAAGAATGAGGATTAATGGTACCAATGAGATTGAGGCCCCATTGTGATAAGGGCCAAAGGTCCTAAGTTGGATGTAATGCTTGGATAGGAATGTGGATGAGGTTGGAATGTTGTTGACACTTATCACATTTCTTAACATATACGCACAACATTCTTGATTAATATTAGACCGATAATATCCCAAGTGAAGGACACGTTTAGTGACAATGCTAAGCTACTAAACTTTCCACCACATATGTCATCATGGACTTATTAAATAGCATGAGAATCCTCATGAGATTTAAGGCATTATAGGAGAATACTATCAAATCCACGTTTATAAATGATGCCTCCAAGAATGACATAGTGGTTAGAAAGCTAGAAAGTACCTCCTATGGTTCTTAGAAATATCGGAGAGGATCTTAGATTTGAATAGGTAGCCAAAGATATTAGAATACTAAAGGTCGAAGATTTGGTGTCAACATGGTTGGCATGAGGAAGCTCATGGGTATGGTATGGTTGATCAAGATGATGAACAACAACAAATATTTTGGATTCTTCCATTGTTCAAGAGATAAGATAGGAAAGGGAATCCCTTTTGTCTGCAAAATGATTAGATGATTGAGGGATAGCAGCCTAGATGGAATAAGAGTCGAAATATTCAAGGAGGAGAAGCATGATGTCCCTATACTTATAAAGGGTGTCATTTTTACATTGATCTTCACATGTAACTTGTTTGACAATAAGATCAAAATCCCTATAGATGTCAAGAACTTGGACACCTAAAAGGGCGAGTTTCAAAACCTAGGATAATGGATTTATACTCTACCATATTGTTTGTGCATTCAAAATTAAGCTTGTTTACGAGGTGGATAGGAGTTCCCAATGAGGAATGATGATTACACTAACACCTCCCCCTTGTTGACACTTGGATCCATCAAAGAAGAGGGTCATCTTAAGGGTAACGTACTCATGATGGAATTGACTAATGGATTCATATGGAAATTACTCTTGAGGAAGATACGTACTAGGAAGATGGGATTCAGATAATTGGTCAAGTAATAGCTTGGACCTTAATGGATTTCTGGGAGATAAACTCAAGGTCAAAATTTTCATGAGCATGAACCAACGAGTGATGTAATCACCATGATAAGGCTTTGAATGCATGGTTTTAAGGATGTGGAACCTAGTAATGACAAATGTTTTTATGATTAAGTAGATAATGACGAATCTTGAAAGTGTTTAAAAGAGGGCATACCACTTATTCTCATCTTTGGTATAGTGGGTTTCATAATCAAGAAGGGTACGGCTGATATAATACACAAGATGTTCTCTTCCTTGCTCATCACATAGTGTGCCAAAATGTCACCCAACATGGTTAGAGGTAGATATATAGGTAGAAAGGATACCCATCATGTGAAGGTGTGAGAAAAGCTAAGAAAGAAGATATTGTTTAAGATCATTGAATTCCTTCTAACAAGTGGTATCCCAGTTAAACTAGGTGTCTTTCGAAGAAGGTGAATAAGGGTCAGTAGCGGTCATAGAGTTGTGAAATGAAATGGTGGATCAACTAGAGATGGGCCTAGAGATTTGAAGTTGAGTTAGATTATAAGGGGGAGGAATTTTGAGAATTTACTTGATTTTTTTGGTGTCAACCTCAATTCCCCTAATAGAAACGATGAAGCTAGGAGTTTTTTCAGACCCCAAATACACCCTGAAGAAGGAAATGATAAGATGTTCAAAAAGGATTTCAAGGATGAAAATATGGTCAGATCAATGCTTTGATTACCCAAGAGGTCATCAGATGGTCTTCTACTATTTTATGGATAAGGTAATGGAAGATATGTCATCGCACAAGTGGCCCTAGTGTTATTGTTCGAAAGACATGAACGATAACAAAAATTTCCCCAAGTGATGTAAGTATTATGTTGGTCTGGAGTGATGAGGGTCTTATTGTAAAAACCATTCATAAGAGGTCATCATCATGGTTGGTCGTAGGTCGATGAGTTGATCAATATGGAAGAGAAAGTCATGGAATATAGAGGTTTCTCAGAACACAAATGTGAGATTTCTAAGATTTAACAATGGGTATGAGATTGGAGACCCATTGTGGATAGTCAATATAATTAATGAGGTTAGAAAAGATAAGGCATTGTATTTATTCTTTGACAAGAAGAGCGATGCGACACAAAGAAAGTCTGAGGTTTGGGCTTGGAGATAGTGATGATGTTATAAATGATGATGGAGGGGTCAAGTTGCATGTCATATTACAACAATTTAGATATGTTTGGATAAGGAGGTAAATGCTTATATCTGAAGATGCAGTGGATGAGGGGTCCCTGTAACTTAGAAGTAAGGAAGTGTTAGGAGGGAGGGAATTTGGATATGATAATCCTTGGCCCCCATGTAAGACATGATATATTTTTCATAGCTACATTAGAGGATGTCAATGGAGGGGAGCATCATGAAATGGTGAAAATGGGGATATGGTATCATTTGGATATATGAGATAGTCAAATAGAGAAGGAAGATAATGAAGATAATTAAGAATGAGGAGTTGGTACTCCCCCAAGGTGAGATGCTAAATCACATCATTGAAAGACCCATCGTGGGGTAACTTGGATACATGCACGAAAAGAATTGGTGGATGCTTCAAAAGAATATTTAGGGACAAGCATATCATTTGTCGATAAGTCATATGACATGATTTAAAAGGAGGGTAATCGGTGGGGAGAGTGTGAATATTCCCTTCATATTCATACTTAATACGGTGAAGGGTAGATGGGACGATGCATGGCACAAATCCAAAGGCATCTAAGAAATGCATTATACTGAAATTCCCCTTCGTAATGCATAAGATCTCATAAAGGATCTTATGGCCAAAATGAATGGGAAGGATAATTGTACCCAATGTGGGGAAACAACATCATTAAACACATAAAGAATGACAAGGGATTCAATGTGACAATGGTATTAGGGATCTTGAGTTGATTGAAGGTGTGGGAAAAATTATGTTGATGTTAGTATCATTTTCAATCATAGTCCACTAGATGAATGTGTCATATATATGAACTATGATGAAGAGAGGAAGGTCATGGTCTTTGGGAAGAATGTAAGGGATTTCATAATCTCTTGAAGGATATAGTGAGTGGAAGATGCAAAAGCGTCGCCTACATGTGAAGGGTTTACGCTCATTAAATGATACAGGATGCATTATAGGGCTTGAATAAGAGCATTTTTGTGGTTAGAGAGCATTGGATGAGATCATATAGGGACATCTTAACAAGGACATCTAACGGGGACTTGATGGAACTATTTTACGATGGTCTATTTGATAGAAAAGGATTAGGAGTGGCGAGGATAGAGATACCTTAGCTTTAGAGGAAGGAGGAAATGGTAGGGGATGAGTGATGGGTTCATTGGGAGGAGTATCGATGATGACCTTGGGTTTGGATGAAGTGGATGGTTAGGTCTCGTAAGGGAGAGACCTAGTGGAAACACGGATAACATATATGTAAAGAAGGGGATTTTTTATCGTAAAGAGAAGTCGTAGGTGGAATAGCGAAGGTGGACTTAGAATTCTTGGATTTAATGGAAACATTGGATTTGGATGAATATGGGATAGGGGATGGAAGGGTGTCCTCATCTTCGACAAGGAATTCATCCTCTTCCATAAGGCTATCGATAAGGGCGCAAAGGGCCTTATAATGCTTAGTAGTTTAGCCTAGGCACATGATGTTAGGCACAAATAACATTAGGATCAAACCAAGTGGGGTTTTTCCTATGTGGTTCAAAGGGTTTGATGGGAGGAAGGGTAACTATGGATGCATGGAGATGTTGGAATACCTTAGTATAAGATTTTTGGAGGTGGTTCAAGAGGTTGATGTTTTAAGAGTAGATGGGTTTGATTTAGAGGAAGTGGATGTAGGTCAAAATAAGGTCTTATCCTTAATAGATTTTGACCACTAATTTTGATGTGGAAGGGATGATGGTGGTTGATTTAGGCAAGGGTAGTTTAGAAGTGGTGGTAGGTGATTTTGATGTTAGAGAACAAGTTTTATCATTTTGTGGTTTAAATGTCTTAGAAGAAGGGGCCAATCCTAGGAGAGATAGAGAGGTGGTCCTAAGATAGATTATGTGGCATTATTTGATTTGATTTTAGGAAGAGGAATGACTATCTTCTTATGAGGAAGTGAAAGGGAATTTTGAGGAAATACACCAAGGGTCTTAGATTTTGATTGTGAAGAAGAACCCTTGGGAGGGATGAAAATGATTTCAACCGATGGGTCTAAGGATTGGGAGGTTGATGGTGGTGGAAGTAAATTTTGTTTAAGGATTTCTAAAGAGGATGTGGATTGAGTTGATGTGGGCATGTCTAATTTTGTGGATGAGATAGGGGCATCATTTGAAGTTATGGTGAGTTGGAGTGCTTTCACAAATGATGATAATGATGTAGGGGGAGATGGTGGTGTCGATGTGATCATGGTAGTTGATGTGATTGGTGTGGGTAGGAGTGTAGGAAGGGGAAATGGGATTGGTTCTAAGGATGGTACAACATGTAAGGGTGGAATAGAGGTGGGTGAAGTAGTAGGTATGATCAAGTCCAAAATAAATGGAGACAAGGAGGATGTGGAAGGTGATGGGGATATTGTTTTAATGGAAGAAGATTTAGATGTAGAATAAAATGATGAAGTAGGGGTATTGTCTAAATGAACATCTAAGGAGGATGTAGAAGTAAGAGATGATGTGGGATCAGATAGAGGAGAAGGGGTGGATGTTGATGAGGTTGTCGAGATGGTAGGGGCGGGATCACTGGAAGGAGTAAAGGAAGAAGTAGATGAGAGATCGGGTGTGGAGATGGGTGGTATGATGGATATGGGAGGAGTGGATTCAGATATAGTAGATTGGGTGTAATGGGCTTGATGGTAGAAGCGGATGAAGTTGATGAAGTGATCAAGGAGGAGGATGTAGGAACATGACTTAGGGTGTTAATGGTGTGGGCTTCGGGTGTTTGGGATGTGGAAGGGATTTCTTGGCTAGTATGAGGATGGTTAGGAAAAGTTTGTTTAAAAACATCCAATGGTTGATTAGGAGGGGCATTATGATTACTCACTTGAAGGTACCCTTGATTGATAAGTCATTGAACAAGGTCCTTAAAGGTACAACACTTCTCAATGTCATTTCAATGGACTCGATGATGTTTACAATAAGTTTCCTCATGATACCAAGAAGGCTTAGCCCGTGATTCATCTAAAGGATGAATAGGAGGTAATTGGATAAGATTGGAAGCCATAATCTTATCAAATATGGAACTATAAGACTCCCTAAGAGGAGTATAGTTTGGGGGTAGGGTGAGGAGATCTTTATGAAGGTTTGACTTGGGAGGAAGAAGAAGAGGAAGATTTGACAACAATAGTGTTTTTGTGCACTCTTGGATTTATCATGATGAGAAGAAGAAGAGGAGGAATTGGTCAACTCCATCTTGGGTTTGTTGGATTTAAGTTTTACATGGCCTGTTCAAGGGCACGGAGTTCTAATTTCTGATCCATGGTGAAGGCTTCCTCAAAACTTTGAAAGGACTAAATTTGGAGAGTAGAGGAAATGTGTTTAGCACAAGATCAGGAAAAGAGATCAATGATCTTTTCGAGGAAGGAAAAGGATATCTATGGTTTATGATGTCATGCCATTTTATAAAAAAATATGAAATGGATTCATCTTCAAACTATTTAATGGTGTATAGATCAGTAATGGTGATTTTATGAGTGATATTGATGGAGGAAGTATTTTAGGAAGAGTTGGGAAAGTTATGTGAAGGATAAGAGAGAATGTTGAGGGATATCATTATACTATTCCAATGCAGGGCTAGATAATGACATGGGAAATGTTCTAAGCATGAGGTCCTAGTCATGGGCTATAAGATAACAAGCATGTCAAAAATCCCGGAGGTGTTGTTGAGGATCCTCCTTGCTGTTGAATTTAGAGACTTAGGAAGTTCCCAATGAAGAGGATAAGGTTTGACTGGGACATAAGGATGAATGGGCTCATTAAAATTTGTTCATATGTGAATGAGCTCTTGGGACCCAAGGTAGCAGCTTCCAGATTGGCCAATCTACTCATCAATGTTTGCATGGGGTCACTGGAAGTAGGTAGAGGAGATGTCAAAGGATGAGGTTGTTGGATATAGGAAGTGGATAAGATAGATTTAGGTTGAGACTGTAGAGGATAAATAGGAGCTTGAGGAGGTGGTTGATGGGGAAGAGAATAAGTGATAGGTTTGAATTGGATAAGTTAAGAGATGACTATTGAAAGGGTATGCAAGTATAAGGGTGTGATTTAGGGATTTTTGTATGATAAGAGGATTGGTTTGAGAATGGGTGTGATGGGGAGGTTGAGATGTTTGGATGGGATAATGATAGGACATTTGCTGAAAAAGTGGTATGAGGAGGGGTTGATGTGTATGAAGGGGACCTGAATAGAGTGGTTGTGAAGAGACCACATTAGCATGAATTTGAGATGTGGGAATGGAGACCGAGTTTTGAGGAGGATGATCGATCATAAGAGGGAGGGAGACCGATCCAAAAAGAGGTTGAGTGAGGATATCAAGTGACTATAGTGGATGATGATGTGATGGGTATAGAGGAAGGAGGGGTAGTGTTGATGTGAGGAGTAAACTAGATGGAATGGGGACCACCAACTGAGTAGATTGATGTATGGATGAATCAAGGGATGTGTGTTCACATTGGGCTATGGATAATTCATTCATCTCTCGAGGGAAGAAGATGATAAGTTGAGATGTTAGGATCTGGGTAGACTCAGGGTAGGCATAGATTTGTTGAAGAGGAGGTCCATCGATGGGAAGGTGAGTGGATTTATGGATGAGGTAATCATGGATTGTAATGGGATTGGATCAAGGAGTTACATGGAACTCCACACATCATGAGGAATAAGAGGGGGCCCAAAGGCCTCAAGAGAAGTGGTTGACGATGGTGTGGTTGGTCGAGAAGGGATCAAATGATGATAAATGGAAGGATTGGTTTCAGTATGAGCATGAACCATAGGCGGCTCACTAGAAAAAATGGTAAGGGAAATGGACATAGTGATCATAGAGGAAGAAATGACAAGAGGGACTGATTTTGTGTGAGAGAAGAGGTAGAGGGAATGTTGGATGAAGATGCTTGTTCTATTTTCCTTTTTGTAATCGAGTAAGAATGGGCATGAAACAAGAAAGCAAAACCAATATGGTTAATTACTATAATAGGCAATACACATAGCATAGTTTGTTTTAATCTTGATTACTTAGAAAAGATGTGAAGAAGAAGAAAAGGATTAGAAGGGACCTAGGAAATGGTCAATCTAAGTTTGGATTAGAAGGGAACTAGGAAGTCCTCAATATAAGTCTAAGGATGTGAGGCCTCGAGTCTGTATAGGAATTATAATGCGGCCAAAACACCATAGTGGCTTTCCTATTGGGTGATGAAATCCCAACAGTTCCACTGGAAGGAATGTTTAGATGTATGAATTTGATATGTGATGTTTGGATGTGTGTGGAAATGAGTGAATGCAAGAAGATTACCCCTAGTTATACTATGTGAGAAAGAAAACAATAAGGAGGTTATTTTTAATACCCAAAAATGAAGTGTTACGATTTAATGAAAACCATCAACAAGATATGTAGTGAAATTAAATAAAATGAGAAGAAATAAAGATGAGGAATACCTGGTATTCATTTTCCTATTTATCTGACTTTAGAAGAAAATAAGCATGTGAAAAGGCAAATCCAAGAAATCTTGAGCCAACATGAGTAAGTAAAAGAAGAACTTCTACCTTCATTGTTAGTGAAAAGGGGAAATAGAAAAATATGAAATGGAAGAAATGGAAAATAAAGAGACCTCACCAAAGGAAGGGGGGTCCCACTGGGTGTGCTAGAATGTTTGACAAGATTTCCATGCTACCTATTTCAGATTAGTGAAAACAATGAGAAATCAAGAAACCTCAAAATATGGGAGGGTTTAGGGAACCTCTGATGTGGATAGGATGATATGGTATGGGCACAATAAATGATCCTCCTCGCAGTGATTCTCCAACCTGCACAACAATGGAAGACTAAACATGAAAGGGGATTAGTAAGAGATATAGTGGGTTTCCCAACAAGAGTCGGATCCGAGAAGCACAAAACTCCTCAAGGATATGTCATCCCACATGATGATAGCAAAGAATGATAATATGATAACAAAAGGAAATATTGATTACAAAATTTGAACTAATATCTGATAATATAATCTAACTGATATGATGATCAAGGATGAAAATGATGGAAAATGGTAACAAAACAAGAGGGTCGATGGCGACCAAGAGTAGGATAGAGATTCAATCGTGACTTGAGAGAAAACCAGAGATTCAAAGTAATTTAAACATAAATGTGTATAAATATGGAAAAATGTGGAGTCTAAGATGGTATACGATAACTAGATATTTCCAGAAGGGTGCAATGCTATAGGGGTGGATTTGATGCATGGTGTATCAAACAAGGTTGTGTGAAAAGTGGATATGGGGGTTATGGATAATATATGGCAAAGCAACACAAGGCTATGGGTTAACGGTGACCGGGTGTGATCGATGGTGACCATAGACAGAGGTGGGACATTAACAAGAAGATGGGATAAGCTATTATTATACCTTATATGATTGAAGCTAAATGGAGGTTGAAGCAGAGCTCGACGAACACCTACAAGTACCTACAAAATAAAACAAGTGCATGCACAAACCAAATCTCCATAATACTCTTTAACTCCAAGCTCTTAATGCAAAAGAGAAACACCAAGATATCTCAACTGATCAAAAGGATTCACAAATAACACAAAGGAAATATGTCACAAAAGCACACAAAAGTCTCAATATTTTCCAGCCATTTGAGAAGAGGGGTAGGTGTGACTAAATAACCCATGGTATGGTCGACAGTGACCCAAGTCATTCTTCAATGAATGGGGCAAGTAGAGTCTCATTTCAATGTTAGAATGAGAAATGAGGATGAGAATAGACTTTCAAATGGGTGGCGGGCTATTTTTAGGACTGCACATGTGTAAGAGGGTTAAATGGGTGTAAGGGAGGTGGAAGGAATCTTAGGAAGGGATAAGGTGAGTGGGGGAATCCTAGGGAAGGATTAATGAAGGGTAGTAATGAAGGGGTGGGAATCCCATGGGGGATGATTAAATGAGGGTAATTAGGATAGATTTAGGATAATTAAGTGGTTTAGGATTTTTTAGAGAAATTAAATTATTTTAGGATTGGTGGGATTTAATGGGAATTTAAAAGTGGGAATATGGGAATTAATCTAGATAAGGGGGTAATGATAAAATAGGATGAGGAAAAAATAGAATAATTTAGGAGGGAAAGGGTGTGATTTTAAAAGTAAGAAGGAAGTGAGTGTGCTAAGCAAGGGTGGAAAGTGAACATGGGAAAAAGGCACGTGGAGGTGCCAAAAATAGGTTTCTATAAAAGGAACCAATGTGGAAAGTTTTCTCCCAACTAGATTGGACCATACATTATCATGCATAAGTAATGATCTAGAGCTTATCATTTAGTGTCTCTATATGGTAAACCGAAATAGAACCTCTCAATGTTTTGCACTTATGACCCTTCTATTGTTAACATACCTAACAATGTGATCCTAGTTGTATCAACGATCCTATCTCTGTCATTAGCCTTTCCATATCTCATCATAATGATTTGGAATTATGTGGTCTACCATCACTTTCCTATCTATGACCTTTAATACGAGAACCTCGGTTCTTCCCATAACATATTCCTTATGGAAAAATTCCTCCCTCTAGGTGGGAATTCAGCAATCATTACATCTATCACCCTCTTATTTACGTATTGGAACCATGTTAGGGGTCTATAGATGTTTCTTTTATATCTTCTCATCCCCTCACCAAGTGGTTTACTTGGCTATACCCAACTCTATCCGAAGTTAAAATCTTGGATGCTTATATCAAAAATCCATCATATCCACAAACAGATCGATCCCAAAGGAGAGTTGTTCATATAAAGAAAAAATTGGGAAAAGTGTAGATTGATCCCTCAAAGGACAGCTATCATGCATATTCTATCCTTCCATCTAAAAAATTCAAAGTCAAAAATCTAAATATAGAACACTCCCTCGAAGGATGGCTACTTTCCTATATCATGGCAAGAAAAGGCTTCCCACATTGATTAGCCTTCTTAAAAAGTCTTAAAAGTAAAAAGTAAAGAATAAAAATTAAGCATCCCTAAAAATCTTCTTGTATCAATCATCTTTCCCATCTACAGAAAACCTACCACATTGATCAGTTTGCACCATATTGCTCAAAGCTGGGGCAATGAGACCTAGGACTTATGCCTAAGAAGAACCTATTTTTCCCCATACAAGCTCCTCCATCTTAACACCTTTTTCATGTACATAATGGGTCTATAAGCACACTTTTCATCTTTCCCTCGGGATCTTAAGTATGAATAACTAGCGTTTGTTATGTGTTAACACTTGTCAATGGTCACAAGTGCATTACTTTGTCTCATTCCCTTTCATGTTTACCTCTAATCCAATTCAAGCGCACCTTTTCTATGTTTTCTCCTCTCTACAAAGAAGTGTACTCTCTCATGATTGGATAACCCTCTTAAGGTCGTATTATCACAACATCCTAACTTCTACATTTTTAATCATATCACATCGATGGTCAAAACATACAAGTATGTCCCACTTGGCGGCCAAAAATATTTTAAAATCTGACTAGTAAATAAATATTTATAAATACTATAAAAACTTTAAAAATTAGGAAAATTTTATATTCCTTGTACCTTGGTATGTATAAGCTCTTAAAATACATGTTTTGTCATTTAATATGTGTTTGTTCATGTTTTGGTTATTGAAAATATTTTGTTGAAAGTACAAAGAACTACAAAAAAGTGGGACATCGTTATATGCTTTTGACCCCTCATCATATAATCCTAATTTTTTCTACATTTTTCCCTATAATTTTACATACCTCCTAAACATCCATCACATAAATCTAATCTAAACATTCACATGTTTTCTCTATCCTCAATCACACCATTTTCCAATCTATATCTATCATATCACCATATCATCACCATCTAGTTTAAAAATCCGCATCATATCTAAAATATAATCAAGATATCAAATCAAATCAACATCCATCACATCTAGCATATAAATCAATATCCATCACTTCCATAAATAACAAACATCCATCATGTAATCAAATACTCAAATACATCTTCACACCACATTTATATAAGTCATGACAAAATCATATATATACATACATACATATATATACACATACACACATATATATATATATATATATATATATATACATATATATATATATATATATATATATATATATATATATCATCATCAAAATATTTCAATAGATCTATGATAGGCCTTTATGTGCTATATCTCAAAATCTTTACATCAAAAATTAGTATGTCATGATCACCCTCTACATGCTAAGATACGGATCAAATACTTTAAGCTTCAAGCCTTGCCCCCTTGGGGTAGGTGCCTGCACATATCTCTTCCCACCATCCTCTCCTCTATCTAGACCTGGATCTCACCCCGATTGCACCATTTTAGTCATGCTATCAAATGGTGTTGCTCTCGATGAGCTCATTTTTCTTCTCTCCCTTGCTAGATATGTTGTATATTCGGCACATATGGTAGCCTGATGTCACAATGTGCTCATAATAGCACACCTCTATCTTGGTATCTAGTGACATAGTACTCATTGGATCCATCTAACTAGCCCCTTGAAAATTTATTGGTACCTCACCCCCGATACCATGACTATAGTTCCAATAACCCCTAACCTAGCCCCGTAGGCCTCCCTCTATTGGTGGTACCTATCTCTCTACTATATATCTAGTTCTATCTCCTAGCACAATCTTGTAGCCTCCCGGAATGATGCATCTAATTGTGCATGTATGCGGTCTATCTTGGTTGCAGCCCCTCCATCCCTACCCTCCTCTCTACAAGTGCTACCTCCTCTTCCCATGTGGGAACCTCATCCTCCTCCACCCTCTCCTCTACTTCCGGGGCTGCCCATGTCTCCTCCATCCATCCTATAAATCCTTCCCCGAAACCCACATGATCATCACTATCCCATGGAGCTCTTTCCTCCTCTAATGGATTGTCATCACTAGACTAGGTAAGTCCCTCTCCGCCTCATCCCATCTATATATGATCGGCATCCCTAACACCATCTATACTACCTCAAACTTCCTTATTACTCATGGAAACATAACTACATCCACCATCTCCAACCTCTATCCCTGGACCCATCTAATCCTCCTCATGTCATACATCTCAATGTCCACACCTCGGCCTTGGGGAAATCTCATTAGGGCCTCCATCTAACATCCTCCACATATAATCTCTCCAACCTCCCTCTATACCAATCCTCCCTCACTTTTTCATGTACACATGAGCCTGGTTGCCCTCCATCTCAAGAATCCAACAGGTAAATCTATATGGTCCCCAGTCACCCATGACAATCATGGTATCCTAATTATATGCTCATATTCCCAAGAGTGTAGTAAATATCCCACATCCAATCCAAACCTCCTCTTTGTAGCATAAATCCATACCTCCTCTTCATAGCATAAATTCATACCTCATGATATATCTACGCCAATAACATTGTGACAAAGGAAAACATAATCGTTTGTTCTATAATATCTATAAGCACCCCTAATAGTGTCCATGGGAATCTCACTCCACCAGAATCTGGTAGCACATAGCATGAGATAGTCATCATCACTATACATATCAATCTACTCCTCTTTATCCCCTAATCATATCATACCTCTACACAAAATACACCGATGTAAATATGATCGTAGGGCATCGTCTCTCGAATAACATGTCAATACACCCAATCTCCTCTCAGTTGTAATAGGCTCTATGGGCTCCCTATGTATTGGCAGCCTCAATATGTGGTACACATCCTCTAGAGTGACCATCATCTCCCAAGTCCCGAATCGAGAATGTACTAGTACGCACATCTCATCTCGTCAATTAGTGTAAGCATCAACCCTACATATCTCAAGTATCCTCTAGTAGTGGCATAATCTACCCAATTCCACTACAATTAAGTGATCTCACTCTACATCATCCCAAATCCCCTATGATCCTATTATACAGACCGGAACTATGTCTCTAAGGTATAATGTTTCCCTCACCTATAAAACCCATAAAAATCATTAGCATCCCAAAACATGTACATCATCATCAAAAAAAAAAATATCCCATCCTAGCCTAGTCGACGCCAACCCGGTTCGTGTCGATGTTGCATATCTTAGGTCATCACCCTAATGCCCTAGTCATTTGTGACCATCTCCATTTAACGTTAGCCACCCTTGGTGCCCATGTTGAAATTTTACAAACACGTAAAAAAATAAATTAAAACTTAAACACAAAGTTAGGGCTTGACACTTGCCATCCTTTGGGTCCTCTGGCGCTTCCTCGCTGCTCCACCTGGCCTCCATCTTGCTACAAATATCAAATCATTTTCTCACTCAAATCTCTCGATCAAAAAAATTACACCACACAAAAATATTATCTAACCACCCTAAGCGCTTATATAACCCTTCGACCTAGGTCACCATCAAATTATGTTAGTCATCATTGACTCATTACTAGTTGTCATCAACCCTACCAAGTCACCATCGACCCTTCCCTAATTTTTAACGCTTTTCTCATTGTTGGGAACTATAAAATGGCTGAGTGTATAAAGTATGAAGTGGTTCATGCACATGTGGAAGGGCTACAGAAGAAACACGCTGAAGGATATACACAGTGATCGTGTTGGAAGTACAATATTTTATGCATGAAATATGGGAAGAGATGCACATGAAGATCATTACAGAGAGGTAGAGGACTTGGTGAGTTTTGGTATAGTGGAGATAAATATAGACTTGGAGTATGCAACACACAAGGAGGATTGGGCAGTCAAGAATAGTCTATTTTTGGAAAAAGGAACTAGTAGTTTGAACTAAAGCATGAGAGCTAATAATAGGATTAGAACTAGAGTTAATTATAGATAATCTATTATTAGGCAAAGCTTGCATGCTTCCTAATTTATTTTGTAGTGGCACATGGCTATTCTTAGCATGCATCCTATTTTTAGAGTGTATAGGAGGTGAAGGGCAAGTCCCCACCCCCTGTGTGTGTGTGTGTGTGTGATTTGCATGTGTTGTGCATCAACATGTCATTGTGTGTGATTGTGTGTGTAGTGTGTGATGTGTATGATGTATTTAACTATTGTGTTTTGATGAACTAATATAATGGATCATTATGGTTGGATATCGGTTATTGATGTATCTATTATTGGTGATTATATGGTGAGTTTGGTCCTAATTGTTATGTGATTTGTATGTTTACTTTATTATGTGTGTTTCCAATTTGAATTCATGGATCTGATTGATAAAATGGATTATGCACCTTGTGATTTGGTTGTTATGAACATGCATGTTAACTCTATAATAAGACTATAACAAAGAGGATCTAGTGCCTTTATGTGCTTCGCATGAGCACTCAAATCTATTTGAGTGATGTGCAAGTGCGTATAGGGGTTAGTAAGAATATTAGACTACATTTTGGTTCCATTGTTGGGACCTCTTATCAAATAGTTTACCATGATGTTGCATAATGATGGCGTATCAGTTGAATCTTGTGTCCTTTGAAGATTGGTTGATTTGTGGACAAGATCGGTTTGCATAAAGATATAGTACCGGACCTAATTTCAATGCATGTAAGTGGGTTGAAGAACATCTTTATCATGAGCTTTATGAGTTTCTCTTTTGTTTATTTCCAATAAGTTGTATGAATGGTTGTCTACATATGTGTCCAAGAAAATTTGGTATTATAGGCCAAGGACTTGGATGCGGGAAGAGTAGGATTAGGCTTTTTGATGTAGATGAACCTTGGACACGTGTTGTAGATTATTGGTGGTTGGAATTGTGCAAAGTTATACTTTAAGTATGCGGTGTCAACATATACTTATTTGGAAATTGTTGATTTTATATTCTTGCGTAACCAAGAGGATCATATCTTCACGTCGTTCCTCTGGAAATTAAGATTTTGATGGTGGTTTTGAGCTTTGAGCATCTTCCTACACCTAGTTAAACACCCCACCGCACATAGGGGAGGGGTGGGTGTGGTCAAAGATGGTGGACCTTATGGTAGAAAGGTAGAGAGAGGAAAGACATCTTAAGTATAATGAAGTGTGAGAGAGGGGATTAGTCAAAGAAGCATAATATTGAGGAATGGAGTTGTAGAGGATGATGTTTCATGAAGGATTTGAGGCTCATATAGAAGACGTGGAGCAAGAGCATCAGGCTCTCCCCCACTTAGGAAAACATAGTAGATAATCCCCTCTTACTTATGATTAGAGCATGTTTGATCAAAGAATGATTAAGGACCGAAGCGCATCTGATCCCACCTAGTAACCTATCCCTTGCACTTGGTGTTTGAGTTCCAAAAGTAACTATTGACAAATAAGTGAGTGTAGGTAATCCGGTGGTTTGTAATTATCATTTTTTGTTGAATATAGAAATACATCAAACAACACTATGGCATCACAAGCGAAAACATATTTATTTTTAGAGGACCTGATTGGGGAATCTTATGATGCATCATCAAGTTAGGTGTGTGTGTGTAGAACATTGGGAACACATCTAGAAGTACTAAAACTTCTTATACTAGTGGAGTTGAGTTTAGTACCTTGTTATAATGCAAGGAGTATGTCCATTAGTCGATGCCCACTACAGGAGGTAGTTCAAGTGGGTCAAGGGGATCAAGATCAAGTGGATCATGTGGTTTTTGTGGTGGAGGAAATATCGTTGAAAGTTCTAGTTCTAGATACGGAGGACAAGGAAAACATCCCCAGAACCCCACATCAACCCCAGCAAGTGTTTTATGAGATGTCTCTTCACTTTCCAGAATACATAGGTATTGAAGATGTTGCATAGCATGTACACAAGTGTGATTTTTATGGCATGCTAAGGAATCACCACTCTAGATAGGAAGGTAAGTCAGTTTGGGTGCGCGTATAGCTCGTAAGAAGTATGACCCTTTGACTTGTCAATTATGATGCCTTGCATTCTACATTTTTGGCCAAGTTCCATATCCCGAGCTCAAAAGAATAGTATTAGTGCGCTTAAGGACATTTATGGTGCTTATTAGAAAGCACAAACGCATTTTAAAACTTTGTTTCAAAGCTATCTTATGACATACATCCTAGTTAGCATGCACAGTGTTTTATTGGTATTTTTCTTACTACTTTTGAGAAGTGTGCTATCTCATAAAACTTTTGTAGACCCACGTGATGATTTGGAGGCAACTCTACATGTTGAGGTAGTTGGGAGTGTGGACACCAGTGTGATCCCATTTCTTGAAGCGTAGATTATAACTATGGTGAAACTATTGGAAAATCTCCCTACTAATACAGCTCATGAGACACATAATGGGATTTTGTGTACAAATTGTGAGGTTGAAGGACACAAAGGATAGTTTCCTCATAATTCGGTGCCTCATGTTGGTGATATTTTCATTTGGACCATGAGAGTAGAGAGACATAAACCATAAGAATCTATCCATGTATTGTAATATTTGTAAAACTTATACTCATGATAGAGGGGATTATGAAGATTAATATATCACATACATGAAGCCATTGAAACTAGTGTGCACCCAGATTGGGTGTCACAAGTGGAGCTAATGAATAAGGAAAACAACATAGTGAAGGGTGCATTAATGGGGATAACATGAATAGAGGCTTCATGGTGGAGATAGAGGATGAGATAGTGGTGGTGGAATTCCCTAGAGGAACTTGTTTCACTTGTGGATCTCGACCATTATTAGCACGAGTGCCCTCAAAATATGGTTTTCTCTTGGTGTGGAAAAAACAAAGTTTGAAGAATCCCTTACTTTATGACATATGATTAAACAACATAAGCAAGATTGGGCATATCTATGATTAAAATAAAAACCGGATGGAAGATAAATGGATGTTAAAGGTTGGACTAAATTTTGAATTACAACCTATGTTAGTTCTACACACGCTTGAGGTTGTTTGAGAGTCAAGTACAATAACCTATAATGAATAAATAAGTAATTAATGCTAAGTACCATGATGTGAACATTAGAAATAAGTTTATCTTAAGACTATGGATGTAATCAGGAATCTACAAGGAGATATTCATAGTTTAAAGGAGCATGCATGTGTATCGAATAGCTAAGAATAAAATTCCACATAAAGATATAGATGATTTGAAGGAAGTCTACAAAATGTTACATTAGGAGAACATCATTCCTATGTTAGGAGAGTGGTTGAGAGAGAAAGTATTGCACGTAAGATGTGAGTGTGAGAGGTAGATCCTTTATGCAAATCTACCTCCCCATAATCATGAGTATGACAAGGAGATTACATTGAATGTGGTTATTGATGGATGGCTTCTAAGAAATATTCGATAGATACAAGTGCAGAAGTTAATGTAGGTTGGATGCTTGGAAGATGGGAAGACCACCATTGCATCCTTATTCAAATGTGTTATACATGGAAAACAGAACTAGGGCTAATCTTATTGGGATATTAAAATATGTTACTATTATGATTCAGGGAGCCAAGTTTACTAGGGACTTTGAAGTATTGGAACTCGCAGAGGTAGATAGTTTCCTAGCATTACTTGGGTGCCCCTGGTGTTATGTAAATAATGCATATTTACGTTACAATCGAGGGGGTACATTAGCTTTGAGAACAAATAAGAGTGCATCATTATCCCATTGACAGATGCAAATTTTTCCCTATATGTTGATCATTAAGTGATGAGGACTTAAACAGGATATACATGCATATAATAGAGACCCCGAGGTAATTGAGCCATCTAAGGAAGGGGTAATGTAATGGGATGATGCTCAGATTAGTGATATTATAAGTATTACTTATGACAACCTGGGCACATGGAACATATGAAGTATTTGGGTACAAGATTAAGAATATAGTCACTCGCATGTTAGGACGCTCATGGTTAGGCATTTAAATAATAACTGTGTACAAGTGAAACCCCATTGTATTTTTATGGCCATAGAAGACTAGTGGAAGGGAGTGACGGAAGAAAAATATTAGTTTATACCCTTTGTGGGACAACAATACGTTGGTAGGATACACAGGACAACCTTTTAGAATAACGTGAAGTGAGATTCACCTTTTCTACTAGGTTTCTAAGGATAAATGTACCTTCACAAATATGTGAATACCATGGGAAGGATTATATTTCACATCACATTCATAATTATGAGAGGATATGGACAGAGGGGCAAAAGGCCTTACTACCATCACTCTAGGTACATAAGTTCTATGCAACCCTCGAATTTTTACGTGCATGTGTGATATGTCCATGTAGAGTTGACATGAGAGATAGTTAATTGGTGAGAGATGACCTCAGGTATGGTTCACACTTTTGATTAATTTTCTACTAAACCTCTAGTCAATGAAGCATTGAAAATTATGAAGCACCTTACTTTGGGAGATAGCATGAAGGCTAAAGATATTTTGTTGGATATGTTTAGTGAATTGGATTTGGAGGGTGCCTTGACCTTGAAGAGACTAAAGAAGAAGATATGGTCCACACCTAGAAGAAAAATAAAAGGGTAAGTTGGTATTCTGATAGATGGAGAAGAAGATGAGGACAACTTAGAGGTTATCCATATTGAAGTTACACGCGAAGTAATGGACACTATAGATAAAAAGGAAGGCATGTATCATGAGCCTATGAAGACAAAGAAGGTTAACATTGGGATAGATGTAGAACCTAAAGAGGCCATTATTGGTGATTATTGGTCTGAATAAGAGGTAGCTAAGATTATTGATTTTTGTGTGACTTTTAGGACCTATTTCATCGGGGATATCATGAATTGAAAGGAGTACACCCTTCTTTATGAGAGATGTGAATTAAACTTAAAGATGGAAAGCCCCTATTAGGAAGAGGCCTTATAGGATGAACCATAATATTTACGTTAAGGTAAAGGAAGAAATTGATAAGATGTTGAAGTTTGGAATCATTGATCCCATTAATGAATCGAAGTGGGTGAGTTTCATAGTGATAAGCATTAAGGAAGGAAAGGATAAGGATTTGTGTGGACTACAGAGAATTAAATTCTTCATGTGTTATTGATCCTTTACCTACCCCATTTACTGAGGAGATCATGGAAGGCATAGAGGGTGTGAGGTCTACTCTTTTACTTATGGATTTTGAGGTATCATCAAGTTTGGATTACTAAGGAAGACCAAGAAAATAAAACTTCCACCACTAAGTGGGGAATATTTTCATACATAGTTATGCCCTTTAGACTGAAGAATGCACCTACCGAGTGATTTCATGCATTGTTTTACAAGTGTTTTAGGACTTCATTCATACATTTTTATAGGTGCATCTTGATGATTGGATAGTGTATGGTCTAGTTAAGGATCATTATGACAATTTACAACTTATGTTTGAAAGATAAACAATTAAGCATCTCCTTAAACATTAAGAAATGTATTTTTACAACACCTTTTGGCACTTTGCTAGGACATATTACTTGTAAAGAGGGCTTCTTGGGAGATTCAACCAAGGTCGCTCTAATCTTGGGATTTGAAGAACCTAACAATAAAAGTGAAGTGCATGGATTTCTTGGTCTTACAGTTATTATAGGAAATTCATTAATAGCAATGAAAGATTGTTGCACCCGAAGGAAATTTTGAATTCTAAGGAAAATTCTATTGAGGCAAGGCACAACAACTATCATTTGAGACGTTAAAGGAAAGGCTTACTATTAGCCCATTTTGCACTTTCCTTCTTGGGAAAAACCATTTCATGTTCATGTTTTTTCTTCTAGATTGGTTATTTGTACCGTGTTAGCCCAACCAGGTGAAGGAATTGTAGACCACCCTATTTTTTGCAAGCAATAATTTGACACCCGCTGAAAAGAACTATACAACTACTAAGTGTGAAGCTTTTTCCATAATTTACGTGTTGCACAAGTTCAGACAATACTTGTTGGCTACACCTTTCATATTATTTACAAATCATATGGCGCTTAAGTATTTGGTCAACAAGCTTGTTTTACAAGGGCACATATGTAGGTGGATCCTACTATTTCAAGAATTTTAGTTCACAGTTATGGTAAAACCGAGAAAAGTAACTCAAGACCTAACCACTTGTCAAGGATCAATTCTAGTGAGGATGTGTAGAGCATTGAGGACACAATGTCGATGTAAAAATATTCAAATTGAATCATATGCCCATTGAACTCATAGACATTGTAGTATTCTTGTCCACTAGTCAAGTACTTGAGGGGATGAATAATTTATAAAAGAAGAAACTTGCAATACGTGTGGTGCCCTATCAGTTGATAGGTGGAGACTTGTATAAACTTGGTCATGATGAGGTTTTGCACCGGTGTGTTCTAGAATATGAGCATGAGGGGATAATGGCATAAGATCATGGTGGGATTGTAGTTGGACACTATGTTGGAGATGTCATCGTGCATAAAATTTTGATGGTTGGATTATGGTGGGAAACTTTATATAAGGATGTTAAGGAATATTTCAATGCATTTGATCATTTTCAATGCCTTGGGAATGGGAACCGAGATATGAGATGTCGCTAAGACCTATTGCAAGTGCTAAAAAAATTTAAAATGGGTGATTGACTTTATGGGTCCTATTTCCCCACCCATGTGTAGGACTAGTGGCACTACATTATAACTTGTACATACTATCTTACAAGGTGGGCAAAGAAGCACCTACAAAGGATTGCATGATAGCTACAGTGGTGAGATTCTTATGGGAGAACATTATAAAGCTGTTATGGATGTCCGTTGAGTCTTATAAGTGATAGGGCACATAATTTTTGAATAATACCATCAAGATTTTATTGGCGTAGAATTCATGGTGGCACATCATAACACAATACCCTATCACCCCATGAGCCAATGGTACTGCTTTGAGGCTTTCAACAAAATTTTGCAAAGCATACATTGACAAAGATCTATGATGTTGGAAGGAAAGACTATAATGATAATGTCTCTAATGTTCTTTGGGCATATAGGAAAACTTACAAATGATTAAATAAGGCCACACCCTTTTAGTTGGAGTTTGGCATCGAGGCTTTATTTCCTATAGAGTTTATGATGTCATCTTTGTGTATTACGCACGCACATGAGGACTTGATGATGAACAAGCTATTGAGGATCGCATAAAAAATTGATGCAATAGATGAAAGGTGCGTCATTACTCGATGGAGTCAAAAGGCATGGCATGACAGGCATATTAGAAACAAGGAATTTGAGGTGGAAAGATGGTTCTTTCGTATGATTGAAATTATGCATGCCACCATGGGAAGTTGAAATTTCACTTGGTTGGGACCATTTTTAGTAACAAAAATATTGGAATCGAAGCTTGCCGATTACAGGCACTAGATGGCACTCTATTTCTTAGTTACTTCAATGGGAGTAGGTTGAAGCCCTACTACAAATAATTCTTCTTGGTGTTTTTAATGAGGTAGTGTTGTCATTTAGATTAGGTTTCCTTTAATGCATTTCTTTTATATGTTTCCCTTCATCATTGCTATGTTTTTTTAATTTATTATTGTGTTTTATTCTTATAAATGATTTCTATCTAAGTGATTTCATACACAAAGGACCACGCATATAATTAGTGTGGGGTGGATTATATGCAAAGTTGTGTAGAAGGGAGTTGAGAGGGATTAAGTTTTAAAGGATCACGCATGTCGATGTTGATGTTGGTTGTTGGAATATAGGGAGAATGATGATAATAAGGACAATGCCAAAGGAAAACCAACGTATGGTGAATGAGCACACAATGTAACATGAGGTAGGCAACGACATGGATAACTACTTGGTATAAGATAAATAAGTTAATGTACTTCAAAGCACATGGAGCATGCAAAAGGAGGTATACGATCAAAGTAGTTTGCATGCCGAGATGATTAACTAAAAATAGTAGGTTTTTTAGCTATTTTATAAGTTAATCTAAATAGAAACTAAGTGTTATATTGAAGTGCTAGATCTAAATATTTTTCTTTAATATTTGAATGAATTGAAATAATGGAAATAAGAGGGATATGGTACTAACCTTGAATTAAATTACCTCACTATGTGCTGGATTGTAGCAGACTGGTGTATGCGAACTGGGAAAGTTGTGATGGAATGGCCTCAGGAAGCACAAGAGCTAACTATTTTCCTAAACTAAGGCATCTGGGAGGATACTTGGGGTGCCCTAGGGTGTACTAGTCTAATATCTGGGTTGTAGACTATAGAAAAGCTCAAAACATGAATTCAAAAGTGTCACAGTATCTCTTGAAATACCTTCACTCCTGTCGCACAGGTGTCACAGTAATGTCACCTATGTCGTTGTGAATGTTACCTACAAAACCCTATCCAAAGCATCAATTCCTAAAAAATAAAAATGCATATGAATAGATCGGACTGACCTCAGCTTCCAAACTAGTGGCCTTACGACTAAGCATTGCACTACATTTCGGACCCAATATAGTTTTCTATGCGTGTGTGTGCAAGTTTTTGCCTAGGGTTCCCTAGTGTCAATGATGCGTGGTAATAAGGAAAATAACTAGATATAAAATGTAAATGGTGGATGGAATGGAAATAATACAACCCTTTCCCCTATGTAGTGTGTGATGCGAGATGTAGAAGATGCCCAAATATAGTCATTTGCCATATTAGATAGTTTCCCTTAATAGTGAGATGTCTTCCCATAATGTAGTGAGTATGTTATGTTTATATAGGGATATCTTGTTCAAATTTCAACACTAGTGACCCAAAACTACCGACTATGACCTAGGGGAATACATGGGGTAACCATTAGGACCAACCTCAAACAAGTAAATTAAGACCACAAATTACGAGGACACAAGCACCTAAAATCATAGATTGGGGCACCCCGGGAACCCAAAGTGCAACCCTAGGTGCCCCAAAGATAGACCTAAAGATGCCAACCGAGAAAATAGCGACACCTAGGACAACCTAAAAGATGCCCAAAAATGTAGAGACAAATGATGACCTGAATTAGACAAACAACAAATGACACCCGACTAACCGATAATAAGACCAAAGGATAAGTCACTAGTGAATAATTTTATTACACAAGATCCATATATAAAATAACATACCTGGTGGTATTAATGTAATAGTAAGTGCATGATTTTGTGACTACATTTTCCCCACTTTATGTTGGTGAGTGAAAATCTCGGTAACATAAAGTAGATATAGATGCGTACCTAAGAAAAATCTGGAGAAGCCCAAGTTGTAGAAGAATGCGCAGATGTGTAGTAGAAGTGTGTTAATAGAACTATAGAAGTGTGTTGAACCATGGATCAGTGATTTGATCTATGTAACATAAAAATATAAGTGTCACGATGAAGTGTGGGAAGTGAAAATGATGATTAGGATTTTCAAATGATTTAACGTGGTTTAACAACAAATAAGTGGGTAGGGAGTGATTAGTTCCTAACCCAAACATTTATATATGATTGGAAATAATGGAAGGATTTGGGCATCATGTCATCATAGGAAGAGTGTAGGGAAAAAAGTGTGTTATTCTCCAAGCTTTAACTACATCATCAAGATCTATCCATTCTAAATGGACTCGGATCAAAATGTTGAGATTTTGGATCCAAATGATTTTGATTAAATAGTTGACCCATATAAGAGTGGTAAGGGAAAATCACTCTTGTCCCCACTCCATGAGTGTTGCCGCTGATGTAAAGGCTTCCAAGTTGGGTCATCTAAAATTGAATGCGATAGAGAGTGAGACAACTTCTAACTTGGTTCATTTAGAAGGAATGCGGAAAATTGAATAAAATCCCAAGTTATGCCATCCGGGAAAGAAGTGGTGAATGTAACTCCCAAGTTAGGTCATCTAGGATATTCTTGTAGATTTGAATGATATGATTTGATTTGAACGTGTTGATTTTGATTAGTTGATTGATTTTTTTGATTGGTTACTCATGTAGAGGTTTTTCGCTAATTACCCTCAGGTTAGGTCATTAGGAGAAAGTTGCTAAAATTGATGAGATTCCGTGTAAAATGATTTTTAGTCATTTTTCCTCCAAGCTAGGTCATTAGGGGGAATTGATAGGTTATAGTGTGTGATCATGTTTGGGAAGTGTTAAATAATTAGTTTCCCCTAGATTAGGTCATTAGGGGGATTGATGGTGAAATGTTGTGGTATAAATTTCCAGGTGTTGGATTCATGATATTGGAATACATGGTGACATAAGGGGGATTATAGGGGACCCCTAATAATATACCCCTCCTTTCGGTGAAAGGAAAGAGGGAGTGATGAAAAGAACGATCTCTAAACCCAAAGTAATAAAGCAAAGAGGTTAAAATGTGTGTGTAGTGGATATGAAACAATGGTGAAGGGATATAATGGGGAAACATGTATAATATGGTGGTAGGCATAATTCTAAAAATAATGCTGCAAACCAGTGTAAATCGGAGTAAAATTGCTCAAAATATGAGTGAAACAGTGTAGTGTGTATTAGTCGTGGTGATAAGCGCAAAGTATAGCCCATAGTAAAGGTGGTATTTGAAATGTGATTATAAATAGGGAAGTTAAAAGGTAAATTATCACTTCATTTATCTTATATGCGAGTGCGAGAGTGTATACCGAGTGAGTAGAGATGCCTCAAGTGAAACCATTACGTCCTAGCTAGTTTGAGAGAGTGGAGACCTGTGGTGGCGTCACGCACTACTATGGAGTTGGTAAGTGTGTTATTTTTGTAAAAATGTAAAGTGTACTAGGCATTTTAGTTGAATTTTTGAAATATTTAGTATTTTGAATATCTGGTGTTTGGGACCCAAACAAGAGCGTTGAGGGCACTAGTAACCCCTGGGACCTGGAGTGCCTGTAACTAGGCACTAGTTTCCTTCTCTAGGGTGCTCCAGTCCCGCATTTAGGCACCCTGGTCCATAAATTTTTGATTTGATGGAAAATTATAGGGAATGTGTTTCTTATATTTTGATTTGTTGTATTTGATTGTAAGAGGTGTAGTAATGTGGCATTTTTGTTGTTTGGTGTTATGTAGAGGGATATCCACTTGAGGGAGTTCCGTGGTGGTCGACACTTGAGTACATTATTGGGATTGGGTTTTCAGATGATGAGTGGGATGTGATGGACCGTGTCGGCTTGTGGCATATAACATGGATGGGGGATGTGCCCCATAATATGCCCATGTTGACTGCATTATGTGATAGGTGGTTTGCCGATATGTGCACATTTTGGTTTCCCACAAGGGAGATGACGGTGACACTAGAGGATGTATATCATATACTGTGATTTTTAGTGGTTGGAGAGTGAGTATGAGTTATGGAAGTAGTAGATATGGAGTGCTAGATGTGCTTGGATAGATGATATTTTGTAGGGGATCAGGTGCTGTTGAGGCCCATATTAGTTTGGATGTGATATTACAGTCTAGGGTTCGCGGTGATTGTGGAATTTCATAGTGCATGTATAGCAGTGGAGGAGGAGGTTTCAACATGTTGTATAAGATGCATGACATATGTCATCAGATAGAGGAGGATGGGATGAGATATATGTGGGCATAGTGTGTCTCGGTCCATTTATACAAAGATTTGTATCATTTTACCTAGGATGAGCATGGTGGTGGTATAGTGGCCACCACACTACTACATGTATGTGCATATGAGCATATAGTTGTATTGAGACCAATTGTAGGCCACGAGTGGAGTGGGCTCAGCCTAGAGATATTTGTTCGACGTTGGGTGGATATCTGCAATAGGAATATGTACATAGATAGTTTCATAGCCCTGATAGATAAGATGGGGCCAGAGTTAGTGATATGGAGGCCATATCAAGATTATGGGGGATGGCTTGAGGATGTTATAGAGTTGTGATTTATTCGGAGGACCATGTGGCTAAAGGATCGATTTCCAAGTATGGATGAGTTATACCAGGTGGAGAGGGTATCATGGAAGTTTGGTATTGCATAGGACATTCCCTAAAGCCATATATATGGTTACAAGTTGGTAGGGCACCTAGGAGGGTGGGTACTAGACCAAGACCCATAGTAGAGTAGTTGATACCACAAGGGCTAGATGTGGTAGAGCCAGTGATATCATTTGTAGATGGGGATGATGCGGGTTGTATGGAGGATTATTGAATGTGGTGTGTAGCGCATCAATGGGTATTACTATATCCAGTATTTGTGGGGGTTATGGAGTTTCCACCAAGAGGAGTGGGTGAGGGACGTATCCTTGACCCCGTAGCAGAATCCATGGAAGATCGTAAGTATTTGTGTATGTTTAAAGTGTGGTCAATGAATTTTTATGTTTTTTTGTATGCAATGGACTAATATGAGGTTATGTGTTGTGTTTGCAAGAGACACTTATTGGTCATGGATAATAGACACATCCATCTGCACATTGAATTGGAATATGCCGATCGATGTGCTATGCAGAGGGATACTAGAGCACGTGGACAATATTGCAAGTGAGCATGCCCATTTGTTTGAGCCAAGTAGCCATAGCAATGGTGATATGTTGGTGTTGTTGAGTGAGAGGATGAGGCACTTGGGGAAACTCATCACACCCGAGTAGGTGGTAGGTAGTGGTCCCTTGGCCAGGATGTATTCACATGATATCTAGATTTGCAGCATCGGTTCTTGAAGTAGAACATGGAGATTGTTATGTTACGTAGGAAGGTGGAGAAGTTTTAAGGTCGCTTTGAAATGTGGTGTGCATTAGTGGTGAGGGATTTAGTTCTAGGGTACTGTGGTACACGAGATGGATAGTGATGATGTTTTTTATAGTGATGATTGTATATGATGTAGGTGATCTTACCCCCTAGTGATGAAATATGTTGTTAGGATGATGATTGTATGAAAGATATATGTATGGACATATATTCTTAATATATATTAGATAAATGTTGAGATGTTTTAGTATTGGAAATGTAATGGATATGGTAAAGATCCCTCATCATCAAGTATGAGCCACGTAAGCAAGAGTGCCTCATCGGGAAATGATTGAGGTGCACTAGATGAATGACATGAGCACATGATCAAATGTTCTTAGAATAAAACCCTCAACACTCATGTAATAACCCTAACAACACAAGTGTGTCATCAGGAGTGAGGTGATAATGATCACCTACCAATGACCAAGATGATGGGTGGAGGTGGAAGCATATGGAATGGATGGATCATGAGTGTATGAACCAACGTGTGTGTCATAGTGAGTGACCATGGGGTGTGAAAATACTTGTGGAACCCCATGGGATGCATGTGATGGATAGTGTAAATGAGGTGGATGAAATGAATGTGGTGGTGGAAGCAATGGAGGTGGTGGATAGCGTGCATGTGAGGGTGGTGAATGACAGACAAACTAAGTACCTATTGGGCCTCAAATATTGGCTAATTACCAAAGAGCATGTGTGCACGTGGGACCTATAGAAAAAGGGCGTGTGGGAGAAGTGCATGAGATAGAGGTTTAAGAATGGTTTTAGAGAAACCAAGGCACGCATGGAAGGTAAAACATTGGTTTCATAAGACTTAGCCATATTCGGCATCCTAGAGGCACTTAAGGAAAAACATGACCCGACTACGTGTGCCAAGTGGATAAGGTGCCACCCAAGAACCTTGGCGGTCAAGAAAAGAATATTCTATGTATAGAATATTACCGAAAGACATCATTACAGAGAGTGGAGGGTTCACAAGGGGATAAGCATTCACCATTGGAGGACCACTTTGACACTTGGCATGCGATCTGCTCAAGAGAGAAGGCATGGTGGTGGGTGATGATGCTATAAAGATAGATGCTCGAGAGGCAAGGAAGAGACAGACAAGAGAGATGGGAGATACAAGAGACCTAGATACCTGAATGGAGAGAGAGATCCAAGTTAAAAGAGTACGGAGAATAGGGAACTCATCAAGAGTATGATTCCTTGTGCAAATAGTGCTAGGGTCTAGAGCATCAATGTTAAGGGCCATATGGGATGTAATATGCCTCTATATGGCCTTAAAATCTATATTAAGGGATGAACTAGGAGGGAATAGCTAGAATATTATACCAGGAGAGATCTGTAAGAGATGGGTCCTAGTCATTTGATATATATATATATATATATGGTTTGTGATGGCCTCTTTTATTGTAATGTGGGTACTGACTATTTTAATGAATATATATGAAGGTGTGTTCTATATATCATGTGTAAACCCTCTTGTTAAATGGCTATCATAGTTCAGATCTGTCTCAGCATGCTTACTACTTTGTTTCTATAATGCATTTAAGATATGGATCTGTTAGATGTTTCTTCTTCCTTATCTAAACTAAGTAAATGTATTCTCATTCGTAAATCATCCTCCATCAATGGCAAGATATTCTCACAATGCTCACATAAAGGAGGGGCTCGATTCCCCGCATGCCTCAAGTGAGAGCCCAAAGCACCTATTTGGTGATAGGTCGTGTGTGCATGGGGTTAGCAAGTAATATTGAGGACATAAAAATGACTACATCTTGGCTCTATTTTGGGATATCTTTACAATTTTTTGTGAGAATAATGTGTGATGATAGAGCGCTTGACCTTGGATAGTGTCGAAGCATGGTTTAAGAGCACAGAGGATGATTTTCTCAGAGATTTAGTACTTGGACCTGATTTTGATGCATGTAAATGGGTAGAAGAACACATGTATCATGAGTTATATGAGACCTTATTTTGTTGTTTTCAGTGGAGTTGTATGAATGGCTTTCGACATATGCATCTAGATCAAGTTGGTATTATAGATCTCACGTGTGGACCCAAGATGAGTATCAAAGGCTGCAAGATGTTGATCTGACTTGGACACATGTTGTTGATCATTGGTGGAGTAGAGTGTTGACCAGTTATACCCGAAATACGTTATTTCTATGTATTCTTGTTCGGAGGTTGTTGAGTTTGAGTTCTTAAGGGATCCTAGAGGATCATTTTTGCATGTTATCCCTTTAGCTATGAAGATCTTGATCATTACACTAAGTTTAGAAGCATTTCATATGGTTGGCTAAGATTCTTTCTAAGCGTTGGGTGAGGAAGCTAGGGTGGAGGAAGATGGCGGACCTTGTGGTAAAAGGAGATGGAAGAGAGATGACTCAAGTATAGTGAAGCTCATGAAAGGGAGTTGTCTAGACAACATGAGGTTAGGAGTGATGGATCTATGGAGGCAGATGTTGGGAAGGAATTGAGGTTCACACAAAGGATGTGGAGCCTGAGTAGTTTGTGCTACCCCATCTTGGCAAGTGCGGAAGAGAGACCCCTTGATTCGATGAGAGTTCATCACTTGGAGAAAGGAGAGTCATCAGCGCGCATCTGAATCCACCTGGTGACCAACCTCTAGTGCTTAGTCTTCCAAATCAAGAGATAAGTATTATTAACCTAGTTGGTATTAGTAGGAGTGACCGATCTGCACCTAGGAGATATAACTTTTCATTTGGTACATCTATGGCTGCACAATCATTTCTTATGTTTGGAGGAATATTTTCTAGAACAATGTTTGGGTAAAACGAGTACGCAGAGTCACAAAGTGTGGGTAGCATCGGAAGTGGCTCGGGACACACATTGGGTAATGGTGTAATATCACAAACCATTGGAATGCATGTCATTCAAACATTGGGGAACTAGGTGTGACCACTTCAGGCCCATTACTGACTACAAGAGGTGGATCTAGTGGTATAGGAGTTGGTGGACCTAGTGGACCTAGAGGATCTAGAGGATCATTGGATCTATTAGATCAAGAGGGAATGGACCGGTGGATCTAGTGGATCTAGTGGTGGAGGTAACACTAGAGGAAATCAAGGTTTTGGATCAGGTGGATAAGGACCTCAACCACCTCAGTAAGTGTTTTTGAAATGTCTTTGCACCTACTAGACTACAAAGGTGTTGAGGATGCTATAGAGAATGTACACAAGTGTGAGCTGTTATGGCGCACAAAGGGGATCACTACCCTAGTGGAAGGAAATTCAGTTTGCAATGACGTTGCAAGGACATGCGCATAGTTGGTACTGAAAGTATGACCCCCATTAAACAATGGTGGATTACACTGCGTTGTGGAATGCCTTCTTAGCTGAATTTCATATCCCTGAGTTTGAACAAAAGAGCATCAATGTGCTGAAGGAGATCCAACAAGGTATGGCAAAAAGTGTGTGGGAATATGACACATGTTTTAAAACTCTCTTATCAAAATTATCTTATGATATTCACCCTTCTCAGCATGCTCAATGGTTTTTTGGAGGGTTGATAACACCTTTTAGAAGAGTGTTTTCACACAAGACTTTTCATACCCGTGAGGCCTTGGAGGCTGCCCTACCACCGAGTGAGGTTATTGGAAGCGATAATATTGGTGTTATCCCTTTCTCTTGAAGCTCATATTTCTTCAATGGCCAAGCAAGTTGGAGAAGTTATCTCGTGAACTCGCGCATGAGACCCATAGTGGCCTATGGTGCATGGATTGTGAGGTAGAGGGGCATATAAAGGACAGTTTCCTCCAGAGATCGGTACGTGCCATGACATGGTGGACTGTGATATTTTCCATGGATATCATGATGTAAGTAGGTTCCCACTACTACAAAGCATGATGATCCATAAAAATGTGTCTTGTTATTCCAAGATTTACACTTTTACTACTCATGACACCAAGGATTGTATATTAATTAACCAGATACACAATATCATTGATATTGGTGTGGACCAAATCATCCTCTTGCAAAAAAATTCCAAAGGATGATGGTCATCACTATGAAGGGCACGGATGGAGAGGGCACATGGAAGAAGTTTCCTTTGAGGAGGATTTCATGGTTGTGGTAACTATGGAGGAGGAATAAGTGAGTTCACATGGAACTTGTTACAATTGTGGGTCTATGGAGCACTATAAGCATGAATGCCTTGATCTATTACAATGCTCTTGGTGTGGAAAGAAACACAAGTATGAGGAATTCCCAAAGCTATTTGAGCATATGAGTTAGCAACACTAAAAGTACAAAGGCATCGAGAATGGTAAGCATGAAGAAGGCCAATTCACAATGGATGCCAAGGGTGGCATGTGTGAGTCGAAACTAGAACTGTACTAGTTACGATGCGAGTTGAGGCTACATACGCAAGGGAAGTACCAAGGTAGAGACCATTGGTTATTAGAGAAGAGGTGGTACATGGAAAGTATCTAGACCCTACTCATCATAAGGAGGTGTATCAAGAGACCATGGATGTAATTTGAAGCCTACAAGGAGAGATCCAAGTGCCTAAAGGAATAGTCAAGGTAGTTAGAGAAAAGGAAGAATGTGGAGGCTCCACAGAAGGATCTGGATGAGGTAAGGGAAGTATGTAAAATGTTAAGGCAAGAGAATATCATTCCTTTTCTAGGAGAATGGTTTGGAGAAGAAAATTACCACATGCTTTGGAGTAGAGTGTGAGAGGTAGTTTCTACATGTTAACCTTCCTCCCCATGGCCTTGACTATGACAAGGAGATTACATTAAATGCATTTGTTGATGGATGGCTCTAAGCAATATTCTAAAAGACAAGTGCAAAAGTTAATGTTCTCACTCTATATGTTTGGCATCAGATGGGGCCCCATTATAGCCATCCTCGAATGTGATGTATATGGAAAATAAGAAAAAGGAAATGCCCATTGGTGTCTTGAAGGATGTTGTTATCACTATCCAAGGGGAAAAATTCACTAGAGACTTTGAATTCTTGGCACTAGCCAAGGTGGATAACTTTCCAGCATTACTTGGGTGCCCCTGGTGTTATAAGAACAATGTTGACCTATGGTTCAACAAGGGATACATAAGTTTTGAAAATAA
This sequence comes from Taxus wallichiana var. yunnanensis, assembly GCA_018340775.1. Classification (NCBI taxonomy): domain Eukaryota; kingdom Viridiplantae; phylum Streptophyta; class Pinopsida; order Cupressales; family Taxaceae; genus Taxus; species Taxus wallichiana. The sequence goes on from CM031240.1 coordinate 987,090,145, forward strand.
GGAAGAATGGGTTATCATCCCTTAATACAGATGGAAAGTTCAACAACCTATACTTTGAGCCCTTGGAGAAAAGTTTCTTGACAAGAACTATGTGTGCTCTATCAGGGACCCTAAGGTGATTCACCCTACGAAAGGAGTTATTTAGTTTAAAGGAACCCAATCCATGAGTGATACAACTAGTATGGCATGTGACAATTGGATGCACAGACTTATGAGTTAATTGGGTGACAGTTAAGAGGCTCTGTTACAAAAGTGACAAAGGTGCACTCAGTCAAGCACCTAGGAGGAAATAAGTTACCAATCCATTGTGGAGGAGCTAACCTTAATGTTTTCTTATGAGAGATGGAGACCCAATGGAAAAATGAGATGAAATAATAAGGATTCTCAGCTATAACTTGTTTGGGACTACAACACATTGGTGTGTGACACATCGTGATATCCTTCTAGAGTGGTGTGAGGTGAGGATCGTGTTCTCTATTATATTTTCCCAAAGCAATGCACCCATTATCATACAAGACTATCATGGGAAGGAACCCACCTCATTTCACATCCAAGCATGTGATAAGGCCTGAGATGGAAGGCGTAGAAGCCTTGCCACCTTCTTTATGGGTTCATAAGTTGTACTTCACTTACGGGGTTGCATACGTGTATGGTATATTCACTCAGAGATGCACATCAAATAGAAATTGGTAGGAGTTGATGGCTAACCTCCTTCAAGATTTTGAATATCGAGTACTAAACCATCGGTGGATAGGGCATTACAGGTTGTTAAGCACCTTACGATGGGAGATAGTGTCATGGTAGAGGATAGAATACTAGAGTTATTAGGTGAACTTGGTTTGGAAGCGTGCTTTGATGAAGAATAATCTAGAAGAGACATAGCTTGAGCGTGCATGCATGGAGAAAGAAAAAGGAAAATGGTCTATGTGATAGATGGCAAAGAAGTGGAAAATTTGGATGTTAACCATACTTGAAGGCATGCACAAATTCATGGATAGTGTTGATGAGAAAGCACGCACATACCATGAACCCTTGAAAATAAATAAGGTTAACATTGGTTTGGAGGCTGAACCTAAGGAGGCTACTATTAGAGACTATTGGTCGAAGAAGGAGGTTTCAAAGATCATTGATCTATTACACGAGTTTCAAGACTTATTCCCACATGGGTACCATGAGATTAAAGGCATTCACCACTCCTTGGGGGAGATGAAAATCAAGTTAAAGGAGGGTGCATGCCCAATTCGAAGAGGCCTTATCGAATGAATTTGAATCTTTGCGTCAAATTCAAGGAGGAGATAGAAAAGATGATAGCATTAGGCATCATTGAGGTCATTGAGGAGTCAGAATGGATAAGTCCAATGGTCATAAGCATTAAGAAGGATGGAAGGATAAGGATCTATGTTGATTATAGGGATTTGAATGATATGTGTAATTGACCCTTTTTAAACCCCTTTACTGAGGAAATCCTAGAAGGAGTAGTTGGGCGTGAAATCTATTCCTTCACGGATGGATTCTCAGGATATCATCAAGTTAGAATTGCAAAGGAAGACCAAGAAAAGACAAATTTCACCACTAAATGGGGAATTTTTTCCTACATGGTCATGCCTTTTGGACTGAAGAACGTGCCTATTATGTTTTCTCGCATTGTTGTATAGAATTTCAAGACTTCATTCATAAGTTTCTTCAAGTCTACCTTAATGACTGGATAGTGTATGGACTAGTGAAAGACCATTGTGAAAATTTGAGGCTGATGTTTGAGAGATGTCGATAGTTGAGGATATCCCTCAACATTAAGAAATGTGTTTTTGCTACTCCATTTAGGACCTTGTTGGGGCATATTATATGTAAGGAAGGTTTGTTGGTGGATCCTGCCAAAGTTGTTGTTATTGTGGGATTGGGGAGCCTACCAGTCAAAGCGTAGTACATGGATTCCTTGGACATATGGGGTATTACCAGAAATTTATTAAGGGTATGCCAAGATTGTCATGCCATTGGAGGAGTTACTAAAACACAAGAGTGCATTTCACCGGGAGAGGCAAATAGATGACATTTGACACTTTGAAGGATAGGCTTGTCATTACACCCATATTACACTTTCCTTCTTGGGATAAGTCTTTCCATGTGCATGTTGATGCTTAGGGACAACCATTGGAGTAGTGCTAACATAACTTGGTGAGGGGATTGTTGATCACCCCTTTTTTTTGCAAGTAGGAAGTTTACACCAAGCGGAGAAGAACTATACTACTACTGAGCATGAAGCACTATCAATTATCTACTTGATGCATAAGTTTAGGTAATATCTTTGGCAACTCCATTCATATTTTACATGACCACATGGCATTAAAGTACTTAGTGAACAAGCCCATTTTACAAGGTGCATATGCCGATGGGTCTTTTGTTTCAAGAATTTGAGTTTACAAAGTGGTTGTGAAACTAGGAAAGAGTAACTTAGGACCTGATCATTTATCAAGGATAGATTCAGGAGAGGATGCGCAAAGCATTGAGGATACTATGCAAGATGCACAAGCTATTTAGGTTGTGACACGTGCCCTTTGACTTGGAAGATATTGTTGTATTTCTCAAAATGGGTGTGGCACCGGAAGGAATGAAAACTTTGGAGAGAAACAATTAGCTATATGTGCCACGCCCTACATGTTAATTAGTGGAGACTTATACAAGTTAGGTTGTGATGAGGTTTATGTCGATGCGTGTTAGAACATGAGCATGTTGTAATCATGGAGGAAGCACATGGTGGGATTACAGGAGGGCACTATACAGGGAATTCCACCATGTGGAAGATTCTACTTGTAGGGCTTTAGTGGTTAAGTATCTACTAGGATTGTATTGAATTTTGCAAGGCTGTGACCATTGCCAGCACCTTAGCAAACCAGAAAAAGAGATTAGATGCCCTTGAGACCTATAACCAGCGCATAACCATTTGAAAAATGGGAAATTGATTTTGTAGGACCAATTTCACCTACCGCGTGAAGGATGGTTTGTGTTATATCATTACTTACACTTGATTACTTAACAAGGTGGGTGGAGGCAAACACCTACAAAGGATTTCACATCGAGTAACAACAACTAGATTCTTATGGGAAAACATAATCAGCATGTATGGATGTCCTTTAAGCTTGACTAGTGATAGGGGTACACATTTTTTGAATGAAATGATAGTCAGGATCTTGTTGGTAGAGTTCATGGTAGCCCATCACAAGACTACCCCTTATCACCCCCAAAAATGGAACTACTGAGGCATTTAACAAGATATTAAGCCACACATTAACCAAAAATTTTGATGTGGGAAGATAAGATTGGGATGACAAGGTATCAGTCATTCTATGGGCATACATGACAACCTACAAAATATTGAACAAGGCCACACCATTTCAATTGGTGTTTAGCTTTGGAGGATATTTAACCGGATTGAATTTATGCTACCATTGTTATGTATTACACGCACACATGAGGGTTAGCTAATGAATAAGCAATTCAAGAGTGCATGGAGAAGTTAATGTAGCTAGACAAAAGATGATCACTTGCTAAATGGATTCAGAAGACTGAAAAGGCATGACAAAAAAGTATGACATGATCTTCATATCAAAAAAAACAATTCGAGGTTGGGCGTAGATGGTTTTGTTGTATGATTACAAGTTTTTGCCATCTGGGAAATTCAAAGTCCATTGGATCGTCCCATACATTGTATTCTATATACTTGATTCAGGGAACTTGCCGATTACAAGCACTAGATGGAACACGATTACCAGGCCATTTCAATGGGATTAGGTTTAAGCCTTACTATAAATAAGTCTTCCTTGTGTTTATAAATAAGGCGTATTGCCATTTAGCCTAGGATTCCCCTTAATGCATTTATTTTCCTTGTGTTTCCCTTTCTCGTTGCTTGTTCTTTTCTTTTTGTGTTTTTGTTTTTGCACACGTTGTGCATTGGTAGCCACTTATTACTTTCAAAATTTTTCTATGTGCATAGGACCACGCATCTATTTTTGTGTGGGGTGGAGTAATGTGAAGTAAAATGGAAGCTGGTAGTGGAAGTTGTGTTTTGATGGCCCAGATTGAAGGATAAAAAAGCGTGTAGTGTAGAAGAGTGCACATAGGAAAAGGTGGACATAAGGAATTTTGGTGTCAGGAGATATTTACAAAGACCACATACAAAGGATGAGAAGCGTAGGAACAACATGAGGTAGGTGAGGGAAAAAAATCAGGTTAAGGATAGAAGAAGTGCCTTGGTGCATACAAGCGTACACGTGAGGATTTTGGTCAAGTAAGGATTTGCGTTGCCGAGAAGGTTGTAGAGATTTCTTGGGCAGGATTGGGCACGGGGTAAGAGCACTTAAGGTTGGCTTAGGAAAAATCCACCTTTATTACAAAGGTACATTGGTAGGTGGAATTGCATTTATTACGGGGAAAAGAAGAAAAAGCTATAAGTAGAAGGTGGGATACATTTTTATTACCTTGCATTTGTGATATTGAAGAGCTCTTGTGAACTAGGGCATCCATGAAGAAGATTTGTGTGAAGGAAAAATTGTGAATAATTTGAGTGTGTGACTAGTGTGATTGACAACGAACCGAGTGGAAAAACTAGTACGAGCATGAGGAAGAGGGTTTGGCGAGTTTTCAAAGCCCGTAAGTGAATACACCGTCTTGTGGAAGGAAGGGATTGTCTAAGTTAGGGTTCTACGGTGAGGGCATGGGAGTAAAGGGATTTTTCATGAAGGTAAGCCATAGATTTGAGAGAAAGAAAGGAAGAGGAGCAAGGAAGAGTTTGTTTTAGTAACTTGATAAGAAGATGGCACCAAAGAAGGCAAACCATTTCACCAAAGAAGGGCAAGGGCAAAGGGAAACATGTTTTTCACTAGTTTCAATGAGGAGTGGTATGCGGAGATGCAATACCCAGATGGTGTGTTGCTCAGAAAAGAGTGGGTATCTCATGTAAGGAAAATGGTGGTAAGTGATTATAACCATCGCACAAGCACCACCAAGAAGGAGATGGCATTAGAACTGGTTCACCCGATAGACAAAAGGACACCAGAAGGGATGCCAATCTATAGTGATGAAGTGAAGGTGAAAGTTGGGGAAAGGGCAGGTTGCAACTCTATGATTTTCCCTATTTTGGCAAGCCTGAAGCATTTGTACCAATGGTTGATGTCATGTATACACATGAGGATCATTTCTACTTCATGGCGAAGAATGCAAATAACTCCCAACTGATTTCTAAATTTACCAGTCTTTTTGTGAAGGGGAGTCATTGGAAGATGACTTAGAGGACAAGGAATCCATTAAGGAGACAATCCAAGATTATGATTATAAGAAGGGCTCGTACGCTACTTTGATATCTTAGATATCTCGACCACGTGATGAGATGGTTACGTGCCTAGTATCCAAGTTGAATGGGAAAGAGAGGTGGACACAGATAAGCAAGGCTTAGTTAAACATCTACCAAAAACTTTTAGAAGGAACCATCTATAACATGTCTACCTTTATTACAAAATAAATCATCAATGGCATTCATAAAGGAGAGAAGATCATGTTTGTAAATGTCCTCCTCACCATTGTCTTCTCGTTGATTGGAGTACCCGATGGGCTAGAAAAATTTATATGGGATTACCCAAGATGAAGACCCTTCCCCCATGAAGAGATTTGAAAAGTACACTTATGATACCATGACAAGCCGCCCACAAGCGCAGTGCCTGGAAAAATGAATGCGAGATGCGTGACACGAGTGGGGGATGAGTGGAGGATACCTAAACAATTTTAGAACTAGTGCATACCAGTAACTTTTGCATTGAAAGGTTCACTGATGAGAGGGGACCAAGAGCCCATGGTGTAAACTACCATTCTCCTTCATTGCACAATATTTCCAAAGAAGGTCAATCACTTCAAGGAGGCCAAAAGACTAAGGTTCGACCTCAGTGAGGTGGACCAAGACCACCATGAGTTACGCAGAAAGCTAGTATACCCTAAGAAGTGCACTTATATGGAGAAGTATGTCTCCCATGAGGTATATATGATCAAACATGTAACACTACCAATTCTTTGGAAGGATCAGTGAGGGTATACTTGTGCATTAGGCCCAAGTATGAGAAAGGAACCTATGTGAATAATGATGTCTCTATCTCAAAAGACCCCATCGCGCAAGGAAGAAGTCCGCGCCAAGGAGAGAAGAAAGAGAGAGGGGGAACCCTTAAGAAAAAGGCACCAAGTGCACAAACAGCACAAGTGGTAGGCACGGAGTTAGGCATAAGGCCAAGCACATATGCTCGAGTAAGAAGTCCCTCATTAAAGAAAAAGAAAAGACATCTAAAGAGGAGGCACTGAACCATAAGCACCCCATGTAGAAGAAGAGTCACTAACAAGGAAGGAGTCACCTACTTAAGAATATTAGAAGGAAGAATCTCCTATACTAGAATCACTAGTTAGGAAGAAGTAGAAGGTAGCGAAGAAGATGAACTTAGAAGAACGGAGACCTGGAGGCTTATAGGGGAAAAAAATATGATGACGAGCATGAAGAGGCTTAGGACCATCCTGTGTATGATGTACATGACTCGAATGAAGGAAATGAAGAAAAGGATGGGGAAGAAGAAGATGCTCAAGGCAAGGGGGAGAGTGAGGAGGTGAACACCAAGGATCAAAGGACCCCAAGCCTCACCAAGGAGTGGATAGAGGATGTTGTGAAAGGGATTAAGGTACTTGGTGGAACATGAGGTGGAGCACATCATTGATGAAGTACTCAAGGCGGTAGATGAGGAAAGTGTAGGAAATGAATATGGGAGCATGGGTGGAGATCCCAACTTAGTGGTAAGATTTTCAAAAGTAGCACACATGGAAAGTAAGAGTGTGGTAGTGGCGCAGGAGAAAGGGATGGTCTATATCAATTATCCAAATAAGGTATTGCACATGCTTACAAAGTACCATACCTACAGACCAACTCCTTACATGGTCTTCATTTTAAGAGAGAGGTGTTTACCCTCATATAAGGAAGATGTTATCTTGGGCATTTGAGTCCCATATCGATGAGCCGAGGAATTCAAAGTCAACCAAGGGGCGTTGATGAAAATACTAGAGTCTAAGGGATTAAACCCTTTGGTGAATGCTCAAGCAATTTTCTCGATGAGAAATTCTACAATGAACTTAACAAGGTGTCCATTGAGTTGGAGGTGAGACTCTTCGGGAGGAATGACAGAGTAAGTGTCCTAAAAGAGTAATTGAGGAAGAAGGATGAAGAAGTCATTGCGAAAAGAAAGGATTTGAAGCAGGAGTTATTGATCAAACACGCTTAAGGCACAAGTTAAGGGAGGAGAAGGCAAAGGTGCATGAGGTGTAAAAGAAGATAGAGATGATTATAGATGCTATAATCTTGAATCACCCATACCTATAACCACACGAGAAAAAATACGAGTCAACCTTGCAATGCTTGGAAGACTTAACCCACATCCTCACCATGGAAAGATGGCCACTCACGTTAGAATCAGTAGAAGAAATATTGGCACACTAGAAGGAGGAAGAGAAATAGAAGATCGAGTAGACATTCACTTGATACTCCGAACTCCTTACCTTTTACAAACCATCACGTGAATGGCTGAAGTCATGTATGATAACTATCATTGACAGGGATAGGGTAGCAAGTATACTAGTTGCTACACATGAGGTGGATCTGAAATAATTCCAAGAGAAGAATAAGGAAATAGGGTGGAGCAGGATAAAATCCTATCCAAGGTTGAGAAGAAGATGGAAGAAATCAAATCCTTGTGAGGTTTGATCAAGAACCGGCTTAAGGAGTTATATCCCCAGATCACCCACAGAATGGACGTGTTGGATGACCTTAGTAAGCAGCTAGAAGGAATTATAGATACGATTGAATGCTAAGGGTGATGAATTAATTTTTGAGGAGGTGAGCACTCTAGTGGGTGACCTACTTTTAGCAAGTGTAGGGTGAATTAGATGCCTAGGAGAAGATCAAGGCAATAAGTAAGGAAGGAGTTCCCACTCCTCTTACATGACCATAGTAAAGGAACTCTTCCATTCTTCATTCTTCCATTCTTCATTATTCTCCATTGTTTCATTCTTCATTCAATTGGTCTACATCTAACCATTCTTTATTCTTTAAAGGAGTTAGTATGTTTCTAAGGATGGAGAACAAGATTAGTGTGGGGTGATGTTGGGCCTCGAATATTGGCTAAGTATAAAAAAGAGTGTGTGCACACTCGGGACTGTAGAAGAAGAAGGGTGTGGGGAGAAGTGTGTAGGACAGAGGTTTAAGAAGGGTTTTAGAAAATGAGGGCACACGTGGAAGGTATAAAAATTGGGTTCATAGGACTTAGCCATATTCGGCATTCTGAAGGCACTTGAGGAAAAACATGACCCGACTAGGCATGCTGAGTGGATAAGGTGCCAACCTAGAACCTTAGTGGTCAAGAAAAGAATATTCCATGCATGGAAGATTCCCAAAAGACATCATTACAAAGAATGGAGGGTTGCTGAGGGGATAAGCATGCACCATTGGAGGACCACTTTGACACCTAGCATGGGATCTTCTCGGGAGACAAGGCATGGTGGTGGGTGTTTTGAAGTCAAGTTTCAAAAATTTTGAGTCAGTACCTTGGAGTATTGGATCACATTGAGCCTGGCATTGTTTTAGTTTTCCCATTCATGGAGAACAATTTGAAAGTCGGGTAATGGTGAAGTTTCTTCCCTTCTTTTTATTTTCTTCCCATAGTCGGGAATGACAGGCGTATCTTCCCCGTTAATTTTTTCCCCAGCATCCATGGGTAATACGTGGACATCTCTGATTGGATGTGGTTTGGCCATGTTTCAAGTCAACGATGGAAGCCTCCACATGTCAAATGATGTGCAACTCGGGGTAGGGTCCAAGGGACAGTCCTCAAATAAGCGCAGAGCTTTCCGCGTGTCCCAGGTTCAAAATGAAGGTAAAACAAGCTCAAATCGGCTAAGTATGGAAGGTTCAGTGGATGGTGCCATGTGCCTCATCGGCGCAGCTTCAAGAGTCAAATCGGGGTAGTTCTCAAACTTGCGCCAGTCCTCCACGTGTCCCAGGTCAAAAAAGAGAAAGAGTCGATCGTTAAAATTGACTAAGTATGGGTGGGTTGGCGGAAGTCTCCACGTGCCTTAACGATACATTTTGGAAGTGAAATCAAAGGGTCAATCTCAAATGAGCCAGCTCACCACGTGGTGAAAGTCAATGGAGAGACAGAGTTGGCCATTGAAAATTCCAAGACCGGTGGAAGGAGACACGCGTCAGCTCGGCGTAATTTTAGGAGGCGTTTCCAAAAATGGAAACTCAAATGAGTGCCAGACTCTCCACGTGTCTAGGGGTCAACATAGGTCAAAGTAGAAATAGGCCCGAATCGGCTAAGTATAAAGGAACCAGTGGAGCTCTCACGTGTCATCGGCTAGCTTGACTTCAAAGGAAAAAATGCAAAAAAAGGCATCATGCATGAGGCCCACTCAATCAATTTCTTCCACGTGGGTGGCCCAAATTTAAAGTTGTAAAAGCAAATCGAATGGCCCATGTTTTAACTTGGAAAAATAATGTAATGGTTGTATATTTAAAAACCTTTTTTTCCACCATTAACGTTTCTTTGCAAATCAAGAATTTGAAAGGGCGTGAATGATTGGAATAAGTTGTAATTATTTCTTGCTTGCTCGAGGAAGTTGTAACCATCTCTTGTGAGCTATATCATGGCTTTCAAAGCCATTGTATGGGTTGGAATTTTGATATTCTAGAAACTGTAATTTCTAATTGGAAGAAATCAATACAAAGGTTTTCCCCTTTTTCCTCTACTTTCTCTTTCCTTCTTGCTTTGATCTGTGAATCATTTAATCCTTGCATGCTTAGAAACTTTGTGTTCTAGTTTATACAATCTCAAGAACTTTGAGTCTGTGGATTGTGCCCATTATAAACGTGAATGGTTCTACTCTATATCTCATTTCTCAATACATATAAGGGTTTTCTCTGCCATCTCTTTTCCCTGAAAGTATTGTCTTCTTCTACCTCCCTCCTCTCTTCAAGTCTTCTATCCTCATGTATTGATAACTTTCAGGCATAAAACACATTTCAAGATATCGGGAAACCACCATTGAATGAAAGATTGTGTATTTGTACATAGGTTTTCCCCTGCTTTCAATAAGGGAACCTCTCCCATTAAAGAGGAGGGACTTGCTTGTCCCTGACTGTGGTTTCATTCCAAGTGCAAATCTGAAACCCAATAGTTTTTGGTGACTCTCATTGGGGATTTGTTCAACAAATTTCCTTTCTAAAAAGAACAACTAATTTGATCATTTCTTTGATCTGGTGACTCTAAGATATACTCGTGGTAGAAGGGCTCTTGGAATTGAAGATCCCCAATTTCAACTCTTGGATCAACAAGGTTTTCAACTTCCTCCAACAAGAAGAAATAGAAGAGCTCATTCCACAAGCACACCTCTGTTGAAGACAAAGCTTCTAGTAGTAGCATTCCTCAAGCACAACTTAGCCCTAATCTCGTGCCCTAATTCTTTTTGGTGTCTCAGTTCCACTTCAAGAAATATTTCCAAGGATGGCAAGCACCTCGGCCTTGGGGACAAAGAGTTGGGCCTCTGGCTCTTCCTCAACCATTGCATGAGTTACCTAGGGGTAACAGGAAGAATTTTCCCAAATTTAGAGGTGATGGAAAAGTACACCCTGATGAACACATTGCAGCCTTCATTGTTGCATGTGGGGTCCTTGGAGTTGAACATGAGGATGTCTCTGTTAGGTTGTTTGTGGAAACCTTGCAAGACAATGTTGTAGATTGGTTTTACCATCTTTCTCTTTGGGACCATCATCGATTGGACTACTATGAGGACTGAATTTGAGTAGTGTTTCAAACCTGCTGAAGATGTGCATGCTTTGCTAGCTCAGATTTCTCAAATCAAGAAGGAGCCACATGAGCCTATGAGAGAATTTGTGGCCAAGTTCAACAAGTTGGTTAACAAGATTCCACTAGATACTAGGCTTGTTGATCAGATTCAGAAGTGTTTCTTCTTGAATGCTCAATTTTTGGAAGTAAGCTATGCCCTGAGGAGAGAAAATCTTGCAACTTTGGATGTTGATCAGAGATTGGTTGTAGTGTGGAAGATGACTTGATCATGTCTGGCAAGCTGAAAAGGGAGTTTTCAAATCCAAAGCATCTTCTTCTTCCTCTTCTCCTAGAGGTAATGCAGATCAGTTGGTGCAAAAGTTGGCTAATGACCTCATTGCCATCAAGAAACAATTGGCTCAAGCATGCTCCATATCAAGATGTTCCAAGGAAGAACTTTCAGCCTAGGAACCACTTGCCCTCTTCTCAAACTAGGTTGGCCATTGAAGGTCCACCCCTCAAGGTGCTTATCAATGCTACTTGTGAGGTTCTTGAGCCTGATGATGAGGAAGAAAATGGGCTCTATGATGAACAAGAAGAGGAAGTTGATGAAGAACTGGAGGAGCCTGGTGGTTCTCGAGTTCATTTCCTCACCACTGAAGGTGTGGATGATGAAGATGACTATGATGATGTAGTGGTTGAGATGAATAGTGAGTCATATGTTGTTATGACCCAGGAGGAGTAGACCAAAAAAGGAAAAAGTGGTGCAACCTAAAAAAAGATCCAAGGAGTACCCCATCACCATCCGGTGATTGCAAGAAGAGGAGCTCTATTCCTACTACTTCCACCCAAAAGGTAAGCTCTGCTAGTCCTTCTTCTTCTCTCTACTTACTTGAGAATTCTTGTCAACAAATGATAAAGTTGATAGATCAAAAGCTCCTCCTACTCCTAGTAGTGATTCCCCATCCACATCTGGATCTTTTGACATTATAGACCATCTTAAAAAGACCAAGATTCAGATTTTTGAGGTAGAGTTCTATCAAACCCATCCTAAAGCCTTTGCCAAAATGGTTAACTTTGTAAATTCTAAATCTAAAACCCCAGACCCATTCTTCTAAAGGCCTTTTTCCCACTCCTTCTTCTCCACCTCAACCCAGCCTTGTGGCTGCAGTCACTTCACCCAATGAGAAGATCAAACCCTTCTATGTGACTCTCCTCATAGTTGGCCACAAGCTTAGCAATTGTGTCATTGATTTTGGTGCATCTGATAATGTAATGCCTGCAAAAGTGGCTCATGCTTTGGGTCTAACCTAACCCACACTTATGGCTCTTGTTATTCCATGGAAAGTAGAGAAGTGCCTTTGGTTGGGAAATCGAGGAATTAAAGGATGCACAAGTAGCTTTTGTTGCTTTACCAGAGAAGAAGGTCTTGGCTACCATCTTGGTTGTTGATATCCCTCCTTCCTATGGCATGTTGCTAAGTAGGAACTTTTGCAAAGATGTTGGAGGTGAGATCAAATGGATTGGTCACATGCCTTGATCCTGTCAATGGGAAGATGAAGAAGTTGCTTCTGAGAAAAACAAGTAGAGTATATTGTGTGAAAAAGATAGATGATCCTAAAGCACAAATATTGTATGAAGACATTGGGCATGGGAACTACATGATCATGTCACAAGAGGAGACAAGTCTGCCAAAGGGAGTGTTCTTGATCCTAATGGTGTGTGGACTTTGGAGTTTGATGGAAGCTGCTCTTTTTAGTTGGTTTTGGAGCTGGTGTAGTGCTCATTTCTCCTGGGGGTAAGGTTCATCCTTTCTCCTTCAAATTTTAGTTTGAAAATACCAACAATCTGAGTATGAGGCCCTTATTCTTGGGTTGAGCATGGTGAAGGAAATGGGAGTGAAGAACCTTCTTGCTCGTGGAGATGTAGAGCTAATTGTAAAACAAGTTAGAGACCTTTATCAGGTAAAGAACAGAAGGTTGAAACACTATAGGAATCTAGTATGGGATTCCATTGAATTCCTTGATGCTTTTTCCATTGAAGTTGTGCCAAGGGAAAGGAACACTAGGGCTGACTCTCTAGCTATTTTGGGGTCCTTGTTGATTCCTCATCTGATTTCCCTCAGGAGAAATTCACCATTGAGAGTTGATCCATAGACCCAGTGTGCCTGACAATGCAAATAATTGGCAAGTTTTCAATGATGACCAGCATTTTCTTTCTTTCTTGGAGCTCAGAGACAACTTTGATCAGTTGTACTTTGAAGGAAGTGACAATCTTCCTAGAGAGTGTGTGTCATCAAATGAAGAGGGTGTCAAAGAAGAGATGGATCAAGATGGATGCATCAAATTGAAAGGCAACAAAATTCCTAAAGGGTTGGTGAGTTTGGAGGATCTTTTTGATAAACATGATAGATATATGAAGTCTAAAGTTTCCCAAGGAGCCGACAATCTGCTGAGACTGAGAAAGTGAATATTGGGAGTCTTGATGATCCCAAAATGGTCAACATTGGAAAATGTTGCACTCAGGAAGAGAAAAAGAAGGTGGTGAATTTGTTGAAGAGGTATGTTGATGTTTTGGCTTACTCTTATGATGATCTTAAGGCTTTTCAGCCTAAAGAAATGCAACATTTCATTCCTCTTAAGCCTAGGATCAAACCCTTCAAACAAAAGCAAAGGCAATATAATCCAAAGATAGTTGATACAATTTTCCAAGAAATACAAAAGCTTTTGAAGGCTAGGATCATCTTCCCCATCCACCATTCAACGTGGATTGCTAATATAGTGCACTGTCAGGAAGAAGAATGGTGAGATCGGATCTGTGTGGACTTTAGAAATCTAAATCAGGGTTCTTTGAAGGACAACTACCCTCTCCCCATGATGGACCAAGTATTGCAAGTTGTCACAGGCTCGGAGATGTTATCTATGTTAGATGGATTCTGGGGTACAATCAAGTAGAGGTGAATACTGCAGATCAACATAAGACTACCTTTACTACTCCTTGGGGCACCTTTGCATACAAGAGGATGCCATTTGGTCTCATCAATGTTGGTGCTACTTTCAGAGGGCCATGGACTTGGATTTTGGTAGTTTGAAAGGGAAATGCATTGTTGTGTATTTGGATGACTTGACAGTGTTTTCTAAAGCAAGAAAAGATCACTTCAACACCTTGAAACAATATTGTAGAAGTGTAGAGAGCATGGAATTTCTTTAAACCCTAAGAAGTCTATGTTTTGTGTCATAGAAGGAAAGTTGTTGGGACACATTGTTTTCAAAGGAAGGGATCAAGATTGATCTGGAGAGAGTTCAGGCCATCCAACAAATTCCTCTTCCATCAAGTAAGAAAGGTGTCCATTCTTTCTTTGGTAAGATCAATTTCCTAAGGAGATTCATCCCGATTTTGTAGAACTTACTATGAGCATTGCTCACATGATGCAAGGGAAGAAAACTTTTGGTTGGTCCTCGAAGGGAAGAAATCATTTGAGGACATTAAATAGGCTATTGCAAAGACTCCAATCTTGGTGTGCCTTGACTTTAGCAAATATTTCATTATCTATTGTTATGCCACTGAAAATACCCTAGTTGTTGTGTTAGCCTAGAAGAATGTTGAAGATCATGAGCTCCCAATTGCATTCATGAGTTATGTCTTGAAAACTCATGAGCTGAAGTACACCATGATGGAGAAACATGCTTTTGTAGTTGTCAAAGTTGTCAAGTAGTTTAGGTTTTACATCCTTAATTCTCATTTTGTGGTGTTGGTGCCTGATACAACAATCAAATCCATTCTTACTCAGCAAGAATTTGGAACCAAGAGAGGTAATTGGGTAGAAAAGGTGCAAGAGTATGATCTTGACATCAGGCCAACAAAGTTGGTTGGGGTAAGGGCCTGTGTGAACTCATTGTTGAGGGAGCTGCAAGGAGTTGTCCAAAGATGGAGTTGATGTCCCTGTTGTTTTGTTCCCTCAGCTCATGATAGATGTATGGTATGTTGACATTGCTCACTTTCTGACCTATGGAGAGTGTCCATCTCACTTGAGTGCCAAAGAGAAGAGAGCCATCAAACTGAGGTCTACACAATATGTGTTATGGGAGAATGCTTTGTTCAAATGAGGCATAGATGGAAGGTTTTGAAGTGTGTAGACAAGGCAACAAAAAGAAGTTGTTCTCTACTTTTCATGACCAGGCTTGTGGAGGTCATTTCTCCTCTACTGTAACAACTCATAAAATACTTTGTCTTTGGTTATTATTGGCCCACTCTATTCAGAGATGCATCAAAATGGGTTGGTAAATGTGAAGCATGCCAAACGTTTGTTGGAAGACCTAAGTTGGTTGCTTTGCCACTAAAGCCAGTAGTGATTGATGAGCCCTTTCAACAGTGGGGATTGGATTTCATTGGAACTCTTAACCCACCTTCCAGTGTTGGACATACCCATGTGTTGACTACCATAGATTACTTCACCAAGTGGGTGGAAGCCATCCCAATCAAGAGCACTACTTCGAGGTAGTTTGTAACTTCATTAAGGAGAACATATTGATCAGG
Source organism: Taxus wallichiana var. yunnanensis (assembly GCA_018340775.1). Lineage (NCBI taxonomy): Eukaryota > Viridiplantae > Streptophyta > Pinopsida > Cupressales > Taxaceae > Taxus > Taxus wallichiana. The sequence continues at coordinate 987,105,537 of CM031240.1, forward strand.
TTTGGGACCCCAAACAAAATTGTGACTAATAATGCTTCCAAATTTTCTTCTGCTTTGAGATGATGGACTTTTGCTATGGGTATGGGATCTCACTTGCTCATTCTTCATATTACTACCCCCAAGGGAATGGACAGGAAGAATCAACAAACAAGAACTTGGTGAACATAGTTAGAAAGCTTGTAAATGATTCTCAGAGGAATTGGCATAAGAAGCTATATGATGCACTTTGGGCTGATAGAATTACACCCAAGAGAGCAATTGGAATGTCTCCTTTCCAAGTGGTGTATGGTGTGGAAGCTCAACTACCAATCATGGTGGAATTTCCAGCCTTGCATCTGATGAAAACCATTGAAGATTCAAGTTTCAGTAGCTCTTTGGACAAGAGAATTTTGTACCTTCAGAAGCTTGATGAGGATAGATTGCAAGTGGTTGATAGGATAGTAGCTCATCAGTTGAAAGTGAAGGCTTTGTTTGACAAGAAAGCCAAACCCAGAGTTTTCCAAGTGGGAGACATTGTGCTGCTTTGGGACAAAAGACATGAGCCACGAGGAAGTCATGGTAAGTTTGATTCTCTTTGGCTTGGTCCTTTTAGAATCAGACATTTTGCTGAGAGAGAACTCTTTTTATCTAGATTACATGGATGGTTCTCCTCTCCCACTTCCTTATAGTGGGAAGTATCTAAAGTTGTTCAAGTCCTAGGTGACTAGGTGGTCCTTTTGTATATTTTGTACAGTGTTTTGGTTTTGGGTTGTTCCTTTGTGTTTCATTTTTGTTCTTCCCTTTTGGTTTGTTTTGTTTCTTTTCCCATCTTGTGTGTGTTTGCCTTGTATTGGTTTTTCTTTTGACTCCTTTTCCCAATGGATAAGGCACATTGGTCCTCTTTCCCAGAGTTATCTGTAGTTCTTGATCTTGCCTTGTGTCTTTGTTCCAAGCCAAGTCATCCCCAGAAAGAGCCAGTTGTTGTCGTCCTCAAAATTCCCCTCTTTTGAAGTCAAGTTTCAAAAAATTTTGAGTTTGTACCTTGGAGTATTGGATCACGTCGAGCTTGGCATTGTTTGTAGTTTTCCCATTCATGGAGAACAATTTGAAAGTCGGGCGTAATGGTGAATTTTCTTCCCTTCTTTTTATTTTCTTCCCATAGTCGGGAATGACAGGCGTATCTTCCCCATTAATTTTTCCCCAGAATCCATGGGTAGTATGTGGACATCTCTGATTGGATGTGGTTTGGCCATGTTTCAAAGACAATGGAAGCCTCCATGCATCAAATGAGTGCAACTCGGGGTAGGGTCCAAGGGATAGTCCTCAAATAAGCGTAGGCTTTCCACGTGTCCCAAGTTCAAAATGAAGGTAAAACAAGCTCAAATCAGCTAAGTATGGAAGGTTAGCGGATGGCACCACGTGCCTCATCGGTGTAACTTCAAGAGTCAAAGTCAGGGGTAGTTCTCAAACTTGCACCAGTCCTCCACGTGTCCCAAGGTCAAAAAAAGAAAGAGTCGATCGTTAAAATTGACTAAGTATGGGCGGGTTGGCGGAAGTCTCCACGTGCCTTAACGGCATGCAATTTGGAAGTGAAATCAAAGGGTCAATCTCAAATGAGCACCAGCTCACCACGTGGTTAAAGTCAATGGAGAGATAGAGTTGGCCATTGAAAATTCCAAGACCGGTGGAAGGAGACACGCGTCAACTCGGTGCGATAAATTTAGGAGGTGTTTCCAAAATGGAAACTCAAATGAGTGCCAGCTCTCCATGTGTCTAGGGGTCAACATAGGTCAAGCAAGAAATAGGCCCGAATCGGCTAAGTATAAAGGAACCGGTGGAGCTCTCCACGTGTCATCTGGCGTAGCTTCAAAGGAAAAAAATGCAAAAGGCATCTATGAGGCCCGCTCAATCAATTTCTTCCACCATGTGGGCCCAAATTTAAAGTTGTAAAAGCAAATCGAATGGCCCATGTTTTAATTGGAAAAATAATGTAATGGCCATATATATTTAAAAACTTTTTTTCCACCATTAACGTTTCTTTGCAAATCAAGAAATTGAAAAAGGGGTGTGGAATGATTGGAATAAGTTGTAACTATTTTTTTCTTTTCGAGGAAGTTTTGTAACCGTCTCTTGTGAGCTATATCATGGGCTTTCAAAGCCATTGTATGGGTTGGAATTTTGATATTCTAGGCTGTAATTTTAATTGGAAGAAATCAATACAAAGGTTTTCCCCTTTTTCCTCTATTTTCTCTTTCCTTCTTGCTCTGATCTATGAATCATTTAATCCTTGCATGCTTAGAAACTTTGTGTTCTAGTTTATACAATCTCAAGAACTTTGAGTCTGGATTGTGCCCATTATAAACGTGAATGGTTCTACTCTATATCTCATTTTCAATACATATAAGGGTTTTCTCTGCCATCTCTTTTCCCTGAAAGTATTGTCTTCTTCTACCTCCCTCCTCTCTTCAAGTCTTCTATCCTCATGTATTGATAACTTTTTGTAATTACACTAATACTAATCATGCTTGACGTTGTAAATGGTGTGGAGGGTGGTGTTGGTTGGAAGGAAGTTGAATTAATCGCTCATCAAGTAATACACGCAACACATCATGAGGTCAAGCATGAGGTGAAAAACATATATGCTCACGGTAATGAGGTGAAATAGTGGTAGTAGGAGGCTGGTCGCAGAGCCAGGAGAAACATGTGCGGGGAGATGGAGAAGGGGAATGAGGTTATTTCCTTTGTACTTTGGGTTTAGATACGGATTGCTTTTGATTGTTGCTATGAGGTGGAGTAGGAGGAGCATGTTTTGTTTGAATTTTATCCAAGGCGGAGGTTGAGTAGGATATACAACTAGAGGTATAGGTGGAACAACAAAGGACATAGTAATCGGAGAAATATGAGGATGCTCCACGAGAGGAGAAGAGAGAAGGTCATGTTTTGTAATAAAAAATTATAAAGGACTCACAAGTATCATTGTAAGCATTGCTTTAGAGGAGGAATAAGACCACGACAAAAGATGAACTACTTGTCCAAGTCACTATGGTGAAAGATAAATTAATGTATACATGCATTAAAGTGTAAGATGTAATCCTAAATAGGTTCGGAAGAGCCCTGATGCAAGAGTAGGAATGTGATTATATGTGACCCTAGGACCATTATTTATAATAAACCTATGAAGGAAGGAATCCTCCATGTCATAGAAAGTGCCAATAGAACCAAAAGGGAGATGGGTATACCATTGTATTCTTCGCCATTAATAAGACTATAACGTGAAGGCCTTAAGAAACAAGTGATCATTAGAGTAGTCACCATAAGTGTGTGGATCATCGGTACCGTCAAAGCATGTGAAAGTAGGCATGACGAAGTCATTTGGGAAGGAATAATTATGAATCTTTTTAGGGATGGGGTTTCCATGCAAAGAGTTTTGTCAACTGAAGGCATGATAGGCTCTAATTTCTAAAATAAGAGTATTAACTTGTGATTGGAGATGTCCTACTGTCATTATGCATGAGAGATAGAAGATCATGTGAGGGGATGGTAGGAGATGGAAACATTGTATTAAGTGGTTGAAGTTTTCCATTATGAACGATCATGGGAATTTCAAGAGGTGATAGAGTGGAATTAGAGGCTAAAGGTGTGGTGGTAGATGTGGATGTAGGAGTGGTAGTATGACTAGTATCAACACAAACTCTAGTAGGTATATGAGCAAGGAAGAAACCTCAATAGGTGAAGATACATTAGGAGTGGGAGGGATATGGGAATAGAAGGAGAAGAAGCAATGGATGGGGTGACTCATATGTAATAGTAGATATAACTTTAGAAGAGGATAATGATGGGTGGGAGAGTCACATGTAGCGAGTATGAAAAGAAGGACACCCATGATGTTGATCACGAGAAGATGGGGTTCTGAAAGAATGGTATGGTCATCACAAGAATCAATAGCATCATCAATGTAATAAGAAGGAGAATGCAACCTCAAGGAGATGTGTGAAGAGGGCTATCGGAGGCGGTAGAAGACATAGAAGTAACTACGGGGTGTACGGTGGAGAGGTAGGAGGTACACCAGTTGGGAGTCAATGCCTAATAAATAATCAATGATATAGGAATATAAAACATTGGGTGGAAGATCGGAAGAAGGATAAGACGGATCATATACAATGGATGGCATGGCGTACATTGAGTGAAAGCAACATGATCATCAACAAGGCATATACCTATAGGGGAATCAACATGATTAGTTGGCACACGTTGTTGGACTTTTAGGAGGGATTGTTGAATATCATCAAGTAAGATCATAGGAGCACTATATAAATCCCTAAGCTCAATTATGATAGCCTTATCATAAATATGATTAACACTAAAATGAGACATGATGAAGGAAAATAAAAACTATGCTAACCACTAGGGTATAAAAGAGGATCCAAAAGAAAAATGTTTGAAACGTAGGGTTCACCAAAATGATTAACTAAAAATAGTAGGTTTTTAGTTATTTTATAAGTTAATCTAAATAGAAACTAAGTGTTATATTGAAGTGCTAGATATAAATATTTTCTTTATTATTTGAATGAATTGAAATAATGAAATAAGAGGGATATGGTACTAACCTTGAATTAACTTACCCCATTTTGTCTTTGGACTATAGCATGATTGGTATGTGGGCAGGCAAGTTGTGATGGAATGGCCTTGGGAAGGGCATGAGTTGATTTTTTCTATCTTGAGGCATGCGGGAGGTTCTTGGGGTGCCCTAGGGTGCCTTTGGTCTAATATCCAGGCATTGTAGACTATAGAAAAGCTCATAACCTAAATTCGAAAGTGTCACACTATCTCTGAAATACATTCACTCTATTACACGGGTGTCACAATCATGTTACCTATGTTGATGTTAATGTTACCTAAAACCCTATCCTATCGAAAACATCAATTCCTAAAAAATAAAAAAGCATATAAATAGATCAGAGGATGGCCTCAACTTTAACTAGTGGACTTACGACTAAGTGTTGCACTACATTTCGGACCCAATGTAGTTTTGTATGCGTGTGTGTGCAAGTTTTACCTAGGGTGCCCTAATGCCAATGACACGGTAATAAGGGACAATAACTAGATGTAAAATGTAAATGGTGGATGGAATGGAAAGAATACAACCCTTTCCCCTATGCGTGTGTGTGGCCGCGAGATGTAGAAGATGCCCAAATGCGTAGTCCCTTGACTTAGTAGATAGCTTCTCTTGATAGTGAGATGCCCACCCATAATGTAGTGAGTATGCTTTATGTTTATATAGGGATCTCTTGTTCAAATTTTGACACTAGTGACCTGAAAATGCCACTATGACCCAAGGGAATACACGGAGGGTAATCGTTAGGGTGAGCTCAAACAAATAAATTACGACCAAAAATTACGATGACATGAGCACCTAAAATCATAGACTAGGGCACCCCAGAGATGCCCTAGTGTAACCCTTAGCACCCAGTATAGACCTAAAGACGCCAAGCTAAGTCAACCGAAAAATTACAACACACGAGACACCTAAAAGATGCCCAAAACTTGAGAGACAAATGACACCTCCATTATTGGAACTTATTATTCCTGTATTTAGTCACCTCCATTTTCCAGCCCATATCCTTATCCAGCCACCACAACCTTCTAGATCCTTATTCCTAACTTCTTACACACTTCTAAGTTTTTATCACCTTATCACAAACCCTAGAGTCCCTTTTATTCTCTGTGCAATCATAGAGAATCCCAAAACCACATGTTAATCAACTTTCACCAAATTTCCCCTACCAGGCGTCAATGGTTACCTTAACCGCCGTGAGGTTTCCCCTTCACGGCATCGGTCACACTGAATAATGCGTCGATTACTATATCACATGTCATACTTTTACTAAATTGACCCTAACACCCCAAAAACCTCACAAAATTCTTACCCAAGCCAAATACCCTACACTGAAACCTCTCCACATACCTCCCCATATTTACGTGCAAAGCAGAGAATTTGACACTGTTTCGATATTTTACCATTTTCACATAAACCTAGATCGGTTATACCTAGCGGTATCATTCATATCTAAACCGTCATCGGATGCATCGACGACCATCAAAGATCGGTCTCTATGTCTGGAAAACTACCTTAGACCAATGAGTACCCCAATCACGCAAATCATCCCCAAATTGTACCAAGTCTTACCTAGACTCATCACATGCATGACTTCAGGACCACATGCCCAACTTTGTGACACGACTGTGACCTTTGACAGTTTAATATTAAATCATTTAAGTGGATTAAAGTTGATAAGTAATCTAAGATACCTAAATCAAACTACTAGCACTAGATTCATTTATTTTCATGCTCATTTGTTTTGTATTAAAATATATATGTATCAATGGATTGAAAACCATCGAGGAAGTATTAAACTTCCTGGGTATAGCTTGCGTTAGGCAATCCACTAACCTTTTGTTATTAACTACGTTTTGTGGTCTTGCTTTACATTTCTGGTAGTTCCTCCTAGCCAAAAGGAGTTCTCGCATGATCAACTTGGATCAAAAATCGAAAGCATACGCACAACCTTCAATCGACATCACAACATGTATTCCTCCTTGGACTATCACCCTCTACTCTGTTTCACTAATTTTTCAAGAATTCAATGAAAGCTATCGACAATTTTGTATTGGGAGGTTTACATTAGTTGATGGAACTAAAATTCCATGGTGCAAACTTTCATTTATGTTTATATGCAGTCTAGGAAATTGTTGTGAACAGGTTCAAGGAGGTGTGGAAGTTGAGACTTGATTTGAGAAAAATAGATAAGGAGCACCATGAGATGCTTCAAACACTTTTCTACCCCAAGAAGCACACCTCTACGAGAAAATTATGTATTGGAGAACATAAATTTGTATAAACGAGTTACATTACCAATAGTTTTGATGGAATGAAGAGTATATATTTATCTAACGCAAGGTTTGTTAATGGAGCCTTTATGGAGGATGATGTGAGTATTCTGAAGAACCCTTTGCAATGTAGGGGTTTCGGCATGACCTCTTGGTTACTATGTTTAAATCGGGCATGCAAATCGGGTTTCTGTTGATGTTTGCATCAGTGTGATTACTGACATTGAAACCTCTCTCCAAGTGTGGGACTTGTAAAATGAGAGAGGAATCTCCATATTAGAGGCTAGTTCCTCAAACTCCTCTGATCAGATCTATTATTTGCACAACTGCAGAGGTTCAGATCCTAATTTTATCTTAATTTGCAAGGAGACAGGGATAAGAAATGCAAAAATTAAAACTAAACTGATAAGGGTGATACACCAAAGGAGTGGTGAGCACTTCTTGCTCATGCAAATTGACACAAATCAGAAATTGCAACATAAAACATCATGCACAGGTTGATAAGCTATAAACAAGGGTTTGAAATGAAGCAAACAACACATCTGAAAAGGTGAAAGCATTCTGAGCTGCATTGTGATTTTCAACATCAAAATCCTTGTATTCCAACACAAAGAGGTAGAAAAACCTATTCTGATCCTGGAAGGTCTGATACTTGCCAAAATCACTTGTTGAAAGTGAAAACAGAAGCTTGTTGTGCAAAAAAGTGTTCCCCCTTTGAAAAATGAGCCAAATCCGGCTTTTACAGTGCATGGGTCGAGCCCAGGAGAGAGAAAACATGAAAAAATGTGGGAGCCATTCCCCATTGACCAAAATGCATTAAAAACAGCATGGAGGTCCTTACAAACCCATGCCCTGACATTTTTGACCATCGTTGGAGAAGAATGCGACCCATTTTGCATTAAAATTGGTTGTTGAAACGTCAGTTCTGTCCATGGGCGCGTACCAGAAGTGTTTTTGATTTTCTCCCTCCAAACTGAACCAAAATTCAAAATTGACCATGGAATCTTGTAGAGAATTTCACCAGCTTTCCATTGATATAAAGAACGTGAAAATCCGAGCTCTGGATCGAAAGTTATGGCGATTTGAAGTTTTAGGGAAAAAACAGGCCAAAATCGGATCGCTTTGATATTTTTGACCTGGACACGTGGCGAGTTCTGATTGGCTGCGGACCTTGCAAGGGAAAATTTCCCACAAAAACTCTTGAGCCATAACTTGAAAAATACGTGGAGTTAGGAGGAAATCTTTACCTTTCTAGAAAGTGAGAAAGAGCTCTATCAATGGTGTCATTTCCGGAAGGTTTTGAGTGCCTAAAAGTAAAAATTTATGGCGAGGCACAATAGAAGGAAAGAATGAAAGGAGTTAGCCACAAAATGAGCGGGGGCACATTTGGATAACAATTTTGGTGACTCAGAGGGGTCATCTGCCTGCTGGATGAATGATCAGTAGCCTGAAGCAATCCATTGGGCATGGAGTCATGAGTAGTAGCCTAAAAACTGATCTGAACTTTGAAAACTTCCCTCTGAACCGCTTGAATCCCACTGGACATGGAGTTGTTCCCACCAAAATGCCATCAAAACAAACTGTGCAAGAGCGAAACCAGCAGCACCAAAACTATGTACAAACTGAAAATCATACATGCTCCAAATGGAACATGTAGAGTGTGCACAAGCACTTCTTCTACTGAAAGCAAACCTACCTACTCTACTCTAACTGGAAGCAAAGGTGAGCTAAATGAACCCTGCAACTGGTTGTGCAAAATAGCTTCCTTTCTTCAAAATTGGCAGCCATGCAAATGATTTGGAGCTGAGTATGGCTGATTGGATGAGTGGAAAATCAACAAGAAGCTGGTCTTCTACCCAAATTAGCAAGGTGTCAACTAAAAACAAATCCAATACCTCTTTTAGTTGCTCTGCATTTGGATTGGAGAGGTATATGACTGATCCTTGGAACTTTGCAGCTCATCCTCATGCTTAGAAGCAAGCATGACTGGTTGTGGCTTCTCCTTTGGCTCAGTGAAGCCAAATACGATTGGGCAAGGTCGATCCATTGAGTATGCCCATAATTCTGATTTTCAACTCCAAGAATGGAGTTCTCTTGTAGACCTTGAATGGATGGTGTGGAAGCAATGGTAGAACCCATACGCCCTTTCTCTTCCTCGATGAAGGACATGAAAGATTAAAATCTTCCAATCTTGGTTCAAAAAAGCTTCTATAAGATGCGGGCTGCTGCAAATGAATACTCTCCTCCATGACAGCGAGGCTCTTGTGTTTGGAAGATGGATGATGAAAGAGAGAATGGTGGAAACTCAACGGTTCTTCTTCATCAAAAGCAGTCCTCCAAATCGGAGCAGGTAAAGCTGCCTCATTGTTGTCTGCTGCAAATGTTCAACCTCTCCCATGGCGTTCTCTTGATCTGCGACTTGATCACCATGGTTTCTTTCATCCTCCGGCATTGAGTTTGAGGGATCAAACTCTTCTTGATCTTTAGAACTTGAGAGAGATGAAGTAGAGAGAAGAACTGAAGGTTCTTCTATAACCTGCTTTGTGCTCAAAGCCTTTGGATCTGCACTTTTCTCCCCCACAGCTGGAATGTGCTCCTCTTCTTTTGGATTTGGAGCAGCTTCTCCTTCCTCTTGCTGTCCCTCATGACTGATTTTTGCAATTTGAATTGGATCAGCATTTCCTTCAAATAGGGTGCCAACATGGACACTATATTCTGAACAAATTGATTGTTGATCTGCAACTCCTTTTTGCTCTTCTTCTGCTGCAACAAAATCAGTCCTGACCACCATTTGTTCTGTAACTCCAACCTCTTCTGAAGGTTTCATCAGCAAAGGGATCTTCTTCATCCCAAATTTAAGAGCCCAACTCTTCAAAATTTGAATTTCTTCATCCTTGTTTGGCTTCTCTTTTTGTTGTCCTTCATGACTGATTTTTGCAATTTTTTGTGGTGGTGGAGGAGGTAAAACCTCTTGTTTCTTTGGAGGAGAGGGTGTTTCATTTAGCTCTTGTGGAGGGATGATTGTTTGGAAGGGAAAAGGATAGAAGAATTGAGATGAGGTGGAAGACTAGGGGGTGGAGAAATGGATTCAACACTTGGGACAGCAGATGGAGAGTTTAAAACTTGACACTGCTGAGATAAAACAGATTGGGAAAGAGGAAAAGAAAAGGCATGAGATGGTGTGCTTACCCGTTGACAAGGTTGTTGAATACTCCTCTCATACACCTCTATTCCTTCAATCCACTTTGCAAGCAATGGCAGCGTTGCAATCATGAAGTCAAGCTTCTCTTGAGAAATTTGTAATGCCTTGGGAAAGGTCCCACCCATGGACGGGTGCTCCACAACCGATTCCAAATGCTTTCATTTGTGCTTGAGCCCTGGATTGCACCATGTTTACCTCCATCTTTTGGATTTTCTCCAACAGACCAGCATCTTGCATCTGATTGTCTTCATTGTATGCACACCCTTGCTCTTGGAAAGCTCCATAGCCAAACTGATTTTGGCATTGCTGCTCATATGGGTATGTATGCTGATTTTGAATTTGTTCAAAATGCTGATTTGGAGGATTTAAAAAACATGTTGGAGGTGGGAAACATTGCTGTTGTTGTAAATGTGAGTTCCATGATGGAAATGAAGTCATGATTGCACAACTTCATGGAATGGAAAAGAATGAAAGAGATGGAAAGAATAATGGATGGAAATGGATGAAAAAAGCAGTGCTGTGACTTCGAGAAATGGGTTGTTGATCGGATGGAGTCGCCGGATGTGTTTGCAAGTGCCTCAAAGGCTGAAATCTTCACGGGAACACACCAACCTGCAAAGATGAAGTGGAAGACCTCTAAGGTCCCACGGGCATGTGCCAAAACTATTGTTGCAAATCAGCAGCACCCCTGGATGCAAATCAGGTTTCTAAGTTGATGTTTCAGGCATCTAGTGTGATTGCACAACATTGAAACCTCTCTCCAAGTGTGGGACTTGTAAAATGAGAGAGGAATCTCCAGATTAGAGGCTGGTTCCTCAAACTCCTACGATCGAGATCTATTATTTGCACAAGCTGTGAGAGGTTCGAGATCCTAATTTTATCTTAATTTGCAAGAGAGACGGGGATAAGAAATGCAAAAATTAAAACTAAACTGATAAGGGTGATACACCAAAGGAGTGGTGAGCACTTCTTGCTCATGCAAATTGACACAAATCAGAAATTGCAACATAAAACATCATGCACAGGTTGATAAGCTGTAAACAAGGGTTTGAAATGAAGCAAACAACACATCTGAAAAGGATTTGAAAGCATTCTGAGCTGCATTGTGATTTTCAACATCAAAATCCTTGTATTCCAACACCAAAGAGGTAGAAAAACTATTCTGATCCTGGAAGGTCTGATACTTGCCAAAATCACTTGTTGAAAGTGAAAACAGAAGCTTGTTGTGCAAAAAAGTGTTCCCCCTTTGAAAAATGAGCCAAATCCGGCTTTTACAGTGCATGGGTCGAGCCCAGGAGAGAGAAAACGTGAAAAAATGTGGGAGCCATTCCCCATTGACCAAAATGCATTAAAAACAGCATGGAGGTCCTTACAAACCCATGCCCTGACATTTTTGACCATGCTGGAGAAGAATGCGACCCATTTTGCATTAAAATTGGTTGTTGAAACGTCAGTTTTGTCCATGGGCGCGTACCAGAAGTGTTTTTGATTTTCTCCCTCCAAACTGAACCAAAATTCAAAATTGACCATGGAATCTTGTAGATAATTTCACTAGCTTTCCATTGATATAAAAGAATGAAAATCCGAGCTCGGATCGAAAGTTATGGCGATTTGAAGTTTTAGGGCAAAAATAGGCCAAAATCGGATCGCTTTGATATTTTTGACTTTGGACACGTGGCGAGTTCGATTGGTGCTGCGGACCTTGCGAGGAAAATTTCCCACAAAAACTCAATGGTGAGCCATAACTTGAAAAATACGTGGAGTTAGGAGGAAATCTTTACCTTTCTAGAAATTTGAGAAAGAGCTCTATCAATGGTGTCATTTCAGGAAGGTTTTGAGTGCCTGGAGAAAAAGTAAAAATTTAGTGGAGTGAGGAACACAATAGAAGGAAAGAATGTGGAGGGAGTTTAGGGTGCTCGAGAAAGAGTATAAGAATGAGGAGGGGACCTATAATGTAGTATGTTGAAGATGCGAACAAGGTTACGTGTGGGTATTATAGCACGATACCTTTGGATAAACTATTTTGTTGTTCATTTTCAAAAATGAGGATGCACTACCATGCACAAGGAATATGTTATCTTGGGCACTTGAGTTACACATCGAAGAGCTAGAATTTGAGCGAGTGCCCAATCATTGCTAGATACCCGTGAGTCGGTAGTCTCTAAAGAGATGTACTTGATAGTTAATTCCCAATAATTGACAAATGAGAAAGCGTGTAACATGTTTAACAAACTATCGGATAGAGTTGGGTGGCATAATTTTTACAAGAAACAACCAGATAAGGGTTATGGAGAAGAAGTTGGATGAGAAGAATAGTGAGATAAGAGAAAGGGATAAAGAGATAAAGGAGAAGGAGAAAATTATTGCGCAGTTGAAATAGGATTTGAGGGATGAAAAAGGGTGAACACGTGTAACTTACAAAAAGGCATAATGCATAGTTGATGTGATCTTACTAGCACACCTAGATCTGTCCCCTCCTGATAAAACCATGTATGAATCCACCTTCCATTGTCTAGAATATTTAATGCACATAATTACAAATCAATAGCCACCCCTTACATTAGAATCTATAGAAGAAGTTATGGAGTGACAGAAGCAATAGGAAAGAGAAAAAATTGAAGTCATCATAACACAATACACTAAATTAATTGAATCAGTGAAAGAAGATTACTCACATGGTAGAAGTTGTCTATGACAATTGTGATGATAGGGATCATGTAGTGGGACTATTTGTTACAAAAGATGAGGTAGATCTGAAGGATTTATAGGCCAAGAATAAAGGAAATAGGATGGAGCGACAAATAATATTAGTAAAGGTTAAGCGAAGCATGAGGAAATTGATTCGTTGAGGGCCTCAATTAAGAACAAGTTAAAGGAACTCTACCCACAAGAGTTGTACACAAGATGGACGTCTTTGGCTAATCCAAGAAAATAATAGCAAGAGATCTAGTGAAACACTAAAGGTAAAGGGTGAGGATCGACTATTGAGGAGGTTCCTGTCATCATGGGTGAGGCCTTTACTTAGGAAAGTAGTGAGTTAGAAGGGTGGAAAACATTGGAAGCATTAGTGAATAAGGAATTCCCCCTCCTTTTTACATAAAGTAACACTTGGATTATTTCATTATTTAGCGCAAGTCGTATATATTCTTTCATTCTTTGATTGTTGAAGAATTAATTATCATTATTTGAATGATCAAGCAAAGTGTTACCGAGGAAAGACAACATACCTAGTGTGGGGTAATGTTGGGCACTAGAAAATGGCTAAGTGTTTGAAGTATGTAGTGGTTTGTGCACACGTGGAAGGGCTACAAAATAAATGTGTGGAAGGATATACTTAGTGAGCGCTTTGGAAGGACGGGGTTTTTGTGCGCGAAAGATGGAAAGAGATGCGCATGAAGATCATTGTAGAAAGGCATAAAACTTGGTGAGTTTTGGTATAGTGGGGCTAAATATAGACTTGAGTGTGTGACACGAAGGATTGGGATCAAGAATAGTCTATTTTTGGAAAAAAGAACTAGTAGTTTAAACTAAAGCATGATAGCTAATAATAGGATTATAACTAGATTTAACTATAAATAATTTATTATCACGCAAAGCTTGCATGCTTCCTAATTGCTTTTATAGTGACGGATGGTTATTATTAGCATGTAGCCTATTTTGAGGAGTGAATGGGTGTTGAAGGGAAATTCGCCACCCCCTATATTTGTGTGTGTGTGTATTGATTTGCATTGTTTTGGCATCATCATTATCATTGTAGACTAGATTGTTACAAATTTATGTTGTTGGTGTGATGTTGCGCGCATGGTTTTATGATGCTTCTTATGATGTATTCAACTATTATGTTTTGATGAACTAATATAATGGATTATTATAGTTGAATATTCATTCTTGATCTATTTGTTATTGGTGATTATATGGTGAATCTGGTCCTAATTGTGATATGTATGTTTACTTTATTATTTGAGTTCATGGATTTGATTAATAAAATCGATTATGCACCTTGGGATTTGGTTGTTATGAACATGCATGTTAACCTATGGTAAGGCTGTAACAAAGAGGGACTTGGTACCTTTGTGCACTTTGGGTGAGCACTCAAATTTGTCTGAGTGATGTGTTAACGCGTATATGGGTTTAGTAAGAAAAAAAAACTACACTCATTTTACCCCATTTCTTCATTAAATTATCTTTTCTTCCACTTTTGGCCTTTTGTATATCTTTATTTGTCCCAATGGGCTCCATTGGCTATCTTTTGGATTATCTCAAATCTCACCACATCTCCTTAATTTCATCCTATAGCCCACTCTGTATTTATTTTCATTTCCCTCTTGGGCACCATCTCTCATCCTAATCCCACCATTTTGGCCATCTTTTATCTCCATCCCACTAGGACACATATTTTCAATTCCTCATGTATGAAGGATATTGCATTTACTTTTTCCCCCACATCTTGTCACGACCTTTGTCTTGACCATCCTCACATTTGTTTGTGCATATTTTTATGTCTTCCTTTGACCCATTAGTCGATGCCTTTCACATCCATATAAGTGGATTCCCATTGGAATCCCTCCATACTCGTAGTGATTTTTACTAACTCACAAGTCCATAGGACATTGCCATCATCTCCATTGAGGTCATACTTTGTTCCCTACCAAAGTGATTCCAAAATCACCACCATATTTTTGTTTTTATTTTTTCCTTATCCCTCTTTTCCTGGGGCATCTTCTTTCATCTTCTCTCTTTTTCTCATCCTTTCCATTCTTTATCTTTTCTCACAAATATATTTCAAACTCGTGATCAATTCCTCTTCGTGTCATCGATCCCTAGTTTGAGGGGAGCACCTCAATCAATCATCATATTTTATTCACTTATCATTTTTATCTCATGGCTTTCCCAATGCAAACCACTTGACAAAAGGGGTAAATGTAGATGCCAATTTTTATATGGTATCCCTCATCTCATGTTTTCTCCCCTTCATCATCATTATCCACATACATACCTCTCTTCTCATTTAAATCCCCCTTTCCCTCCTAAATTCTATTTATCCCTTTAATTGTTATTCTCCACCTTAATTTTATCCTAATCACATCATTAATTTATCTTCTCTAAACATCCCTAATCACCCTTGATTACCCCTAAATCTATTCATTAATCCTTTTTATCCTCCCTAGGCCCTCATTTAATAATTACACCTTCCCTTGGCCTTTATTTAACATTTTCTTATCCCCAACTCCCCTTTTATCTTCCATAAGCATCCCTAACTTGTATCTACCATCAAAAACCTTATTACCTCCTCATAAGGGCTCATTATCTCAAGCTCATCAATCTTCCACCATCCAAATGGACATTCACCATGATCATTGGTGACCCATCCGGTCCTCGTTGACCCTATAAATGAGACCATACCCCTCTCACCAAGGATGCAACTTTGGAGACTTTGATCTTTCTCTTGATCTTTACCTTCGTTTCTTGTTCTTTGTGGTAGTCATTATCACCACCTTGGATCCACTTTAAAGATCTTGCACCTTACCTTTAGAGAGTTGAATTCCCTTTCTCTTTTTGCATGCTTAGATCCATCATTGTTATTCCATCATCATTCCCCATTAATTTTTAGGTTCTCCATCCATCTCATAGTTATGCCACCGCATCGATTATCTTGATCTCTCTCTGCAGATCATCATTCCCATCCACTTTTATCATCCAACCCTAGATCACTCCCCTGGTCTCCATCGACCAAATTCACATATGTTTGGATTTTGGTAACCCATTTTTCCAGTTATTGGCTTTACGATCTCCTAATTCCTCATATCATCAATTTTTCCATTCTACACACTGCAACTTCAAATCTCATCTTCATCACATCTAGTCACCACCAATCAATACCATTTTCCATCGACCTAGTTAGTAGTTCTTACTTTCTTAAATTTTCTTGCATCATTTTTGTTTCTCCCACTCAGGTTATCTTCACCATCCCTACGCATCATCTTTAGGTTTTGATCAAATCTAGACCAGTTCCCCATATCTTTCCTTTTTGCATTTATTTTTGGGCGTACTTTGCCCTAGTCATCGTTGACCGTGTTTGGCGGTCCATAATCACCATCGACTGAATAAGTTTTATTTAGTTATTATTTCATATAATCATATTTGTGTTTGTTTTATCTAGATCATTCCAAATTTTTGTTTGAGTTCAAAATTTTTTATCACTTATCCATTATCATATTTTATCTATCTTTTATCAAAAAGTGGGTTGTGTAGACACAAAATCATGCACTTTAGGAATTATTTAGCCCGGTCTCATACTACTATTTAGAGGGTTCTCAAGTGAAGAAAGTAATAATTAATCCCACCTTTTGACCATCTTATTTTTATCTTTTATTTTGTCATTCCCACATATTTTCCTATACATATCCACTTATTTCGCAACTTGTTGGCTAGATTTTCTACACAACTAAAAACCTAGGTAGTCATGAGATAAATCTCCCTCATTTACCGGTGAGGCTCCCGTGTAAGATGTTTATCAATCTGGTACATATGAAACTTAATAACTATTTTTGGGGGTTTTACTTTAATCACAAAGCTCATAAACCATAGCTTAGCAATTCTGCAGCAAGTAAGCAGTTTTTTATGAATTATTTGTAGAAGGGGAAATAATGGAATTTGGGAAAGAAGAAAGGAAGATATGTAATTCAACCAATAGTTTATAGAGTTGGTTTCATACACATGGATTAAATAAACAAGTAGATCTCACAATATTCAGAAGTAAAGGAAAATAAAATATTCTAATCTAAATCTCAGATAACACAAAGTTTATCTAAAGATCCACACAGAAGTAAGAAGCAAATGCACCGTGGACACAAATTTCTCCGAAAATTTGCCTTTATTCAATTCCTCGGCTTATCACATAAATGACATCAAAGGTTGTAACACAAAGTATGGAACTCAAGAATGTTGATTAAAAATTATGATCCTCCTCATTTAACCCATAGGCTCTTCCTCTATTTATAGTGTATAGAGGGAAATTACAAATAGGAAGTTTTTAATGAATTCTCGCATGCGGAAGCTATAGAAAAGGGGACAGTTGGTGATCCTTCTCCTAGAATCCCTCTTTGTATGACATGCATGCCTTATAACTAAAAATAGAACCTTCTATTTTGCATGTCTTCCACCTATTTCCAAGTAATTGAATTCTTCCAATAACTTGAAGTAACAACTTTGATAGCCAATTACCTAAGTTTTATAATTTTAATTGATTTCTCAATTGTTTTGTTAGAAAAAAATTGCATGCAATTGCTCGAAAAAATTCTTCAATTAGTTGATCTACAAAAAATTTCCCCGAGTGAATGTTCTATGGTAATAATGATGGGGTATGCTTTATATAACCTAAATCCTCCAATTTTAGCTCAACCTATTTTTAAAAAGAACTTTATTTATTTAATAAATAAATAAATAAAATGACAAGGTGGGGCAATAAGGGATTGAGTGAGCTTTGTCATGTGGGTATTTTTGAATTTGGCTTTTATGACTCTAAGGATACCTCTAAATTTGCAAGAAAAACAAACACAAAGCGACTATTTTTAAAAGAACAAAATTAAAAGGTGTAGTTTATTTAAGGTGAAATTGAGGACACCAATGGAAACATCTTTACCTGTCAAAATGAAAAGTGAAGATGATATCCCAAAGATCTCGGTTTCATGTATTATCTATTTTGGGGTCAAGCCACAAAAACAAAAGAAAAGAAAAAGAAAAGAAAACAAAAAAAAGTTTTATTTATATATAAATAGGTTTTGCCTCTCTCAATTTCGAATAGCCTGAATTTTCGTTGAAAGGCATTGGTAACTCAATTCCATCTCGGGTAGGTGAGGATGAAGCTATCCATTCTGGGCAGTTCTTTTGATCACAAAGGGCCTATTAGTGCAAAATCAAGCACCCACGGATGCGAATGGGCTCTAGGTTGATCAATCCAGTGTGATTGCACAAATTGAATCCTTTCTCAGTGTAGGACCTATAAAATGAAAGGAATCTCCAGAGAAGGCTGGTTCCTGCTTCTATTCCGGTGCGGAAAGCTAATCTAATCCTAATCTAACCATGCCAGAGACAGAGAGAGAGAAGGTGAAATACACTAAAACGGTGATACACGAGAGAAGGAGAATGTTGAACCTCTATGGTCATGGGACAAAGAGAGGTGAGCAATGGGAAGGATTGCATCATGAGCCCAAGGATAGATTTCACACGAAAATGTCCCAAAACTCCATGAACACAAAACTCTCCGGACCTACAATGAACATTCAAACATGCACAAATACTCAATGAAGAGAGGCAAGAGGAAAACAAGTGAAGAATGAGCAAGGATGGACAGATGCATCACAAAACACGTTTTTGTTGCTCTAAGTTTCATGTGAACATCATTTCATTAGTAAAAGGTAAAACGCCATTACAGAGCAGGAGGAGGTTCGAGCTCCATTTTCAACCCTAGAGAAAAAATAAAGGAGGGCGAGAGCGAAAAGATGAACAACTTGTTATGTCCTGAGCCAAATCTATCTTTTTACAAATGGGTGAAAAAAAACGTGGGAAAAGTTGCAAGCCCATTCCTCATTATATGCATTAAAATGGAGGACCTTACCAACCCATACCCTGCCATCTTTGACCGATTTGGAGGAGAATGTGACCCATTTTGCATTAATTTGGCCCTTTGAAATGTCACTTGGCCGTCGTTGAAGAAGAATGTGACCCATGTGCATTAAATGGTTATTGAAACGCCGCTTCGCCATTACCACGCATCGAGCCGTTTTCAATTTTTTTCTCTCTCCGAGACTACACCAAAATGGAAGATTGATCCTAATCATGTAGAGAATTTCAACAGCTTTCGTTGATAAAGAACGTGCAAATCCGAGCTCACGGATCAAAAGATATGACGATCCGAAGATTTAGGCACTAATGACCAAAACGGATTTTGAAATATTTTCCAGCGCTTCGCCAGACGACACGTGGCACGCATGATTGGCTGAATAATTCTCTCCTCCACCTTTCGGCGGGCTTTCTTTTGAAATTTCCTTGTGTGCCCCTTAAACTTGGACACGTGGCGCTATTTCATTGGTTCGGATCAGTGCTCGAAAACTCACCCTTTGACTTTTTGACCTTTTCCCTTGTGACACGTGTCATGATCTGGTTGGTCCACGGGCCTGCCGGCTCTTTCGCGCCCTTCGCGTCTTTTTGTCCCGGATGTCCCAAACCGTTTGGGACATAAACCTCCGATCCGCCCGAAATGGGCTTCCTTGTCCCACATTCGGCCGATGACACGTGGCACTGCTTGATTGGCTTTCGGCTCCTTCGGCGATCCGCGTCCCACGCATCCCTTTGTCCCATTTTTCCTGTCAGTTTCTTGTTTTTGCCGGTTCGCATCCATTTGTCCCAAATGTCTGGGACAAATTCTTAGGCTCACCGTTAGCGTCCTCGCGGCCCGTATGTCTTCATTTCACCAACCTTGTCCCGCCCACTTAGTTTTTTCCTCCCATATCGGCTTTCGCGCCCGTCACAGCATTTCTCTGCCCGATTGTCCCAAATGCTTACGGGCCACTGGAGGCTTTTCGGCCGATCCGCGTCTTTGGTCCCCACAGAAGGACTAGGACTTAGTCGATTTTCACAATTTTTCTGGATCAACCTACTTGCCTTACCTTAATTTTTTTGCATTTTCTCGAGCTTGTTCTTTCCTTCTTTGGCCGGGGAGTTAGAAAAATGAGGGAACCTTGAGAAACATGATGTTTGCTCTGAATCAATCAATGTGCCAGGACTTGAATATCTCGATGCATGTTATCAAAATTACCGGGGTGAATTTTGGATAAAGGCCCTTTTAGAGTGAATTTTATTTGTCCTACCTTCCCTTCTCTTCAGATTTGATCTCGAACTTCCTTTCTCCGGCCTCTGAAATTCTTCATCAACTTCATCTTGTGGTGGCTCATCCTTTCTTCTCTCTATGGTGAATAAGTCTTCATCAACTTCCTTTGTTCCCATATTTATCGGTTGCATTTTGAGGAAGAACTATCACCATATTCTTTGTTCTTCTTTAGGTACTCGATCATGCTTGTCGAAAGTCTCCACTAAGGAAACTAAACCCTTAGGGGTTTTGTTACCTTTTAGTTGGATTACTCCACTACTATCATCATAAGCTAGATCAGTTTCATCGTGGTTGTTTGTCATGGTGGTGATTTACTCTCTTCAACATACAACCTACCAAAGTTGTCTTGCTCCAGACATGCAAATGTTTGTTTTTTCATTGAAATTATGCCATTATTCAACATTATCAGGGACTTTGGGGTGGTAAACCATCTCCACTTTATAGTTTCCTTGTCTGAATATGGATGGTGGTCTATCTGGATTCAATAGTGTAGTTGTGACTACCAAAGAGTCTACCTTAGAATTCTAATTTATTGGAATGAAGTCGATAGAGAAGGCTACAAAATCGAGTGTGGCAGAAATCACTCTATCTTTGTAATGCTTCATCTTATCTTCTTTGACTTGATTTTTCACTCGAACTTGTTTTACTAGAATTTTAGCATCTCCTTAGGCTTTGAGGATTTTACTCCTTTCTTTTTAGCTTGCTCCATTCCTAGTAGCAATGCTTCATACTCTGTTATATGATTGGTGTTCTCGAACATCACTTGTGGGAGTATGGGAATATCTCATGATCTAGAGATATTAATAGAATGTCGACTCCTGATCCAAAAGAATAACAATTGCCTTTAAACTCCAACGTCCAAAATTTTTCCTCTTCTTCTATTGACTTTGGCTCTGGTTGAATTTCAAGCTCTGAAACATCTTTATCCATTTCTAAGAAGTATACACCGTGGTCAGACCCTTGAAAAATAATATGAGATCTAGGATCTTCATTTTTGTAATAGTGTACTTGGACTTCTTTTCTAGCTCCAGCTTCTAGCTTATTCCTTTGATAGGAATATGGGCATAGGACCAATCCATCTTTACTTCCCCTCCCAGCTCTTTGCAGAAGTTTCTGCTTAGCAACATCTCATAGGAGACATGAATATATATAACTAAGATTGTCATCTTTAATCTTTTGACAGGAAAAGATGCCAAAATAGCTTGTGTATCTTTGATGTCTGATTAAAGGGACTTGTCTCTCCATGGAATAATACCTTTTTATGGTCTTTATCAAGGTAATCCCGAGAGCATTTGAAACTTTAGCTAGCACAACATTATCGAAACACCGAATCTAGAATGTAGTTTTTAACTTGAAACCATTAAGCAATAAGGAGACATAAAAAGGTTCTAATCTTTCATAAGATGGTGGGGATTTAAAAAATGTAGCGTTGTTCTAGGGAGGATTATATTTGGGCTTAGGTAAAAGGACCTTTGATGCATTAGATGGTCTTGGTGATTGCACATATTTAACTAGCCTATTTAACTACTCAGGAAAGGCTCTCAGGTATTCGGCTTCTGACATTTGAACTCTAGTTTTCTTGGCATGGTCAATAATGTCAAAAGAAGGTATAGATTCAGATACCTGAGCTACTTTTGTGGTTGAGATGAAGAAATCACATTCTTATTTCTGGGAGCTAAGGAAGAAGGTAAAGGGTTTCCCCTTCTTTGTTCATCGGCTAATGCCTCATCTTGGCAAGTTTTTGATTGTGTAAATACTACATATGCATGACCATGATCATCTTCAAGAAGATCCTCATAGTCATGTTCAAATTTTTAGTTAAGGTAATTAATGTTGGAGTCACCAGTAGGACCTACAAAATCATCATTCTTGAGTTGATCAGTGTCAACTTCCTGGTCTTCTTCATTCATCTCCATGTTGTTTATGGGAGCAGCTTCAATTGCTAATCTTTGGGAACCAAAGCAATGCTATTTTGGTTGTTTTGTTGTTGAAATTCCAAGCAGGGGCAGTGTTGTTGCCTTGAGCCATTTGAGCCATTTGTTTCTTCATTTGTGACATCTCATTTGCTAAATTTTGCAATAGTGAATCGGAAGTAGTAAGCAAAGGATGAACTTTCAACTCTAGAACTGTTGCTCTTATCTTTCAACAGCCATGATGAGGTCATCTTTAATTTCAACCACCATGTTTTGGGCTACTAACAAGTCAGTAGGATGATCTCTTTATAGTTGATATCTTACTTCAAGAAGTAAATCATTAATGAAGAATACCTTTTGATTCTCGTCATTTAGAGAAAGAAGCTGGAATTTTGCTAATCTTTGGAATTTTGTAATAAAATACCGCATGTGCTCATGTGGCTCCTTCTTCAACTGAGTTAGTTGAGTTATCAATGTACTGGAATCTTCGGCTGCCTTAAACCTTTTCAAGAATGCATCTCACATAGTAGCCCAATTGGTTATGGTACCAGGAGCTAAGCTGGTAGAAATTCAGCCAAGTCATGCGCAAAGTATCTATGAAGAGTCTGACAGATATGTCTTCATGTTTGACTATAAGCACTCCACATGATATAAAGAATGCAGCCAGTGATCATCTAGATTCTTTTTTGTCTCCAAGTAATTTTGAAAATTATTTCTCATCCCTTTAGGTAGATCATGCATAGGAGGAGTTAGATTCAGAGGTCCAAAACTATGCCCCATGGAACAGGTGTTGCAGGGGAAAGTGGTTGATTCTGCATCATGAAAGGAGCATGTCTTCTTTGAGAATATACTTGGTGAATAATCCCTAGTAACTAGATTGTTTTTGAACATAATCTAAATCGGAGGAGGATTTTGCACTCTCCTACGGTGGTGAAAGACTGGATCTACGGCTTCTAACTTGAGGAGGATGATTGAAATTGAATTGCTCCTACAATCTATAAAAATGATCAATCCTTCCTTGAGCTCTGCTAGATCGGAGTGAATGGACGTTCATCCAGGTTAAGATTTCAATATAAGGGAACTGGAAAGAAAAAGCTCTAGTCTGCTAATTTGTGTTGTTCCCCAGTGGAGTCACCAAAAATTGTTGGCTAGATTTTTCTGCACAACTAAAAACTTAGGTAGACATGAGATAAATCTCCCTCATTTACTAGTGAGGCTCATGTAAGATGTTTATCAATTTGGTATGTATGAAACTTAATAACTATTCATGGGGTTTTACTTTAATCATAAATATCATGAACCATAATTTAGCAATTATGCAGTAGGTAAGCCGTTGTTTATGAAGTATTTGTAGAAGGGGGAAATAATGGAATTTGGGAAAGAAGAAAGGAAGATATGTAATTCAACCAATAGTTTACAGAGTTGGTTTCATACACATGGATTAAATAAACAAGTAGATCTCACAATATTCAGAAGTAAAGGAAAAGAAAAGCTTCTAATCTAAATCTCAGATAACACAAAGTTTATCTAAAGATCCACACAGAAGTAAGAAGCAAATGCACCATGGACACAAAGTTCTCTGGAAATCCGTCTTTATTCAATTCCTCATCTTTCACAAAAATGACATCAAGGGCTGCAACACAAAGTCTGGAACTCAAGAATGTTGATTAACAAATTGTGATCCTCCTCATTTAACCCGTAGGCTCTTCCTCTATTTATAGTGTATAGAGGGCAATTACAAATAGGAAGTTTTTAATGAATTCCCGCATTTGAAAGCTATAGAAAAGGGGATAGTTAGTGATCCGTCTCCTAGAATCCCTCTTTGAATGACATGCATGCCTTACAATTGAAAATAGAACCTTTTATTTTTCATGTCTTCCACCTATTTCCAAGTAATTAACTTCTTCCAAGAACTTGAATTAACGGATTTTATAGCCAATTACCTAATTTTTACAATTTTAATTGATTGCTCAATTATTTTTTCAGAAAACAAACTGCAGAAAATTGCTCGAAAAAAATCTTCAATTAGTTGATCTGTAAAAATTCTTCCCATGAGTGAATGTTACGTGTGGTAATAATGATGGGGTGAAGTGCTTTATATAACCTAAATCCTCCAATTTTAGCTCAATCTATTTTTAAAATAACTTTATTTATTTAATATATAAATAAATAAAACGCTTGCTTTTGATCAAATAATATTTGTCAAAGATCACACAAGGAGTCCACATGGGATAGAAGGCCGGGGACCAAGGGTGCGGAAGGACAGGAAGGACCTATGTGTGGAAGGCAAGTTAAGCTTTTAGGACTTAGCCAATTTTTGATGAAGACCTATTTTAGAATATGGCATGTAGAACACACCAAGGATGTAGAGACACATGCGCATTATGCATTTATATCTTTGGAGGAGCAGATTTTACATGGAGATGAGCTAAGATTAGGATTGACACTTGAGTTAACTCTGCAAGAGGTTTATATAGATAGCACACTTGCATGTGTGGCTATGCTTGTAAATGCGTGTGTGGCTATTAATAGCATGTGGCCTATTTTGGAATAGATAAGTGGTGAAGGGAAAGTCCCCACCCTATATATATGATGTTAGGTACATAGTAGATGAGTGTGTATGTATGTGTGATGGATGTATGAAGGTATAGAGATATACGCATATGATTGAATTACTATATCAGATCCATACGCGCATTGGTATATATTGACATTATTGTAAGGAGCTTTTGTATTTATTAATAGATGGAAGATATTGGCTGAATCTAAGTGTCATTCTGTGTGTAATTGAGTAGTGCATGTTATTGATTCAATCATGATTATTGTTTAAACTTGTTCTTTCATAGATCTGAGGGTAGCATGCATTGTAGAATGATGGATTACTTATGAATCTATATTTTTTTTCCTTCATCATGCTAACATCTTGCTACAACAACCCTAAAGAGGGACCTAGTACCTTTGTGCACTTTGGGTGAGTGCTCAGTCAAGGCTGAGTGATGTGCCAACGTGACTAGGGTGTTATCTGGTAAATTCTAGGCTACATCATTGGTTCCATTTTCGGGACCTCTTTTAGTTGTTTTAGGATGGTTCGTGATGAAGACGTATCGGTTAACTCTAGAAAGTATTGAGGAATGGATACATGATCTAGAGGAAGAATAGCACATGATAGTTCAGTAGTGGATCTGAGTTTAACGCACACTTGGGTAGAACATAATCTATATAACAACTTATATGAGAGCTTTTTCACTATCTTTCCAGTAGAACTATATGAGTGGCTTACTACTTATGCATCTCAAGTGGAACTAGAGGTATCGTGCACTTGTCTGGACACAGGAAGAATTTTAGGCCCTTTATGATGTTGATCTTGATCTGGACTCACATTGTGGATACGTGGTTTCGTGGTGTTCTAAATAGTTATATTCTGGAATATTCAATTTGACGTACTCTTTCTCAGAGGTAGCTGAATTCTAGTTTTTGTGGTATCCAAGAGGAGCATATTTGCAAGGTATTCCACTGGTGATCAAGATCTTGATGGTAACTTTGAACCTAGAGAGTAAACCGATGGCTAACTAAACTTCACCACATGCGAGGGTAGGAATAGGTTTGGTGAAAGATGGAAGACCTAGTGGTAGAGAGGCAGAGAGAGGAAAGGTGGCTTAAGTATAATGAGGTGCGTGAGAGGGAGATAGAGAAGTAGCGTTCCATTGCAGAAAGTATGGCATTGAGGAGAGAGATGGCTCATGAAGGATTTATAGCTCACGTAGAAGACGTGGAGCAGAGCATCAAGAACTCCCCCATCTTGGAAAGCATGATAGAGATCCCCCTCGGCCTCACACAAAAGTGTGCCAACAGAGACTACTGGACCATGGGTGTGCATCTTAATCCACTTGGTGACCTAGCCCTTGTGCTTGGTTTTAGTATCTAGTACGACAAGTAACCAACAAACTAACTTGGGAAGTAGGAGAGTAGGAGTAAGTCAGGGATCAAGTACATCAATGGAAAGATAGATGACTTCAATGTTATTTGGAGGAACATTCTTAGGTGCATCATCACATAGAATGTGAGCACGTAGAATGTTGGATTCACCTCTGGAAGTGGAACTACCTCACAGACTATAGGGGTTCAAGTATAGTACTCTCAAAGAGCACATGGGAGTACATCTATAGGTCCTATTCCAACTATAGGTGGAGGATCAGGAGGTATAGGTGGTTCTAGTTCGGTGGATCTGGTGGTTCTAGAGGTAGAGGGAACACAGGAGGTTTGGATCAGGTGGTCAAGGTCCGCAACAACCATAGAATATCTATATGGAGATGTCTCTTCATCTCCCGAGAATATAGAGGTATAGAGGATGCTGCCGAACATGTGCATATGTGTGAAATATTGTGGCATGCTAAAGGGATCATGGCTACTGAGCGTAAGGAAAGTCAATTTGCTACTACATTACAAGGATGTGCACACAATTTGGTATAGGAAGTTTGACCCTAATCAAACTTGTGTGGATTATGTAGCATTGAAGGATGCTTTCTTGAAAGAGTTCCATATCCCTGAGTTTGAGTAGAAGAGTATAAGTGTGCTCAAGGATATCAAGTAAGGCACTACTGAGAGTGTACATGAGTATGATGCTCATTTTAAGACACTTCTATCTAAGCTATCTTATGATATTCACGTTAGCCAACATGCACAATGGTTTGTTGGAGGATTGATTACACCATTTTAGAAGGGCATTGTCACATAAGACATACACGATCCATGTGAAGCACTGGAAGCATCTTTACGTGTTGAGGTAGTTGGGAGCATTGACACTAGTGTTAGTCCATTCTAGAGGCACATATTGTAGCTATGGAAAAGTAGTTAGAGAAGCTATCAACAAATTCAGCCCATGAAACATGCTCAGGAATTTGGTGTATAGATTGTGAAGTGGAAGGTCACACCAAGGATAGTTTCCCTGCAGAGATGTATGCTCATTATTGTTGGATTGTGAGATCTATCATTTGAATCATGATGCTAGTCATTTTCCTTTATTACAACATGTGATAAGGAAGAATGTATCTTTCTTTTGCAAGATTTATAGGTCCACGACCCATGATACTGAGGATTGTTAGTTGATTGGTTAGATCAGGATGCTATAGACATTGGGGTATGATAGACAAGTATAATAGATAATTCTAAGGGTAAGAATGATCACAAGATTGGGATCATAATCAAACGTGCTATGAAAGGAATGAGGGGCATTTTGAAAGGAGGTCGTGGAAGGGGACGTGGATATCATGGTGGATATGGAGGATGAGGCCGTGGTGGAGGAAGAGGTGAGTTCCCTTATGGAACATGTTATACGTGTGGATCTCTTGACCACTATAGGTGTGAATGTCCTCAAAATATTGCATGTTCTTTTTGCAGAAAGAACCATAGCTATGAAGAGTGCCCAGACTTATATGAGCATCTGAGTAAGCAGCATAAGCAAGAAAACAAAGGCATCGGGATGGTTAGAATCTAGTGCGTGGTAGAAGATCAGTGGATTCCCAAGATAGTAGAAGGACTTGAGGCATTGATAGTGAAGATTACTACACGCGCTGAAGCAACACACGTAAGAGAGGCATTGCACCAGAAGCCTACGATCACCAAGGAGGAGGTTTTGCATGCAAGGTACCAGATCTGCTCATCAGAAGGAAGTTTACCAGGATACCATGGAAGTGCTAAGGAATATTTAGGGTGAGATATAGTACCTAAAGGAGTAGAAGAAAGCATCAGAGATAGTCAAACTGATATCGATGATCTGCGAGAGGTGTGTAAGATGTTGCACCAGGAGAACATTATTCCACTATTAGGAAGTTGGTTAAAAGGGAACACTCGTGTGTACGTAAGTCTTGAGACCGGATGACAGATTCTACATGTAAATCTTCCCCCTGATAGCATTGAATATGAAAAGAAATTACTCTGAATGTTGTTGTAGATGGGTGGTTATTGAGCAACATATTGATTGATATAGGTGCGGAAGTAAATGTGCTTACATTAGATGCATGGGTACAAATGGGGAGGCCTCCATTGCAGCCATCATCTAATGTGTTATTTATGGCAAACTAGACTAAGGCCACTCCCATAGGAGTTTTGAAAGATGCATCTATAACTATCTAAGGGCCAAGTTCATTGGGGATTTTGAGGTATTAGCACTTGCAAAAGAAAACAATTTTCCAGCCCTACTTGGATGCCCTTGGTGTTATGTGAATAATTTTGACTTGAGATTCAATAAGGGGTATATCAGCTTTGAAAACAAGGAGGAAAGGGTTGTGATACCTTTGATAGATGGGAAGTCTACACCATATGTTGAGCCTCTAAGTGAGGAGGACTTAAACAAAATTTATGTACGTGTTATTCAAGACCTAGAGGTCAATGAGCCATCAAAAGAAGGCATCCTACAGTGGGAGGATTCTCATTCTATTAGTGATACTATGAGTATTTCTTGCATAATTGGGCTCATGGTACATATGAATTAGTAGGGCATGAGGTGAAAAGTGTGGTTGCATGCAAGAATGGACTTCATTTGATTCGATGGATAGGCAGCATAGTACCTTGGTATACAGGGGCAGAAGATCTTCCTACATTTTTGAAGGCCATGGAAACACAGTGGATAGATCAAATTAAGAGAAGAGATATGTTAGTATATACCTTACGATGGGACAACAACGTGCTAGTGGGTAGTCCACAGAGATAATCTTATAAACTGGGAAGATATTGGAGTCACTTTGTCTACTAGGTTTATAAGGAACAATGCACCTATGCAGATCTGCACTTATCATGGTGATCAACCTATTCAAGCATCACATTCAGCAAGTGTGAGAGACTCTAGATAATAGGATAGGAAGCATTACCACCTTCACTCTGGGTGCATAGACTATATTCTACGCTACTAAGGATGTGCACATGCTGGTATGTATATGCATAACTACATCGAGAGACTAGAAACTAGCAAGATTTGACTACAGGAATGATCCAGACCTTTGACTACTTCTC
Source organism: Taxus wallichiana var. yunnanensis (assembly GCA_018340775.1). NCBI lineage: Eukaryota > Viridiplantae > Streptophyta > Pinopsida > Cupressales > Taxaceae > Taxus > Taxus wallichiana. The sequence goes on from CM031240.1 coordinate 987,134,416, forward strand.
GACTAAACCTCTTGTAGAAGAGGCATTAAAATTTGTCAAGCGCTTAACTATGGGAGATAGTGTAAAAGCAGAAGAGCATATTCAGGAATTATTTGGTGAGGCAGAGTTCGGAGCATGTTTTGAAAAGGAAGAAGAAATGGACTCCATACTACTTGAACGCACTTGCCTTGAGAAAGAGAAAGGAAAGATGGTTTACATCGTGGATGATGAGGAAGTTGAGAACCTGGATATTGAACATTCACAAGGGGTGCGTGAGGTCTTGGGACGGTGCAGAGATAAGGATACATGCACCTACCATCTGAATCCATGAAGACAAAGAAGGTTAATATAGGTTGGAGGCTGAGCCTAAGGAGGCCATAATTGGAGACTGCGGTGAGACTCAAAGGTAGCAAAGATCATCGAGTTACTAAGGATTATCGGGACTTATTCCCTCGAGGGTATCATGAACTTAAATGCATGCATGAATCACTTGGGGAAATGAAGATAAAACTTAAGGATGGTGCATGCCAGTTAGAAAGAGACCTTACAGAATGAATCCTAATTTGCACGAAAAGGTAAAAGAAGAAATTGATAAAATGTTGAAATATAGAATTATCAAGCCCCTTGATGAGTCAGAATGGGTTAGTAATGGTGATTAGTATCAAGAAGGATGGATGAATTAGAATATGTGTGGACTATAGGGAGTTAAATGTTGCATGTGTCACAGATCCATTCCCTACGCCATTCATTGAGGAAATACTAGGAGTTGTAGGGCGTGAAATATATTCCTTCACAGATGGGTTTTAGGTATCATTAGGTTAGGATTGCTTAGGAGGATCAAGAAAAGACAACATTTACTATTGAATGGGGTAGTTTTTCCTATATTGTGATGCCTTTTGGATTGAAAAATGTTCTGTTGTATTCTCGTGCATAGTTGTTTAGGCATTCAAATATTTTATTCACAACTTCTTATAGGTCTACCTAGATGATTGGATAGTATATGGGCTTGTGAAAGATCATTGTGACAATCTGTGCTTAGTGTTTGAATGGTGCAAACAATTGTGTATCTCTTTGAACATCAAGAAATGCATATTTTCTATGCCATTTTGGATCTTTGTTAGGACATATAATCTTAAAGGAAGGTTTGTTGGTTGATCCATGAAAGGTTGTTGTCATTTTAGGTCTGGAAGCACCTACAACCAAAGTGAGGGTGCATGGATTTTTAGGTCATATGGGATATTATAGAAAATTCATCAAAGGGTATGCCAAAATTGTTGCACCCTTAGAAGAGTTACTAAAGGGGAAAGGTACATTTTATTGGGGAGAACCACAACATAAGCACGCGTTTGAGATATTAAAGAGAAACTTACTACCGTGTCCATTCTACGTGCTTTCCTCATGGGATAAACCATTTCATGTGCATGTGGATACTTACGGCATGGCCATTTGTGTTGTGTTAGCTCAACCTAAAATGTATTGTAGATCATCCAATCTGTTTTGCTAGTAGGAAGTTGACTCCTGCTGAACAGAATTATACAACTACATAGCACAAATATTTGTCAATGATCTATGCATTGCACAAGTTTTGACAAGATACTTGTTGCAGAACACCATTTGTGTTTTATACAGATCACATATTGAAGTACTTGGTAAACAAGCTCGTCTTACGGGCGCATATGCGAGATGGTGCTCCTATTTCAAGAGTTTGACTTCACAATTGTGGTGAAGCCAAGGAAAATCAATTTTGGACTAGACCATTTATCTAGAATCAATTTAGGAGAGGATGCTGAGACAATTAAAGAAACCATGTTAGATGCACGCGAGTTATGGAGTTCTGACAACGCACGCCCCTTTGTGGAATTAGAAGACATTGTTGTCTTTACGTAGACACCACATTCGTGTCTTACGACCCCTTGTGACCCGCATCCCATTTCGCAACCTAACCTCATTACCTAAACCTTACACAATTATTTAGTAATTACCTTGTAATTGATAAATCCCCATCACCTCACCTGCCACCTCATATTGCCACCTCATCATGACCTATCCCTAACCCTAAACTAACCTAATTAAGACCCATAACTTGGTCCACACCTACACCCATAACTAATGACCCCTTTCTCGCACCCAAAACTCGACCTTCTAGTCACTTGACCAAGCCATGCCCGATCTCTCTGGAAAAGCGGGGAAGGTGGGCTATTTTACTAAAAATAGCCTACTTTTTCCTTACCGATGCTTGGGTTCTACTCGACCGCAAGTCGGTTACGCAACCGCCATCGGTTCCCTGTAAATGGGCTCCCAAACCAAAACAATGGATCGAAAAATTTCATTTTGGATCAAAGGAAAGGATTTTTGAATCAACAGAGATCATTGGGAGTGAGGAACGAGTCCGAGATCTTCACTTGACCAAGCAGAGACGAGTGAAGAAACCAGAAGTGTTTACAGCAAAGGAGATCACCTTGCATCTTTGTCAAAATCAGTAAGTCACATCTTGCATGTCCTCTGTTATAACATTTCTTATGCTCTTTGAATCACAGTCCTCCCAAATCCGTCTCTGAATCCACTACCCAACGTGCCATTGCATCTAACCATCATTCTTTTACCTCTCATCATCTCATTTCCTAATATCATCCATAAACCAGCCTTACAAACACCATAGCTACCAAGAAGATCCTAGAACCCACCGGTATCGGTTATCAGTAACCGGCATCGGTTCCTCTGATCAAAACCAGAAAACCAGCCTTTCCCCTACCCAGTTCAACGAAACAACTTAATTGATATTTTACAGTCTTTTGTGTTAATTCATATTAGTGAAACCACCACCTTCGAAAGGAAGTTTTATATTTCCAGAGGCCCAAGGCGGTTTCCTCATTTATTGTTTAATCAAAATCTTGTGGTCTTGTGTTCTTATTTGAGTAGTCCTTCCAAGACAAAAAGGAGTTCTTCGATAATCGGCTGATCTTTCTACGGTACGCGCACACCATTTCGACATTCTACAGGTATTCCTCCTAGCCCCTAACCTTATCTGTTTCTAAAAGGAACGAAACATTCCGAGTGAAACATTTTGGCACGACCGGTGGGACCCATTTTGGGTTTCTGTTTCTCTTACTTATTTTCATTTTAGGAAGCATACTTGTTGTTGCTGCTTTTGTTATATATTTCCGTAAAGAATTTGTCTTGCTTTCCTAGTTTCGCATTAGTGAAAGTCATCTCTCTTGCTTCATCGAACATAATTTTCGATTTGGGTTTAAAACACATGCATTGCATTCTGCTTGTTGTTTTTCAATTCTAGTGAACATAGATTAAGTAACCAGGTCATACACGTGGGGGTGATATCCATGATATTGACAAGAAATTAATCTTACTTTCACTGCACAACACATACCAAATCACTTCACAATTAACACAACAGCTCAAACATCCCCCTTTTTCCGCGGTATTCCTCCGCCCGATTGAGGTAACCTTATAAGCCAAAACAACTTGACATTTCCCCTAAGTCTCTTGTTTAGGATTCTGACATCATTCTAAGTCTAAAGGCATAAGCCCACGATAATTAAAATTAACCCTAGGGTTAGTCTCTGGATTTACGTGTGCATCTTGCTTGTTTGTAGTTCTATTTTCTTTCTCATACCCACCTTACGTGATCAATAATTGGACAAGTATACTAAGCGTTGTTAAAAATCAAATTAGCGACCTTTTTATATCTTGTTAGCAGGACTTCTTACTGCGACATCGGTTACACGGCCGGCGTCGGCTATAGTATAACCGACATCCGGATTAGACCGATATCGGTTCTTGTCTTTTCGATTCTGACAAACCAAATGAACCTACCAATTCTACTACCGATGCTGAGTTTGTTTCTATTCTCGACAGATTGAAACCTTCACTTCGTGAACTCCTGTCCATGGTTATTATCACTCGAAAGCAAGCCGCCGCCATGGTTTCACATGCTTGCTCTGTTTCTTTGCCTAAATCACCCCCTTCACGTGCATGCGGGAATCCTACGGATACCGGCGAGGTTCCTAAAATTCTGTGGGAGATAAGGACTTTGCGAAGTTTACGGATGCTAATTCTAGCGTGCACATCTGATACTATTTGTCTCATACCTCGACCGTACACACGATGGTGGCTCCTGATGGTATGCCTATTAGTATAGCTGCTCATTTAGCTCCCACTCCGCCTGATAATACCGCCTTGCTTCCTACATCTCTAGCCCCGTCTCCCAATCCGACGGCTTCAGAGGTTCATACGACCCCGATTAGCTTTCCTTTGGTTAATCTTGGACCCCACATATCACTACCACCGACTGCCCCTACCTCATCTCTCTTGCAGACTGCTCCGTTCATGACTTGCTCTCTGCCACCTATCCACACGAGCTTTCCTTCTCAAGCTCCGCCTACCTTTTCATTCCCATACACGTATCCAGTAACCTCAACATCCTATATGGGACATCCCTATTCGGTTGCCTCAACATATTCATCCTCCACACCTTATCAACACTTAACCCTCCGGTGTACAGCGGTGGCCCTTGGCCCAATTTGCCTCCGTTTACCACAACCACACCATCATCTCATCCAAGCTGCTGATTTAATTAAACAAATGATGGACAAAATGCAAAACACGGAGGCTTTGTTTGAGGAAGTCGTAGCGCCTTGACATACGAGCAAGTTTTCGGGAGCCCATTCACCCTTACGTCCCCCTTCATTCATATCCTCCTCAATGGGAGTTGCAGAAATTTACTCGTTTTAATAGTAAAGAAGACCCTCAACAACACTTGCGATCATTTAGACATCTTGTTATTTGATTGCCCATGATGATGCCTTGTTACTCCGCACCTTTCCCATGTCCTTATCGGGACACCTTGCCTTGGAGTGGTACGGTGCTTTGACCTAGCACTCAATCTTCTCTTTTAACCAACTAGCCCAATCTTTCTTGGATCATTTCTCCATTAACATTGCCAAGAAAGTATCTATCACCGACCTCTATGCCATCGACGATTGAAGACGAATCTATCGAGATTTCGTTGGACGATGGCGGAGGCCTTATCAACCAACTTACGTATGCTTTGCCTCAAACCAAACTTATCGAAGGCTGTTTACGCGGGCTGCGCTAAGCACACATCTCCCCTACTCTTCAAATTCAAACTTTCGTACATTCGGCCCGAGGCCTTTGCCATGGCTCGAAAATTAGAAATTCGAGCCTTAGAGGAAGAGAAATTGCGGTTGCGCAACAAAAACTCCACTTTCCGAACTCCGATTCTAACAATAAACCAAATACCACCACTCCTCACGCGTCCACTTCTTCTAAATCAAAGGAGGCTGTCCACGCGGTGATGGTCAAATCGACCCCACCGTCGATACTCCACCAAAAACCACCTATAAGTACAAAGCCGAGCCCATCAACTACACTCCCTTGGGAGAAACCTATGGTGTCATCTTGGAAAAATTGCTCAAAGCATGAGCCATTACCTTACCTCTGTTAAACCTCATTCGGGTTTGATTCCACTCGGGCCATACCTTGTAGTACAAAGAAAATGACTTTTGTAACTTCCACCGCGTGAAGGGACATAGTCATGAAGCTGCAAGATGTTGAAAAACATAATGCGGGAAATGGTTGATGCGGGGATATAGCCCTCGATAATCCTAACGCCCTGCCAACCGAAATTTGAAAATCTTTAACAAACCATTCCCGAATCACTCTTCCAAGTGAATGCGTAAACCAGGATATCTTAGCGAGGAGAGTGTTCGTGAGATCCATGCATTCTTCGATACCCGGCCAAAAGCCTCTATCGAGAAAATTGTGAATCAAGCCTCTTCACTAACACGGGGCCCAGAACCTCCTTTACCACCATCAGCCAAAGCGAAATCATTCCTTTACCCATAAAAGAGTTAAGCGCCTAGACTTCTCTTCTCATTGATGAGTCTACTTACACCACATCCCTCTGAAGACCGCGATGACGGATGTTATCTAATTTATCTATTTCCCAGGCGTCTCCCTCTACCGCTCTTGCTACACAAGAGGAGGAAGTGCGCCACTCCTTTGACATCCTTAGGCAGAAATCTCTTGCACCGACATCACTAAATTCTTTAACCATGACAGACCCTCTCAAACATGCCCTCCTGCCTATTAGTCCTTCATCACCTAAATCTTTTCAACAACCGGTCGACCTCTTAATATCTATTGATACAGTACCTCATCTACCCCCTGTATCACGCCCACAGTGGACTGGAATCACAACCTACCTTTCTTCCGTACCAAATTTACAATTCAAACCTGAAGACTGTCATTCTCCAGAAGATAGACGAATCCTATGGGAACGTTTGAGTACCCCTTATTCTACTCAAATGCAAATGACCGATCCTGAGGCCTCCACCATATACCCGAAGTGCTTACAGAAGCTTAAAATGCCCATGTTCTCACCTTCACCCCCCTCACCTCTACCAAATGCCCCGTCCACTTCTATTAACTTAGCCAAATCTTCCCTATGCTTGGGACCTTGCCCATACCAGTCTAACACACCCCCTAGCGACTAGATTTGTCCAAGAATAAAGCGCCAGCCACCTAGGAGACACACTCAACCCGTGCCTCTATCACAATCAAAACCATCATCGTCATACCTACCTTCCATATTGGGACCCCATCCTCTACCTTACATCAATATATCATACCTCCTGCGTTTTCTTTAAAGCAACCTACGCCTTCGCACCCATATAGAAAGCCCAGGTATAACCACACCGAAATCACCCCGTGCATCCTGTCCACCTATCAACCCTAAACAAATTCCATCATCAAAGATTTGTTTTCGGTCACTCCTATTTCCCGTGGTTGTTTTCGATACCACATCATCTGCGACCTCATCATCAAACACAACCTGCGCGAAGAAACCACGTTTAGTAGAAAACCACGTGTCGACACCCCTTAGCTAAACCACCACCCCTGCAGACCAGCCATACCCAAACATTATGAAATCCAGACAATCAATACCCTCATCCTCTTGATTTTGACCCACTCGAAGGATCTTACGCCAAATCCTTGCTATGTTAGTAGAGAATGCGACCATTTCCCTACCCCCACTTAGACCTTATGACCCGTCTAAACCTCGACCTATAGGTTATGATGAGTCTAAGATCTGCGCTTATCACCGCACACCGAGGACATGATGTGGAGGGATCTGAAAGCTTTAAAAACCATCCTTCGTGATCCACCTCTCCCAGGATAGAAAGGTTAAGAAAGACAACTTACGAAGGGAGAGACCTTTAGCTTGATTCCCTCTACTTATATCATCTGTCCCCCGCCTCACGCAAGATCTATCATTATTACAACCCACCTCTTGGAGACCATGAGTTATCCCAACCATCTTCCTCATCTCGGGTCTACGAGATTAATATGATTAGTGTTCTTTACTCGAAGAGGCAGAAAAACAATGGGAAAGCAAAGGAAAACACACTGCGTCCTCTCCTTCTCCGTCCAAGCATCCAGGTGCACCACCACCCAAAGTGGTTATTCGTGGACCCGCTTACCCCGTCTCTAATGGGTGCCCATCAATCCATGATCAAGCTTGACTTCATCGATCGCCCGTAAAAATGACCTATATGATCTCATTGGACTTGAATCTCATCGACAAGCTCTCGTTGAAATTCTTGAGGATCGAGGTCTTACCTAATGAAACCACTGCCCCGTTGCCTCCATTCTAACACCCAATCACGTTTCCTCTCTCACCCAAACAACCCCGCAACCATACGTCTCATACCACAGTGCTGCTGTGATCGGTTTCTCGGAAGATGAAATTGTTGACTTTGGTACGAGAAGACCACGACCACTGCCCTTTTCATCTCCGCTTACGTCAAGGGATATCCAAGGCACGTCGTGTTATGATTGACGAGGTGCGGCCTAAACATCATCTCTTGAAAAGCCTTCCAGTACAAATGAATATCCCTTAGTTGCATGTGTGCCCGACCCCATCATGTTGCGGTCATTGATGACGGTATTACCTCTACCTTAGGCACCGTGATCCTCAACATTCGGGTAGGACCACGTACTTTACCCGAACTCTTCTATGTCCTTGAGGAGAGTTCGATATAATATATTTAGGTCATCCTTGGATCCAGGGCCATGGGATGCGTTCCTCAACATTACATAGATGCATAAAATTTGAGTACGAGGGAAGTCCTACCTTGTAAAGCTGATCCTCCCCCTTTAAAACCTGATATGTTATACCGCCTAACGATGTGCTTATACCAATCAAGACACCCATACATTATTGACCATCCTCTTCAAATGTACCTCAACCATCCCACTCCCAGCGCCTCGCCGTCCAGATGAAACCAAGTCGCTTAAAAAACCACTTCCCTTCCACATGACTAACATCCAACCTCAGAGCCCCTTAGTAGATGTTTTTTCAACGCCTTACAGTTGGGGAGTACTGCCATATAACGTTAGTTCTTTCCCTACCCGGGGAGTACGGACATTACATGCACATCCACCCTACGGCCGTCGTGTGTGGGGAGGTAATCTCTTACGGACCACCCCATTGCTGCACCAACCTAACGTATGGGGGTGTTGACGCATCCTCCATTACCCCTGAACCTCCTCTTGGTGTGGTTCCCTTCGATCCGATTTTCAATACGACGTGAATGCGTAACCCATCCCTCACCTTCTTGACTCGTTGTGCTTGGAAAGGCTTTGGTTTTGGTCTTTATGAACAAGGCCGGCATACGCTCATCCCCATCACCTCACATGAACATAATAATCGCAGTGGTCTCGGTTTTCTGAAACACCTACACGGAGACACCTCATGTCAGTTGTGATTCGGAAGAAGATGAGCGTTACCCCTACCAAACCATCATCACCCACTTTTCCATCATCACCCAGAATCTATAGACCTGAATCTATCCCTCTAACTTTTTTTTTTTCATAAATGCTATCTTCATAGGTCCTCTCACTTATCAACGCGATAATGAGGACCCATCTTCTCTTCCCCTTTTGTATCGAGACATGATCGAAGAGGATTCGCCTTTGATTAATGTTGTTGAGTGTCGAGATAGCGACTCCATCCTCACTTACCTTGCGCGGATGATTCTTATATTCAACAGAGCCTTACCATCTGAAACCCAAACCATCTTTGAATGAATCTACTATAGAAATCAACATCCACATAGAGGAGGATCCTCACATAGTAAAGATCGGACAATCCCTTACGCATCAGAACAAGTCACCTTTACTACTTTCCTCAGTGCTCGCATGACCAAGCTTTGACACCGCTTGGTCTTGCACGATTTGACATGCCGAGAATTGATCTACCATTGCCATCCATAACATCACTCTAAACCCCGATTCCCAAACAGATCAAACAAAAGCGAGAAAAATGCATCCACGCATTGCCTCTTGGTCGAAAGAAGAGCTTTGACTTCTTCTGTTTCCTTCATCTTGCCTATTGACTATCCTCATTGGATTTCTAACATCGCACTGTCACTAAAGCGGCAGGGGACTTCGGATATGCACGGATTTCAGGGATCTTAACCTCGCTTGCCCTAAGGATGACTTCCCCCTCCCAAGTATTGATCAACTTGTTGATCTCACTGCGAGTCATGAAATGCTTTCTCTCATGGATGGCTTTTCGAGGATCTGACCAAATTTTGGTTGCCCTTGCCGTCAACATAAAGCGCCTTCATAACTCCTTGGGAACCACATTACCGTGTAATGCCATTTGGCCTTAAGAATCTTGAATGCGACCTATCGGCGGGCTATGACCTACATTTTTCATGACATTATGCACTATCCTTGAAGATTACGTCGGCGATCTTCTTGGCAAGTCTAAACATCGCGGTGAACATCTCGATGTTTTAACCATTATTTTTGATCGCATGTTACAATATTTTGTCAGAGTCTTGACCAAAGAAATGTGTCTTTGGTGTCCTTTGAGAAAACTTCTTGGCTTTATCGTCTCTTTGCGTGGCATTGAGGTCGATCCATCTAAAGTAAAATTTATCTAGAAATGCCCACCCAAAAACCTCAAGCAATTGCATAGTTTGCGGGGTAATATTTATTCCATCCGGCATTTCATCTCCCGACTCTCGGATCGATGTCACCCTTTTCATCACCTTCTTAAAAGGGCGTTGCCTTTCGATGGGTGAGGAGTGTCACCAAGCCTTGAAGCTCTCAAATCCCTATCTCTTGCGGCCAAAAGTGCTTATCCCACCCCGGGGACGACCGCCTTTTCTACCTTTATCTTTCACTTACTGACCATGTTATAGCGCCTTAACCATGCTGCATCGGGACTCGGCACGTCGAGAAGCGAGGCCGTTTATTATATAAGTCATACCCTCGTGGATTACGAGACTAGGTATACACATGTAGAAAAATTGTGCAACCCTATCATTCGTAGCCACCAAACTCGAGCATTACCTCTGAATCACAAAACTTTTGTCATCACCAACACGGACCCCATTCATTTATGTACGCCAAACCACATCTAAACGAAGCGCATGCTGATCGATGGCTCATGCTCTCGCCGACCTCGACCTTGAGTTTATACAAGCAGTCAATCAAAGGACAAACTCTTACGAACCAACTTGCGGATGCCCCTTTACTGACGGGAACAATTTACAATTTTACATTCCCAAACGAACTCATCGCCACTCTTTCACTCGGGGAGGAGTCGTATCAGAATGAGCCCTCTTCTTCGATGGATCTAAATGCCGGCGGCGAGAGGAGTCGGTGTTGTTCTCATTCCTCTCGACCATTTGAACCTATGCCTCTTTCATTCCGGCTTGATTTCCCTTGCACATAATAATGAATGAACACGAGGCCCTTGTTAAGGTCTCTGAGTTATGCGTTACACAGGCATCAAATCTATTAATATCTTTGGCGACTCTCAATTTGGTAGTCAATCAAGTTATGGGCATCTACCAATGTAAAAATGAGGAACTAAAAGTACAAACACTACGTGGATTCACTTCTAGCCTTATTTACTCACTAGTCTTTCTATCCAAACCATTCCCGCTCCACTAACAAATTTGCGGATACTATGGCCACTTAGCCTCGCAAATTCCGCGCACTGTTGACTCTGAATTATTGGAAATCATGGTCCAACAACTTTTTTTTCCCCATCATATTCAACCCGGTAGTTTGCATGATAAATACGTATGTCTACTAACTCGCGAGGATACAGTATTGTACCCATTTCATGATTTACGCTTCTGATCATCTCTGTCCTCCCACTTGACCTTCTTAGTAACGGCAAGACGTGCTTTTCTTAAAAGTGTTTGGCGTTATGTTGTCATGGGGGACTCCTCTATAAGCGTGGCTTTGATGGCATCCTCCTTCTGTCTGCTTCTATCCCGTGCACGACACGGAGGTCACCTAGACCATCCAATAAGTCCATGATGGGATTTGTAGTGGACATTTTAGTGCTCAAGCCTTGCCACTTCAGGCTAACGATCCTTCGCCAGGTTATTATTGCCCTCTCTAAATAATGTGATCACTACGAATATGTTAAAGCGTTGTGTTATGTCAACAACATACAACCTTCAACATACTCCTAGCCATCCAGCAAGTCGCACGAGATCTTTGGCCTTTCTCTGATATGGTTTAGACCTTATTGGTGAGATTCACACGACCTCTTACAACGTCACCGATTGGATAATCGATAACGACAATGACGAATATTACACAAAATGGGTGGAGGCCATTCCATCATTTCAATCAAAAAAGAAAAATTGTCGAATTCATTAACCATCACATTATCATGCGTTTTGGTGTTCCTCATCGCCTTTAATAATAGATAATGAGTAAATATTTTAAAAACAAGTTGTTACAAGACCTTGTGACAACTTTGGTATCAACTTAGTTTCTCATCGCCTTACTATCCATGAACAATGGTCAAGCTGAATCTTCTAATAAAACCTAACCAAATCCTCGCAGAAGTTATCAATGAATCCGAAAGAAATTGGCACGATCACATCCCCTTTGCCCTTTGGGCTTTATCGACTAACATCATTACCTCTACTAATGCCACCTTTTCGTTTGGTATACGGTGCAGGGACATTTATCACCCGCCTCTCGAAGTACAAATACTTCTCCTTAGAATATCTCTTGGGGATATTCTCACTAACGATGATTTCCGCCAAGAGCGGTTAGCCCAAGTGGAGCTTCTTGACGATGCGTCGTCTTATAGCTCTTGATCACCTTCAAATCTATCAAAACGCATCAAGCGTGCTTATGATAAAGCGACTTCATGAGCGTACCTTTAAGGTTGGTGATCTTGTCCTCGAAAAGAGAATCAACATGTCACCAAACTAGAAAAGAGCAAACGTGGAAAATTTGCTCCCGATTGGATTCAGGCCTTATATAATCACTCACACCGCTGGATGGGGCACTTATCGTTTTTAGCTTCGCTTAATGGTAAACACAGGCACGAACCCATAATGCCTTGCATCTTCGACCATTCTCTTGTTGAATCTAGTGTTATATCACTTCTTATCTACCCATCTGCTTGCTCGTCCCTTACAGAGCTCATTTACATGCTACATACCCTTTGTTTTCTATATTTTAAAATAAAATCAAAATCACTTCTCACCTCCCCTTGATGATGCCTTCTCCTATTTTTAGTCAGTCCATGACTTCAAAGTATTAAAATAAGTTTGTATTCTTATGGGATTTTCTTGAGTCAAACTTCCGACAAAACTAGATGCTTCACATCAAAAGGACATCTAGCTATCTACCTTATATATGTTGCTCCCTCGAAGGACAGTTATATGCCAAATGTACTGCTATTATATATAGAGTCTTGCTCCCCAGAAGGACTGCAGTATGCACTAAAATCATCTCTCTACAGCTATAAATGATTGCTCCCTCGAAGGACGGCTATACATGATCGACCTTTATCGAAGCTTCTCGCATTGATCAGCTTCGTGAAGACCTCAAGAATAAAACAACTTGATATCCCTTGTAGACTTCGCATCGATCGTCTATATTCGGTCAAATATGACCTCATTCGAAAAGAACTTTTTGGGTCATGGACTTGTCTATTTAGGGTAGGTTCTCTTTCGTCGAACACTCACTTTATAATAAGTTCTCATGCCTCAGCTATACTCATCCACCTCACCTCACCATTTGTTTCAACTCAAGGGACGTAACGTACACCCGATATATTGTGATCATCTGACTCTTTTCACCTATGGACTTCTCGTCATGCACGGTACACCTAGGGCTTCAAGCTCGTTCTACATTGTGTAGTTTTTTTAGCTCTTTTCACCTACGGAGCACTCTTTCCACTTTGCCTGCATCTAGGATTGTGTGTTGATCTTAATCGGGACATGGTTCCTACGCTACTTGGATAGGCTAACTTTCGCTTCCTTATACCTTTTACAACATCACCAATTCATTACCTACACCAACTGACCTTACCTTACCAATGATAATATCAATATTCTACCAACAACCAATTGCCTAAACTGAAATGCCAAATTGCCTACAGATTCGCACTCTCCCTGATCCTAAGGGGAGAACTACATCGATACGAGGCCCCTCCTTGCTTTGTGCGAAAAAGGGCTGTAGGCAGCGCTTCGGAGACATGGGGTCTCCCAAGGTTAGCTCGACCATCCCCTATATAACCTATCATGTGTGGTAAATATAAATATTTTGTGTATTTTCTATTTAATCACATTCCTCTTTATCCTTTTTAAAACATAATTAGAAAGTCAAAACAAAAACATTCTTATTATTATAACTCAAATCGACATACATATCTCGTTTTATTTAAATGTTGCATGAGATACATCTTCTCTATCATCGACCACGCAGTGGTCAGGTACTGCTCTTATTTATTCTTCTACCTTGCTAACATTTATTTAGGCCCTCATGCCTCATCCAGAACTAGGTGATGATCATGATCGTCGAACCCTCTGCGCCAGGCCTCTGTCCCTCGAGGGTAGCCACGGTATTGAGTGCTTGCCCGATCTGCCCGATCTCTCCTGCAAGCATATGTAGAATACGCCCCACCTCTCGCATGGAGAATCCGACCTCTCGTCTCGCTGCTCATGACTCATGTGCCGCTAACAATCCTCTTGTCTCATCTCACCTACGTTTGGAGCTGCTTAGACAAGCCGCTGATGATCCCCTCTCTGCATGTAATCACGGCTATGTCGGGATGATCACGTACGCCTCGCGATTCGGTTACATTGCACCATAATCATAGGCCTGCAGCCGTTCTGCATCCATTACCCTGTGATGTTCAGCTCTACCTCTTGAGGCCCTTACGGAGGTGTTGTGCGGGGAGGTGAAGATCTGCCTCTGCATCAATCCTCATATAGGGTCTATAAGCTGCGAGGTATATCTTTCAAATCCAGAATTATCACCTTGCACGCGATCTATGGAATCCTCTCATATCACTGGCTTTGTGCCTGCGCATCCACCTCAATCACTCTACACCCCTTAATTTCTCAGCTATATTCTCTGTTTACCATATAGTTCCGTAGTTGGCATGTGAGATATCCATGTAAATCATTACCCTCTCCCATTTCCTTTGTAATACTCAATGTCACCGTCACGGCTTTGCTCGAGATCTTAGCCTCTTGTTAAATGCTCCGGACCCATCGTCCGAATCCCGACCTCTCGTACTCCGGTCTCTCTGATTGGATGGATCGGCCCTGCCCCGGTTGCGCCTGACAATGTGCTCATGTAGGCCCAACAAATTAATAAGTATGAGCAATCGGCAATAGATTCGTCACGTGATTTCTCACCCTCTGAAACCCATAAACCCCTGTATAGCTCCGCGAATATGTAGGTGCCCATGCAAACGTCACGTTCCTTTCTATCATCTCCCCGAATAACACACATCAATGCCTTTGGAAATCTTCCCCCTTCTTCCCTCGTGTATTGCATAATACCTACCGCTATCATTAATATTCTATGCTAACCTTGTCTCCTCGGGATGTCTGCATACATTATCCCATACGTAAATGATAAACCTCGCTGTGTCAAATCTCGTGCGTATGGACTAAATATCTCAAGTTATCGCCTCGCGCCGCGCTAGGTAATGCGTGCCTTGATATCTTGGTCTCCTCTGTCATGAATAGGGAGTCTCAAAATCACGGAACACATCTTCGATATTCATCATCATCTCCCTGTTAGCGCGGATAAAGCGTATTCTTCTCTAGTTCCATCTTTCGATTAACGCTCACTGACATAGCATAGTTACGTGTGATTCGTGAATAATGAACTGATTCCGCTTAACCCCCGAATGATTTATCGATGTCCATTCCATTTGGTATTCGTCAGCTCGGATTAGCAATACGTAACT